>JACEFZ010021512.1:430000-1152500 GCA_014155875.1 Cepaea nemoralis
TTGGATACTTAGCAGACAAGTGAGGGAATTATTCGGAAGCTGCGAAAATGTGGTTTTATAGAAGAACTAGCTGACCCGGCCCGGCTTCGCCCAGTCCCTGGTGGGGAGCATCTCATTTAATTCATATAAGTAGTCATATAAGTTCTCGTTCCCGTTACCGACTGTCTGTCTGTCTGTCTGTCTGTCTGTCTGTCTGACTGTCTGTCTGTCTGTCTGTCTGTCTGTCTGACCCGGCCCGGCATCGCCCAGCTCCTGGTGTGGAGCATCTCATTTAATTCATATAAGTAGTCATATAAGTTCCCGTTCCCGACGGTCTATCTGTCTGTCTGTCTGTCTATCTGTCTGTCTATCTGTCTGTCTATCTGTCTGCCTGACCCTGCCCGGCTTCGCCCAGCCCCTGATGGGGAGCATCTCATTTAATTCATATAGTAGTCATATAAGTTCCCGTTCCCGTCTGTCTGTCTGTCTGTCTGTCTGTCTGTCTGTCTGTCTCTCCCTCCCTCTCTGTCTGTCTGTCTGTCTGCCTGTCTGTCTAATCATTTATTGGTTGCAGTTAGAACAACCTAGATAAACGAAGATCAACTTACAAAAAGCATTAGAAAGAGCACTTGAAAGGTCTTTACATCTTCCCCAACAATTAACTTGGGTAAATGGAGCGGCGGCAGCAGCAGCAGCAGAAGAAGAAAAAGGAGGAGTAGGAGCTGGGAGGAGGAAGAGGGAGGAGGAGGGAGGAAGAGATAGGCGGAGAGAGGAGGAGGAGGGAAGAGGAGGGAGGAGTAGGAGTAGGGAGGAATAGGAGGGAGGAGGAGGGATTAAGAGGAGGAGAGAGGAGGAGGAGGGAGGAGGAGGAAGGAGGAGGGAGGAGGAGGAGGAGGAGAGGAGGAGGAGAGAGGAGGGAGGAGAAGAGGAGGAGGAGGAGGAGGAGGAGGGAGGAGGAGGAGGAGGGAGGAAGAGGGAGGAGGAGGTGGGAAGGATGGAGGAGGGAGGAGGAGGAAAAAGAGGAGTAGAAGGGAGGAGGAGGAAGGAGGAGGGAGGAGGGAGGAGGGGAGGAGGAGGAGGAAGAGGGATGAAGAGGGAGGAGGAGGAGGAGGAAGGAGGAGGGAGCATGAGGGAGGAGAAGAACGCAGGATGAGGGGGAGGAGGAGGAGGGAGGAGGAGAGGGAGAAGGAGGGAGATAGAGGAGGGAGGAGGAGGAGGAGGAGGAGGAGGGGGAGGCGGAGGTAGGAGGAGGAGGGAGGAGGAGGGAGGAGGTAGATGGAGGAGGAGGAGGGAGGAGGAGGGAGGAGGGAGGAGGAGGGAGGATGAGGAGGGAGGAGGAGGAAGAGGGAGGAGGGATGTGGAGGGAGGAGGAGGAGGGAGGAGGAGGGAGGAGGTAGAGGGAGGAGGAGGAGGGAGGAGGAGAGAGGATGAGGAGGGAGGAGGAGAAGGGAGGAGGAGGGATGAGGAGAGGGATGAGGAGGGAGGAGGAGAGGGAGGAGGAGGGAGGAGTAAGAGGAGGAGGAGGAGGTAGGTGGAGGAGGGAGACAAAGGGAGGAGAAGGTGGAGGGAGGAGGAGAAGAAGAGAGGAGGAAGGAAGCGGAGTGATTAGGAGGAGGGAGGAGGGCGAGGAGGTAGGAGGAGGAAGAGGGAGGAGGAGGAAAGAGGAGGGAGGAGAAGGAGGGAGGAGAAGAACGCAGGAGGAGGAGGGGGAGGAGGAGGAGGGAGGAGGAGGGAGAGGAGGAAGAGGGAGGAGGAGGAGGGATGTGGAGGGAGGAGGAGGGAGGAGGTAGAGGGAGGAGGAGGGAGGAGGAGAGAGGATGAGGAGGGAGGAGGAGAAGGGAGGAGGAGGGATGAGGAGGAGGGAGGAGGAGAGGGAGGAGGAGGGGAGGAGGGAGGAGGAGGAGGGAGGAAGGGGAGGAGGGATGAGGAGGGATGAGGGGGAGGACGTAGAATTAGAAGGAGGGAGGAGGAGGGAGTGGGAGGAGAGAGGAGGAGAAGGGAGGAGGAAGGAAGAGGAGTGATTAGGAGGAGGGCGAGGAGGTAGGAGGAAGAGGGAGGAGGAGGGAGGAGGAGGAGGAAGGAGGAGGAGGAGAAAGAGGGAGGAGGAGGGAGAGGGAGGAGGGGGAGGGGAAGAGGAAGAGGGTAGAAGGAGGAGGAGGGGAGAGGAGGAGGAGGATTTTAACGCATATGCCTGTACATAACTGCAACGAAAAGGTGGGTCTGTCTATCTATCTGACCCGGCGTGGCTTCGCCCAGCTCCAGGCGGGTAGCGTCTCATTAAATTCATACAACAAAAAAAGTAACTTAAAAGAATGTCCTTCCACACACCATCCATTATTTTTAATGAAAACTCTTTCTAATCACCTGCATGACTACAGTAACTTCTTAAGCATAAAAAGATGAGTTACAATGTTATGCATTGTGCATTATTTTTATGAAAACTGAAAATGCCTTAAAGATTGTATCATTATTTATTATAACTCATATGCCGATACATAACTATGGACAAAGAGTTTATAAATCTTTGAAAACGATGCAACAATATGACTATAAGTTATACAGAATAGTTATTAAAAGTTATGCCCCTTGAAATAACTTTTACAGAGTTAGGTCCCCTCGCTGTATATAAATTATAATGAAAAATGGAAAATTAAATAATATTCAGTAAGCAGCCGATTTCCCACTAAAAAAATATGACAGTTGGCTGCGCTGGAATGAAAGGAAGGCGTGTGGAAAATTTCATCTCAATCGGATGGGCCGTTCGCGAGCGCATAAAGGACATACGGACATACAGACAGACGGAGATCGCCTTTTATATATAAGAAGATTATGAGAACATCGTGGGCGTATAGAAAGAGTAATGAAGATATTGTGAATGAAGTTACTCCATAAAGAGAACTGGTTACTCACATCAGAAGAATACAATCCATATTTCATGTCATGTCATGTCATGAAAAGTGGGAAGCTGGAGCAAGTCACCACAACGGGAACATTGGAAGGGGAAAGCTGGAGCAAGTTACCACAGCGGGAACATTGGAAGGGGAAAGCTGGAGCAAGTCACCACAGCGGGAACATTGGAAGGGGAAAGGTGGAGCAAGTCATCACAACAGGAACATTGGAAGGGGAAAGGTGGAGCAAGTCACCACAACGGGAACATTGGAAGGGGAAAGCTGGAGCAAGTCACCACAGCGGGAACTTTGGAAGGGGAAAGGTGGAGCAAGTCACCACAACGGGAACATTGGAAGGGGAAAGGTGGAGCAAGTCACCACAGCGGGAACATTGGAAGGGGAAAGCTGGAGCAAGTTACCACAGCGGGAACATTGGAAGGGGAAAGCTGGAGCAAGTCACCACAACGGGAACATTGGAAGGGGAAAGCTGGAGCAAGTCACCACAACGGGAACATTGGAAGGGGAAAGCTGGAGCAAGTCACTACAACGGGGACATTGGAAGGGAAAAGGTGGAGCAAGTCACCACAAAGGGAACATTGGAAGGGGAAAGGTGGAGCAAGTCACCACAGCGGGAACATTGGAAGGGGAAAGGGACAAGGGAGAGATCAAGAGAGAAGACACCATGGCCTGGAAGAACATTAGTATAAGAAATAGTTGGCAGCACAAGAAACAGAATGCTGTGGATAGACATGATCTCCAATGCCACACAGCATGGCCTATAAGAAGACGAAGACTCTGAGATCAAGCCTTCCAAGACAAGGCGGGAAATGCAGATGAACCGTGCACATATTGCGCACGTGAAAAATCTCTCGACTTTGGAAATCAACATGGTAGAGCGAATAGGTCTCTGTCCGGTCCAGGTTACATTTCAAAATGAACCCCCCCCCCCCTTTTTTTTCAACCCCCTTCCCCACCTTTTCCCCGACCTAGCTTGATAATAGAATATTCCTAGCTTGGAATAAATACATGGCTGTTAGATGTATAACAGAGATTAGGAGCAAAATATATCAAGCACACGCTGCATTTCAAAGAATGAAAAGTATCTTATAGAATAAGGAGGAGGAGAGAAAGAGAGAGAGAGTACTGAATTGTAAATTGAACATCTCTTATTGATTGGCATGTGAATGAACAAATTAAGAAGAGATCGGAAGCAATGGAGATGTAGTTCCTGAGACGAATGTTGTGAATATCTTGGGTTGACAGAGTAACTAACAACGATTGCTTGGAATTATATATACAACTATACGAAGGACACAACAGGCATTCTTTGGTCGCATAATGAGAATACGGGTGCTGGAAAACATCTTGACAACCGGGAAGATCTGTGGGATAAGAGGCAGACCGAGAGAAATGATGACGGATGTATTGCGACGGTGACATAGAGGGACATCAGAGCACCAAGAACAGAGATCTGTGAAGAGATATGAACGCTTACGCCAGCTGGCAAGGCACATGATGATGATGATGATGATGATGATGATGATGATGATGATGATGGTGGTGGTGGTGGTGGTGGTGGTGGTGGTGGTGGTGGTGGTGGTGGTGGTGATGATGATGATGATTGCCAACAGACTCCAATCCATTGTGGAGAAATAAGAATGACTACAACTACCTGACTGTTGGTCTACCTATAAGCTGACTTCCTCAGAAGACGTACAGAACATGACTTTGCACTGTGGGTACTATCAGTTAGTATTAATAATGCTACAAAACGTGTTATTAGAAGTTATTATAAGCAGATGTGAAAGTAAAACTCAAAAAGCTTACCCGTGGACCAAGGCCACATCGTTTTGATCTCAAGAGATGCATACAATGTTGTTTGTCCATTAAGAATGATGATGACCATTCATTTCATCCAGTGGGTTTGAAAGTATCGAGCCGTGAGTTCTAAGATGGTTGATAAGGCTAGTTTGGCTCGAAATGTGAACAAAGAGTGCTTGACTTTCCAGGAGGAGGATTTCTTGCAGTGGTTTTTCTGTCCCGCCTTCTTTTCGCAGCTCTTGCAGTCCTGTTTGCTTCACAAGTGACTACACCCTTGCGTAATTATGTACGCCACGAATTTCAGTCTTTGGCAGCAGTCTCCCAAGTGTCATGATGAATTCCAAAAGCCTTTAGTGAGATCTTCAGAGTGTCTTTAAAGTGTTTCCTCTGGCCGCCTTGGGAGCGTTACTACAACGCAGCTCGCCCATAAAAAAAAAAAAAAATCGTTCAGAGAGCCTGTGATCTGGCATGCGAGTCAAGTGACCAGCCCAGCGAATCTTATTCTTCATTAGTAGAGTGTGTTTACCGGGCATGGACGCTCTTTCTAGCACTTCAGCGTGTGGTATCTTGTCTTGCCATTTATTCTTCAATAGCTTCCTAAGGCAGACTGTGGAAGTGGTTTAATTTCCCAGCGTGTCACTGGTAAACAGTACATATTTCACAAGTACATAGCAGTGTGGATATTATGACTGCATTGTAAACTTTCAGCTTTGTTTGCAGGCTTATTCCATTTCTATCCCACACATTATTGTAGTCTACCAAAGGCCGCGCTGGCCTTGGAGATTCTTGCATTCAATTCGTCATCAATTGCAGCAGCTTGGGACACAGTGCTATCATGATAGCTGAACTTTGATATTCGGTACGGTGTGATTAATCCCTGGAGCTGACTGGTACATAACTACAGTCTTCTCTAAGTTGATATTGAGCCCAAAGTTGGCACCGGCATATGAGAAAGCTGAAACATTGTGTTGCATGTCTGCCTCTTGGTTAGCATATAGAGCGCAATCATCAGCAAACAGGAGCTCTCTGACGGTGTCGTTGTAAGTTTTGATTTTAGATTTCAGCCTTCAGAGATTGAGCAACTTTCCATCCATGCGGTAGTTGATGTCTATTCCAGTGTCGTTGTTCTCGAAGGCATTCGTCAGCATAGCTGACAACATGAGGCTGAACAGTGTAAGTGCCAGGGCACAGTCTTACTTCACTCCATTGGTGACAGGAAAGGGCTCAGACATCTCACCATTTTCCTGTACTCTTGCCTGCATACCATCATGAAATAGCCGCACTATTTGGACAAACTTTCGTGGACAGGCATATTTTCCCCATAATCGTCCACGGTCCTTCTGTGCTGACTGTATCAATAGCTTTGGTAAAACCAGTGAAAGTGGAGAACAATTCGGAGTTCTGTTTCTGACATTTCTCTTGCAGCTACCTTGCAGTGAAAATCATGTCAACAGTTCTCGTTCTTTTCGGAAGCCAGATTGACTCTCAATAAGAAGGCATTGTTCGAGATTGAGAAGAATTCTGGCGAGTATCTTCACTGCAAGTGAGAGCAAGGAAATGCCTCTGTGGTTGTCACATGATTGGCGGTTTCCTTTACGTTTGTAAAGATGAACTATAGACGCGTCCTTGAAATCTTGTGGCATGGTCTCTGTGGGGTGGTGGGTGAAGATATAAGGAAAATAATCCTCAAATCTTAATAGCCAACTGTATGAGAAACGTGAACTGGCTCAATATAACTTTCTGGGGGTATAGATTAAGTATAAAGTGATGTTTCCTAACAGAGGCCAATAGAGCACTGGAAATTTACCGAATCTTCGAGAGGATAGCACTCACTCTTTATAAACCGAAGGTCCGTGTGATGTTCCAGCCCATTTTCAGCTTTATAGTAGTGTTGTCCCTGAACTAATCTTATCAATGTGAACACACATGAAAACAACTCAAACACCAACTAACGAGCAAATAAACAACTATTGAAAGATATAGAAGCACATGCAATTGGCTAACAAAAGATATCAAGACTTCGCTTGAGGTAGTAAAATGACCTGGGGAAAGGGGGGAAATATCTGCAGGTCATAGAACATGGTTATAATCATACACCCACAATAAAAATGAATAATATCTCATTAAACACTATACTAGTTATATCTAATGGATTAATTAACTATCCCGATGTTGTCTTGATGACAAAATTAAATCAAATCTTCCTTGCTTTATTGAGATGCTAAGAACTTTTTAGTTCTCAAGGAAAAACCTCATGATATGACAGGAACAAAATGAATGTCCATTATTAATAACAGTCCATGTTCACGTAAACCACATAGTTCATTGTTCGTTCTTAACACACAGGGGATGTGTGAATGGTCCTACCCAATAACACAGGAGGTGCAAATGTCATAGGCCTGCAGGTGATGGCACTGGGAAATACATGAAGTGGTAATAAAAGAAACCCAGCGGCGTCTATCCTGCTGGTGTTTTATGTTCGAACAATGGAGAGGCCAATGATGTTTAATGGTGAATCACTTTTCCTTCACTGGAAAAGCATTCTCCTCCCCCTTCCTTGAGGAAATGACCCTCAATTTGCCATCCATCATAATTTATACAAATTCCCATATTCATTCAAACAAAGACCAGGATTGCTCCAGGAAGAATACCACGGTCCCTGCAGAAACCATGTGCCAAACAATATAGCCTTACTCATAGAAACAGGGAGGGGGGGGGGTGGAAGAAAACAATCACCAAACAACAACAAAGAAAAAGAAGAGAGAGAGAGGGGGAGAGAGAGAGAGAGAGAGAGAGAGAGAGAGAGAGAGAGAGAGAGAGAGAGAGAGAGAGAGAGAGAGAGAGAAGGCGAAGTGATTCTGACATAAGGGTGAGTCACTTAGACCTGGCCCCATAACTCCCATCACCCCACATGCGATGCAGTCCCTCCTCCCCATATCGACATAATATTCTTCTCTCACTCCTGCCGTACGGAGGAGAATCATTCTCATTCTTTCAAGGTTCTAACGCCGAGAATATCTGGTGGACATCAGCAAGAGTGATGTAATTTCTCGGTCTTGGCATTTATTCTCTTCTCCCATACAAATGTATAGGCAAACTCATATTATATTCATATATTCATAAATGAACTCATCAATTATTCTTTACGCATGAACACACATACTAAGAAACATAGTCTCCTATAAACACAAAGACAAGGAGACCATACAAGCTTCTCCAGAAAAGTATTTCCCTAAAAGACTACGAGTGATATTCTAGAAAATAGCAAAGGAGAACTTTTCCCAATCACAATCTACACGGGAAGGCTGAATAACTAGTAAACAGGAATATCATTCCTTATAAAGGGTATGAACTGACCAGATAGACACTTCCTAAATCAAAGAAAATGCACCTAATCTTCGAGTATTTTCTTTAGATACGCACAAAAGAAAATCCTAATATAAATTTACATAGAATAGTCTCCAATTTACCAAAAAACATCGTGAATTTACTATCATGAATTTTAATATTTACCACACAACATTAACAACAGCCGAACTGGCCAACACATCGTGTCAGGTCAGGACATTTCTGTAGACTGCACCTCAACATACAATTTCTGCCGGCAATTTCCGATCTCTCTCATTATCATATATTATGTTAATGGGGAGTAACTGTGCCGCTTCCAATGATAACGGTATAATTTATAATAATACTAGCTGACCCGGCCCGGCTTCGCCCAGTCCTTGGTGGGGAGCATCTCATTTAATTCATATAAGTAGTCATATAAGTTCCCGTTCCCGTTACCGACTGTCTGTCTGTCTGTCTGACTCGGCCCGGCATCGCCCAGTCCTTAGTGGGGAGCATCTCATTTAATTCATATAAGTAGTCATATAAGTTCCCGTTCCCGTTACCGACTATCTGTCTGTCTGTCTGTCTGTCTGTCTGACCCGGCCCGGCTTCGCCCAGTCCTTGGTGGGGAGCATCTCATTTAATTCATATAAGTAGTCATATAAGTTCCCGTTCCCGTTACCGACTATCTGTCTGTCTGTCTGTCTCTCTCTCTCTCTCTCTGTCTGTCTGTCTGTCTGTCTATCTGTCTGTCTGACCCGGCCCGGCATCGCCCAGCTCCTGGTGTGGAGCATCTCATTTAATTCATATAAGTAGTCATATAAGCTCACGTTCCCGTTCCCGACTATCTATCTGTCTGTCTGTCTGTCTATCTGTCTGTCTATCTGTCTGATCCGGCCCGGCTTCGCTCAGCCCCTGATGGGGAGCATCTCATTTAATTCATATGAGTAGTCATATAAGTTCCCATTCCCGACTGTCTGTCTGTCTGTCTGTCTGTCTGTCTGTCTGTCTAATCATTTATTGGTTGCAGTTAGAACAACCTTAGATAAACGAAGACCAACTTACAAAAAGCATTAGAAAGAGCACTTGAAAGATCTTACATCTTCCCCAACAATTAACTTGGGTAAATGGAGCAGCGGCAGCAGCAGCAGAAGAAGTAGAAAACGGAGGAGTAGGAGCTGGGAGGAGGAAGAGGGAGGAGGAGGGAGGAGGAGGAGAAAGAGAGAAGAGGAGGATGGAGGAGGGAGAGGGAGGAGGGGGAGGAGAAGAGGAAGAGGGTAGGAGGTGGAGGAGGGGAGAGGAGGAGGAGGAGGAATATAACGCATATGCCTGTAGATTTAATAATGGCTGAAGTTGTTCCATGTCTTCTTAGAGTTGGCGACAGTGTAAAGAAATATAAAATCTTCAAACTTGATAGAGATAAGGTAACTATTATTTATTCATTCTTTAAGCAAAAAAAGATGAGTTACAATGTTATGCATTATGCATTATTTTTATGAAAACTTTGAAAATGCCTTACAGATTGTATCATTATTTATTATAACTCATATGCCGGTACATAACTATGGACAAAGAGTTTATAAATCTTTGAAAACGATGCCATAATATGACTATAAGTTATACAGAAAAGTTATGCCCCTTGAAATAACATTTATAGAGTTAAGTCCCCTGAGATATATGAAATTATAATGAAAAATGAAAAATGAAATAATATTGGGTAAGCAGCCGATTTCACACTAAAATAATATGACAGTGGGCTGCACTGGAATGAAAGGAAGACGTGTAGAAAATTTCATCTCAATCGGATGGGCCGTTCGCGAGCGCATAAAGGACATATGAACATACAGACAGACAGACAGACAGACAGACAGACAGACAGACAGACAGACGGAGATCGCAATTTATATATCAGATAATCATGATGTCACTCCTATAGTCAAGGGGGAGGTAACTTGCAACTAACTAAGACCTAAGGTTTTAGAGGGTGTGATGTTGAAAGCTCAGGCCTTGTATCACCAAAGGGAACTAATTGAAACAAGGGATATAACTTTCCCTGTGGTCACCCCTTGTCTTGGCCCCATGATCAAACGCCCGTTGTTGAATTTCACAGCTATATTTAGATGTTGTTTACCACTCCAGCCGTTTCCATTTTATCGCAAGGAGCAAGGGAGAAGTGGACTAATGTTAAAATTAAAATCCAGAGGTTCCTAGATCGGACACCTATTAACACTGGAGTAATTTTCTTCTCCACATCTTTGCTGTGTTTCGGGATTTTCAGAGACTGGACAAAAAATGTCAGTCTCTTTCACCCATATGTTTGTACCGACTTGGTGAAGCTGCTCTATTATAACCGAACAACCTGCTTTGTATATCTCTGCTGTGATGGAGTCAGGACCATGAGCCTTACCGCTAGAAAGTTGCTGGGTAGCTTTGTTTAATTTGCACAATGGTTGGCAAGTCAGCAAGTATATCATTAGTGGGTTCTTCAGGACGGCAGCTGATAGTTTCATCATCGAAGAAGGAGGCTGCATTTAGGATGTTGCTGAAATTCTCTGTCCAGCGTTGAATGATTTCTTTCTTATCGGTGACCAATGTTCACCCATCTGCACTGAGGAGGGGAATATACAACGTAGAAGAGAAGAATCGTTTTGGGGTCTTGATGTCTTTACAGGAGGAAAAGACGTCTGATGAATTGGCAGTCCAAGCTAGAGATACTTGTATCTTGATAACAGCAGCCAAAGATCTAATTCTGACCAAGAATAAGCAACAAAAATAAGCCAAGGATTACAACCGACACGTTAGAATTAATAAAACGACGAAGAGAACTGAAACAGAAAGGATGAGAAATCGATAACAGCAGGATGAAGTATAAATCTTTTACACAAGAAATAAGAAAGGACAAAATCTAGTATACACAAGATTGTTGTACTAGAAAAGGGCAATATCATAAGAATGAATGAGATTATGAAATGTTCAAAGAAATGAAGTTATTGGTAAGAAATGTTCAACCTCAATTAAATTCTATCTGTGACAAGATGGGAAATACCCTAACAGAATCTATAAAAATCCTAGAAAGATGGAAGAAGTACTGCAGTGGAATGTATGATATGAATGACTGTGACGAAATGAATGCGATACATGATCCAATGACAGCAGCGGCAAAAACTGAACCCGCATTAGATAAACTGTTTGGGAAATAAAGATCACGAAGGATTGTAAATTTCCAGGATGTGATGAGATACCAGCTGAACTAATTAGAGCGGGAAGAGAAGAAAGCATACAAATCAATCGCGCATTATGTAAGAAGATATCGTAATATTGTATGTGGCTGTCAGGGTGTTGGGGGAATAGGTAGAGGACATGGAGAGGACAAGGGACAGAATAGAGTCAGGACTACAGAGATAACGAGATATAGGACATAGGTAAGGACACAGAGATGTCACAAGACATCACATCTACAGTATAGTCGATAGATGAGAGACAGGACATAAGTCAGGACACATAGGTCATAAGACAGGACATCTACAGGACAGTAGATAGATGGGAGACAGGACCTGGGTGGGGACACAGAGATGTCCGAGGCAGGACACCGACAGGACAAGTCCCAGTGTTAGGAGGGGACATAAGTTCACGGGACACGGCCCTGAACGGACTAGACGGCATTACACTGATTGACCTAACCTAACACGAACGGACTGCAGTACGACGTGACTGCTAAGACAGCACGGTGGTCACGACAGGCACGTGGATTAGTACCACGAGACGAACTGACCAGTTTGAAAACGTCAGACGGGACTCTGGGGATTCCCCACCAACACACGCCCCATCCACTCACACATCCCTCCACCCACCCATACACCTCCCCACCCACCCACTCACACATCCCCCACCACACGCACATACACATCCCCCACCCGCACATATCTCCCCACCCATCACACACAGATATCCCCGCACACACATCCCACACAACCTCCACTCACAAACACTTCTCCCATACTCCCACACACATCTCCCACCCACACACACACACACATCTCCCACCCCATACACACCTCCCCCACCTATATATATACACAAACCACACCCATACCCCAACCAATATACACATCCCCCACACACACCATATACACATCTCCACACACCATCCACATATCCCCACCCACACATCTACACACCCACTCATACACACATCCCTCACCCACACACACACACACACAACCACCGACCCACACACATCCCCACCCAGACCCATCCCTCATCCACACATATATTCTCCCACCCACCCACAATACTCCCCACCCACACCTCGCCCACCCACCCACAACTCCCCCACCCACCCACCCACAACTCCCCCCCCCCCACAACTCCCCCACCCACATATCTACAACCTACACACAAATCCCCTACCCACACACAAACCCCGCCCACGAAACCCATCCCCCAAACCAAACACAATCCTCACATCTAGACACATGCATGATGCCTCACATAATCACTGAAGCTAATGTGAACAAACTCCCACACTTTACACACACATACACTGACGATTCTTGAGAGCATTCTCACAAAAATGTAAAAATATTTAGAGCAAATTATGCACATACACTGTGTAACGTAAATAATAGTGATGTGATTCAGTACGTTGATTCCTAAAATGGACATAAACATGATGGAATAAGCAGTGCACACATTTTTGTCAGTAAATGTTAGAAAATCAAGTGGCAGTAAAAATGATAATATGAATGATGAGTATACAAAAGAAGGAATAGCACGTAACATGACATACATGCGCTCAATTCTCCCCATCTCTCTTTCTTTTCTTATTTTTTTGTTTCTTTCACACACACTAATTCTCTCGTTGTCTCATCTCCCCACCCACACACATATCCTCCACCCACCAACACTGACCCACCCACATATTCTTCACCACCCACCCACACACCCCCAACCACCCAGCCAAACACACACCTCCCAACCACACACACCCCACCACCCACATATACACCCACACACATCCCCAACCCACACACATCACCCACCAATACACTCATCCCCCACACACATCCATCCACTCATGTACTCATCCCTCAACCACTCACACCTACACATGCACCCACCCACCCATGAACACATAATCTCCCATCTACCCACCCACACTTACACACCCCAACCTATCCACCCGTACATTCCCACACCCAATCACACCTCCTCCACCCACCCACACACCCTTCACCCACACACATCTCCCCTCCCACACAACACCTCACCCACACATGTCTCACCCACACAAACATCTCCCAATCCATCTCCCACCCACCCACACATCCCCAACATACAAATACAATAACCACTCACGCATACATCCTCCACAAACACACACACACACACACACACACACACACACACACACACACATCACCCACCCATCCCTCAATCCACACAAATTTGAGAAACATTGCACATATACATTGTGTGACGTAAAAATTAGTGATGCAATTCAACTATCTCTCTCTTTTTTCACACACACACACACACACACACTCTCTCTCTCTCTCTCTCTCTCTCTCTCTCTCTCTCTCTCTCTCTCTCTCACTCACTCTCTCTCTCTCTCACTCACTTTATAGTAATGTGCATGTGTTTGTATTATACATGATAATATCAAGTGGCATACAAAGTGATAATATGAAAGATGAGAATAGAGAAAACAATATGGAATCAAGTGGCATTCAAACTGATAATATGAAAGATGAGAATGCACAAAAAATATGGAATAGCATGTTATATGACATGAGTGCGATCATCTCTCTCTCCCTTCTTGCATACATACACACACTCACACACGTGCGCACCCATACGCAAACACATTCACTCCCAGCCAAACCACACATCCCGCACCTACCCACACATCCACCACCCACACCATCTCCCGTCACCCACCCACACATCTCGCACCCACCAACACACATTCACATCCCCACCCAAGCATCTCTCCCCACCCACATATACACCACCAATCACACAACCCACACACACTCACCCACCTACACATCCCCCACCCACGCACACACCCCCAATCACCCATCCCCCAACCACTAACCCCTCAACTATAACAAACCCACCCACACACATATTTCCAACCCAACCACACACATCCCTCACCCACTCACACATCCCCCACCCAATCACACAATCCTCACCCACACACAAATCACCACCCACACATCTCCACCACCTACACATCCCCCAGCCACACAATCTCACACCCACACACACCCCACCACCCACACATAATCCCCCACCCACACACACACATCTCCACCCCCACTCCTATCCCCCACCTACACTAGACACCCCACCCACCCACACAACCCCCACACCCATCCCACCTACAAACACCCACACATACACACACCCACCCACACATTCACACACATTCCCACCCACCCACACCCACAAATCCCACTACCCACCAACACCAACACCAGCACACACCCACCCACCGAAAAAACATACCCTCACCCACAGGTCCCCACCTAAAACACACATGATCTACCCACACGTCCCTCATCCATACACACAAATCCGCAATCCCGCCCCCACAAACACACACACACACACACACACACACATCCCCCACACATCTCTCCACCCACCCATGTCTCCCCACCCACACACACAGCACCCACCCACACACGTACATCCCCAAATGAAAACATTGTTAAGACGAAAACAATATGCTATACATTGTGTAACGAAGAAAAGGTTATGCACTTCAATAAAGAATATAATTCCTGGAATTGACATAAACATGATGTATACACAATGCATATAGTACAAGCTAAAATCAAGTGGCAGTAAAAATGATAATATGAAAGATGGGATACAGAAGAAATCTGGAATAGCATATATCTCATTATTTGTCTTTCATGCACACTACACTATCTCACTCATTCTCTCTCTCTCTCTCTCTCTCTCTCTCTCTCTCTCTCTCTCTCTCTCTCTCTCTCTCTCTCTCTCTCTCTCTCTCACACACACACACACACATACACACACACCCACACTCACTCGCTGTCACTCTCTCTCTTACTCTCTCACACACACATACACACTCTCTCTTACTCTCTTTGTCTCAAACTTTCTCTCTCTCTCTCTCACTCACTCACTCTCTTACATCCTCTCTTACTCACTCACTCACTCACTTTCACAAATTCTCTCTCTCTCTCACACACACACACACACACACACACACACTTTGTGAAAAATGATACCACTAGGTGACTTATGGAGGCATATAGTCGGTATGGAGTAAGTATTGAAAGAGCTTTCGATTGAATGTGTAGGGACTCATTGGAGTTTTCAGATATGTTGGAAGGTCATTCCATAAGTGGGCATCAGAATATGCAAAGCAAGTTTTGTATAAGTCCAATCTAAGTTTTGGGACATATAATAAATGTAAGTGCTTGCTGTTCGTTGAATGAGATTGGATCAACGGTTGAAGATACTGTCGGGTAATTTTAGACATTACTTTATTCCCTAATTTGGCTTTGTTAAAAAGGAAACGCTTTCGAAGTGGTAGAAGCCTTAGACGACTATATAAATTATCACTTTCAGCGTGTTTTGTGCCAGAAACTAGACGTATAGCTCTCTTTTGAAGAGAACAGCGTCGTTTCATATTTGATTTAGGGCAACCATCCCAGACTGTGGAACAATAATCGAGATGAGATTGGATATAGGATGTGTAGAATAACTTTCGCGTGCTTTCGTCCAGGAAGTGCTGAATTTTAGCAAGTTGGTAAACTTTCTTTGCTATTTTGTTGGTAAGACGTGGACATGGGAGCTACAATTTAAATGTCTATCTATTAAAAGACCTAATGCCTTATGTTCATTTACATTAACTATAGGTAACGTGTCTATGAGGAGTTCGAGCGCTGCCCCAGTTATGGCTAGTGTCTAAAGTTTTTGTCTGGTCATTATTAGTAGAACAATATGGGGGGGGGGGGGGGGTGTACGCCCGGGAAGAGAGGAAGAGGAAGGCCAAGGTGAAGATATGGCAGATGATCCCCAGATGGGTGTATAGGACGCGGGACATCTTTCTTATGACAGAGAAGTTTTCTGGAAGGTTGTTATGGGAACGAGGTTCTGCAAAGAGCATGAATGAATGAATGAATGAATGAATGAATGAATGAATGAATGAATGAATGAATGAATATAGGACACGTAGCATAGTTTGCCAACTTCGATCACTTTAATAGAGTAACCACTTGATATTGTACTTTCGACACTACGACCTGAGTGCTTCAGACAAAACATGGTGCTCAGCCGACGAACGTTCAGTTCTCCACAACTGAGCGGCGGACAAGTGGCATACTTGGTCGCAGAACGCAAACCATTGACATAATTAGAACGACACAAAGACGAAAAATAAATTGGAGCTTTAGTTGTCCACAATACCCCTGCCACTTAATATACAGCTGTTGGCAGGTTTCTATTTAATCTATGGTGTAACCTTGGAGTTTGCTCAAAACATCTTCTAATAAGGCCTTGGAGTGATTCTTTGATGGGTGACTGGTGCCTGAAGTATATCTAGGGTCACAGGCACAGTGTGTCAATTGTTGGGCGCGGTGTTCACATGCAAGTAGCTGGCATGTTCTTGGAGTACGTGGCTGTGTTAGTTACCGTATGCACGTACATACATAAGTAGGTAGGAAGATACAACGTAGACACACACACAGACACACGCCCACTTACATGCACACACTTACACATGCACACACTTACATACATAAACACACACACACACACACACACTTAAACACACACGTACAGAAGAATCCTTACAACAGTATGGTGAGAACAAAGATTGTCTGGTGACTGAAATAACTACATAGTGATAGTAAAATTAATGGTATTAAACCAGAGCTGAGAGGTCGGCGTGGCTGAGAGCCGCGAGCTCAAACTTTCTCTAGTGACCACGGCAAAGTGGCTTCGTTCCACATGCTGATCAGTTGAACTTAACAGCTGATTGTCGTCCTTGTCTTGTGGGCGTAAATTATAAATACCTCAGAAGCTAACCTTCACGCAACATTAGTTCAAAACCCTTTCAGTTTTTCAGATACAAAATATCTTCATTTATTCATGTACAAAATTGTACATTTATTCATATAGGAGGGTAATTTAATAAGTAAGCCACAAATGGCTGTAGACAAATGACTTATATGATAACAACTTGAAACCAGTTATTTGTATACATACATTGTCCGTTTATTTCTCAACATAATTTCCACCAACATTCATGCACTTATCCCATCGTGTTATCAGTTCTCCCGAACCCGCTGCATAAAAAAGCGTGCCCTGTTCTCATTTACCTGCCATCCCACAGACCTGTGTGACTTACTTACTGACTATCCCTCGTAACTTTTCTATCCAGCTATGCACCGCTTTACGGGACAAACATTTATCAGCATAAACTTGAAAACTCACCTTGGCGGGAGACATTTCGCGAATGACGTCGAAGTCTAATGTGAAGTGAAAACGTGGTTTAGAAAACAGAGTACGCAGTTCTGTGCAGCGGGTTTAAGAGGCCTGATAAAACGATGGGATTATTGCATCAGTGCTGGTGGAAATTATGTTGAGAAATTAAGGGACAATGTATGTATAAAAATAAACTTATTTCTAGTTGTTATATTTAGTTATTTTTCTACATTCATTTGTGGCTTCCATATTGACTTCCCCTATACAATCATGTTATCTTCTTCTGGAACATCATCATAACTCTAAAACTTCTGAATTTCGGTCTGAATTTCTTGCGATTCCATTTCCTGTCGAACTATTATTGGTCTCAGTCTCTCATGTCCAACAATAAAGCTTTCCTTTAATGAGCATTTCTTTTCTATGTAGTCTGCTCGTAGTGCACTGGTAACTTTATTTCACACGAGTGATGTATTGAATTATGAACCACGCCAGTTCATTATCATATGCGCACAAGTGGCGTCTGTACTCCGACTGGCCATTCGGCGACAAGTCTCTCATTCTAGCTGACGATCTTAACTATGGCTTATTTTAGCGGTAGGTCTTATATTAAACTTATATTAAAAGCATCCTGAAAAATCGTACTAGGGCAACCTGGAAGCCTAGTTCTACAGCGGCCTATTGTTCGAACAACCTACGGGAGAATGAAAGAACTGAAGTCACCCTCGGTGAGCTGTATGTGGACGGAACGGACATTGACTTAACCTTGGTCTATGATGGAAAGCCATGAGGCTCTGTGCCTGAACTGAACGCTTTATCCCTGTTTTGTTTGTAGAGAACTATCTGGTTTAACTGCCTTGATGTTTTCCTGTGCTGTTCTTTATTAAGTTATTAAATTACAATTATAGTTACTGTGAAGAACGTCATGTTATATTTGTGTCAGCCAGAAAGACACCTTTCGGGGAACTACGGTATCTCAAACAGTTCCGTCCAGTTTCTCACCATATTATTCATTTCTATTTTTACTTCTGTTCTCCACGTGTTTTTATTTTTTTTCCGCTATTTTTTCCCTGTGAATTCCAGACAAAGACCTTTCTATAGTGCATTCACATTTGTTTGCCTCCATATAAAAATCCATATCTCAGTAACCAACTGAGGGAGAATTATGAGATTTAGCATATAACCTTATCATCATGTCCACCCAACAACAAAATGTTTGTTCTGGAGATTGTACAGCAGATTTCAATGTTTGTTTATATGCGGTATATAATTTACGGGTTCATAATTTTAAATGTATTACAGACAATCAGCGTTCAATGTTGAATATTCTACGTGTTTCACGGGATTGGCCTTATGCCAAGAACCCCGCGCTGTTTAAACTGGGAGTGTTCAGAGGTGTCGTCAAAATGTGGGTTATTTCATGAAACCTGATTTTTTTTTTTTTTTTTTTGGTTTTGTTTTTAAATCTTACCACTTATCGCTAACATTAAAATATGTGAATATTTTTCAATGGGGTTGAATGCGAAATTGTGTATACACTTCAAGCATCGCTATGATGTTGTATACATATTTTTGTCAAGAAGCTGATAGCAGGAAACTGTTTTATACTATTACAAATTCCGATAAAAAAGAACAGTACATGCATTGGGTTTTAGTAAACTGTCATTCCGTCAGTGGGTGCAAGAATCTGGAATTAAACCACCATGCAATAACCAAACTGAAGGTAGAAAGGTTATTGTAGACAGCAATGACAAGGATGTCATAAGGCGAGCTATTATAAAAATGCTTTAAAAAGTCGCTTAAAAGTCGACAGGGTCGACTTCATTGCACCGGGTTCTATCCCACATGGCTCAGTCTCTTTCCGCAGCACGGAAAGCATTGCACAAAGCCCGAACTCCGCAGCTCTAGCGACGACCCACAGGAGTCTCCGAAAAATTTAATTCGTGAACCGAAGGATGCGGCCCGGAATGGAACCCACAACCTTTGGAGCCCGAGTCAAAAGGCTTGATCACTTCGCCACGGAGCCTCCTAAAATTATAAAAAGTTTGGATTTTATATCCAGGATTATCCAGAATTATAAAAATGCTGGATGCCAAAGAAACAGTGACTGTAAGAAAACTTAGGGTTTGGTTGAGAAAGACCAATAACATAGAGCTATCCAAAACAGCTTTGCGGAAAATTATAAGGACATTATCTTCACTTTTAGAAAGTACAAGGGAGGTAGAAATATTCTTTGCAAGCAACCGGATTTAGGAGCCATGAGAAGCAGATACCTACGTGAAATAAGGGAAATGCGCAAAGAAAATTATGGCACAGTGTATTTGGATGAAATGTGGATCAATGCGCACCACACAAGTGATAAGGAATGGCAATCAGTGGATGGACAGATAATGCGATATGTGCCCACTAGTATAGGACAGCTTTTGATCATGGCCCATGCTGGTAATACGCATAATGGCTTACAACAAAATGCTGGGCTCGTGTTCGTATCAAAGCATACAGACAATAGGGATTATCATAATAAGGTGAGTGGTAATGTATTTAAAGATTGGCTCGAGAATACTGTGCTTCCATCCCTAAGTAGACCGTCGTGTCCAATTATGGACAATGCAAGATATCAATGTTTTTGCCCAAGAAGACAAAATACCTACAGCATCGAGCACAAAGGGAGCAATAAAGATATGGCTCCGAGTGGAAAACATACCATTTCCAGAAACGTATTTCTAGCTAGAATTGTTGTCCCTTAAAAAAAAAAAACAGACGCCAAAAAAGCAAGAAATATCAAATCAACAAGTTGATAGAAGAGCATCGTCATTGGTGCTGAAACTTCCGCCGTACCATTCTCATTTTAACCCTATAGAACTTGTGTGGGCTAAAATTAAAGGACAGGTGGCAGCTGACAATACTATATTCAAATTGTCTGATGTCAAGATACTAATCCAGTCCGCGCTATTAAATATTGGTAAAAGTTACTGGGAAAATGTGAGGACCATGTGTTGAAAGAGGAAGAGGACTATTAGAGAGAGGATGGATTGAATTTTATGCAACCGAGAGCAATCATCAACCTACTGGAATCGTCCGACACAGATTAAGGTCTGAGCAGATCGCAGACCTTAATGCACGTGCACGCTTACTGGGATATTTTGCTCCAACTATTCAGACGAATTACAGGCCTTTAACATTACAACATCAGCACAATGTCAATGGAAACAGTTTGTATTCCACAGTGATGAATTTTCAATTCCGCAAGCCCTCAGCGGTGACAAACAACTGGTATTGAAAAAAAAACACACACACACACACTAAACGCATTGAATACCAACAGAAGAGTAATATTGCGGTGTAAACTGACATATTGTGGCATGACAAGAAACGTGAGAGCAATCACGTTGTCAAATTAGGGGATAACACACGTGCATACGAATCAATCTATAAACTTCAATGAAAAGAGGACCAACATCTTGGTCGTTAAGAAGAAAGCTCACTACAGAGACACTGATAACTATTTTCATAGTGCAAAACAGGTAATCATGTTCCGTCTCTGAACAGTAAACAGCAGAGTAGACAATCTTTCACGAAGACTCAAAGCGGGTCTGTCACCCATGTGTACGTGTGAACAAACTACACAGACAGCTGAACAGATGATCCTTAAAAATGGACACATGATGACTAAAATTGCGGTATCATTTCTGGTCACTCCATACGCACAGTAACGCACAGCTATTTGGAACCTTTCACGAACTCAATATAAAAAGCTAAATGCATCATAGTAACACGAATACTTGTGTACAATTATTAACCAGCAGCTGAAGAAACAAGAAGGAAATTAAGAATAAGGTAAGAAATATATTCCTTCTACTTTCCTGTCAATTTACACATTATTTACCCCATTCCTCTGTAAATTCTCTGTCTTTACTAATATTACACATTGCACCCCTCTCGGGATTCTCCGTGGTGAAGTGGTCAAGCCGTCTGACTCGGGCTCCGAAGATTGTACGATTCCTTCATTTCACGAATGCATTTTTTCGGAGACTTCCTAGCGTCGTCGCTGGAGCTACGGAGTTCGTGCTTTGTGCGACGCTTTCCGCGCTGCGGAAAGATACTGAGCCATATGGGATAAAAACCCGGTGCAATGCAGTCACTTTTAAGCTACTTTTTTATTGCACCCACTCCCATACGAATCTGGCTACGCCTAGCACTTTTGTCCTTACACGAAATGACGTTGCTTTACTGTAATACTAGTTTTTTTAGCATGAATTCACTACATTTTCCCCAATACATCAAAGAAATGTCGCCGCTTTTGATGATTTAAGTTGCTTTTGGACCTATCAAAGACATATTCCATGGGTGGGGGTAAATATAAGACGGCAGGAAAAATTTCATAACGATGCAACAGACAGTTTTCAAAATAATTGATCGTGAACGACGGCATTAATTTCCGGACAGACTATAGTTATACTATTCTTAGGTGTTCTCATTGCATGTCATATCCTGCGCCAGCATTTTTTTTTTTTTTCACATCGTGTTTCACTGATATTTCTCTAGTTTTCTCCATGAGCTCCACACATTGGCGATTCTCTCATACCATACCGTTTTAGTCCTTCTATTGTTTGGTGGTTTGACTTGATATACATGGTATTTAAAGTAATTTTTTTTTTCGAATACTAAGAGTTTTCGACTCCTAAAAATAGAATCCTCGGTTCTGAACTCCGCGTTTCTTTCCTGCATATAAATATGGAGGGCATTTAGAACAGCGATTACGACCGGCATCTGGTTTGGGCATAAAAAGTCACCCTTATCCAGCAGGTTAATCTAATTCCAGATAGAACGAGGCGGGAGAGTTAACCCGCCTTCTGCTTATCAAAGAAGTCCAGAAATGTCTTTCCTGGCACAGGTATGTAGTGTCAGTGTAGTGCAGGCGGTGTTATGTAAAAGTTCACACAGGATGAACTTTTCTACAGAGACACTGTTGTTGTTCTCATAGACACACGCCCATGCTAGCGATAACAACCGTAGCCACAGTGAGCATGGTTCTATGCTGCGGACGAAACCTGTGTAATCTGAATGTAGCCCAGGTCCTTTGAAGAATGTCGTTGCCAGCGCGGACTGCTGAAAAGATTCTCCATCCTTTGCTAGTTCCCTTGCCTTTTGCATTTTGATGCCCATGGTGTTTTCAGTATCCTGTTTCCACTTTCGTGCTGGTTGACCTCTGCCTCTCATTCCATCAACCACGCCTTCCATCACCGGTCGTTTCCCACCAATGTAGTGGTTTATATAACCAAGGCATTTCAGTTTCGATGATTGGATCTTATAGATTGTCAGCATTTTTCTTCTTCTTGATCCACAAATCCTGTTCTAAGAACAGAGGCAGCATGGGCGAGTGGATAAGAACTCTCGTTCTCACACTTTCTGTGTTGATGATGCCGAGGTAGTGGGTTCAACCTCTACACAGTTGGAGAAAATGTTGACTTCTCTTCCTTGACTTTGGGGCGTAAATTACAAGTACCTGTGAAGTCGGGGTGGGTTCGACTGATGGTGAGGGACACTGGTAGTAGGGAAAGCTAATCCGCCCGCAAAAGTCAGGCCAGTACACTAGTCCAGTCCAGTAGTACGCGCATTGGCTATGCTTTAGTTCAAAACGAATGGACTACGCTTGAGTTCAAACCAAGCGAACGCAAAAACAAAGTATATTCTAAAAAATATTAAACAACATTTTAAAAAGCCCGGGTTTTCTGCATTTGTGATTGTGACACGTCCAATGACTCACATCCGTGTGTTGCCACACGAAGGACGCGTCTCTGTACTCTGTACTGTTTCAGGAAAACTACATACTGACAAAATTTTTTCCCCATTTGACTTTGAATACCGACGACTCAAACAATAATGACACAATTTATTGTCAGGCATGTTTCTTTGCATCTCGTCAGGTGCACACTAATTAAAAAAGGTTCACATATAATAAAGTAGTCTTAGAGTGTGATATGATATACAAAGGTGCGAAATTATATATGATATACAAGGATGCAATATAATAAACAAGGATGCGATATGAAATATAAGGGTGTGATATGATATACAAGGGAGATGCATGATATAAAAGGTTGTGATATTACACACACACACACACACACACACACACACACACACACATATATATATATTATATATATATATATATATATATATATATATATATATATATATAGAGAGAGAGAGAGAGAGAGAGAGAGAGAGAGATGAGAGAGAGAGAGAGAGAGAGAGAGAGAGAGAGAGAGAGAGAAACCTCGGTTTTCGTCGATAAAGCGCCCAAAAACAATCGATGAATTCCGAAATCGACGAAAACCGAGGCAATTATTTCTATATGAATCAATGTAAATCCAATTCACTCGTTCAAGGCACACTGAAATATGTACCAAAAACACATTTTATGGAGAATAAATATAGTTTTAGCACTAAAAACTAATAAGAAATTAATATAAAAGACAAATGTAAAGAGTAAATGAACATTTAATATGGCGTTCACCTTTCTGAAGACTCTTCTTGGCGTATGGAAGACGCCGAAGAGAGGAGAGAGGTGTGCAGCTATTAATGTTTGGATGGGGAATGCCCCTCCATAAGGACCTAAGGTATCAAGCACTATTTGGGGTCAATTCCCTTCTTGGTTTTCTTGTGGTTTGAATACCACTTGAATTTTTCAAACCATCCTCTGCTGGCCTTCAAGTGACTAAGTACATTAGCACTCGTTCCAGACGTTTTCTTAATGAGATCGGCATACAACAGTCTGGCCTTTTCACCTATGATTGCCTCTGAAGCAGAAAAGCCATCTAACTGTTTTTTTGATTTATCCAAATTAATAGCAGTTCGACATCCTCAGTTGTTTGCAATCGTTGTTTCTTTAGCACATTCGCGCCTTTCGCTACATTAGTCTCTTGTATTTCTTTCTTTTTCGCCACAATGGAACTTATCAGGGATGGCGACTTCCCGCACGTGCAGCCGAATCCAGCAATAACTTCTGGACGTTTGGGCCTCTTCCCTAGCGGGCAGGCTCTTTTGGTGTGAATTGCATTTTCTACTGTATAATAGATACTTATTTGGAAACAATTAATAAGAATCTTCGACGGAGCTATACCATGCGTGCTCTGTGCTCTATATCATCTTCAAGAGCCAGCGAAGAGAGAGAGAGTGAAGAGAAGAAGACGAGGGGATGGTGAGAAAAGGAGGCAGAGAAACAGGAGAGCGGGGATCAAAAGATTCAGAAGCAAAATGGGGCGTATACCACTGAATCGTGTAAGGGTAGGCTAGTGGAACTGCCTTAGTGCCAGGCAGAGAGGGTCGGTACAGGAAAAGTTGATTTGCTACTTCGATGTCGTCTTGCTAGAGGAAATGAATGTTAATAACTATCAGTTCCCTGGTTCATCATCATCATCAAGTGCCATGCCAGCTTTCATATGCAGTTTGTGATTCTCCACAGATCTTGGTCTTTGGTTTTCTGGATCAACTTTGCTGATGATTTTCCTCCATTCTATCGTCTCAATCCATCTAGCATTATTTCTCTTGGTCTACCTCTGCCTCTCTTCCTCTCGATCTTTCCAGTTGTCACGATGTTCTCCAGTGTCTCTCTCTTCTCGTCACATGACCAAAGAAAGCTGTTTGTCTCTTTCTTATTGTTGTACATAATGTTCTGGTTTCGTTATCCTCTTTCAGGCAATCGTTGTTAGTTATTCTGGCAGTCTAAGAAATTCGCAACATTCGTCCCAGGAATCACGTCACTATTGCTTCCAAGTTCTCCGATGTCTCTCTTCTCATCACATTACCAGAGAAAGCTGTTTGTCTCTTTCTTATTGTTGTATGTTATGTTTTCTTTCAGGCAATCATTGTTAGTTACTCTGACAGTCCAAGGAATTCGCAACATTTTGGTCAAGTAGAGAGTGAGGCATGAGGCGCTGCATATGAGCAAGTGGAATGTTACAACAAAAGAGGTTCAAGGGATTTATTTAGAGATGGGTGGCCTCAATTGGAATATTACAAATGTATATGCCGCTGCGGACCATGCTATCACTGAGGAGAATTGGGACTGGCTCAAGGAGCTAGAGGAAATCCCATGTGGCAGGCTTCTTTCTCATCTGTGGGGATTTTAACACTCGGAGCAAAGAATGGCACTATACAGAGGAAAACCGACAGGGGTACGCCATTGCGGATGCCATAGTTGAGACAGAGGTAGTCTGCATTAAAGATGGAAGGCCATCTAGAATGACAATATGTCCTGGAGACGGAGATAGTGCTTGGCACTTGTCATTTCGTCGTCGGTATTTGAAACGAAATGAACCGTCTTGGGTGATCATGGAAGTGGCCACCTGCCATGCTCCGTGTGGATTTCCAAATCGCGCAAGTCTAGTAGAGCACTCAGAGCCTACAAATATGAATGCAACGACACCCTTATTCGGAGCATCCGACAGAAGGCGTGAGTTAGACCGAGCAGACTCACTTTTCATAGGAGCGGCTGGCCGAGTGGCTAGGACGCCGGATTCTCCTTCAGGAAATCCGGGTTCGAATCCTCGATAAGGTGTGGGATTTTTTTTTTCTGTCGGTGGCAAAATGAAAATCCTAACCTGCACAGTTCGCGGTGATTGCACTAGCCAGGCGGCCTTAATTCCTCAGGCTCAAAGACCCCCCTGCCATACACCGCAAGGTACTATATTGGCAGTAAGTGACAGCTTAACAGGCTCACTTGTGTGCCTCCCTAATGGTAGGTTCCGAAGTTGAACTTGTAGAAATCTAAGAGAGCGCCAACTAAGCATCTACAGAAATTACGAAAGAAACCGCAAAGCACACCAGAGGAATTGGAGATGGCGGAAATGGTGCAAAACGAGACAATTCAGTTTACAAGTGGTCCATGAAAAATGTGTCAGGGCAAATATTGAAACTAGTACAATAAACAATAATAACAGTTGTTAGTTTGCAGCAGTATGCATCTCAAAGGAACTAGCTGAAACAAAATAGTTGCAAGTGAGCAATGAAGAAGTTGAATGCAAATGCGGACTTGATCTAAAAGTATTGACTGCCAGGACAAAAAGGTCATGAACATGGTAACATACTGCCTCATGTTTAAAGGGACATGCATGGCCCACTGGGTATCGGGCCAGCTGACACTCTAGCCAGTCCGCCACTAGTTGATAGTTGAGTGGCCCAGCTGACACCCTAGCCAGTCCGCCACTAGTTGATAGTTGAGTGGCCCAGCTGACACTCTAGCCAGTCCGCCACTAGTTGATAGTTGAGTGGCCCAGCTGACACCCTAGCCAGTCCGCCACTAGTTGATAGTTGAGTGGCCCAGCTGACACCCTAGCCAGTCTGCCACTAGTTGATAGTTGAGTGGCCCAGCTGACACTCTAGCCAGTCCGCCACTAGTTGATAGTTGAGTGGCCCAGCTGACACCCTAGCCAGTCTGCCACTAGTTGATAGTTGAGTGGCCCAGCTGACACCCTAGCCAGTCTGCCACTAGTTGATAGTTGAGTGGCCCAGCTGACACCCTAGCCAGTCTGCCACTAGTTGATAGTTGAGTGGCCCAGCTGACACCCTAGCCAGTCTGCCACTAGTTGATAGTTGAGTGGCCCAGCTGACACCCTAGCCAGTCCGCCACTAGTTGATAGTTGAGTGGCCCAGCTGACACCCTAGCCAGTCTGCCACTAGTTGATAGTTGAGTGGCCCAGCTGACACCCTAGCCAGTCTGCCACTAGTTGATAGTTGAGTGGCCCAGCTGACACCCTAGCCAGTCCGCCACTAGCTGATAGTTGAGTGGCCCAGCTGACACTCTAGCCAGTCTGCCACTAGCTGATAGTTGAGTGGCCAGCTGACACCCTAGCCAGTCCGCCACCTAGCTGATAGTTGAGTGGCCCAGCTGACACCCTAGCCAGTCTGCCAACTAGCTGATAGTTGAGTGGCCCAGCTGGCACCCTAGCCAGTCCGCCACTAGCTGATAGTTGAGTGGCCCAGCTGACACCCCTAGCCAGTCCTGCCACTAGCTGATAGTTGAGTGGCCCAGCTGACACTCTAGCCAGTCTGCCACTAGCTGATAGTTGAGTGGCCCAGCTGGCACCCTAGCCAGTCTGCCACTAGTTGATAGTTGAGTGCCCAGCTGACACCCTAGCCAGTCTGCCACTAGTTGATAGTTGAGTGGCCCAGCTGGCACCCTAGCCAGTCCGCCACTAGCTGATAGTTGAGTGGCCCAGCTGGCACCCTAGCCAGTCTGCCACTAGCTGATAGTTGAGTGGCCCAGCTGACACCCTAGCCAGTCTGCCACTAGCTGATAGTTGAGTGGCCCAGCTGACACCCTAGCCAGTCCGCCACTAGTTGATAGTTGAGTGGCCCAGCTGGCACCCTAGCCAGTCTGCCACTAGCTGATAGTTGAGTGGCCCAGCTGACACCCTAGCCAGTCTGCCACTAGCTGATAGTTGAGTGGCCCAGCTGACACCCTAGCCAGTCTGCCACTAGTTGATAGTTGAGTGGCCCAGCTGACACTCTAGCCAGTCCGCCACTAGTTGATAGTTGAGTGGCCCAGCTGACACCCTAGCCAGTCTGCCACTAGTTGATAGTTGAGTGGCCCAGCTGACACTCTAGCCAGTCCGCCACTAGTTGATAGTTGAGTGGCCCAGCTGACACCCTAGCCAGTCTGCCACTAGTTGATAGTTGAGTGGACCAGCTGACACTCTAGCCAGTCCGCCACTAGCTGATAGTTGAGTGGCCCAGCTGACACCCTAGCCAGTCTGCCACTAGTTGATAGTTGAGTGGCCCAGCTGACACTCTAGCCAGTCCGCCACTAGCTGATAGTTGAGGTGCCCAGCTGACACCCTAGCCAGTCTGCCACTAGCTGATAGTTGAGTGGCCCAGCTGACACTCTAGCCAGTCTGCCACTAGCTGATAGTTGAGTGGCCCAGCTGACACCCTAGCCAGTCCGCCACTAGCTGATAGTTGAGTGGCCCAGCTGACACTCTAGCCAGTCTGCCACTAGCTGATAGTTGAGTGGCCCAGCTGACACCCTAGCCAGTCCGCCACTAGCTGATAGTTGAGTGGCCCAGCTGACACCCTAGCCAGTCTGCCACTAGCTGATAGTTGAGTGGCCCAGCTGGCACCCTAGCCAGTCCGCCACTAGCTGATAGTTGAGTGGCCCAGCTGACACCCTAGCCAGTCTGCCACTAGCTGATAGTTGAGTGGCCCAGCTGACACTCTAGCCAGTCTGCCACTAGCTGATAGTTGAGTGGCCCAGCTGGCACCCTAGCCAGTCTGCCACTAGTTGATAGTTGAGTGGCCCAGCTGACACCCTAGCCAGTCTGCCACTAGTTGATAGTTGAGTGGCCCAGCTGGCACCCTAGCCAGTCCGCCACTAGCTGATAGTTGAGTGGCCCAGCTGGCACCCTAGCCAGTCTGCCACTAGCTGATAGTTGAGTGGCCCAGCTGACACCCTAGCCAGTCTTGCCACTAGCTGATAGTTGAGTGGCCCAGCTGACACCCTAGCCAGTCCGCCACTAGTTGATAGTTGAGTGGCCCAGCTGGCACCCTAGCCAGTCTGCCACTAGCTGATAGTTGAGTGGCCCAGCTGACACCCTAGCCAGTCTGCCACTAGCTGATAGTTGAGTGGCCCAGCTGACACCCTAGCCAGTCTGCCACTAGTTGATAGTTGAGTGGCCCAGCTGACACTCTAGCCAGTCCGCCACTAGTTGATAGTTGAGTGGCCCAGCTGACACCCTAGCCAGTCTGCCACTAGTTGATAGTTGAGTGGCCCAGCTGACACTCTAGCCAGTCCGCCACTAGTTGATAGTTGAGTGGCCCAGCTGACACCCTAGCCAGTCTGCCACTAGTTGATAGTTGAGTGGACCAGCTGACACTCTAGCCAGTCCGCCACTAGCTGATAGTTGAGTGGCCCAGCTGACACCCTAGCCAGTCTGCCACTAGTTGATAGTTGAGTGGCCCAGCTGACACTCTAGCCAGTCCGCCACTAGCTGATAGTTGAGTGGCCCAGCTGACACCCTAGCCAGTCTGCCACTAGCTGATAGTTGAGTGGCCCAGCTGACACTCTAGCCAGTCTGCCACTAGCTGATAGTTGAGTGGCCCAGCTGACACCCTAGCCAGTCCGCCACTAGTTGATAGTTGAGTGGCCCAGCTGGCACCCTAGCCAGTCTGCCACTAGCTGATAGTTGAGTGGCCCAGCTGACACCCTAGCCAGTCTGCCACTAGCTGATAGTTGAGTGGCCCAGCTGACTACCCTAGCCAGTCTGCCACTAGTTGATAGTTGAGTGGCCCAGCTGACACTCTAGCCAGTCCGCCACTAGTTGATAGTTGAGTGGCCCAGCTGACACCCTAGCCAGTCTGCCACTAGTTGATAGTTGAGTGGCCCAGCTGACACTCTAGCCAGTCCGCCACTAGTTGATAGTTTAGTGGCCCAGCTGACACCCTAGCCAGTCTGCCACTAGTTGATAGTTGAGTGGCCCAGCTGACACTCTAGCCAGTCCCGCCACTAGCTGATAGTTGAGTGGCCCAGCTGACACCCTAGCCAGTCTGCCACTAGTTGATAGTTGAGTGGCCCAGCTGACACTCTAGCCAGTCCGCCACTAGCTGATAGTTGAGTGGCCCAGCTGACACCCTAGCCAGTCTGCCAGTAGCTGATAGTTGAGTGGCCCAGCTGGCACCCTAGCCAGTCTGCCACTAGCTGATAGTTGAGTGGCCCAGCTGACACCCTAGCCAGTCTGCCACTAGCTGATAGTTGAGTGGCCCAGCTGACACCCTAGCCAGTCTGCCACTAGTTGATAGTTGAGTGGCCCAGCTGACACTCTAGCCAGTCCGCCACTAGTTGATAGTTGAGTGGCCCAGCTGACACCCTAGCCAGTCTGCCACTAGTTGATAGTTGAGTGGCCCAGCTGACACTCTAGCCAGTCCGCCACTAGTTGATAGTTGAGTGGCCCAGCTGACACCCTAGCCAGTCTGCCACTAGTTGATAGTTGAGTGGCCCAGCTGACACTCTAGCCAGTCCGCCACTAGCTGATAGTTGAGTGGCCCAGCTGACACCCTAGCCAGTCTGCCACTAGTTGATAGTTGAGTGGCCCAGCTGACACCCTAGCCAGTCTGCCACTAGCTGATAGTTGAGTGGCCCAGCTGACACCCTAGCCAGTCTGCCACTAGCTGATAGTTGAGTGGCCCAGCTGACACCCTAGCCAGTCCTGCCACTAGCTGATAGTTGAGTGGCCCAGCTGCACCCTAGCCAGTCTGCCACTAGCTGAATAGTTGAGTGGCCCAGCTGACACCTAGCCAGTCTGCCACTAGCTGATAGTTGAGTGGCCCAGCTGACACCCTAGCCAGTCCGCCACTAGTTGATAGTTTGATAGGCCCAGCTGACACCCTAGCCAGTCTGCCACTAGCTGATAGTTGAGTGGCCCAGCTGACACCCTAGCCAGTCTGCCACTAGTTGATAGTTGAGTGGCCCAGCTGACACCCTAGCCAGTCTGCCACTAGTTGATAGTTGAGTGGCCCAGCTGACACCCTAGCCCAGTCTGCCACTAGTTGATAGTTGAGTGGCCCCAGCTGACACCCTAGCCAGTCTGCCACTAGCTGATAGTTGAGTGGCCCAGCTGGCACCCTAGCCAGTCTGCCACTAGTTGATAGTTGAGTGGCCCAGCTGACACCCTAGCCAGTCTGCCACTAGTTGATAGTTTGAGTGGCCCAGCTGACACCCTAGCCAGTCTGCCACTAGCTGATAGTTGAGTGGCCCAGCTGACACCCTAGCCAGTCTGCCACTAGTTGATAGTTGAGTGGCCCAGCTGACACCCTAGCCAGTCTGCCACTAGCTGATAGTTGAGTGGCCCAGCTGGCACCCTAGCCAGTCTGCCACTAGTTGATAGTTGAGTGGCCCAGCTGACACCCTAGCCAGTCTGCCACTAGTTGATAGTTGAGTGGCCCAGCTGACACCCTAGCCAGTCTGCCACTAGCTGATAGTTGAGTGGCCCAGCTGGCACCCTAGCCAGTCTGCCACTAGTTGATAGTTGAGTGGCCCAGCTGACACCCTAGCCAGTCTGCCACTAGTTGATAGTTGAGTGGCCCAGCTGACACCCTAGCCAGTCTGCCACTAGTTGATAGTTGAGTGGCCCAGCTGACACCCTAGCCAGTCTGCCACTAGTTGATAGTTGAGTGGCCCAGCTGACACCCTAGCCAGTCTGCCACTAGTTGATAGTTGAGTGGCCCGGCATATATTAAAATAAACTTACATCTGTCCCGAAGTAGTGTCCTGCTGTGGGTATGTGATGTGATAGGGCCATCAGCTTGTAGCCCTGGATTGGTCAATATTTTCCTCACTTAGCGGGACGACGTGCGCAGACGTCGAACCTTCGTCGGTAGCTCTCTATCAACTACGCTAGTGCGCCGGCGTATATGACCGTCCTGAAATAGTTGTCGGTTTTTTTGCAAGCCATTAAAAGACACTTTTCTTTTGGTTGGTAAATTGGATCAGCGCGCCAGTAGAACTAGATTCCGCTCCTCCGGTTCGTATGAAGGTTAGGGTGACCCTTCAGTTAGTTGCTATATTAACGAATGATGCATTCGTCTAAGTCCTCCCACTACAAATATGCTTTCAAGTTTATAGGTACACTATAACCTCTGTAACATTGAAAAACGGTTTCCTAATAGACTGCATTATCCGTTTCCGTTTCCTTTTTGCTGCAAGTAAAGGTTCATGTCTATCAATGAATAAGAAGGTAGGTAGATCAGAGGAAAACTGATGTGTCTGATAACAGTGACATGGCTTTTAGGAACGGCAATAGCCACGGAACGGGCCAATCAGATGGTGGCACCTCCCGCAGGCACTTGTTTTAAGAGCTTGGCCGCAAGACGGAAGTTCTACAAGGCTTTCTTTTACTCGTGCTCCGGAATACTAAACTTCAGAGGCTGTACAGTTATATTAAATATGCAGTCATTTTACTTTTCAGTTGCATAAAAGTATACAAGGTGTCGCCGAATGTGATCGCTGAAATAACCACGTATTCCTGTTATTTCTTAATTTAACCTGAAAATACAATGTGGAAGTCGGTTAAGTGACTTTGAATGTTACTTACTGTTGTGCATATCTTTATTCTTTACTTCTAATTTGTGATTGGAAATATAATTCTCACTTGAAAGCAAGTACAGCTTTAGTAAATCACACGTCTGGAATCCTGTCAGAAAGACATCAAGAGGAGTAGTGTATTAGCGTTGACAGATAACTTAACAAGTACATTAGAACCTCTACATAGGTATTGAGAGGTAGTAATAACAGATAAAAGGATATATGTATGCAACAGAGTGTTGTATAATTTATTATAAAGTAAATAAATGGGACAGACATTGCCTCTGTGGACAAGCGCGGATGAGTAATCGCTCGTTTCACCGTCTGCGTGTGGAGCAAAGCGTGTGGAGAAGATCCAGTGTAGCCATACTTCAGTGTGGTGTTCGGAACTTGATATATTGATTAATCTGTCTCGTACGTGTTAATACATATGAACTCTAATGACACAGTAGAGACCCCAGTTTTTTTTTTACACAAGATATACCAACAGTTTGACATCTTACTCAAGTACCACATCGTCGTTTTCCTCCTTCATTAATCAGAGTTATCTGTTTGCAAAAGAAAGACAAGCAAGCATGGAGAATACTTCTATTGTTGCTTCAAACTTAAGTCACAACGACAGCGCTCTGCCTGATTACGTCCAGAGAACCATGTTTGTCTGCGATCACGTGTTATTGCCAATAATTTGCATGCTGGGTATAGTAGGAAATGGACTCAGTTTGTGTGTTCTCACTCGGAGAGAAATGGCGGCTGCCACCACGTGTTTTCTGACTGCTTTGGCGGTGTCTGACTTGCTGCTCTTAATTCTACAGATACCCTTCTTCTTCGAAAAGAACGGGACCATTGCTGCTAGCTTCTCGTTCAAGCGTTTCATTCGGATGTACGCCGTGATTCGGTAAGGCTGCTTTGTTTTACTGATAATCGTTAATGTTAATAAAATGCACAAGTGCTGGACCGTTGCTACTTTAGATTAACACAGGTATTGATCTTCGCCTGGTCCACTAAATAAACAGATAAATAGCACAACTCTGAAACAAGTTAAAGAATTCAAATATCTTGGAATTATGATCACAGAAGATGGCAGATTGGACAGGGAAATCTAAATCGGATGTCAAAAAGATAGTGCACATACATATCAACTATCACCTTTACTGAAACATCCAAATATACCCAAGTCCGCAAAACGACAGATAATAAACAGCATATTCACACCAACCCTATGCTACCAATCTCAAACTTGGACTTTATCCTAATTACACTTTCGCAAAATCAACACCTGCGAGATGAGATGCCTGAGGAGAGCTGCCAACTTAACAATCCGGGACCGATTAAGAAATGCTGTTATCAGACAGACAGTGGGGTCAATACCTTGTACCACATTTATTGAAAGACAGAAGATCAAGTGGTTTGGCCATGTCGTTAGAATGCAACACCAACAACTATCATCACTGGCCTTACATCAAAGATCATCTGCGACGAGACCAAGAGGACGTCCAAGAAGAAAATGGATTGACGACATCAAAGACATTGTACAGTCACACGGAATGACACTATCCAGTGCCGCCCATCGGGCGCTGGAGCGCAAATTATTCCTCCCCACGACGCTTGACGGCAGAAGTGGATGATGATGATGATGATGATGATGATGATGATGATGATGATGATGATGATGATGATGATTGATCAGAAAACGTGAACATAATGACTGTTTAGAACTACTCGAGTCAAGGCAACAACGCTAAACTCAATGGGCTAGATGTGTAGCATGGATTGGCCACTTAACTCTTTCAGTCCAAAGAGAACACAGTATGTGTCATTGATGCCTCTTCTTGAATCCCAGCCATTGTTCTCTTACTTTTTGCATTTTGGTCAGAGCACACTACAGAAATCTGGCTTCCCAGTCGTCACTTCCGCTGTGTATCTAGCCTCTTTAAAAGTCATGCGCGTGTGATTTTTCATGGTTGTCACATCCTGTCTTGAGCGTTTGCTGTGAAATCTGAGACCATATGGTTAATAATAGCACGTAGACAATTAATAATAGCACATTGACAAGCGATAGTTAACTAACAGCCGATCGGTCGGCACAGAAGTGGTGCACGAACTTTTAACTTTTCGGACCAATTCCCATCTTCAGAACGAAGTTCTGCTGCATTGTATGTCCATCAGAGTGTCTCATGTCATGATTGTATATTCTAACATCTTCTTTCCAGTCAATTTGCATCAGTCTCTGTCTCATGTCATGATTTTATACTACAACATCTTCTTTCCATCCAGTCCACACCAGTTTATGTCTCTTGTCATGATTGTATATTCTAACATCTTCTTTCCAATCAATTTGCATCAGTCTCTGTCTCTTGTCATGATTGTATATTCTAACATCTTCTTTCCAATCAATTTGCATCAGTCTTTGCCTCTTGTCAGGATTTCACACTACAACATCTTCTTTCCATCCAGTCTGCACCTATTTATGTCCCCTTTCATGATTGTACATTATAATATCTTCTTTCCAATCAGTCTCTGTCTCTCTTCATGATTGCATGTTATAACATCTTCTTTCCAATCAGTCTCTGTCTTTTGTCATGATTGTATATTATAACATCTTCTTTCCAATCAGTCTTTGTCTCTTGTCAGGGTTGTATATTCTAATATCTTTTTTCCAATCAGTCTCTATCTCACTTCATGATTGTGTATTCCAATATACTCTTTCTAATCAGTCTCTGAATTTTGTCATGATTGCATATATTCCAATATCTTCATTCCAATAAGTCTCTTTCTCTTTTCATTAATGTACATAATAATATCTTCATTCCAATCAGTCTCTGTCTCATGTCATGATTATATATTCCAATATCTTATTTCCAATCAGTTTGTCTCTTGTCATGATTGTATATTCAAATATCTTCTTTCCAATTAATCTGCAGCAATCTCCGTTTCTTGTCAATGTTGAACATTCTAACCTCTACTTTCTAATCAATCTCCGGCAGTCTCTTATGTCGTGAGTGTAATTATAACCTCAAACTTATATTATTTCTTCTTCCCAGTCAGTGGCTTGATGTTACTCTCCAATATATACCGTTGTCTTTCTCGTGCACGTTGGCCTTTAACCTTTCCCTGTAGCATAGTTTGCTATCTTTAGTGTCCATGCATGGCAAGATCCCAATCTCCTCTACTGCGGCCAATTATAAATGTTTATTATGTCAATATGCGCAGCTTGGAGGCTACTGTTCTTTTATTTCACTTTGTGTTTCCCAGCCAGGGATTTGGGAAAGAGGTCTCGGTAATTCAGTGGCCCGCGAGGTTGTCGGCCTGGTGCTCATGTGTTTCACCGCCTCTGAGCCGGATTGTGATTTTAACTGATTCTGTGACAACGGATAATATATCGCCAAATGTCTTCCTCTTCTTCTTTCGTTCGCTTGAAATATGTCTATAACTGCAATGTTGTCTCTTGTATGAATTTAACTGTCTTTGTTAGGTCAATCAGCGGTCCTTAGAGTTTATCTTCCACTATTGTCTCTCTAGACCAGAAGGTTTGCCTAGACATTTGTATTTTGGGCAATCTTGGAATGTGTGCTCTGCTGCCTGCGACGCCAATCCATGTGTGCACATGGCTTATTCACCAATCTTGAATTTTGTATACATGTTGTTGCGTAATCTATTGTGTCCTGTTCTGAGGTGCAGAATAATGACTTGTTCTGGTCTGTTCAAAATGTGGCAGTCATCTTGAGCAGGTTTTGGTGGCTTTCTGGCTGATTTGATCATTCTTTTCTTTTGGTGGTATGTAACGGGCACATTAGGCTGTTTTTCTTTTGCTCCTTCCTTAGCCAATCGATGAGCTCTGTCGTTTCCGGTTATTCCACAGTCAGATTGTATCCACTGTATGGTGATCTTATGCTGACTGCTAAGTTCAGAAAGTAGTGTCCTTAGTACTGACAATTTCCCAGACAGGAGCGCCTCTAGTACTGATTTTGCATCTGTCAATAGCACCACAGGTTGTGTACCATTGCTGGTATTTAGTAATATCTCTGTTGCTATCTTGATCGCCTCAATTTCAGCATCATAGTTATGGCAGTACTTTCCTGTTGGTACTCTGGCCGTGTCCCTAGTATTATTTGGGTATTCTATGTACACTCCTGCTCCTCCATTTCGAACAGCATTTTGTGCTGACCCGTCTGTGTAGACTCGGATCCAGAGGTTCTGTGGGTTTTATTCATCAAGAAAGCTGAGAGTGGCTGTTCTGTGCTGTACACTGTTCTGTTCTGTTCTGTTCTTCCATGTCAAATATTCCTCTCACCTTTGTCTGGATTTGTAGCGATAGTCTATGTTCATCTTTCCATGGAGTTCGCTCTGGAATATTTTTCAGAGGGATACCAACTGTGGTCAGATCGGTGGTTTCTCTGCAGAGTCGTTTGGCCTGGTGGATAAAACTGCTTCTTTTCAACCTCCCCATCGCTACGTTTCCAAATCTGTTCTTCATAGGGTGGCCTCGCAAGCTGAGGAACTTTTCTGCTTGTATTAGCGTTTTCGTATCTCTGCGCTCTTTCAGTGCTTGTGTCCTCCCCATCTTCTCCATATCCACTATTGGGGTTGATCTCACCCCTCCTGTGGTGACTCTAAGTGCTTAATTTTAGCACCTTGTCCAGCTCTTGTAGTGTGGTTTTTAATGCTGAATACCATACAGTTGATCCATATTCCAGGTGTGGTCGAATGCTCTGTTGATAAACTTTACTAAGTATTTTCCCACTGGCTCCCCATGTGGTTCCACTTAGCTTTCTCAGGATGGCTATTTTCCTTCTGGCTTTTGCTACTGCTTTGTTGATGTGCTTTCTCCATGTCAGCCTGCTATCAAATGTTACTCCAAGGTATGTTGGTTCTTTATCTTCTCTAAGGGGTACTCCATTTATCTGGATGATGCCTGCCTTTTGTTTTGGAGAAAGGGTAAATAGAGTGATGATGCACTTGTTAGTGTTTATGCTGACACACTATCTATTTACCCATGCAACAAATGTATCTACAGCTCTTTGTAGCGATCTGGTGGCCACTGATGCATGTTCATTTGTGCTCCATAGAACCAGGTCATCAGCGCACATTGCCTCTTTAATACCATGCCGTAGATTAGCAACAAAATCATTGATGAAGATTAGAAAAAGTGTGGGGGACAAGACTCCGCCCTTGGGAACACCGTGACGCAATAGTACTTTTATTGCTCTTGAGTCCGTCTGTCTGTACTTGGGCTCTTTCTTGTGAAAGTATGCTTTCACCCATTTGTACATTCTTCCACTCACTTTATAGTTTCTCAGTTTCTTCATCAGACCTTCTTTCCAGACTTTGTCAAAGGCTTTCTTCAGATCTATCCATGCCGCAACACCAGCTTCTTCTCTTGGAATGCATCCTCAATTTCTTGAGAGAGGTAGACAGTCTGATCTTCCGTAGAGTAGCACTGCCTAAAGCCAGCCTGCTGTAGCACAAGGATGTTTTTACTTTCAATGTACCATTGCAGTCTGTGATTGATGATGCGCCCCAGTGTTTTGCAGAGACAGCTGGTGAGGCTAATTGGTCTGTAGCTGGAGGCAATGGAACTATCTTTCCCTGGTTTTAAGAGGGGTGTCATGATTGCTTCTCTCCAGGTTTGTGGAACACTGCCTAAGGTCCAGCTGTTATTGAAGATCTGCAACAGCTTTGCTTTGGCCTCTGTTCCTAGGTTCCTGATCATTTCATTGGAGATGCCATCAGCTTCTAGTGACTTTCTCATTTTCAGTGTTGATATGGCTGATACAGTTCTCTGATTGTGATAGGTGCCTACAGAACCTCATGTACTGTTTCATGATGTCCTGTATGTTGTCATTTCTCTCGAATCTCTTGTTGTTTCTCTGGGCTAATTTCGATATTGTTATCTGGTGCGAATGAGTCCGCAAAATGGTCAGCTGCTTGCTTTCCTGTTAAGATGTTTCTGTCTTTATGTAGTGCAATTTTTGAGTTTCTCCCTATGCCCTCATCGTTAAGTTGTTTTATTAGCTTCCACAACTTCCTTGTGTCGGTTTCAAAGTTCAGTAACTCTCTTTTCTCCTGCCAGCTTTTCCGTCTAGCCTGCAGCTTGGCCCATTGAAATTGTGGCTCTTGCGTGCTGTTATTTATTGTGGTGCTCTTTGCAGGGTTTGGCCTCTGCTTGCTTTCTATACACTTCCACATAAGTATGCAACTGTTCCAGTTCACTACTCCAGTAGGGTTTATAATGTTTGATTTAATGCCTTGATTTTAGGCAGGTCAATCTGGGAGCACAGGTTAATGTTAAAACCCCGTCACAAATCTGCTTGGAACCCTTGATTACCAATGCCTGTACTGTTTTCGCCTGCTTTGAACTCTAGCGTAGTCCAACTGGACTGGCTCCCATGTGCGGGTCAGCTTTCTCAGTTACCAGTGTCCCTCGCCATCAGGCCAACCCTCTGCTACGAGAAGTCAACATTTTAGTCCAGCTGACTGATGTAGGGATTGAACCCATTACCCCAACATCAGCAGGCAGGGTATTTAAAAGCGAGCACTCATATCCTCTCATCCATATGACTTCCGGCGCTAGTAATAATAATCTGTCTTTACTTGGGGAGCAATGTGCGAATGTTTGAAATGTAATATTTCTTTGACACTCATACACTGGCCTTGGGCAACACAGAGAATAATACATAAACCAAAAAACAGCCAAACTGAACTGGGGGGGAATGAGCCCTGGCACTCGTATCTCCCCTGAGGAGTTTAAAGAAAGGAAAATACGAATGCACATGTTTGTATTTTGTCTGTGAGAGATAAAATGTGTGTTAGTACTGTTAACTGTTTTTTTTTAAATAAAAACATATTAAACAGTGAGCACAACCACCTACTGGCAACGCTGATCGTATTCCGGTACGAACCTAAGGCCTTGTCCACGTCAATATGGAAGCATCAGACTCGAGTTTCGCTCTCGTTTGAGCTCGTCAGTAGCACGGCGATGGGTACATTTTGAGCTACAGCCTACGATGGGTGGTTTTGTGATATTCTAGTGTGATAACTTGGTCGCGTCTAGCGTGTGTCACGTGTTCTAGTGGTTATACACCCGCGTCACATGCCAGTGATCTGGGTTTGATCCCGGGTCCAGTCAAGGATACATACTGCTGACGAGCTCAAACGAGAGCGAAACTCGAGTCTGGTGATTCCATATTGACGTGGACAAAGCCTTAGGTTCGAATCGGAATACGATCAACATTGCCAGTAGTGGGGTGTGCAATGTTTAAAGCTCAAATCCCGGAGGGGGGAAAAAAAAACATTAGTTTCCATGCTTCTTATGTTTTCAGAAGTGACTAGGGAAAGTGGTTAGAAAACCTAGCTTCCCAAATCTGGATACCCGGTTCTAGATCAGAACAACACACATCGTGTCTTTCTAAAGCAGGAGTGGGGAACCTTTTTTTCTACCAAGGGCCATTTGGATATTTATAACATCATTCGCTATCCATACAAAGTTACTATCTATATTTGGTCACAAATTGAATGAACTCATCCCTGGTGTTGTGGTGAACTGTGTTGGTAATGTCATGAGCAATGTAGGGCGTGGCTTCGATACATAGGCTCGTCGCTTGCCAAAGTGAGGGAAAGACTGGCAACCTATTCCTCCTTGATCTGAGGCCTGTAAGATGTGATAGTGATGCCACAATCCCGTAGCAGGAAACTGCAAGGGCACAGTTTATGTATTATAATGTGATGGCTGAAACTGCTTCGCTGTGGTGAGTCGTGTGATATTAGCTGATGTTGATGATGGTGCTACTCGCAACAGGTTTTTCGTCGATCAGTCAGGAGCGCAGTAGACTCTTTGTAGCGGTGCATTTGGAAAAGAACTGCTCGCAGCGGTAACTTGTTCCCAACACAGATACATATTTCAATGCCTGCCTCCTCAACGTGGGAAATTCACCTTTGCTTGTGTAACGTTTGTAGAAGATTTATTGAATTTCGTGGCCTGCCGACGACTGCTTTGGCAGGGTCAGATCAAATGATTTCTCGAGCCTTATATAGCCCGCGGGCAAGACATTCACCGTCTCTTATCTAAAGTGACATGAATCGCTCCGATATATATATATATATATATATATATATATATATATATATATATATATATATATATATATATATATATATATATATATATATCGTCCATGCATCCAGCCATCCACTCACTCACCCATCCATCCACCTAGCCATCCATCCATCCACCCACCCACCCACAGACACAGGCAGGCATCCACCCACCCACCCACAGACAGACAGACAGACGAACGGACGGACGGACGGACAGACAGACAGACAGACAGACAGACAGACAGACAGACAGACAACCATATGTCCATCCATCCATCCATCCGTGTAGGCAGGCAGGCAAACAGACAGACACATATATATTATCCTACGCCATACAGCAAATCCTGTTGTAGTCATCCCTTTAATCCCCTGTATACGATCAACCCTACCTACTAGTTCCCATCGACAACATTATCCTGTAAAATGTGACTTGTGATGTTTGCAATGTCTTGTAATGCTATGTATTTCTTATTCAGATTACGTCATGAACAACGTCTTCATAACGTGCACTGGATGGCTGACTGTAGCAGTGACCATCGAGAGATTCATCTCCTTGCGCTTCATGTTCCATCCTCTTCTGGTGTGCACCATTTTCCGAGCCCGCCTAGCTATCATTGGTATTTTCGTTGCCTCATTTATCTTCCATTTCTCCAAATTTTTTGAATATGAACCAAATGAAGATCTCCTGTCGCCGCACCCGCTACTCATCACAGATCTTACTAAAACGCCGGAATACGAAACTTATCTCCACATTACCACCATCTTTCTAGCCGCCATTATCCCCGTGTTTTCGCTAATCATTGCTAACTCGTTCCTCATATACTTCCTGGCGACACACCGCCGTCGCATGCTGAGGCACAAAGGCTCGTCAACCTCCAATATGACGTCCGTGGACATGCTTCACGTCAGCACCATAGTGGTGGCAACAGTTCTGGTCTTCATCATATGTCACTCAGTGGGTGTATACTTGGCTCTGGCCATAGCTAACAGAGGACGAGAGATTGTCTTCAAGATGCCCCAGAACGTGGCCCTGAAGCATGTCAACACCTTGCTGATCATGGTCAACTCCAGCGTCAACTTCCTGCTATACTGCGCCATCAGCTGCAAGTTCCGCAAAACGTTCATTAACGGTGTTCAAAGGCCACTTGATTCGCAGAGATACCTGTACATCGGCCATACCACTGAGTGAAAACAGTACAGGCAATACGGGAACCATCCCTAGGAACCTCTAACGGCAAGATTTACACCCCTTCCTCCAAGACTGCTGTCTCTAACGGATCTTCCATAAATGGCCACAATGTTACGAAAACGGAAGTCTAGATATCACTAATAAGCAAACAGACCTGTAGTCAGGAGTAATAAGGTAGTGGAAAATAAACATCAAGATACAATACTGAACACATGAAAGTATGTATGGATAATATAACAGAAAATCGTCATGAAAGTATGACGAACATCTTCTATGGACAACGTATTTTAGACTTTACACAGCGTGTAAGACATAACCTCGCCCGACAACTCTAGCGGAGTAATTAATACTTATGATTCTTTATTTGAAAACATAAATGTATTATATTCTGCTGCAACATTTGTTGCCACGTGTCGCGCGGGTGCCTCTTTTCGACTACCCTGGGATATAAATGTGACACGTCAATCATATTTTGTAGCACTGGTCGCAAACGTTCTATGTTGATTAATCTAGTAATGAGGAGATTAAAAACATATTAACATTTACTAGTCAAGACACCGAATTCAAGCAAACAAAATGTGGATCAACAATACAGAACCTAACAGTAGCCGTTGTCAGCTGAAGACAGGCTGATTCGGCACAACTAATATTGTACACAAACTATGCAGGTGTTCAACAAAACTGGTGCAAAGTGGTAACGATACAATAGACAAGTTGCCAAGAAGAACTGTTCCTGAAGAATAAGAAACATCAGCTTTCGTATGCGCACTGTTTATTCATCTATTATGCTCACCTGAATATACGTTCTGTAATTCAACTGACGGAACAAACTAAGCAAGATGGTTCAGCGACTTACCTTCAGACATCTTCCATCTTAAACCACAAATTCCAAATTCGAAATGTTGCCAATATACCCGGTGGAAAGTTGGCATACTTGTGCCAGAAAAACTTGCAAAGACAGCAATATGTGGTGACTACAACACTAAGCTCAGTGCGGTGAGATCTGAGCGTTCCCAAAAGTTGAGTTCTTTTAGCAAGCGACAGAAGACAGTTACTCGTGTTGATGGAGGATTGCTGTGCCACAAGGCTGTCAGAGAATGAATCATTCGTGCTTTCCAGCATTAAGGAGACAGAAAATTGTGGCAACAGTTCTCAATGCACAAGGGGTTAGCAAGAAACACTAAGACTTCTGTTGACTCACAAAAGATTTTTTTTAAATTAAGACAACACAGTAGGGAAGCTAAATACCTACGATTCCTGTAACCGGCATGCTGATTCTGCTTATGGTAATTTACTTTCTACATACATCGTTATGCTTGTTCTAGCCTTGATACTACAACAAAGAACATTAGACAGCACAAGTAAAGAATCATTGGATCGTCGTACTTTATTTCAAGAACAGAATTATCTAATGCATGAATGTATCCACTGATGTATTCGTAAATTATATATCCGTCCTGGTTGTCTAGACATTTTTTTCAAGTCGGTGTGCCATGGTGTTAACACTGACGCTAGCTCTGAAACTGGACTCTCATGGCGAATATACTGACGCTAGCTTTGAAACTGTACTCTCATGGCGTATTTACTGACACTAGCTCTGAAACTGGACCCTCGTGGCGTATTTACTGACACTAGCTCTGAAACTGGATTTCATAGTGTATATACTGACGACAGCTCTGAAACTGGACTCTCATTGTGTATTTACTGACGCTAGCTCTGAAAAGAGAAAGGGTGTTTTGTATCTGTCTTGCATGTCCAAGAAATTTTTTGGTCAAGTCTGGGAGGCATGGTGCTTTTACTGACGCCAGCTCTGAAATCCGACTGCCCTGGCGTGTTTACTGACACAAGAAACAGTGTTAACAACTAGAATAAGAGAAGTCAATGTAACAACTATAACAGAAGAACTCAATATGACAACTTGAACAGAAGACGTCAGTATAACAACTAGAACAGAAGACGTCAGTGTAACAATTAGAACAGAAGACGTCAGTGTAACAACTAGAACAGAAGACGTCAGTGTAACAATTAGAACAGAAGACGTCAGTGTAACAACTAGAAAAAGATATGTCAATGTAACAACTAGAACAGGCTGTGTACCCTGATTAGTATTCAGTCTAGAGTATGATACAAATGTGGAGTTGTTTCCTTCCATGGCCTTACTTAGCTCAGAAGAGCAAGAGCAACAGGAATAGGAAGCAGCATTTATTTATTTCAGTCATCCACTGTGACAAACGGATTTATCAACACTGAATGTAAGAAAGATAATGCTGAAGTGCTATATACAACCTGTTTTGCTGTATGGCTGTGAATCTTGGAATGTAAATGAAAAAATTAGGAAGAGATTGGAAGCAACAGAGATGTGGTTACTGAGACTAATGTTGCGAATTCCTTGGACTGCCAAAGTATCTAACAACGACTGCTTGAAAGAGACTTATGAAACTAGAACATTATATACAACAATAAGAAAGAGGCAAACAGTTGTGTGTGTGTGTGTGTAATGTTATGAGAAGAGATGCGTTGGAGAACATAGTGACAACTGGAAATATCGAGGGGAAGAGAGACACGGGCAGACCAAGAGAAATGATGCTGGGTGGTTGAGACGGTGGCATGGAGGAATATCAACAGCGGAGTTGATCCAGAAAACCAAAGACCGAGATCTGTGGAGAGTCATGAACGCCTATGCCAGCCGGCATGGCACCTGATAATGATGATGGAGAAGCAACCATTATTTAAAATGTGCACCATGAACTATGTAGTTATACAATATTTTATATATGTGTGCCTTTGTTTGCGTTAATTTTCTATTCTTACTTTGCCAACGAGTAGCACATACGTTTAAGCACGTTACAGTCGGCAGGGAAGGTGTCATCAGCATCCTCAGCTAACTCATTATTTCTTCTTCTTTCTCCCTTTATTCTCCAAATGGACACAGGCCCTCAGCCAACTCATCCCAAGCCGACCCATCTTTAGCTAATCCATGCAGCTCCGACTATGTCCTACCCATATTATTCTTTCTGTCTCTACTCTTCCAGTATCCCATCTCCTCCGCCAATTGTGCTAGTTAGTTAGTTAGTTAGTTAGTTGTTTGGTTAGTTGGTTGGTTGGTTGGTCGACAGATCTTCCTCATTGCACATCGAACCATTCAGTCCATAAGTGCTCGGATCCCCTGTTCAGTAAATCCTGCAGCTTGTAGTGGCTAACTACCCCAGTTCTGTGTTGGTTTATTAATTTTAGTTGGCTTCCTGCATAGTGTTCTTGTTTGGCCACACCTCTTTTAACTTATCAATCAGTATAACAGCCTGTTCCATGGCTCGCCCGCCCTCCACGGTAGCCTTACCTGCAAGCTTGTCCTGTGCTGTCTGTTCAAATTCATCCATAGTTCTAACATTCCAGGTGCCAATCCTGGAGATTTTCTCAAGCAAAAGGAAGAAATGTGCCACCCGGACACTCTGTGGCTTTCTCAACTAGCGCCATGTCTCTTATAGAAAAACTTCTTTTCCTTTTGGTTGGCTTGGTTAATCTTTTTTTCCTGTTATTTTACGCTTGTTGATTGGCTGGATTTTACAGTTAAAGTATTTCTATAGAGCAGGGTAACCAGCGACATGTTCATCGCTCCCTTCGTCGCCTATTGCGACACGTATGGCAGTAACAGGATGTTACTATTCTTTGTTGTCCTGACGGGTCCCAGTAACACACAGACGAATTAATTCTTTGCAAGGCCCACTCTCTGATATGTTTGCATATATAATACATATTTATTGTACATATTGCAGTCAACATTTGCTGCTAGTAGTTGTAATAATTCAATGAAATGTTTTCCGTTACTTTCTTGTTTATGATTCATCTAAACACACCATAATTTCATATCTCTCTCTCTCTCTCTCTCTCTCTCTCTCTCTCTCTCTCTCTCTCTCTCTCTCTGTCTCTCTCTCTCTCTCTATATATATATATATATATATATATATATATATATATATCACTCCCCTTCCCCACACACACACACACACACACACACACACACACACACACACACACACACACACATTATTCAAAGATAATGAGAATAAATCAAGCAAATGATAACGTGATCTCCTTTGATGAAACATCTCTTCAAGGGGCGGAATCACACACCAATTTTGGCAGCAATGTAGAAAAGATTGGGCAACAGATAAAGATATGATAAGATTACCAAAGGCCAGATGAATTTTTATAGCAATAAGAAATTTGTGGAAGTCAAAAGATATTACACTTAGAATCATATTTAGAATATTTAATTATAATGTTAAATCCATACAGAGAACACTTAAGCTCTATATTGGTAACTTTCCTGTTGAAAGTGTAACTGAGCACAGGGCACAGTGCCTCAGAATTGATAGAAATCTAACCTTTTATTCTATTGTTCAAGTCTATTTAAACAAAGAGAAAAACTTCTTTCACAAAGAGAAAATCTTCTTTCAATGTGCCAAAATTAAAAAAAAAAAAACAATGTTCTTAATGAAGACATAAGACAGATATTGTAGACTTCTCACATAAAGACTCGTATTGACTATTGCTCCACAATCTGAGAACGCCGTTAAATTTAATCATTAAGCGATTTTACTCACTCAAGAAACGGGCAGTGGGTACAGTGAAACTGACATTTCTTACATATATAAATGCCTTTGGCTACTACCACTCCGCAAATGCTTATTTTGCAATCAGGCTAACTAATTCAAAAATTCCAATATCAAAGTGCTCCAAATTACCTATGGCCGTTGCTTACACACAAGGCAAGACGTAGCAATCGACTAAACATATTACATTTTGAGAGGTTGAATTTCCTTAAACTTTCTCATCTGACGGCGGTGTAGTGGGATCGTTCCATACGCCGGTCAGATGGACATAAATGTTGACTTCCCGTTCAGAACTCATGGCAAACTACTGAAAATAAAATTGCCTATTAAATCGCAAAACAACAATTGGGGGTGGATGGGATTGTAGTGTCATTCTAAGAATGTGAAACTAAGAAGAAGCCAAGGATAGAATTATACGAAACATGCTTAATGTATTCCGCAGATTATTCGTGGAACAATACACCGCTACGAATCAAATATACCACCAACCGCTATACTTAAAATTGTAAGTTTTTCGAACACTATCTCAGTACAGACTACACGCCCTCTTTAAAATTCCTAATATAATAAACATGCTCCCGTCTTTTGCATGGAATATCTCCCTTAGTTAATTACAATTGTTATCTCAATAATTAATATTTTGAGTCACATGGTAATCATGTTTGTTCATTTCCCATTCATAATGCATATATAATGTTGTTATTGTTGTCGTTGACAAACAGACAAACTTTATAAGGGATATATTAATGAAACACTGTATGAAAGGAAAGCGATAAGAAGAGCAGAATGTTAGATGGGCCTGCCTGCCCAGTTCTTACCCTTTAAAAATAAAGTTCGTTCGTTCGTTCATTTGTTCTTTCACTACAGCTATATGGATCCGAAATGTAAGAGAACGAGTAACATTATGACTATAGTGTTTTTTTCGTTTTTTTTTTTTTTTTTTTTTTTTTTTTTTTTGTTATCCCAATATAAAATTCAATATCTCAGTAACCAACTGAGGGTAAATGCTGAGATTTAGCATATAACCTTATCATTATGTCCACCCAACAAAAAAATTTTGTTCTGGAGATTGTACAGCAGATTTCAATGTTTGTTTATATGCGGTATATAATTTACGGCTCCGGGATTAATACCATCATTTTAAGAGTATTACAGCTTCAGCAAGACACATCCCCGCTATTTTTGAAATTGTCTCGCGGTTTTCGTTTTGGCACAAACAGTGCAGAGTTAAATGGTATTGTTCAGAGGTGTCTCCAATGGGGATTCTTTCATGAAACGTGATTATATAAATAAACTAGCTGACTCGGCCCGGCTTCGCCCAGCTCCTGGCGGAGATCTGTCTGTCTGTCTGTATGTCTGTATGTCTGTCTGTCTAGCTACCCATCTACCTACCTACCCAGCCAGTCAGCCATCCATCCATCCATCCATCCACCTACCTACCTTTCTACCTACCTACCTACCTGTCTGTCTGTCTGTCTGTCTGTCTGTCAACTAGTCCGCGCTATTAAATATTGATAAAAGTTACTGGAAAATATGTGAGGACCATGTGTTGAAAGAGGAAGAGGACTATTGGAGAAAGGATGGATTGAATTTTATGCAACGGAGAGCAATCATCAACCTACTGGAATCGTCCGACACAGATTAAGGTCTGAGCAGATCGCAGACCTTAATCTACGTACACTCTTACTGGGATATTTTGCTCCAACTATTCAGACGAATTGCAGGCCCTAAACATTACAGCATCAGCATAATGTCAATGGCAACAGTTTGTATTCCACAGTGATGAATTTTCAATTCCGCAAGCCCTCAGTGGTGACAAACAACTGTACTGAAAAAAAAAACACACACACACACTAAACGCATTGAATACCAACAGAAGAGTAATATTGCGGTGGAAACTGACATATTGTGGCATAACAAGAAACGTGAGAGCAAATTAGGAGACAACACACGTGCATACGAATCAATCTATAAACTTCAATGAAAAGAGGACCAACATCTTGGTCGTTAAGAAGAAAGCCCACTACAGAGACACTGACAACTATTTTCATAGTGCAAAACAGGTAATCATGTTCCGTCTCTGAACGGTAAACAGCAGAGTAGACAGTCTTTCACGAAGACTCAAAGCGGGTCTGTCACCCATGTGTACGTGTGAACAAACTACACAGACAGCTGAACAGATCCTTAAAAATGGAAACATGATGACTAAATTGCGGTATCATTTCTGGTCACTCCATACGCACATTAACGCACAGCTATTTGGAAGCTTTCACGAACTCAATATAAAAAGCTAACATGAATACTTGTGTACACTTTATTAACCAGCAGCTGAAGAAACAAGAAGGAAATGAAAAATAAGGTAAGAAATATATTCCTTCTACTTTCCTGTTAATTTACAAATTATTTACCCCGTGCCTCTGTAAATTCTCTGTCTTTACTAATATTACACATTGCACCCCTCTCGGGATTCTCCGTGGTGAAGTGGTCAAGCCGTCTGACTCGGGCTCCGAAGGTTGTATGTTCGATTCCGGGCCGCGTCCTTCATTTCACGAGTGCATTTTTTCGGAGACTCCCGAGGGTCGTCGCTGGAGCTACGGAGTTCGTGCTTTGTGCGACGCTTTCCGCGCTGCGGAAAGAAACTGAGCCATATGGGATAAAAACCCGGTGCAATGCAGCCGACCCTGTCGACTTTTAAGCTAGTTCTTTCATTGCACCCACTCCCATACGAATCCGGATACGCCTTGTGTGTCATCTGAATTGGCGGGGCTTCCATTACTGTAAACATAAATTTGTTAGCGAGAAATCACTAGTTGTTCAGCAAAACATCAAAGAAATGTCGCCGCTTTCGATGATTTAAGTTATTTTTGGACCTATCAAAGACATATTCCTTGGGTGGGGGTAAATATAAGACGGCTGGAAAAATTTCATAACGATGCAACAGACAGTTTTCAAAATAATTGATCGTGAATGAATGCATTCTTTGTGGGACATACTATAATAAGCTACACACATTCATTAATTAGTACCTCAACATAATAAAAGCACTAAAATTGTCTGACAGGATCGCCAATGTGGTGCTCATGGAGAGAACTAATTAGAAAACTAACATTTCACTAGAGCAGTGGTTCTCAACCTATTTTGGCCCATGCACCCTCACACCATATGTTCAAAATGCCATCCCCCCCTTTTCCGAAATGTCACCCCCCCCCCCCCTTTTACACACCCTTTACAACCCTTTATATATATATATATATATATATATATATATATATATATATATATATATATATATATATATATATATATATATATATATATATATATACACACATCATCATCAAGTGCCATGCCGACTGGCATAGGGTTCATGACCAGTGTTGCCATTTTAGTGCTTTTCGCACTAACTTTAGTGCTTTTTCAAGTCATTTAGTGCGAAAATTTTCCATTTAGCGAGGCCGCGCTAATTTGGTGCTTCACAAATTTGTTTGGGTGCTTTTTAGTGCTTTTTTGGGTGGGTAAAAATTACTTTAAAAATTCATTTTGGGGACACTAAAAAGCCGAATTTGAACTGAAGCGAGGGAGTAAAACAGTACATTACCGTGCAATATTCTAGTAATTTAACTCCCTTTAATACGATTTAGTTGAAGTGAGTGACTGCAACGCGCCGGCAATATGCAATGCGTTGAAAGATTGTTTATACAAGAATGGACTTGAGTTGCAAAGACTAGTTGCACTCGCCACTGACAATGCATCTGTCATGACAGGTGTAAACAATGGAGTATATACAAAATTAAAATCCGTAGTTCCTCATCTGGTACTAGTTAGGTGTGTATGTCATTCCCTTCAGCTGGCAGTGTCACAGACTGCAGCTGTTTGTCTGCTCAGGAACATAGAGTTCATGATTAGAGAAACATATAACTGGTTTTCTCACTCAAGTCTTCGTCAAGCAAAGTACAGGGAGCTTTCTGCTTTATTAAATTATGGACAACATCCGCTGAAGGTAGTTCAATTAAGCTAGACACGATGGATGTCCATTCAATCTGCCATTGTCAGAATATTGCATCAGTGGGTCGAGCTCAGAACTCATTTTGATGTAGCAAGACTCAACGAGCGCTGTTATACAGCAGAACTTCTACATTCTATGATTAGCGACATGAAAAACTATGTGTCTCTCATATTTCTCAAGCATATTCTCGGAGAAGTTCAAAGTGTGAATACGAAATTCGAAGCAGATATACAGGATCCAACAAAACTACTCAGCGATCTTGTCCAGCTCATTGATTCTATCAGTTCAAAGATTGCTATTCCTGGGGAAAAAATAACAGAAAGTGATGCTATTCACGATTATTTAGATCCTAATCCCAATCTAGGTTATATGTTTGAGAAACAAATAGCAGACTACAAGTTTCCCGATGAGAAAGAAATTCGTGGGAGGTGCATCCAGTTTTTAATAGCGCTATTGACACAGCTGCGTTTACGTACACCAGGTAACGTTCGAGTGTTGCAGTCCATGTCATGTCTTAGTGGAAGTGAATGTCTACAGCCAATGAAGCTCTGTATATTGGATCTTGCTAAAATGTTTGCAGAAGATGCAGCTACTCTCACCCGCATCGATTTCCAGTGGAGAAAACTTCATCATATACAGTGGACACAGACCTCTGACACACTTAGACTGTGGGCAGAAATAGCCTCATACAGGGATGCCACCGGTGAAAATCCTTCCCAAGATCTTACAGATTTAGCTTTAACTGTGCTCATTTTACCTCATTTTAATGCGGACGTGGAGCGTATTTTCAGTCAGATGGGAATTATAAAATCAAAATTGCGGAACAGACTGAGCATCAAGAGTTTGACAGCTGTTTTGACTATTAGATATGGAATGAAAAGATATGGCAAATGCTGTTATGATTATAAACTACCTACGGATATCCTGCGAAAAATTGGATCACAGGAGGCAAATACATGTTTCTTTCAATCATCCTCTTCATCGCAGGAGCAAACACAGCAGGAAATAGCTACAGAAACTGAAGAGGAGTTGTTTGACTGGGATTTGGCAGATCTGGAATAACCTTCATTCTAATATTCAGTGATAATAATAAATTATAATGTGCTACTTTATAACATTTTGAATGAATACCACCAGTGCTTGTTTTAGTGATTTCCCCCAAAAAATAGTATTGCAATTTGGAGCTTTTTTGGCTCGAAAGTAGTTCTGATTGGGATTTGGCGGATCTGGAATAAACTTCATTGTAATATGAAGTGATAATAATAAATTATACTGTGCTACCTTGTTACATTTGTAATAAAAACAGTTGGTGCTTCTTTTTGGTGCTTTCTAAAAAAAATTTGGTGCTTTTTAGTGCTTTTTTGGGTCGATTTTGGTGCTTTTTCATCAAAGGGAGATGGCAACAATTCATGACTCCCCACAGATCTCGGTCTATGATTTTCTGGATCAACTCTACCATTGATATTCCTCCATGCCACCGTCGCAACCCATTCAGCATCTTTTATCTTGGCCTGCCTCTGCATCTCTTCCTCTCGATCTTTCCAGTTGTCACGATGTTCTCCAATGCCTCTCTTCTCATCACATGACCCCCCACGCCCCCCCCCCCACCTAAAAAAAACAGTTGTTTGCCTCTTTCTTATTGTTGTATATAATGTTCTAGTTTCATTAACCTCTTTCAGGCTTTCATTGTTAGTTAATTTGGCAGTCCGTATAGATTACACGGTCTCCGTGGCTAAGGTTTTACTGACGCGATTCGTAAGCCCGCTTGCCCGAGTTCGAAACACAGCTGCGACTAATTTTGCAGCAGACCCCGTTGCGCTGGGTTTTAGCGTGTTGGTATGATAGCCGGTCGTTCAGAAAGGAATGGCAAACTATTGAACGCAAACTTGCCACAGTAAAATGCTGGTGTTGATAGAGATGTCCTGTAAATAGGATATTATATATATAATATATATTTTATAATTATTATACATTAATTATATCCAGTATATATATATATATATATATATATATATATATATATATATATATATATATATATATATATATATAATGTGTGTGTGTTGGTGTATAACACACACACACAATCACACACACACATTATATATATATATATATATATATATATATATATATATATATATATAATGTGTGTGTTGGTGTATAACACATACACATACATATATATACACCACACGCGCACACACACACACGCGCACACACACACACACATATATATATATATATATATATATATATATATATATATATATATATATATCATTGGCACCTTGCCGTCTTGACAGACGATGGTTTGTGCTTTTAAAAAGACATAATAACGTTTACCTATGGCGGTAGCGAATGTCACTGATAAGGCCAATTCGCGCTGTAAATGTTCGTTCACAGTGGGTGCATGTGAACACGTGGTCATCACCACCATCATGCACCATCTTACGTCTCACACACTCGGTGTGAGACTTATCTGCAATAATTTTCTCCTTTGTCTTTATTCCATTTCGGATGTTTGCCCTCCATGCAACACGTTCAGCGGCGACTTGCTCCCACTGTGCATTATCAATGCCTGTATCAATCATGTCCCGCTTACACACATCTTTGTATCGTAGTAGAGGCCGACCCTGAGATCTCTTACCTATCTGTAATTCACCCCAAAAAAAAATGTTCTTTGGTATTCTACCATCATCCATCTTCCTAAGATGTCCTATTCATCTAAGTCTACGAAGATTGAGGATGGAATAAACCGTCACACAACCTGATCTTTCCAATAATTCAGTATTTGTGATTTTGTCTTGCCACTTAATACCAAGAATTCTTCGCAGACACCGCATATGAAAGCTGTTTAAACGTTTCTCTTGGTGTGAGTAAGTTGTCCAGATTTCACTGCCATAAAGAAGAGTACTAAGGACACAGGCTTGATAGACAAGAACTTTTGTTTTGGCAGCAAGCTTCCTGTCCTCCCAGACTCTTTTTCTTAACCTGTTCATTGTTGTTGCTGCCTTACCAATCCGGTTGTCGATTTCCTGATCTTGGGATAATTTGCTATTTTTGATTATACTCTTTATGCCTGTGTGGAACGATTCCACAATGGACAGAAGGGCAGCCAATGGGCAGCCAATTTTCTTTATTGCCTTGAACAGACCCTCACGACTGACCAAATCAAATGCCTTTATGAGGTCGATGAAGACAATAATCAGTCGTTGATTCTGTTCACGGCCTTTTTTTTTGAATTTGTCGCAATGAGAATATCATATCAATGGTAGACCGGTTCTTTCGAAAGCCACACTGTGATTCGGGATAGACTTAATCTCCTAGGACTAGAAGTCTGCGCAGGACAATTCTGGCAAATACTTTTCCAACAATACACAGAAGTGAGATACCCCTATAGTTGTTGCAGTCGCTCCGATCGCCCTTGTTCTTGTACAGTGTTATGATGCTTGAATCTTTGAAATGCTGTGGGACTTGTCCTTCTCGCCAGCATAGCTTTATTAGCTGGTGGATCTGTAGAGTGAGTGTGTCTTGCCCACTCCTGATAACCTCTATTGGAATCCCATCCTTGCCTGGAGCCTTGCCAGATGCAAGTTCATTTATAGCACACTTAACTTCTGATTATGGTGGGAAGTGTGTCCAGGTGGTCAAGAGTTGGTAGAGCCTCTATGGCGATGAGGGCATCATCCGCTAGTTTGGTCTCACTTGAGTAAAGCTCCAAATAGTGCTCTACCCATCTGTCCATCTGCTGTTTCTTATCAGTTATGATTTCTCCAGTCAAGGTTTTCAATGGTGCACTTCTATTGATCACTGGACCATAGGCTTTCTTTATTCCTTCATAGATGCTTCTGATGTTTCCCTTATCACTAGCGATTTGAATGGACTCACATAACTTTATCCAATAATCATTTGCACACTGCCTGGCAGCCTTTTGCACATCCTTCCTAGCTTGCTTTAGCTCACTCAGAGTGTTACGCGTTGGTCTTTCCTTGTTTCTTAAGAGAGCTATCTTCTTCTTATCAATCAAGGGCTGCAGAGTCTGGCTGTTTGCCGCAAACCAGTCCTGCCTCTTATGATCCACAGTGCCGTAAACTCCTACGGCAGTTTTATAAAGAGTTTCCTTAAGTTGACCCCACTTTTCATTTACTGTACAATTTTCTGGTGTATCAGTGAAAGCGTCTTCAAGTTGCTGTTGAAACTGAAAGCACTTTTCAGGATCGTGAGTGTTAATAATATTAATCCTGGGGCTAGATTTGTGTTTAGCTGTGTAGATTCTCTTTGGTCTCAGTCTAACCCTTGCAACAACCAAAGAGTGATCCGTATCACAGTCAGCACTGTGGTAACTTCGAGTCAATGATATATGGTTCAGATGTTGTCTCCGTGTGATGATGAAGTCCAGCTGGTGCCAATGGCCGGATCTTGGATGTTTCCATGTGACCTTATGCAGCTCTTTTGTTTTAAAAAAGGAGTTTGTAATACATAGGTCATTTCTGGTGCAATGCTCCAGCAGCCTTTGCCCATTTTCATTCATGCGACCGATGTTGTATTTTCCAAGGCACACTGGCCATGAACTCGAGTCCTTGCCCACACGAGCATTGAAATCACCGAGCATATAAATGTAGTCAGATTTTGGAACTGCCTTGATCACGGAGTCTAACTCCTCATAGAACGAATCCTTCACATCATCAGAGGAATCGAGTGTCGGTGCATATGCAGTAATAATGGTGGCAAAACCACAAGAGGTTGCCAAGCGCAGGGATAATAGTCTTTCATTTCCTCCTGCTGGAATTTCAATCATTCCCAGTAGGGAATTCTTCACTGCAAAGCCCACACCGTGTTGCCTTTTTTCTGCCTGCCCTCTACCCTTCCAAAAAAAGGTGTAATTGTTTTCCCTGAGTGACCCTTCCTCAGCGAGGCGAGTCTCCTGCAGGCCAGCAATATCAATGTTAAGACGATTGAGTTCGGCATCAATCACAGCCGTTTTTCTCACATCGTCAATATTGGTCAAGTCAGTGGAAAATCCTGGACACATGGTTCTCACGTTCCAGGTTGCAAGCCGTAGCTTGAGGTTTCTATTTTTCTTTTTATTAGTACCTGGTGCATTGGTTTTACAGCCTGCGATTCAGATTTTGTCCTAGCCCCAAGCACCCATTGAAGCAGGCAGGCTGTGGCGGATCAGCACCCAATTGGCCGGGGGCTGCCCAGCTTGAGGCGGGCGGTAGCTGATCAGTGACACCTGTAGGTGTCTCCCACCGTCAGAGGCAACGCGTGGCGCCCCATGTCTACGCCAACTGACAGGGACTTATAACCCGTAACAGTTGCCTCTCGCTTTGATTCCGAGACCGGTTAAGACCAGGGATGGAGTTATTGCCTCTCCATAGCACAAAGCCTGGGCTAAAATATAGAGATCATGTGTTGCCCATGCAGCATGATCCCTCTCTCGGCCTGCCTAATTCACTCCAGAGGAAAGGTAACACCTCTACATCTGGAACAAGACAAGCTGCAGAAGCTGCCGGATTAGCAAAGCAATGCTCTAACTGTCCACCTGTCGGATTCGATCCTAGACCAGCCGCCAACCAAGGCTTAGGGCCTGGTCTGCCCTGCCATGACATTTTGTCTTTAGATTGCATTTCCTCGCACCAGGGTAAGGCTTGTACCCTCCCAATTGCGCTCTTCCGCCAGAAGCCGTTGGCACAATGTGGGGTGTCGGGTTTGGTAAGCGCCGCCCAACGTTCGGGGATAACAGAAAGCAGGTAGTACCGTCTACTGTTATACGGTAGCTCAGTCATATCTGACTAAGACCTGACTGTCATATATATATATATATATATATATATATATATATATATATATATATATATATATATATATATATATATATATATATATATATATATATATATATATATATATCCACACGCTCACACATAATTCAAGAAATGAGGACGATCGCGTTTTGCATGGTCCTGAAAACACTTTGAGTCTGCCAATCTGTGGTCCCCATCCATCCATCATGTGCCATGCCAATAAGCGTGGGCAGTCATGTTTTGCTATCTTACTCGATCACCAGAGTCGTGGATCAGCTCCGTGTTCCTGTCTCGACCATGCAACGTGGCCAAGCCATCCAGGTAGTTACTTCTCGGTCTTCCCCTTGGTCTCTTCCCTTTGATCTTGCCAGTTGTAACCAATTTATCCAATTAATTTCTTCTCATAACATGCCCACAAAATGTTGACTGTCTACGCCTAATGTTTCTAATCAGTTTACGATCTTCATTTGTTTCTTGAAGGAATTATTCATTGGTTTTTTGTCTGTGCATGGTATTCTTTGCATTTTCCTCAGAAACCACATTTCCACAACCATCAGATGTTTTTCAGCTTGTCTGCTCATTGTCCACGCTTCACATCCATACAAAAGAACAGGTTCTATGTAGCACTTCAACACTCTTTTTCTCTTTTCTGTTGATATATTTTTATTAGTTGGTATGTTTTTCATCTTGCAAATGATAATTCTTATTCTAATTTCTTTAAGGCATCTCCCATCAGATGTTATGACTTTTTTGAGATAACTGTACCGATTCACTTATTTAAGAATATGCCCATTTACTTGTACATTACATTGTGGTATTTCCTTCTTCCTTGTGACAACCATAATCTGTGTCTTCTTGCAATTCAATTCAAACAGTAGTTGTTCACTGTGTGCAACAACCGCATCTATTAAATGTTGCAGGTCATGTTCATTGTCTGCAATCAAGACTGTATCATCTGCATATCTAATGTTATAGATGCATCGTCCCTCAATGTTGATTCCTTCCATATCTTCTATATTTCTGAAAATATTTTCACCGTACAGGGAAAAACATCTGGAGACATTACACATCCCTGTATCACACCTCTCTTAATAGGCTGATATTGACCTACTTCATTATCAATTCTTATGGCAGCTTGTTGTTTCCAATATATGTTTTCACATGTCTAAGGACTTTTTCATCAATTTGTAAATCTTCAAGCATCCTTATGTCGACATGTCTCACTCTATCCAAAGCCTTTTAACCTCCCCCCCCCCCCCGAAACCAAAAATCCCCCCCGGGGGGGGGGGGGGGGGGGATTCCCCACAGGTTGAGAACCACTGCACTAGAAAAAAAGCCAGTGAATTAAGAGATCGGGACAAGACGCTAGCGCTGGATACAATGAGAAAAACCTAGTAATATTATAACTAGACAGACCTTTGTCTGGAATTCATAGAGCAAACGAAAAAGAAGATACTACACAAAATACGGAGAAGATGTTATACGAGGGTAAGTTAATAAGTAAGTCACAAATGGCTGCAGAAAAATAACTAAAGATAATAACAACTGAAACCAGTTTATTTTTATAGATACACTGTCCCTTTATTTCTCAACATAATTTCCACCAACATTGATGCACTTATCCCATCGTTTTATCAGTCCTCCCAAACTGGCTGCATAGAACTGCGTGCTTTGTTTTCATTGACTTACCATCCCACAGAACTGTGTGACTTTCTTATTGACTCACCCTCGTAACGTTCTCTACCCAGCTATGCACAGCTTTACGGGACAAACATTTGTCAGCATAAACATTGAAAACTCACCTTGGCGGGAGACATTTCGCGAATGACGCCGAAGTTGAATGTGAAGTGGAATCGTGGTTTAGAAAACAGAGCACGCAGTTCTATGCAGCCGGTTTGGGAGGACTGATAAAACGATGGGATAAGTGCATCAATGTTGGTGGAAATTATGTTGAGAAATAAAGGGACAGTGTATCTATAAAAATAAACTGATTTCAAGTTGTTATCATCTTTAGTTATTTTTCTACAGCTATTTGTGACTTACTTATTAACTTACCCTCGTAGATAAACGAATAATATGGGGAGGAAATTATGGGGCAAATAAGCACAGGTGGCTTGGAATAAGTTGGTTGGGTGTCGCATGTGTCGCATTGGTGATAAAGGACCAGAGAATATGGAAGAAGAGCATAGTACTGTGTATAAGTGTCGTTGTATCCGTGGGGCGAGAGGAGCTATTACTACACTATGTTACTATATTTTGTGGGATATGTTCTGGGTGTAGGTATAAATGAAATCAGTCTCCCGACTCCTCCAGTCACTGGACTCTGCTTTCTAACAATCTTTCAACCTAGGGGTGCTAACCCCTAGGGGCTCAGTTCCGACGCCATAATTCAACTCTGGTTTCGTCAATAAAATAAAGCATCACTGTATTATGTACAATAGTAAAGTAGAGGGCAGTCCTAGATTAAGGCAGGGAGTATTAGAGATAGAAAAAGGATTATCAGTTTAGGATCCGAGTATCATTCTCAGGCTGCACCAGTAATGTCGTCACGTTCAGCTGTAGCAGTCACCTCACCGGGCTTTGGCAGATCCTCCCTCGAATGGTCTGGACTGGTCTGCCTGCTGGACTTTGGTAGTTGTCTCTCTGGATGCACAGTCAGGTTCCGGCAGTGAACGTCAAGGATTTCCAAAGTCATTCCAAGTCTCGGTATGAATTGTTCATAACGGGTTTGATTCCCGTGTTCAGGCTGTCGATCGAAACCTCTCACAGAGCAAAGTTCACCACCACTGAATGTCTAATTAATGTGACGCCAGTGTCCAGGTGTCTCACACCCGTTTGGAAACGTTGAACGACTCGGGGGAGCTCCACGGCTCACATTAATAACAATGTCCCAGTGAGCTCCAGTGTGAGCTGGCCCAGCCATGAAAGTGTCATTTTTACCTTAGGCAGATGGTGGGTCATAGGTGACCAATATGGTCGGTACGTGTCAGGTACTTGAAGAACCTTCTGACCGGCCAGCGATATTGTTGACTGGAACGTCTCAGGCGGAAGTCAGGCGCTGCTCCAGCGCTGGGGAGTTCGAGCAGTTACTAATTCTGAGTTTGCCATGTTTATCCGTCGGATGCCGGGCCTAAGATTTCTTCTCTGTCACACTTGAAGGTAGGTTCTGCAATGAGAGGACCTAGTGAAAGTATCCTGCCACAGCCTATGGTGCCTAACTAAAGAAGGGACGTTAAGTCATCAGCCTAGGTTTACATATTGTATATGTTCACCTGATCCTTTTCATCTGCGAAAGAGTGTAGACAGTGGTAGACCTGGAACCTTCATCCGTCAGGCAGCCCCTGGAACAGCTTCGTCAGTGAAGACCTAGGTGGAAGTTCGGACAGGTCCGGTCTCTCCGTCACATGTGTCCTCTGGAACTCACCTGTAAAACACTCAGTCTTTTTCGCTCCTTTTATCCATCACTTCAGAGTTTAGGGATCTCCATGAGGCTTGGTCTATCATGTAAAAAGATATGGAAATATGGTATATGATCAAAAGATTAGAAGAGAACTATCTTCACTCCAATACCAAAAAGGGCAACCTGAAATTATGCACCAACTATAGAACTGTTGCCCTGATCAGTCATGCAAGTAAAATTCTACTATAACTCATAATGAGAAGACTTCGTAAGAAAATGGAAGAAGAAATTAATGTGGTTCAAGCTGGATATAGACAAGGAAGAGGAACAAAAGATCACATTCTCAAAATGCGTTTAATAATAGAGAAGTGCAGAGAATTTAATGTAAGCCTATTCTCATGTTTTGAGGATTATTCAAAGGCATTTGGCTGTGTGCAACATCAGAAACTTTGGGAAATGATGAGGAATATGGGCTTTCCACAACTCATAAGAATGCTCTATCTAGAACAACAAGCAGCAGTTAGAATAGATGGCGAGACATCAGATTGGTTTGACATCAAGCAAGGAGTCCGCCAATGATGTGTGTTGTCCCCCTATTTGTTTAACCTGTACGCCGAAAATATAATGAGAAATGTAAGAGATTATATAAATAGGGAACTATATGATACCATAAATATCGGTGGTCTTGACATACCAGAGATTCGGTATGCTGATGATACAGTATTGCTATCCACAACGCAGACTGGTATAGAAAACCTAATAGCCTCAACCCCATTGAATAGTGAAAATTACAACTTGTATCTTAACATTGCAAAAACAAAGATAATGCATACATATAAAACCACTATGGAGAAAGAAATATATGTTAATGAAGAAAAATTGGAGGTGGTGGAAAATTTTGAATATCTTGGGTCATTGATTACCAACAACGGTGACACAATGAAAGAAATTAAACGACGACTATCAATTGCTCTTCAAAGACTAAACCAACCGAATAAATTATGGAATGGGACAGACAGAACTACAAAAATTAGATTTTTAAGAGCATGCAGCCATTGCAACATACGCCTGTGAGACCTGGACACTTTAGTTTAGTTTAGTTTAGTCGACGGATCAACATCATGGCACACGGGTGCAACCCATAAGTGCTCCGTTCTTCTCCTAACTCAGACCTGAGTCTGGAGAAACTCAACTCACTGCACGAACTCTGTAGCACCGGCGAGGATCCTGAAATACTTTGGGTAGATTTTTAACACGAAATTGTGCCCGGGCAGCGCCGTTAAGCTACTCTTTTTCGATTTCCAACTGCCAAGGTAATTTTTACGTGCGCAACAATACACACGGGCGTCCGATCTCACTACCCAGAGACCAGGGGAAATTTTTACTAAAAGTCCACGTGAAAAAACAATCCCGGTCCTCACCGGGGCTTGAACCCGGGACCTCCAGCATTCGAGGCGGACACCATACCTTGAGACCACGCAGCCCCCTGGACACTTACTCTAAACAAGCTGAGCAGAGCATAAATGCCTTTGAATATAAATGTTATAGACGAGTTCCAAGAATATCTTGGGTAAAGAAAAGAACAAATGCATCAATACTTCAAGAGCTAAATATTAAAGAAGGTTGGCTATTAAAAACGATAAAATAAAGAAAATTGAAATATTTTGGTCACTTGAAACGTCACGAAATTTGGAGAGAACAATAATGGAGGGGTATATGCCTGGGAAGAGAGGAAGAGGAAGGCCAAAGAGAAGATGGGTGCAGGATGTGGCGGATGATCTCCAGATGGGTGTATCGGACGCGAGACATCTTGCTTATGGTCGAGAGGTTTTCCGGAAGGTTGTTATGGGAGCGAGGTTCTGCGAAGGACATGCTACTGAATGAATTAATGAATGAATGAGGCTTGGTGGCACCCCGGAAGGAGAACTCGTCTCCCTGATGATCCATCTTCGTTCTCCCACTTGAGTCAGTTTGTCTATGGGCCCTCAATACCAGATATTTGAGAAACGCTATATTATCTGCAACTCTTGCCCTTATTAGTGATCGAGTAGTGGTGTGCACCTATTGTAGTCCTTCTCCCTTTTGGTTCGAAGGTCAAGTGTAGAATAAATACCTGGGTTCCTTCCCAAGTATAAGGCGATGACTACATTCCCATTCAGTCACCCCAGTTTAGTGGCGTGATCCTATAGCTGGCCTGCTGGGATCAGCGTGTTCATCTGCAGAAGGCAGTCTGCCCCTCTTATCTACGTCTTCCACTCTCCCCATTGTGGGGAAAGAAAGTTCACCATTGTTGCCCCAAGTAGAGAATGTCTACTTAAGGACCAGCAGAGGAAAGTAGAAATAGAAAGATCAATATTCTGATCGAAACTGCGAAGACGCACCTTCGCTGTCGGTTGATCGTATAACTCCGATGTGCGACGGCCGAAGCTCCATTTCGACATATGCCGGTATCACAATTCGATAACTACAATATTAAAACGATCGAACTGCTTCTCATCCGTCTCCCTTCACTAGATCGATCGATTCGCACTCAACTTCTTTCGTCGGCTGTAAACCCGACACAACGCTCACTTGCGCCACTATACCACGAAACGCTCTTTGAATCAGCAATTTCGAGAAGATAGGTCATGCATCGACTCTTTTAAAAGTGCCTGAGTCCACGGGCCTATAAAATCCCCTTTTAATTCGATATCTGCTAGCTGGTGGCGTGAATTACGCGCTTTAAAAATTGAGTTTTAACGCAATTTATTACATGCCCCAATTCAGCGGTCCCCGATCGATAATGTCTACTTAATATGCATGACCTAACTTTGTGCTACACACCGCTAACAAGCTTCACTGGCTGCAGTGATCGCGTACTGGTTTCGACACCGTTATAATGTAATAGTAAATTAATTTACCTTCATAATTGAACACCTCTTGTCTCTTGTGCATGGCTCTTGTACATGTCGAGAAACTTCAATTTCTATGTAGACACTTCTAGCGCTCGCAAAATGTCGTCCTTCAAGCGAAGACAACACACAACTAATGAATGTTGACGCCCGACCTTGGGTCTTGGGAGAGGGAGAAGTTCGCTTACTGCAAATAAAACAAATTTCTCGGGAGCAGCAAGTCCCAATCACGTGAAACGCAAATTCTGGAAGTTAAGCTCTCTCCTGGGTCAAGAGAAGCCCCCAGAAAATAGCTTCGAGAAAATTGGAGAAAGTTACAGTCGGCGAAAAATAGCGCGGTGATTCCCCGTCCTAAATACGACGTGAGGTCAGCCTACGGGCTATCACGTGACAATAAGAGTGACAAATGTGTGTATAAACTCCATTTATTACAGATGTTTTAAAGACTAAACGGAGAGGGGTCTGCGTAGCCAGGTTATCAAGCCGCATGCCTCGCGCTGCAAAGGTCGTGGATTCGTTTTCTGACTTCATCATTCGGTCCACGAGTGGAGTGTTTTCGGGCACTGAAGTTTGTGCTCTGAATGCAGCTTTCGGCAGGCCGCTTAAATAAAAGGGGGACGATCCGTATCGGATAAAATCCGGTGCAATGAAATCATTTTGCCTTTCATCTCATCTCATCTTGTCTCTCTTTTACTTTGCGATGTCGACGTGAAGCATACATAGCGGTAGAGTGCCCGTTTATGGGCTTCATATATTGTAATTCCCATGGATTCTGTTATTCCCTCTCTCCATCGTTTAGATGGTCGGCCTCTTCTTCTGGTTCCGTTTGGTCTTTACATCATACTTGTTGTGGTATATTGTTAGTTGGTGAACTTGTTATATGGCCAAACTATTTCTCCTTCGTTCATCCGGAGTTTTTTTTCGGATGTGATTGCGTTGTGCCTGTTTACAGCAGAGCTGCGTTCTTGCGCCGTTAGGCCGACACATCCGACTTCTGCGGGCATTTGTTGACCGGGTTAACCTTCCCGGGGGTTTCTTAGGACGTTTGACTCTCACTGTTGTGGTGTTATCCCCCATCCCAGCTGGTCCATATAGAACAGCCTAAGATCCTGGTCAGCCCTCAAGGGAAGGCAGGGGCAGACCATGGGCATTCCCCGCCATCCAAGGAGGCTTCCATACTTGCAGAGCCGATACATAGCGCTCTGGTACTGGGCTCACCCAAGGAATCGTCACGTCCTGCACATGGCTGCTTAGCCTCACTTCCGTATATTGGGCCTTCCGTTCACCATAGGCTGTTCTTCCGGAAACCAGAAGTATGCAGTCTGCAGATGACATCCACACAGTGAGCTTTCGATTCGGACTTTCCACGTAATGGATTTGCTATCCAAGCAATATTCCATTTCATGCCACTAGGACACTTTTCCACCTTTTATGAAGCCCACACAATGGGCTTTTGATTCGGATTTTCCACGTAATGGATTTGCTATCAAGCAATATTCCATTTCGTGCCACTAGGACACTTTTCCACCTTTTATGAAGCCCACACAGCGATCTTTCGATTTGGACTTTCCACATAATGGATTTGCTATCCAAGCAATATTTCATTTCATGCCTCTGGGTCTTCATGCACCTTTAGATGTCAACCTGAATGTAGTTAAAGTAAGCTGCGGTCAACTTGAGCTTGTTGATATCTCCATAGAGCTTGTCCTCAAATGAAGCAGGTGTGGGCCAAAATATCTTTCTCTGTTCTGCATACGTTGGGCAATCCTGCAGCAAATGTTTTGCTGTCATTTTTCCAGTTCTACAATTACATTCATCAGTATCTCCTATCTTTAGTTTATTGAACAAGTGGTATTTCAGCCTGTTATGTCCTGTGCGGAGTCTGAAGATTGCTACTTGTTCTCTTCGGTCGAGTTTGTAATATGCATCATCCTTCTGATGGCCTGGATGCTCAGATTCCCATTTGGTTCTATAAGTGCTTTTTATCAACCTCTTTGCCTCATTATAGGTTATGTCTATGTCAGGCTGTGGTAGTCGTCCGCCCTCTTTTGCCAGTCTGTCAGCCTCTTCGTTTCCAGGTATACTGCAATGTGATGGGATCCACTGTATTACAACTTTTTTGGATTTCTGGCATAGACCATGGAGTGCTGCTCTTAGGTCAGTTAGTTCTGTGCTGTTATTGCTCTTGAGTATTGAGACAGCTGACTTTGCATCTGTGAAGATAGCTATTTGCTTCTCTTTATTTTCCTCCATCAGGAGCATTTCTGCTGCAGTTTTCAAAGCCTCTACCTCCGCTTTGAAGTTACTTGAAGATTTTCCAGTTGCCATTGAATGTGTTTTTTTCACTCCATTTTTTAAATTTAGGAGAATTCCTCCTCCTCCATTCTCTATTGAATTTTTGGCTGATCCATCTGTATATGCATGGGTCCAATTCCTGCTTGGGTAATGTTCTTTTATGTAGTTTAGGGTTATTTCTCTTCTTTCGGTTTCATGCTGAGTGTTCTTTTTCTCAATACCAGGAATGTTTTCTATCATCTCAGGCAGTTGCTTCTGTCTCCAAGCTGGGAAGTTGTGTGCATTGTGTATGGGCTTGACTGTTGATATGTTAAGTATAGGATCTGCCCTAATCCTTCGTTTTGCAGTTTCTACAAAGTTGCTACGCTTCAGTCTTCCCTTTCCAAAACCATTAAATCTGTTGTACATAGGGTGGTCTGTCAATCTTCTAAATTTTTCTGCTTGTTGCTGGGCTCTGCTATCTCTTCTATCCTGCATTGGTTGTAAACAAGTGATCTTTTCTAGTTCATTAATAGGCGTTGTCTTCAGGCTTCCAGTTATGATTCGCATTCCTTGGTTTTGGACTCTACTTATTTTGTTAAAGTTTGACTTAGCTGCTGTTGCCCAAGCTGCAATGCCATATTCCAGTACTGGCCTCACCCGTCCAGTATATAACTTCTTGAGAACTTTCTCATCTGCTCCCCACGTTGTACCAGCAAGCTTTTTCATGATTGCCATTCTCTGCCTTGCTCTTGTTCGATTTTTCTCAACCTGTGTCTTCCATGTCAGGCGACGATCAAAGGTGACTCCTAGATAGTTTGGATTTTCTTCATGGCGCAATATTTTTCCATTCAATACCAGCTTAGGTTGCTGAGTTTTATTTGAGAGGGAGAACACTGTGCATGTTGTTTTCTCCTCACTTATCTTCACTAGCCATGATTTTGACCAGTCCTCTAGCGCTAATAAGGCTTGCTGTATTCTGCTGTTAGCTGTACTAATATATTCTTCAGATGTCCATATGGCTAGGTCATCTGCAAAGGAGGATGTGTGTACTCTGGCTGGAAAATTTTCTGTGATGTCATTTATATATGCTAGGAATAATGTTGGTGAAAGAACTCCTCCTTGGGGGACACCTTGCTCCAGCAGCATCATTTTGCTTGTTTGTCCTTGTACTTTTGTCCTGGCAGTTCTGTTCTCAAGGTAGTGGCTGATCCATTTATACATTTTTCCACAAACATGCATGTTTTGCAGTTTTACTTTCAGTCCTTCCTTCCATACTTTATCAAATGCTTTTTCTAAATCTATCCAGACTGCTAGTGTGTGCTTTTTCTCTTGGAAGGCATCCTCTATTTCCTGAGCTATATAGGTTATTTGATCTTCAGTGGATCTGTATTTTCTGAATCCTGCTTGGTGTGGTGTTAAGAGTTTGTTTTCTTCCAGATGCCATGTTAGCCTGCCATTGATAATGCGTTCCATTAATTTTCCTACACAGCTCAGTAGACTGATAGGTCGATAGCCATTTGGTTCTTCCAGGTCTTTTCCTTTCTTTGGGACTGGTATTAGTATAGCTTCCTTCCATGCCTGTGGGACTATTCCTCTCTTCCAGCTGTTATTTAGGACTGCTAGTAGTTTCTTCTTTGCCTTGGTGCTAGTCCTATTAGCATTTCATTTGTGATTCCATCCTTTCGTGGTGATTTCTTCTTTTTTAGGGTATTCATTGCCTGTTCCATTTCTTCCATTGTTAGATTTGCCATCATATATTCTGCTGCTGTCTCTGTATTTCTATGATGTATCTGTTTGTCTTTGATTGCTTTCTTCTGTTCGGTTGTAATATCAATGTGGTTTGCATTTGCATAGTGTTCCATTAGTGCATTTGCAGCCTTTTTGCCTGTAAGCAAGGCATTTCCTTGTTTAATTGTTATTTGTTTGTTTCTAGGTCCTTCATTGTTCATGGCTTTCACTAGTTTCCATAGTTTGTTTCCATCCCTGTCAAAATTCAGGTTTTCTGTGCTTTCCCTCCAACAATCTCTTGTTGTTTGATTTACTGTTCTTTTATATTTTGCTGAGATGGCTTTGAGAGAGATGTTTGCTTCAATTGTTTGTTCTCTCTCTGCTGTCTTCCTGGCATCTTCAACTTTGTCCTCCAAACTTTGTAGTTCTTCAGTCCAGTATGGTTTGTAATTTTTCCTCGCTCCTCTTGGAATGAACTCAGTGGCTGCCTGTATTATCGCTCTGTTTAGACTTTCCACCATTTGCTTTATGTTGCCATATCGTGTATTTATGTTTTCACAATATTTGTCTGTTAGTATGGCAAATCTGTCCCAATCTGCTCGTTTGTAATTCCAGCGGGGCAAGGGCTTTTGCTCCTGTGGAACATACTCCATATTCATTTCAAGCTTGATTGGTCTGTGGTCACTACCTGCTAATTGGTCCAGCACATGGCGATCGATTTTGTGGAGGATGTCTCCTGTGCAGAAAGCTAAGTCTGGAGTAGAAGTGGTAAGCCATCTTCTGGAGTAGAAGCTCGGTGTGTCATCCGCTTTGTTGAGTAGATGGAGATTTGAGTCTATTTCCCAGTCCTCCAATTCATCTCCTCTTTTGTCAGTATCTGGGTATCCCCATCTTTCTGAACGGCTATTAAAGTCTCCGACAATAATGCAGTTTGTGTCAGTTATTTTCATGTTTGAGAGTGTAAGGTCCTTATCTGCTGGGCTATACAGATTGTGGATTCTTATTTTCACGTCCTTTATCATTATATCAACACCTATAATTTCCGTTTGGTTGTCAGAGATCACAGATACTTCGCTGCAAGGTATTGTATTTCGTGTAAGTATTAGAACTCCTCCTTTGTGTCCTTCGCGGTCGAAACGTGTGGCCTGATATCCTCTGACTGAGAATTTGTGATTGGCGTTGAGGTGTGTCTCTTGAATGCATGCCACATCTATTCTATCTTTATGAAGACGCTGTGTTAGGGAGTCTTTCTTCTTGTAAACTCCTTCGGCATTCCACTGTAGTATGTTGAGTGTCCGGGGTATTTGGTCAATAGCTCTTAACCTACTCCTCTGTGCCTTGACTCCACAGCACAGGGGAAGGTGACCACCAGTAGTCATGGGTGGACCCCCTCGAGGCAGGGGGCCCGGCACTATCACCGCCTGATGGGACTTCACGGGATTAGCACCATATCGATTAATTTTGATTTGTGACATCATGAATTAAGTTACGTTGCACTGCTTTGTCAAGCCTGTGGCTCAGTACATCCGATTTCGACAAGCATTTATTCGGGATGCTTTCCCTAGCCTTTGACTGTCCCCAGTCTACCTACAAGGCAGCAGGTTTCACGTTGCACTGCTTTGTCAAGCCTGTGGCTCAGTACATCCGATTTCGACAAGCATGTATTTGGGGTGCTTTCCCTAGCCTTTGACTGTCCCCAGTCTACCTACAAGGCAGCAGGTTTGTGTGTCTCTTCGTCTGGTCCCTCTCCCTTGACCTGTCCGACATGGGTGGCCCTACCAGTAGCTGTGCTACCGTCGGCATAGATCTTGGGGTCATTGGGACGCACAAGCCCCTCTACCTCGTCACGGTGGACACACAGCAGAGGGGGGCCAAACTATTTAACTTGCTGTTTTCTGATTAAATATATCGCCGCTATAACCCTCACTATAGTCCTGATTTCTTCATTTCTGATTTTCTCTCTTCTAGATACATTGAGTATTCTCCTCAGGACTATCATTTCCGTTGTTTTAATCTTTCTTTTCTTTTTTTCTATAATTGTCCAGGTTTAGCATTGGTAGGAAGATTGTGTTGCAGAGTGCACTTTAGTATCTATTGATGCTCGACGCTTAGAGGAAAGGCGAGACGCACATATAATCAGATTGCTACTGGTACTATTGGGGTTGGAACTCTTCACTGGCTTCTGAGGATGTGGACGGAGCGCTTATGGGAATGCCCGAATGCTGTGATGTCGGTTCCTACATCAATCAATCAATCAATCAATCTATTGATACGTGTTTGTTCTTTAGTATTGGTGCCTTTTGTCCAATGAGTTGGTTTGCCTTATTGCATCTATTTTCAATCTCGTCTTTTGATTTGTCGTTAAGCCCTTTGAAACCCATTAAACATTTTATAATTATCATTATCATCATCATCACGTACCATGCCGATATACGTGGTCGGTTATGTTTCGCCATCTCACGCGATCACCAGAGTCATGGATCAACTCAGTGTTCTTGACTCGACCATACCATGTGGCCAAGCCATCGAGGTATTTACTTCTCTACCTTCTCCTTGTTTTCTTTCCCCCAATTTTGCTTCCAATTTATTTGTTCTCATAACGTAGCCAAAACATTGTGACTGTTTACGTCTAATTTCTCTAATCAATTTATTTCATTTGTTTCTTGTATGACTTGGTCATTGGTTTTTCTGTCTGTGCATGGTATTTATACACTTGACATAACAGGGAAGCAAACAATATAACATTGTTGTCCCACCATGCATGTTGTAAGATGCGACTAAGTAGGGTTGCTATCAGCACAAAACAATGCCATATACGAGGAAGCCTCAAATGATTACCTTAAATTTTTTGTGTGAATATATTCCGAAAATGTAAAGATCAAATGCATAATTTTTTCAATGTAGTCACCTCTGCGTTCAATGCAAGTCCTAAAGCACAGACAAAGTGCTTGGATTCCAGCAGGAAAAAAATGTTCCCGGTCGCATGTGTAACGGCTCATGCACCACCTGCTGTACCTCTTAATCGGACCGAAAAGTCTTTCGTCACAGTGACTCTTTGAATTGGCCAAACAGGGGGAAATCACCCGGGGCTAGGTCTGGTGATTACGGGGGATGTGGTACACACTGAAAGTGGAGGTCTTCGATAATTTCAACTTTTGCACGGGCAGTACGAGGTTGAGCATTGTCATGTTGCAAAAGGTCACCTTTACTCAGAAGTCCACGTCATTTGAATTTGATTGCGTGTCGAATATGACTCCCGAGAAGATAAGTATACGCATCACTTGTGACAGTTTCCCTCTTGGCATGTAGAGCTCTAAATTAACGCTTCCTTCATCCCAAAAAGAGTCGGCATAACCTTCCCTTTGGTTTCGGTGAGGAGGGATGGCGCCTTCCTCGATCGCTCTCTTCATTGCCAGCTCGTGGTAGTGAACCCAGGTATCATGTCCAGTAACAATCCTTGATAGGACATTATCATTTTCTGCTTCAAAGCTCTGCAAATATTCTTGACAAGCATCAATGCGTCGTTGTTTCAATTCTGGAGTAAGCTGCCGTGGCACCCAACGTACAGAAACTGTGCGGTACTGTAGCATATCATGCATGATGTGGTGTGTTGAACCTTGACTGGTGTCAAAATGTGCGGCAATGTCATCGACAGTCAATCGGCGATTTTCCTGCACGAGACCCTCAACGTTTGCAATCGACTCTGGGGTCACTACTCGGTGTGCCTGACCCGGTTGTGAACAATCTGTCACAGAAGTCACGCCGTTTTGTAACTTCCTACTCCACTCATATACTTGCATGACAGGCATGCATCACCATACCGGACCTTCATTCGCCGATGAATGTCAATAGGTTTCATCCCTCCGCTGACCAAAAGACGGATAACAGAACGTTGCTCCTCTTTGGTGCGTGGCCATCTTTAACCTGTCCTTATGAAGTCATCGTGCGCGTCTGGCACTTGATGTCACGTTCTTAACACGCTTGACATTCTTAACAACAATATTGACAGGTTACAAGACAGTGGCATGACTTTTGTAGTTTTTAATCACACTTTTGAGGTTTTCATTTAAAGCCCCCTTTGTATAATATGAGATAAAACCCCGTGTAATGAATTCGATCCTCTCGCTTTCACACCCCATTTTGTAACCAGGCACACATGGGTATTGGGGTGCGGTGAGCTTGAGTGAGCTGACAACAATTGCTGACAATAGGGAACAGTAGAGTGACATGGTCAGATGACCCCAGCACCAGCCTTCACGCTGACTTGCATGATGATGATGGTGAGGATGATGATGATGATGATGATGATGATGATGGTGATGATGATGATGATGATGATGATGATGATGATGATATAACAGAGGGAAACACTGCACTTGATCACAAGTCTCCATTTCTTTTTGTGTGTATGCTCACTTGCTATGAGCTCAAGCTTAGTCCATATAGTACTTCTAGTAGCTGTCACAAAAACTGTCATCTACTGCCTGTAGTAGCTTACAGTGTAGGGTAGGCGGTCTTGAGTCTGGGGAATTAAGGCCGCCTGGCTAGTGCAGTCGCTGCGAATTGTCCCCGACTAAAACCATCCACACCTTACCGAGGCTTCGAACCCGGGTCTCCCGAAGATGAACCCGGCGTTCTTAGACGCTCGGCCAGCCGCTCCTCACTTCTAGTAGCACTAGGCTAAATTTTGCTTGTTGATTCGCTTTCCCTATTTCTAGTGTTCTTGCGTTCGCTGGCTGTGAACTCCAGCGTGAAATCCTGTATGTCGGATGGTGACATACTGTTGTCCAACATCAGTGTCATGTCATACCGGACCTGAGGTTTGCGTGAGTATCCGTTGTCCCATGTCTGACTTATTGGTGTGCAGACTAGTGGTTCCTCGCCGTACAGGCAGATACTCTCATGATACGACTTCGGAGGAACCTATTTCCAGTGTCCCTCGCCATCAGGCGAACCCACTCCGACTGTAGAGGTACTTGTAATGTACGTCCCAAAGTCAAGGACGAGAAGTAAACATGTTAGTCCAATTAACCGGTTGAACCACTACCTCGTCATCAGCACACCGGATGTTTAAGAACGAGCGCTCTTACCTGTTCTGCCATGCTGACCTCCAATTCTCCATTGAACTGAGCTCAATCAGATATCCGTCACGTGATACCCATATCGTAGTATTTGTCACGACTGTATGAGTTTTTGTGACAGGTTGCTTTTCTTGGAGTTTTTCATTCCATCTGATAATGGTCGAGTGCCTAGTTTATTTATCCTTGTCACGACGAAGCAGCTGCATCGACTGGAATCATCACGTAGAATTGTTTGAGTATAGGGGATCTCTCGCGTCTTAAGTAACAAGATATAAACTGAATGTTGACAGCGTGTTGTCGGGAATGTTCTTATCCTTGTCATCAGGATCTCTCTCTCCCTCCCTATCTCTATCTATCTAACCATTTCTCTCCCCTCGCCCCCCCCCTCTCTCTCTCTCTCTCTCTCTCTCTCTCTCTCTCTCTCTCTCTCTCTCTCTATTTCCGTTTTTATCTCTCTATACTCCCTATTTCCAATTCACCTCTCTCGTTATCTTTATCACCCTCTCTCTCTTTCTCGCCTCTCTTCCGATATCTGGATGTTTTTGTCTGCCTTCTCCGTGCGACGCTCTCCTCATTTATCTTCCCCCTTTCTCTGTGTCTCTGTCTCAGTCTCTTCTCACTATATGTGTCTCAATTTTCCACCTCATTCTATCTCTGTTTGTCTGTCTATCACTCACTCACTGTTTTCAATTATTCTGTCTGTCACTCTCACATACTTACTCTGACTATCTGTGTATTTGTCTCTCACACACATTGTCTATCTCTTCCTCTCTCTCTCTCTCTCTCTCTCTCTCTCTCTCTCTCTCTCTCTCTCTCTCTCTCTCTCTCTCTCACACACACACACACACACACACACACACACACACACACCCTGTTTCGGGTTACGAGCGGACGTGTTTTCACAAGCTCTCCCAATTTTTATATAATTTATCAAAGTTTTGCCTATTTCAGTCGAGATGCTGTGTATATCATTGTGTTTGTTCTAAAACTGGATCTAATACTAATTAATGTTAAGTTTATGTGACTGTTTATTTAGTGAAATGGGGATTTATTTGTGAAATGGACGGTAAGAGCATTCAATTTTGAAATCTACCAATTATGGATTAACGACAACGTGTGATTTAACCATGCGTGACTAACGCGTGGTAAGTCGCCAAGCACGCTCTACCGAAAAGCGACGAACTTGTGTGCACTCCCTGCCCGCTCGAGCCGCATATAAATGGCGTCTAACTTACGGAACTCTACTTTATCCAAGCGCCATGAAAATACAAACAAAGACAAGAAGGGGAAAAAGTTAACGAGCATGCCACCTAAACGTCGGACTTCTTCAACGCCAACTTCAAACATGTGGTTTAGTGAATCTGCATACACTGATCCCAAGCTCAAGTTGGACGAATATCACAGTTTACTAGCCCAATCTTATTAGACTAACACATCACCTTTAGTCACTCTTTCCTCGGCCGAACCGCACAACCACAATGAATGTCGCGATCTCATCCAGGCTTTAGAGGACAGGCTAAAAAACTTTATTTCCAACAACACAACTAATATCATTGCCGTGTTTAAAGACGAAAACGATTGCCTTCAAAAAGAAATCCGGCTCCTTAAAGAAGAGAAGGACACCTTTAAAACAACAATACATGCCTTAAAACTAAAGAGTGCACAGTCATTTGACAAAAGTGCACAAACAGGAAGTATCCATAGTTCTGCTGAATTGTGTATGACCAGTGGATGTTCGTCGCAAAATGACATACAGACAGCTTCTCCAGGCTGCAACACTACTAAACCTATAGAATGCGCACCATCCATCTACCCATTGATGTGCGTATCAGCAACAGTTTCTAGGCCTTAAGTGTAGACTCTTCAGCAGCAGACGAGGAATTAAAGAGCTCAGCAGCTACCACTACTGAGCATCAACAACCAACCCAAACAAGCAACTATAATAAACAAGAACACATGAAAGACGACAGCGACCAGTGGATACAAATCAAACGGACACACCTCATCTCATCTCGTCATGTTCCTCTTGTACCTTGCGGTGTCGAGGTGAAGTATAAACTCCGTGAGAGTGCCCGGTTATGGGCTTCGTATTTGTTGACGGACACGTCAACAGCGTGAAATAACAATAGATGACAGTGCAACTCATGTCGTCATTGGAGACTCCATGCTCAATGGAATCTATAGTGACCGCATGTCATCTTCTGACAGCAAAACAACCTCGATCTACCCTCTACTAGGAGCTGATATTGACAGGCTGACCTCTATAATGCGGAAATTCAAAGTTAACGACAGAATTAGAATAACAACAGTCCATATTGGTGTCAACGATATTATGAACAATAAAATCATAAGCACCTCACAACTAGCTACATTGGAGGTGTTGTTGCGGGATAAATTTCCTAAATCATCTATTTTCTTTTCATCAATCATCCCACCATGGTATGGATTCCAGCGTCGTACTGCCGATGCTGGCAATCTAACTCTATATAAATTTTGTAAAGAAAATAACATGGATTTCATTAATAATACCCTGTATTTCACATCGCCGTCCGGAGCTCCCATAAAAAAAAACTATATAGGAATCAACTACATTGTTCCAAACTAGGAACTAGCATACTAGCCAAGAACATAAAATATCCTGAAAGTGCACAACAGTCAGAACCAGTTACAGGAGTAAACCTATCTTCACCTCCGGCAGTAGCCACCTCTCAGTGTTCAGAAAACACTCAATCTCTGCCCACACCACCCTTGCCTATTCCCCAGGAATACAATGTCATAAATAGCAACCCATGCTCCGATCCCAATGTTGCTAACTATGGTGCTTTGTTTCCTCCCATGCCTGTAAAACAGTCTCCCCCTATCATGTCAAAGGGGACACCGTTAAACAACGTTGCGGTGCCCTCGATTCCTGCTTCCAATGTAGGCACTTCCAGTAACTCTCATAGCAGTGGTCCCTCGTTGGACGATATTCTACACTCCTATCAGTGGAACCATCAACTTTAACAGCTAATGCAATACAATCCTGCAGCCCTGCACCAAGCTTTCGTGATGCCACTCCAGCACAGACATTTTCCTACCCCCTCTAATAGCCTTAACTAATACTAAATAAAGTTTCAAAGTCTCTGAAATGTTTTTACCACAAGCGACATCATCCTGTCATTGTGTAATGTTCGCCAATCACGATCAGTGGTTCAACAAAGATGGTCTACATATAGGCAACCTCAACATCTATCACTTGCTCAATAAATTACCTGAGCTTTCAATAATACTGAGCAAACAGTTCCATGTGTTTGGAATCACAGAAAGTCGTTTCAACGACAACATAACCGACTCTGAAATCTCTCTTAAGGAATTTAAAGTAATTCGAAGAGACGCAAATCAATAATTAGAGACAGGTATTGCTGTATACATTTCAATTTCTCTGAACTGTTCCTGTAAAAGTGATCTCGAGACAGAAGAGATAGAATGTGTTTGGTTAAAGGTGTAGCCAGTCAGCCAGCAACCGTTTCTCATTGTATACCTATACCACACTCCTTGTGCTGAGTACAGTACGTATGACTGTTTCACTACAATGATGTATAGAGTGTTTACAGCAGGTAGAGAAGTCATGATATTAGGTGACTTTAAAATAGATATTACTAAATCCAACCAGACATGGGACGATAGCATTCTATCTTACAATTTCTAACAACTAATAAATCATCCCACAAGGGTTACAGACACTTCCTCATCTATAATTGATCATATATATGTTACTTGTCCAGTTAATATTATGGAATGTTATGTTTCTGTTAGTGTAGTTAGTGACCATTACCTAATATGTTGTACATGGCGAAAATTGGGTTCAAAACTCCTAAAAATAAATATTTAAGCGTCAAATTTAGAAATTTTAAAGCTCTCAATCAAAATGTAATTTTAGAAGACTTAAAAAATGCAGCCCTTGAACTTGTTTACCAACTTCCTGATCCGGATGATGTACTAGCTTACTGGACAAAGACAGTCTACAATGTATTTGATAAACATGTGCCAGTCAAAGAAGTTTGAGCTAAGAATAAAAATGAATCCCTATGGGTCACTAGCGAAGTTCTCGAAATCATGAGAGAACGAGATGCAGCACACAAAAATAAAGATTTTATCAATTACACAGACTAAGAAATAAAGTTAAATATGAAATTCGTAGAATAAAGAAAGATCATTTCAAAAATTTGATTGTAGATAAATCAAATAACACAAATATATGGAATGCTATTAACTCGCTAACCAACAAGAAACACGTTTCAGAGTCAGCAATACCAAACACTATAACATGCGAGGATTTCAGTTGCTTCTTTCAATCAGAAATAGAGAATCTAAAGTCCTCAATACTAGACCCAGTATGTAATTTAAGTTTACTGTCATCATTTTGTGAAGGGAAGTGCTCTAGAAATATCCCCCCCCCCCTGAGATTACCTTGTCTCCCCCCCCCCCCCCCCTGAGATTACCTTGATGCCTGTTGCAGAAGTATATAAATATCTCTCAAATCTCAAAGCAACAAATTCAGAAAGCCTTGATGGTATTAGTAACAGAATTCTTCGGTGTGCTGCACAAATTATTAGTGAGTCCTTAACGTCCATATATAACCAGGGCCTGTCCAAAAACTACTTTCCATCTGCCTTTAAAGTTGCTAAAGTTTATTCTCTACTTAAAAATTGCTCAACTGATATTAGCGTCTTGGGTAATTATAGACCTATTTCCTTACAATCGCCGCTATAAAAGCCATTAGAAACACACATACATAAAATAACATTACATCATTTAATTAACGACGATCTAATAATTGACAGTCAGTCTGGGTTCGACCTAAATATTCTTGCCATAATGCTCTTACAAAAATGACCGATAACTGGCATCTTTGTATCAACAATGACAACATTTATGGAGCAGATGGACAGATGGGTAGAGCACTATTTGGAGCTTTACTCAAGTGAGACCAAACTAGCGGATGATGCCCTTAACGCCATAGAGGCTCTACCAACTCTTGACCACCTGGACACACTTCCCACCATAACAGAAGTTAAGTGTGCTATAAATGAACTTGCATCTGGCAAGGCTCCAGGTAAGGATGGGATTCCAATAGAGGTTATCAGGAGTGGGCAAGACACACTCACTCTACAGATCCACCAGCTAATAGAGCTATGCTGGCGTGAAGGACAAGTCCCACAGGATTTCAAAGATTCAAACATCATAACGCTGTACAAGAACAAGGGTGATCGGAGCGACTGTAACAACTATAGGGGTATCTCACTTTTGTGTATTGTTGGAAAAGTATTTGCCAGAATTGTTCTGCGCAGACTTCAAGTCCTAGAAGATCAAGTCTACCCCGAATCACAGTGTGGCTTTCGACAGAACCGGTCTACCATTGATATGATATTCTCATTGCGACAAATGCAAGAAAAATGCAGTGAACAGAATCAACCACTGTTTATTGCCTTCATCGACCTCACAAAGGCATTTGATTTGGTCAGTCGTGAGGGTCTGTTCAAGGCACTAAAGAAGATTGGCTGCCCACCAACTCTTCTGTCCATTGTGGAATCGTTCCACACAGGCATGAAGGGTATAATCAAGTTTGATGGTGCAACTTCTGAAGAATTTGAAATCAAGAGTGGAGTTAAGCAAAGTTGTGTACTAGCTCCCACCCTCTTTGGAATATACTTTTCACTTCTACTGAAATATGCCTTTCGTGATCAGGATGGTGGTATATACATTCACTCACGCTCAGATGGCGGCCTCTACAATGCTCAGAGATTGAAGGCTAAGACCAAAATTAGGAGGGTACTGATCAGAGAGTTGCTTTTTGCAGATGATGCTGCAGTTACGACCCACTCTGAGGAAGAATTGCAATGTCTACTATCTGCATTCTCCAATGCTTGTTCTGAATTTGGTTTAACAATTAGCAAAAAGAAGACACAGATTATGTCACAAGGTGCACATGGGGTACCATCAATCTTTATTGACGACGCCGAACTAGAGATAGTAGACCATTTTACATATCTAGGATCAGTGGTAAATAGCAAATTATCCCTAGATCAGGAAATCAACATCCGGATTGGTAAGGCAGCAACAACAATGAACAGGTTAAGAAAAAGAGTCTGGGAGAACAGGAAGCTTACTGCCAAAACAAAAGTCCTTGTCTATCAAGCCTTAGTACTCTTCTCTATGGCAGTGAAACCTGGACAACTTACTCACACCAAGAGAACAATTTAAACAGCTTTCATATGCGGTGTCTGCGAAGAATTCTTGGTATTAAGTGGCAAGACAAAATCACAAATACTGAAGTATTGGAAAGATCAGGTTGTGTGACAGTTTATTCCATGCTCAGTCTTCGTAGACTTAGATGGATAGGACATCTTAGGAGGATGGATGATGGTAGAATACCAAAGGATATCTTTTTTGGTGAATTACAGATGGGTAAGAGATCTCAGGGTCGGCCTCTACTACGATACAAAGATGTGTGTAAGCGCGACATGATTGATACAGGCATTGATAATGCACATTGGGAGCAAGTCGCCGCTGAACGTGTTGCGTGGAGGGCAAATATCAGAAATGGAATAAAGTCAAAGGAGAAAATTATTGCAGAAAAGTCACACACCAAGCGTTTGAGACGTAAGATGGTGCATGATGGTGGAAATGACCACGTGTTCACATGCACCCACTGTGAACGGACATTTACAGCGCAAATTGGCCTTAAAAGTCACACTCGCTACCGCCATAGTTAAAAGTTATTATGCCTTTTTAGAGCACAAACTATCGTCTGTCAAGACGGCAAGGTGCCAATGAATGCTCTTACAAAAATGACCGATAACTGGCATCTTTGTATCTGTCGTAGTATTTCTTGGAGTGAGGGAAGCATACTATTACATCTTAATAACGGGATAGATGCACTCTGGGAATACAATAAATCTCAGTCTACAGACCCCACCAGCCCTTGGATTCCTGTCTCTCTCACTATCAACCGCTGGACACAACCTTTTTCACCTCTCATCCAGAACAGATGACACGACTCTGGTGTCTACACATAATGACTATATGATATAATGTACAAGAGGAATGTTCATGAGAGAATCCTGGACTATATGATATAATGTACAAGGGGAGTGTTCATGAGAGAATCCTGGCCACCGCCAGGCGATAGAAGAAATGGCTATCTGGATCAGTCTCAGGCCGTCTCACTCATCACGGTACACTCGGTACGATACCACAAGGTTAAAGAGGTCACTCATCTGCACACGTAGCGTGGAATGTCTCTGCCGAGGTGTAGTCTCAACTGGAAAGACTAGCACGTCCAGGTGGTGACTCCAAGTTGCGGTGGTACGTGATGACTCTGGACTAACATCCCTGTAGAAGTTCTGCAGGCCTGTCCTTCAAGCTTCACTGGTAAGGCCTGTGCTAGACAACCTTCCTAAGAAGCCACCATAACAGTTAACACACATTTAACGATGTCCAAGTTCTGGAACAGATGGTGGTCTCTAATGGGATCAGGATGGGTATAACTGGGCCTATAAGCACAGAAAGTTGGCACAGTTCAAGTTGACTCTGTCACTCAAAGTCAGTACTGGTAGCGCGTGACCAGGTAAGGAATGTAACAAGTGTCCCTATTCCAACATGGTAGACTGTTCTCGGAACACCAGGCCATCATGAAATAAAGGGTAATGTAGTTCTTCTCTACCCGTTTGGCTAGTGGGTTATAATGTCAAAACTTCACAGACAAGAGGACACGATACTCGCCCGTGTGTAGCCATCATAATACTTGGTGGACTGACTGACGATCATTTAGCGGTTTAGACGGGACTGGACTGTGGCGCAGTGACTTCCCGGCACGTGGTGTGGTGTAGAAGCCTCACTTCACGTCACATAGGTAAACCAGCCATTTAGCAGCCTTCACAAAGTCATCTTCCTCTGGTCCCGTCACGTAAGTCTCTCAGAAAGTAGAACCTGCCAAAGATAACACCATGTGTGAATATCGTGACACAGACTTACCCCCAGAGGTACACGTTACCTATGTGTACTCAGCATAGGCCGGTGTCGCCATGACCCGGCCGGCAGCCTCACAGACCAGGATCCACTGCCAAAACTGAACTGGGTCTGGGTCCTAACAAGTGCTGGCTGAACCGTCCTCCGTCTCGAACCCGCCCAAGGTAGGGCTGTGTATCTGGTCATGGTGTCGGCGAAATCCTTCTGTCCTAAAAAGACTTCTAAGGACACAATATACCAGGTTAGTAGGTTAAAGGTACCTAGAGACAGAAAGGCTCTGAAGGAGAGCCGGTGACCACCGAATTCCCCTCCCTCGGAGGTAGCCCCCTCTCCCTGGTTCGATTTTAGGATTACCTACTATACACCAGGTCTCCTGGAGCTCTAGCTCTGATCCAGGAATGTAATAGATTATACAGGGAAATCCCCCTGTAGTGGAAGTCCACATCCCGTTCCCTCCTCCCCTAGTTAAGGTCAGAGCATTTGGAACGATGTTCAGCTGGCTGTGACCAGCTCTGTCGCATTCCCCAGTTTCTCCAGTGTCAACCTCTCGGGAACCAACTGCCTATCAAGATGGTGTTCTGTTACGGCAACCAATAACATAAAGAATAAGCAGAAAGCTCAGCAAAGCCAGTGGTCGCCACACCAAAGAATTCGAACTTAGACACCCGCAATGTCCTTCGAATGACCTTCGACATGTCCGGCGACCATCGCATGGGTTTCGTCTGGTTCGGCCGAGTTCCCTGATACCTCACTCGACCTATGTTCTACAACGCCTTCGCCCACCTCCGTTTATGTCGACTACGTTAGAGTTCTAAGGCCGCCCAGGAGTGAACTCGGACTACTAACACTATTGGGCCTGTCCGAAATGTTTATAACTTCTTGTAGCGGCAATAACACGCATTCCCGTACTGGTACAATGTTAACGCAAAACACAGGCCTACAATCCATCGTGTTCAACTCGCCTGCAGGGTTAATTTAAAACACAAGCCCACAGTTTCACCCCTGACTGACCTTTGTGCGCCGGGCGGGACATGTGGTCGAACAGCTTCGATTCAACGCCGTAACGACACACATTATTTATTTAAATATGTTTAACGTACCTTACGACAAACTGTGTATTCAGAATTGAGGAGCTCCCGTCCCAACACTGGACGTTCTGTCGGTTTTCTTTGATAAACAGCAAGACACTGGCTTCCTCTCTCCCATTTACGAATTAACACAGTCGTTCAAACACAACGGCTTGCTTTCACGGCCGGATCACAACTGAGCCTCTCTTTGTTCCGAGACGGTTCGTGCGCATGCGTGAGCGGATATGGTTGGGTTGAGCTTTCGTCACCCGAACAGTCGAGAAGTCAAGGGCCACCAATCGCCTTTGCGTGGGGTACATTAATACCTTGGTTGTATCCCTTCGACTAGATCGGCAATTCTACTAGTACTGAAAAGGGGGAATTGGATTTTTGGGAGTTTGCTAGGTGAATTCTCAGCCGTTCCGTGACATAGGCCCCCTCTTAAGAGAGTTGACCGCGTCGACTGTCTCCTGCTGGATGTTCACTCCTAGCAAACTCGTCCTCTGCCTCTGGGACTGGATGCCTAGACAGAAAATCAGCCCCAACATTCTCCTTACCGGGAATGTATTCCACCGTAAAGGTGTAGGGCTGATGCATCAACAACCAACGCATCAAGCGCGCTTTGAGCTTACGGGAGGTGGCCAAGCCCATCTTTGATTGATGGTCTGCCGGTGTCCTCAAAGGTACAACCTCCCCATCACTTTGGGCAGTAACTTGGACAGCCCGTCTCATATCAGTGATCGACAACCGCGCTTGCCCGTTGAGTCATTACGTTCGGCCGGACGACCATCCGACTCGCGTACGCAACGGGGTGCAATACCGACGGATCTTCCCTTCCCGGCGGTACCAGTGTCGTCACTACCGCTATGTCTCCCTACAAACATGTCTCGGGATTTGCGGTATCGTCCTCGATGGACGGTATAGTCTTCCCAGAACCCTCGGGACTCGGGTTTCCCTGGCCATCTCTTTTGATAGCGGGGCCAGTCAGTCGATCGTCGGTTGGAGTCCAGGGTATCTCGCGCCGCATCCGACGTTACCCACCCCTTCCGAACTTGGGTACTAGTGACTGACATCGCCGACAGGTGCAGAGATTTGTCACCGGACCTCTCCTCGTTTCTTCGCAGGAGATTTGCATGGAAAATTCTCAAAATTCCCCCGATCCGGATCTCGTAGTTGGTCTTGGACACTACCCTGACCACGGGATAAGGTCCTTGCCATCCTACCTCGAGCATATTGGTCCTGCTTGGACCCCACAATAATACTCTATCTCCCACCTTAAGACCTAATCTAGTCTTAGTCCGATCTGTGGGTGTAGCCTTCTGGCATTCTGGGCATGACTTGACTAACCGGCGTACATCGCCAGTCATTCGTGGCCAGTAATAATGACCGGAAATTCGCTGCAGCGTCGCTCTGACACCCATATGTCCATTCCCGGATAGGTTACTACCCGATATGGTGTGTCCCCTCTGAAGAATTGGGATACGGTAGTCCGTCGGGACCACCAACTGCCCGGGCAGTTCATCTCCCCTACCGGCTCTCCGGTATAGCAGCCGATTCTTCAGATAGTACTGGCCCCGTTGCGGTGGGTCAGCACTTTTCTGCAGCTTCTTGTAGCACGGACGTAGTGTCGCGTCTGCGCTCTGGGCCGTGCGCAAACCCCCTAGCTGGGTTTTCGAGCTGGTTGTGTTTGCCTCGTCTTTCCCCGTGTGGGCGCAGGTATGTATGTCACCTAGGTGGATTGGCTTCTTCGGCACCCCTAGAAATACATATTTACTCCCCAGAATCACGGGATATAGGGGATCGAGTAATACCGCGGCTGGGATGCTGCCCGTGACGTATCTCGACCTAATCTCTACGTTAGCGATTGGTAACGTCATGGCCACCGCACTCTTCATAGCCGGCTGTATCTCGATGCTTTCCCCAGTGAGTTGGTCTGGTCTCACTAGACTGGCGGCAATGACGGCTTCCCCGTCTAGGCCAGTGTCATAGAGACACTCAACCTGCTGGCCGTTGACTTCTATCAGTTCGACCACAGGTGGCCTCTCTTGATCCAGAGTCTCTTCGCCGACCTCGACCTTTTCGGTGGCAACAGCCTTTGGAGCCACTAGGCAGGCCGCAAAGTGTGAGCTCTTAGCCTTCGATCTGCAGTCCCTTGTATTGTGCGAGGGTGACTGGCAAATCGAACACCACTTCTCACTCCATTTCCGTTTCGGTGGAGAGTTATGTGGCTTCCTGCTCCCATCTTTCGACTTCTCCGGACTCTGGTCAGAGGATTTTTCATAAGGTTCTACATTCTTGGCATGAGATGTTTTCAGTTTCTTTCTGTCAGTCTTGTCCTGACTTTTACCCATGGAGGGATGGGTTTCCCCACCTTCACCATGCACCTCGACGAATCGTTCGGCCATTTTGGCTACTACCTCTAATCTTTCCGCCCCTTGTTCTCCCAAGAACTCTTTGAGCGGTTTCGACATATGCTTCCGCATCTGGTCGACGATCATCAGTTCTTCGAGACTGTCGTAATCGTGTGCGAACTGAGCTAAGTCCATCCATTTATGGAGGTAGGATCTAAGACGCTCGGCGTACGCAGCAAATAACTCACTCGGCTCTCGTTTCGCTTCTCGAAACTTCTTGCGGTAAGTATGCGACGTCATCTCGAACCGTTTCAACAGCGCGGCCTTCAGTTCGGCATAATTATTCTCGTGTCCCGCCGGTAAACGCGAGTAGACCTCGTACGCGGTTCCGCGCAATCCCTGGGACAGTTTCAGACACCACTTGTCTCGATCGAGACCCATGGCGACAGACATAGCCTCGAACTTTTGTAAGAACTGGTCGATCTTTTCCTTATCTTCCTCAAAAATCGGTAGAGGAAACTTCATGGCATGATAACCATGTCGACCTAAGGTAGGTGAACCAGGGAGTGAAGACCCTCCTACTGCTCCCTCAGTCTCTCTACTTGATTGTGCCCTGAGCTCGAGTTCCCGCATACGGTACTCATGCTCTCGCTTCTGAGCCTCTTGTTCGGCGTCGAACTTCTTAGCGGCTTGTTCAATTTCGAACTTCTTCAACTCAAAGGCCATCCTTCGATCCTCCACTTCTTGTTGTCTTCTCTCTCTCTCTTCCTGACGGAAGTCTCTCTCAACCCCTTGGATATACTCTGTTAGTGCAGTGCCGGTGAAGCCCAGTCCTTCGCCGGTTGCCCGCACTTCCTCCATATTTAATTTGGTGGATGCCATACGTAGAGAGTATATGTTAGTAGTGTGAGTGATAGGTAAATAACGCAATATATAGATATGCAATACACCAATCTAATATATATGACGTCCCCACACACCACACGTCAATCTGTCTTTGTCAAGAGAAGAAACAGGACCAAAGACCTATGTAGACCTGAATAGAGATACTAGGAATGAAATGTCCTAACCATAATCACCAGAGCTGTCTCATCAATATCCCGGACGGGCCCCCAAATAATGTCGTAGTATTTCTTGGAGTGAGGGAAGCATACTATTACATCTTAATAACGGGATAGATGCACTCTGGGAATACAATAAATCTCAGTCTACAGACCCCACCAGCCCTTGGATTCCTGTCTCTCTCACTATCAACCGCTGGACACAACCTTTTTCACCTCTCATCCAGAACAGATGACACGACTCTGGTGTCTACACATAATGACTATATGATATAATGTACAAGAGGAATGTTCATGAGAGAATCCTGGACTATATGATATAATGTACAAGGGGAGTGTTCATGAGAGAATCCTGGCCACCGCCAGGCGATAGAAGAAATGGCTATCTGGATCAGTCTCAGGCCGTCTCACTCATCACGGTACACTCGGTACGATACCACAAGGTTAAAGAGGTCACTCATCTGCACACGTAGCGTGGAATGTCTCTGCCGAGGTGTAGTCTCAACTGGAAAGACTAGCACGTCCAGGTGGTGACTCCAAGTTGCGGTGGTACGTGATGACTCTGGACTAACATCCCTGTAGAAGTTCTGCAGGCCTGTCCTTCAAGCTTCACTGGTAAGGCCTGTGCTAGACAACCTTCCTAAGAAGCCACCATAACAGTTAACACACATTTAACGATGTCCAAGTTCTGGAACAGATGGTGGTCTCTAATGGGATCAGGATGGGTATAACTGGGCCTATAAGCACAGAAAGTTGGCACAGTTCAAGTTGACTCTGTCACTCAAAGTCAGTACTGGTAGCGCGTGACCAGGTAAGGAATGTAACAAGTGTCCCTATTCCAACATGGTAGACTGTTCTCGGAACACCAGGCCATCATGAAATAAAGGGTAATGTAGTTCTTCTCTACCCGTTTGGCTAGTGGGTTATAATGTCAAAACTTCACAGACAAGAGGACACGATACTCGCCCGTGTGTAGCCATCATAATACTTGGTGGACTGACTGACGATCATTTAGCGGTTTAGACGGGACTGGACTGTGGCGCAGTGACTTCCCGGCACGTGGTGTGGTGTAGAAGCCTCACTTCACGTCACATAGGTAAACCAGCCATTTAGCAGCCTTCACAAAGTCATCTTCCTCTGGTCCCGTCACGTAAGTCTCTCAGAAAGTAGAACCTGCCAAAGATAACACCATGTGTGAATATCGTGACACAGACTTACCCCCAGAGGTACACGTTACCTATGTGTACTCAGCATAGGCCGGTGTCGCCATGACCCGGCCGGCAGCCTCACAGACCAGGATCCACTGCCAAAACTGAACTGGGTCTGGGTCCTAACAAGTGCTGGCTGAACCGTCCTCCGTCTCGAACCCGCCCAAGGTAGGGCTGTGTATCTGGTCATGGTGTCGGCGAAATCCTTCTGTCCTAAAAAGACTTCTAAGGACACAATATACCAGGTTAGTAGGTTAAAGGTACCTAGAGACAGAAAGGCTCTGAAGGAGAGCCGGTGACCACCGAATTCCCCTCCCTCGGAGGTAGCCCCCTCTCCCTGGTTCGATTTTAGGATTACCTACTATACACCAGGTCTCCTGGAGCTCTAGCTCTGATCCAGGAATGTAATAGATTATACAGGGAAATCCCCCTGTAGTGGAAGTCCACATCCCGTTCCCTCCTCCCCTAGTTAAGGTCAGAGCATTTGGAACGATGTTCAGCTGGCTGTGACCAGCTCTGTCGCATTCCCCAGTTTCTCCAGTGTCAACCTCTCGGGAACCAACTGCCTATCAAGATGGTGTTCTGTTACGGCAACCAATAACATAAAGAATAAGCAGAAAGCTCAGCAAAGCCAGTGGTCGCCACACCAAAGAATTCGAACTTAGACACCCGCAATGTCCTTCGAATGACCTTCGACATGTCCGGCGACCATCGCATGGGTTTCGTCTGGTTCGGCCGAGTTCCCTGATACCTCACTCGACCTATGTTCTACAACGCCTTCGCCCACCTCCGTTTATGTCGACTACGTTAGAGTTCTAAGGCCGCCCAGGAGTGAACTCGGACTACTAACACTATTGGGCCTGTCCGAAATGTTTATAACTTCTTGTAGCGGCAATAACACGCATTCCCGTACTGGTACAATGTTAACGCAAAACACAGGCCTACAATCCATCGTGTTCAACTCGCCTGCAGGGTTAATTTAAAACACAAGCCCACAGTTTCACCCCTGACTGACCTTTGTGCGCCGGGCGGGACATGTGGTCGAACAGCTTCGATTCAACGCCGTAACGACACACATTATTTATTTAAATATGTTTAACGTACCTTACGACAAACTGTGTATTCAGAATTGAGGAGCTCCCGTCCCAACACTGGACGTTCTGTCGGTTTTCTTTGATAAACAGCAAGACACTGGCTTCCTCTCTCCCATTTACGAATTAACACAGTCGTTCAAACACAACGGCTTGCTTTCACGGCCGGATCACAACTGAGCCTCTCTTTGTTCCGAGACGGTTCGTGCGCATGCGTGAGCGGATATGGTTGGGTTGAGCTTTCGTCACCCGAACAGTCGAGAAGTCAAGGGCCACCAATCGCCTTTGCGTGGGGTACATTAATACCTTGGTTGTATCCCTTCGACTAGATCGGCAATTCTACTAGTACTGAAAAGGGGGAATTGGATTTTTGGGAGTTTGCTAGGTGAATTCTCAGCCGTTCCGTGACAGTATCAACAATGACAAATTTATGGAGCAGTATTTGTAGACTTTTAAAAAAAAGCCTTTGATATGGTAGATCATGATACTCTAATTGGAAAATTAAAACAAATGAAGACTAGCACCAATATGGTGAACCTAATTACTTCATTTTTATCCGACAGACAACAAGTAGTGACCTTCAATAACTGTCTATCAAGACCCACACAACTTAATATTGGTGTGCTTCAGGGCTCAATACTAGGTCCGCTGCTTTTTGCAGTTTATATTAACGATCTTCCTTTAAATCTCAATACTTCGTGTGACCTATTTGCGGACTACTGCACTATATACTCTAGTCGAGAGAACCGTAGTACTTAGGGAGCTCTTTACAAAACGAACTTGATAACCTTATTAGATGGAGTAATGAAAACCCCATGTTAATTAACATCGACAAAACCAAATCCATGCTAATAACGACCAGACAAAAACTACAGACCCTAGCCATAACTGGGGCACCGCTCGAGCTCCGCGTGGCCACGTTACCTATAATTAATGTAAATGAACATAAAACATTAGGTCTTTTAATTGGCAGACATTTAAACTGGAGCTCTCATGTTCACGTCCTTACCAAGAGAATAGCACACAAAGTTTACCAACTTTTCTCAAATTCAGCACTTCTTGGATGAAAGCACACGAATAAGATTCTATGCATTCTATATCCAATCACCTCTCGATTATTGTTGCACAGTCTGGGATGGTTGCCCTAAATCGAATATGAAGCGAATGTGTTCGCTTCAAAACCGCGCTATATGTCTAGTTTCTGGCATAAAGCACGTTGGACGTAATAAATTATACGGTCATCTAAGACTTCTACCACTTCGAAAGCGCTTCCTTTTTAACAAAGCCAAATTAGTGAATATAATTATATCTGAAAATACCCCAATCTAATGCAATGAACAGCAAGCGCTTAAATTTAATACAGGTTCCGAAGCCTAGATTAGACTTATACAAAACTTGTTTCGCGTATTCTGGTGCTCACTTGTGGAATAGCCTTCCACCAGATCTGAAAGCTCCAATGAGTCCCTACTCATTCAACAGACAAGTCTTTAATGCTTACTTCATACCGACTATATGCTATCTACGTTATCATTTTTTACTATCATTCTTCACTGAGAGAGAGAGAGAGAGAGAGAGAGAGAGAGAGAGAGAGTGGGTGAGTGAGTGAGAAAGAGTGTGAGTGAGAGCGTGAGTATGACACACAGAGAGTGAGAGAGTATGCATGCGCGTGTGAGTGAGTGAGTGTAAAAGTAAGTGAGTGTGTGTGCACGTATGTGTGAGTGATTGAGTGAGAGAATGAGTGAATGTGAGAGAGAGGTAGTGTTGTGTGTCTTCCTGTTTGTGTGATAGAGTGAGAAAGTGAGTGAGTGAATGTGAGTTAGAGAGTCAGCGAGTGAGTGAGTGAGTAAGCGAGCGTGAGTGAGTAAGTGAGAGAGAGAATTTGTGGGTATGTGTGTATGTGCGTGAGTGTGTGAGTGTGAGAGAGAGAGTGACTGTGTAAGAGAGAGAGAGGGGGGGTGCGTGAGAGAGTGCATGAGAAAGTGAATGAGTGAGAGTGAGTGAGTGTGTGTGTCTGTTTGCTTGTCTGTGTGTGCGAGTATGAGAGTGAGTTATGTCAATTCCAGGAATTATCTTACTGAATTGCATCACTATTTTTGTTTTTTACGTTACACAATGTATAACATATTTTAAACACCATTTTCCATATTTTGCTTGTTGTCCAGTTTCCCCAATTTTGAATGTTCTTGTGATGATGCTCACGATAGTCGACAGTGTGTGCGTGTGAAAAGTGTGGGAGTTTATTCATATTAGTTTTAGTGATTATGAGAGGCAGCGTGTATGTGTGTGGATGGATGGGGTGTGTATGTGTGTCTGTGTGTGTGTGTGTGTGTGTGTGTGTGTGTTATATGTGTGGATGTATATGTGTGTGCAATGTCTGTATGTGTGTATGGGTGTATATGTGTGTGTACATGTGAATGTGTGTGTGCTTGTGAGTATGTGTATGTCTGTACGTGTGTTTATGTGTGCGTACATGTGTGTTTATATGTATGTGCGTGTGTATATGTGTGTATATGTGTGTGTCTGTGTGTGTGTGTTCGTGTATGTAGGCGTATATGTTTGTGTGTGTATGTGTACATGCATGCAGTGTATACGAGAGAGTGTGGGTGTGTATGAGGCATGTGTGTGTGTGTCTGGGGGTTGTGTGTGTTGGGGTGTGTGTGTGGAGGGGTTGTGTGTGGGTGGATGGGTGATGTGTGGGTGGGTGAAGGGATGTGCGGTAGGTTGGGGATGTGTGTGTGTGTGCGTGTGTGTGTGTGTGTGTGTGTGTGTGTGTGTGTGTGTGTGTGTGTGTGTGTGTGTGTGTGTGAGAGAAATGTTTTGGGTGATGGTTGGAAATATGGTCCATATGGTCGAGTGTTGGTGGGTGGGGGTTGTGTGGTGGGGAATTTGTATGTGGGTGATTGGGTGAGGGATGTGCGGGTGAATGGGTGTGTGGGAGATGTGTGTGGGTTGGGGATGGGTGTGTGATGGGTGTGGGGGATATGTGGGTGGGGTTGTGTGTGTGGGTGGGGGATATGTCTCTGTGGGTGGGGGTGTGTTTGTAGGTGGGGGTGTGCGCGAGGGTGGGGAAATGTGTGTGTGAGAGTGAGGGAAATGTGGGTGGGGATGTGTTTGAGGGATGCGTGTGGGCGATGTGTTTGTGAGGGTGGGGGATGTGTGAATGGGTGGGGTGTTGTGTAGGAGGGGAGATGTGTGTGGGTGAGGGATGTGTGTGTGGGTAGGTGGGGTAGGTGTGATTGGGTGTGGAATGTGCGGGTGGTTCAGGATGTATGTGAGGGTGGGGATGTGTGTTTGGCTGGGTGGATGGCGTGTTGGGTGATTGGGGGTGGGTTGGTGGAGGATGCGTGGGTGGGTGAGTGTATGTAGGTTGGGGTGGGGATGTGTGTGTGTATGGGCGTGGAATGTGGGGGTGTGTGAGGGAGATTGTGTGGGTGGGGGGGGTGTGAAAGTGGGGGATGTGTGGGTGGATGCTAGCTTTGTGTGTGGGTAAGAGCGTGATGTGTGGAATGGCGGAGATATATGTGTGTAGGTGGGGATGTGTGGTTGGGGGATGTGTGTTTGACTGGGTGGTTGGGGGTCTGTGCGTGTGTGGTAGATGATATGTGGGTGGGGGAGTGTTCATGGGTTATGGGATGAGTGGAGGGTGTGCGTGTGTGTGAAGGGGGTGGGGAGATGTGAGTAGGTGGTGGATGTGTGGGTTGGTGATGGGTAGGCGGGTGCATGTATGTGTGCCTGGGGGGGGGGGGGGGGTGTATGGGTGGGTGGGGGATGTGTGTGTGAGGGATGTGTGGTGGGTGGGAGATGTGTGTGTGTGTTTGGGGAGATGCGTGTAGGTGGGGGATGTGTGTGTGGGTGTGGGATGTGTGGGTGGGGGATGGATGGATTGATGCGGCATGTTTTTGTGCCTGGGGTGTGTGTGTGTGTGTGTGTGTGTGTGTGTGTGTGTGTGTGTGTGTGTGTGTGTGGTCGGGTGGGGGATATGTGGGTGTATGGGGGATGGGTAGATGGTTGGGGTATGTGTCTCATAACATGGTAGTATGCATTGTTTATGTTTACAACATTCATTTGACAAGTTTTTTTGTTCCTATGTGAATGTATTATGCATTATTGATGAACGAAAGATGAGTAATTGGAAGGGCCGAATGTAAGACGGGCCTGCGTGCCCAATTTGTTACCCTTTGAAAATAAAGTCCGTTCGTTCGTCGTTCGTTCGTTTTCTCTCCCTAAATGACAATTACATTGAAATGTCCCTCTAACAAGTATCCAGATGAATTTTGATTTGGTTCAGATGACCACCAAATGTCACGGTGATGTTCTATGGAACTGTCCCGGAAGTTTAAACCGAACAAAAAATGCCGGGATGAGTTCAGATTTGAAAAGCACAAGTTACGCAGTTCTGTTGTAAACAGTCACAATGCAATTACACAACAAAAATATTTCGGACGGACGGACAGACAGACGAAGAAGAGGAAGAGAACGAGGTCATTAACAAAAGTGTTGTTGATCAACAGGATGGTATCATGATTATTCTGGATACTTTCAACAGCTGAGTCTTCTCAGGCTCAAGTTACTTCCAGTGGCTTATGTTCACTAAATCTCCACTAACCAATGCCTCCTCCCTCACATTTCCACAGCGCTAATCTCAGTGGGAGATAACGCTATGACATCCCTCGCATAAAACATTGCTTAATAAGAAAAAATAGCATTACAGTAGCCGTACTGATAGAAGCGTACCAGAAATAAGAGAAATAAAAAACAGTGTCAGCTTGGTAAGGTCTAGTTGGTTGGTGCCAAAGTACACTTGTTTCTTCAGAATAATTTGAAGGTGACGAGTTTGAATACTTACTTTAACTTTATCTTTAACTTTAACTTTTAATTGTGATGCTGTCTAGTATGTTCCCTTATATCTGTTGATATTTTGTATCCATATATCAGAGCTATCCACGACTACTTTGACTCACTCCCCCCCCCCCTCCAAATGTTTCCGACATTAGACGGAGATGGTTGACTGGACTTTACAGATATGTGAATCCATCATTATCATGTGTCATGCCAACTGACCTAGGCGTTCATGTCTCTCCACAGATTCGGTTCTTGATGTCCACGACAAATCTGCTAATGACACAGAGATGTTGGCTATGAAAGTGACAGGCTGGCCACCTATTCCCCCTGCACTTAGGTTATAACACGTGACATAACCACTGCACTTAGGTTCTAACACGTACATAACCACTGCAGTTAGGCCCTAAAACGTGACATAACCACTGCACTTAGGTTCTAACACGTACATAACCACTGCAGTTAGGTCCTAACACGTGACATAACCACTGCACTTAGGTTCTAACACGTGAAATAATCACTCTTTTGTTCATCCAGCACTAATAAAGCGAGGGACAATGGTAATAAGAAAAGTTAATTCAGGCGCAAAGAAATCAGTCAAGTGCTACTAGAAGTGGTGTGTATCTCTTGTCGGAATCTAACTGTCTTTTTAGTTCACGCAGTGGTCTATAGAGTTAACCTTCCACTGTCGTCTCTCTAGGCCAGAAAATTTGCCTAGATATGTTGTATTTTGGGCAGTCTTGAAATATATGCTCTGCTGTCTGCAGCGCCAATCCACGTGAGCACATGGCTGATTGCCAATCTTGCATTTTGTATACATTTGGTTGCGTAAGATATTGTGTCCTGTTATGAGGCGCAGTATAATGACTTGTTCTGGTCTGTCCATAAGGTGGTAGTAGTCTTGAGCAGGTTTTTGTGGCTTTCTAAATGATTTGATCATTCTTTTCTTTTGGTGATATGTAACGGGTACATCAGGTTGTTCTTCTATTGCTACTTTCTTAGCTAACCGACCAGCTCTCTCGTTTCGGAGTACTCCACAGTGATATGGTATCCACTGTATGGTGACCTTACACTGGCTGCCTAGTTCAGAAACTTAATGGGTCCACCTCAGGGATCTCCACTGTCACCTGTCCTCCACAATGTGTTTATATATATATATATATATATATATATATATATATATATATATATATATATATATATATATATATATATATATATATATATATATATATGGACAATGTTATTATCAGGGCTTGACAGCACGGAAGTTGATGGCAGCAGCCGATATTGAACAACACCTGTCTTTCCTAGGGACTCGTGCTAAGCGGCATACACTTCTGTCTGGGCCTTCTTACTGTCAGCTGAACCCAACTAGAAAGCCTGGACATAGTGCAAAATGAAGCAATGAGGCTTATACTCTGCTGCACATGAGATACAAGGGCCAGGCCATGCGATATATCCTTGATTTACCGACAATGGTCACCAGGCACAAAGTTGCCCATGTCAAAGGGTACATGAGAGCATCCGTAGACAAAAACGACCCCTGCACAGTGCCATCAACGTCAGAAAGGGAATACGCCACGAAAGGCCTCTCCTGGGTGCATTAGACAGAAGCAATTAAGCAGGCCTGCAACATGGACGAACTGGAACACAGATAAAAGTGAACCAACACACCCATAGACATATATAATCATCCTAAGGTTGTCATCACACTAGGAAGATACTGCCGAGGTCAGCTGCATCGGTATACACTGAGGAATTGGTCGAATAACATTCGCGTCATGAAAACATCTATATGGACGGATTGTAGAAGCGTGGGGAAAAATCAACGTGGGCATACACAGCACAAAGAATGGAGAAATCAATTAAAGGTGACAGCGAAGCATACCTGACAACTACATGACTTGTAGATCATCGCCGCCCCTAGACCGCTCGCATGGGCATCTGGACAAGAAGTCACACACGCGTTCATCTTATAAGACTCTATGAGCTTGCTACATAAGATTGCATAGGCAGTCTCCGTGCTGAATGGTTAGACAGAATTACTTGGCTGTATGCACCCGGACACGCCGACGTAAAGCGCAATGAACACGCGGACCAGCTGGCAAACAATGCACCAATATAGGCAGGAAGAAGCATGGACAAGGTCAATATCATCAATGCAGTACGGCCCCAGCAGACCAATAGCTATTCGTCTCTAACGCTAGTTTATTTTCACGAATTGTGAGTGAAGCCTGGCCAAGTACGCAAATGCTGTCTTCGCGAGGAGACATTACAACCAAGTCTTCATGGAAACAACTCTTCTTATTCCGTACAATTGAAATCTGTCAATAACTCCAATGTTGTCTCTTGTATTCTTCTTCTCTCGTTCACTTAAAATATGTCTATAACTGCAATGTTGTCTCTTGTATGAATTTAACTGTCTTTTTTAGTTCACTCAACGGTCCATAGAGTTTATTTTCCACTGCCATCTCTCTAAGCCAGAAAGTTTGCCTAGATATGTTGTATTTTGGGCAGTCTTGGAGTATGTGCTCTGCTGTCTGCGACGCCACTCCACAAGTGCACATGGCTGATTCACCAATCTTGAATTTCGTATGCATGTGGTTGTGTAATCTATTGTGTCCTGTTCTGAGGCGCAGAATAATGACTTGTTGTACCAAGCTACGTGGAGGGTCCCAAATAGCCCTGTCGCAATGTTTAAATAATCTTCTATAGCCCTGGCTGGGATAGGTCTTTGCTTGCCAACCCTCCTCCGTTCCCCGGACTCACTGTCACTCTCTCTTTCGACCTCGGGACCTATTCCCTGAGGTGTCTTTCTGGCTGACCCATAAATAACACGGTGATCGTTGGAGTAAACTAAAACGTGATTTATTAAATTAATAAAGAACAGCACAGGAAAACATCAAGGCAGTTAAAACAGATAGTTCTAAACAGACACAATAAGGATAAAGGTCAGGCACAGAGCCTCAGGTAGCTTTTCTTCACAGACCGAGCTTAACACACTGTCCGGTCAGTCCACATACAGCTCACCGCATCATTCTTCATTTCTTTTCTTTCCCCATAGAAACAACAGGCCGCTGTAGAACCAAAGCCACTGGTTTGTGATGACTTCTATTCATAGTCAATTAAGTTCATTTGGCACAAGGTTTTCAATTATTGGGAAATGAATTATGATTTCAAATAATGGGAATTGTTCATGAAGGTGTAATGGATAGGTGCCTTTCACTGTCATGTACAAAATGGGTATGCAGGATAATCATGCGTAGGCCCAGCCAAGAAACTAACTGCTCTCGAGCCTATGTCGTTGAAAGGACTTGAGATGCGCCATCACCGCAAATTGTCATTTGCCCAAGACCAACCTTGCCTCTCTCTCAGAGTTAGTATCACCATGTGTGGTATGGCCAATACCTTGACCTGGCTTCATCAGGAGTATATAGCTTTAGCATAGAAGCCCTGTTGATACTGTCCGATTTAGTCACGTCCAAAAGAAGAGGACCCTGGAGATGACAAACAATAGTGAAAGCCTCCAGCGTAAACTTCAGGTACAGCCGACATGGAGACTCCTACTGGCATATCAGTTGTTAAAACAAAATATCTGCATAATAGGACTAATCAAGAGACCTGATTGAATTGGCCTGACCTGACAAGAGGTCCTGGATTGATGGCGTCTTTCCTAGACTAGGCCTTCAGCTTGATGAAGTCCCGTCGTTTAACCCTAGGAACTTTTTGCATATAAGACTCACTCTCCACATTCATACCATGCCTTTATTATTATTGGGCACATTCATTTCCCGGCTTCCCTCTCACTTTCAAACCATGCCTTTCTCACGACAAAGTTCTTGTGGTGTGGTGTGCGTAATTATGTGCATTTCCTAATGTGCTTAACTAATATTATAGTAGTGGGTCTGCATGGAAAGAAGTGTAGTTCCCTATTCTCAGCAAGCATAGGAAAGAAGAAACTACTCCTTCCGGCCGCTGCTCTCGTCTGAGCTGTCGCCGCAATGTACCGGCAGTGCCTCACCTTACCCGTAGAACTAGATGATCTTATCGACCAGTAACTATTCAGTTCACCCGGCCACCCTATCCGCTAAAAGATGAAAGAGATAGCCCAGTGGATACCCTCTTCCGGCTCAAGAAGATAGATCATAGATGGGTGGAACCCATCCCCACGGAGCCCTTCCCTCCTTCCGGCATACCGTAGCTATATACTGATTATCTTCCAATGAAAGAAGACAGTATGCAGAGTGCAGGCCGTAGGAGGAAAGATAGCCCCCGTCCATCTGCTGCCAAGAACAAGTGACATCATCTGGGAAGTTATATTGCTCAGATTCGTTCCCAGGCAATGCCAAGAACAAGACGCTTAGCTAGATTGGCCAACGGTCAACCCACTCCCAATATGGCAAGACTGCTGTTTCGCCAATTCGTCTCACTAGTCGAGACAACCAGTTAGCTTTATAGACCAAGGTCTAGCAGTATTAAATAAAACCCAATTGTTACCTTTCCATTCCCCAGTAGTAGGCTGCAGTGTTGTCCTAATCTTTGAATTAAATAGACATGCTGCAAATACCAAACGGTAAGTATTGGAACGGACATGAATTGCATCAGAAGTTGCACTGGTGTGTATTTGGTGTAAGGCGCCCTATCGGTTTTCCCCGAAGACAAGACATATACCTAATCGTTCTATGAAAAGATCGTGTTGTTAAAGTAACCCAAAGAACTATCTTCCATGGTGATTGAGCGAACAAGAGAACTGAGGGTTCCCGAAAGCTGTTTCCCCCTGTTTACCCAAACCCAAAGAAGGCCTGAGGACATGGGCCACTGACGTTTTGTCACACTTGTTCTGGTCTGTCCATAACTTGGTAGTCATCTTGAGCAGGTTTTGGTGGCTTTCTGATTGATTTGATCATTCTTTTCTTTTGGTGGTATGTAACGGGCACGTCAGGCTGGTTTTCCTTCGCTCCTTACTTAGCCAATCGATCAGCTCTGTCGTTTCCGGGGACTCCACAGTGGGATGGTATCCACTGTATGGTGACTTTATGTTGACTGCTAAGTTTAGAAAGTTGTGTCCTTAGTACTGGCAATTTCCCAGACAGGGGCGCCTCGAGTATTGGTTTTGCATCTGTCAATAGCACCACAGGTTGTGTACCATGGTTGTATTTAGTAATTTTTTTGTTGTTATCTTGATTGCCTCAATTTCAGCATCATAGTTATGGCAATACTTTCCTGTTGGTACTCTGGTCGTGTCCCTAGCATTATTTGGGTATTCTATGTACTTTCCCGCTCCTCCATTTCGAACAGAGGTCCTGTGGGTATTCAATAAAGCTAATGGTGGCTGTTCTGCGCTGTACACTGTTCTGTTCTTCCTTGTCAAATATTCCTCTCACTTTTGTCTGGATTTGTAGTGATAGTCTATGTTCATCTTTCCATGGAGTTCGCTCTGGAATAGTTTTCAGGGAGATACCAACTGTGGGCAGATCGGTGGTTTCTCTGCAGAGTCGTTTGGCCTGGTGGATAAAATTGCTTCTTTTCAACCGGCCCATAGCTAAGTTTTCATAGCTGTTCTTCATAGGGTGGCCTGGCTTTTCTGCTTGTATTGGCGTTTTCGTATCTCTGCGCTCTCTCAGTGCTTGTGTCCTCCCCATCTTCTCCATCTCCACTATAGGGGTTGATCTCATCCCTCCTGTGGTTAATCTAAGTGCTTGATTTAGCACCTTGTCCAGCTCTTGTAGTGTGGTGTTGTTTTTTTTTTTTAATGCTGAACACCAAGCAGTTGATCCGTATTCCAGATGTGGTCGTATGCTCTGTTGATAAACTTTGCTTAGTATTTTCCCACTGGCTCCCCATGTGGTTCCACTTAGTTTTCTCAGGATGGCTATTTTCCTTCTGGCTTTTGCTACAGCTTTGTTGATGTGCTTTCTCCATGTCAGCTTGTCATCAAATGTTACTCCAAGTTATGTTGGTTCTTTATCTTCTTTTAGGGGTATTCCATTTATCTGGATGATCCCTGCCTTTTGTTTTGGAGAGAGGGTAAATAGAGTGGTGCTGCACTTGTTAGTGTTTATGCTAACACACCATCTATTTTCCCATGCAACAAATGCATCTACAGCTCTTTGTAGCGATCTGATGGCCACTGATGCATGTTCATTTGTGCTCCATAGAACCAGGTCATCAGCGTACATTGCCGGTTTAATTCCATACTGTAGATTAGCAACAAGATCATTGATGAAGTTTAGAAAAAGTGTGGGGGACAAGACTCCGCTCTGGGGAACACCGTGACGCAGTAGTACTTTCTTGCTCTTGAGACCGTCTATCTGTACTCGGGCTCTTCTGTTGTGCAAGTATGCTTTCACCCATTTGTACATTCTTCCATTGACTTTACAGTTTCTCAGTTTCTTCATCAGATCTTCTTTCCAGACTTTGTCAAAGGCTTTCTTCAAAGCATGTACTGGCATTATGTCATTCTGTCATCTTAACATCTCTTCTTCTGTTTCTTCTTCTTCTTCTTCTTCTTCTTCTTCTTCTTCTTCTTCTTCTTCTTCTTCTTCTTCTTCTTCTTCTTCTTCTTCTTCTTCTTCTTCTTCAGCTTTCCGAGCCATTGAGGTTCTTTGCTGCAAATACAATCCGTCTCCATTCGTATTCTTCTGTATCTGCGATCAAAAATTGCTATGTATCTATTCTGGCATGAGTCACAAACAGTGTGGTTTACTTAAGGTCTTTGCCGGTCCCCCAGAGTTTTTCTTGAAGTGTCTTTTCTGTTGGCCAGATTTTCTCCTTCGGTTTGGCAAGATCATGATAGTCTTATATGACATGGTTTTGAGTTTGATTGAGTGCTTCATATTTGCAAGTGGCAAAGTCAGTTAGTCCCATTCGATAGAGGTGTGCTGTTAGAGTGAATTTCGTTCACTGTATCATCAGGCCTGTGGACATGTGCATCCAGTTTTAGCCTGGTTTGACTTCCTTGCTGGCGCTGTGTGAAAGAGGTTACAACTGTAATTTGTAATCCTGCATACCACATTCAAAATACAGCTGCGGGCGATTTGGAAGCAGGCCGCCTTGCATTGGTTTTCATATAGAAAATTTGTTCAGAAAGCAAAGGCAAACTACTGAACTTGTCAAGAAATTACAAACAGCAAAAACATGCTGGGGTTGACTCCAATGTCATGTAAAGGGTATGCAACTAACTGTGTTGACTTCCTTAGTGTCAGGGGATCCATGTTTCCTTCATTCTTGTGTCTCGTACAGGGCCCTTTCTTGTATTTATATTGATTGTACTTGTAGGAAGTAATCGTTACAGCATGATGTTAATACCAGCCAACATTGTGTTGTGATTAGCCAGTCAATCAGTGCATTCTCCACACCAAAGTTGACTTCAATGTATCTCAAACACCTTCCATTTCTTGCTCTTGTGGTGCATTCAAAAATACTACCATTCATTAAATTTACTCCTCTGAAGTTGGAGTGGGTTCGCCTGATGGCGAGGGGCACTGATAATAGGGAAAGCAAATCCCCCACCCAAAAATCAGTCCAGTTCACTAGAAGCTGTAGCATGGACATGGACTACCCTTGAATTCAAAGCAAGCGACTGGGGGGAAGATAAATAAAATACATGTCATTACCTGTTTTACCCTGGATACACATGTGTCTTATCTGTTTTACCCTGAATACCCATGTGTCTTTTCTGTTTTACCCTGAATACACATGTGTCTTATCTGTTTTACCCTGGATACACATGTGTCTTATCTGTTTTACCCTGGATACACATGTGTCTTATCTGTTTTACTCTGGAAACACATGTGTCTTATCTGTTTTACCCTGGATAAACATTTGTCTTATCTGTTTTACCCTGAATACCCATGTGTCTTTTCTGTTTTACCCTGGATACTTCTTCTTCTCCTTCTGCGTTCATCCGGATTTTCTTTTCGGATGTGACTGCGTTGTGCCTGTTTACAGCAGAGCTGCGTTCTTGCGCCGTTAGGCCGACACATCCGACTTCTGCGGGCATTTGTTGACCGGGTTAACCTTCCCGGGGGTTTCTTAGGACGTTTGACTCTCACTGGTGTGGTGTTATCTCCCATCCTAGATGGCCCATATAGAACAGCCAAAGACATCCTGGTCTACCCTCAAGGGAAGGCAGGGGCAGACCATGGGCATTCCCCGCCATCCAAGGAGGCTTCCATACTTGCAGAGCCATCACACAGCGCTCTGGTACTGGGCTCACCCAAGGAATCGTCACGTCCTGCACATGGCTGTTTAGCCTCACTTCCGTATATTGGGCCTTCCGTTCACCATAGGCTGTTCCTCCGAAAACCAGAAGAATGCAGTCTGCAGATGTCATCCACACAGTGAGCTTTCGATTCAGACTTTCCACATAATGGATTTGCCATCCAAGCAATATTCCATTTCGTGCCACTAGGACACTTTTTCCACCTTTTATGAAGCCCACACAGTGAGCTTTCGATTCGGACTTTTCACGTAATGGATTTGCTATCCAAGCAATATTCCATTTCGTTTCACTAGGACACTTTTTCCACCTTCTGGTGGCCTGAATGCTCTGATTCTCATTTGGTTCTATACGTGCTTTTTATAAACCTTTTTGCCTCATTATAGGTTATATCTATGTCAGGCTGTGGTAATCGTCCACCCTCTTTTGCTAGTCTGTCAGCCTCTTCATTTCCAGGTATACTGTAATGTGATGAGATCCACTATATTACAACTTTTTTGGATTTCTGGCATAGACCATGGAGTGCTGCTCTTAGGTCAGCTAGTTCTGTGCTGTTTTTGCTCTTCAGTATTGAGACAGCTGACTTTGCATCTGTGAAGATAGCTATTTGCTTCTCTTTATTGTCCTCCATCAAGAGCATTTCTGCTGCAGTTTTCAAAGCCTCTACCTCCGCTTTGAAGTTACTTGACAATTTTCCAGTTGCCACTGACTGTGTTTTTTTCACTCCATTTTTTAAATTAAGGAGAATTCCTCCTCCTCCATTTTTAATTGAATCTTTGGCTGATCCATCTGTATATGCATGGGTCCAATTGCTGCTTGGGTAATGTTCTTTTATGTAGTTTAGGGTTATTTTTCTTCTTTCAGTTTCATTCTGAGTGTTCTTTTTCTCAATACCAGGAATGTTTTCTATCATCTCAGGCAGTTTCTGCTGTCTCCAAGCTGGGAAGTTGTGTGCATTGTAAATGGGCTTGACTGTTGATATGTTAAGTATGGGATCTGTCCTAATCTTTCGTTTTGCAGTTTCTACAAAGTTGCTACGCTTCAGTCTTCCCTTTCCAAAACCATTAAACCTGTTATACATAGGGTGGTCTGTCAATCTTCTAAATTTTTCTGCTTGTTGCTGGGCTCTGCTATCTCTTCTGTCCTGCATTGGTTGTAAACAAGTGATCTTTTCTAGTTCATTAATAGGCGTTGTCTTCAGGCTTCCAGTTATGATTCGCATTCCTTGGTTTTGGACTCTACTTATTTTGTTAAAGTTTGACTTAGCTGCTGTTGCCCAAGCTGCAATGCCATATTCCAGTACCGGCCTCACAAGGCTTTTGCTCCTGTGGAACATACTCCATATTCATTACAAGCTTGATTGGTCTGTGGTCACTACCTGCTAATTGGTCCAGCACATGGCGATCAATTTTGTGGAGAATGTCTCCTGTGCAGAAAGCTAAGTCTGGAGTAGAAGTGGTAAACCATCTTCTGGAGTAGAAGCTCGGTGTGTCATCCGCTTTATTGAGTAGCTGGAGATTTGAGTCTATTTCCCAGTCCTCCACTTCATCTCCTCTTTTGTCAGTATCTGGGTATCCCCATCTTTCTGAACGGCTATTAAAGTCTCCGACAATAATGCAGTTTGTGTCAGTTATTTTCATGTTTGAGCGTGTAAGGTCCTTATCTGCTCGACTATACAGATTGTAGATTCTTATTTTCACGTCCTTTATCATTATATCAACACCTATAATTTCCGTTTGGTTGTCAGAGATCACAGATACTTCGCTGCAAGGTATTGTATTTCGTGTAAGTATTAGAACTCCTCCTTTGTGTCCTTCGCGGTCGAAACGTGTGGCCTGATATCCTCTGACTGAGAATTTGCGATTTGGCGTTGAGGTGTGTCTCTTGAATGCATGCCACGTCTATTCTATCTTTATGAAGACGCTGTGTTAGGGAGACTTTCTTGTTGTAAACTCCTTCGGTATTCCACTGTAGTATGTTGAGTGTCCGGGGTATTTGGTCAATAGCTCTTAACCTACTCCTCTGTGCCTTGACTCCACAGCACAGGGGAAGTCATGGGTGGACCCCCTCGAGGCAGGGAGCCCGTCAATATCACCGCCTGATGGGACTTCGCGGGATTAGCACCATAACGATTAATTTTGATTTGTGACATTACCCTGGATACACATGCATCTTATCTTTTTTATCCTAAATACTCATGTGTCTTATATGTTTTACCCTGGATACACATGCGTCTTATCTGTTTTACCCTATATACAGGGGGCTAGTGGTCTCTAGGTATGGTGTCCGCCTCGAGTGCTGGAGGTCCCGGGTTCAAGCACCGGTGAGGGCCGGTATTTTCACACGTGGACTTCTAGTAACAAAATTTTCCCTGGTCTCTGGGTAGTGAGATCGGACGCCCGTGTGTATTGTTGCGCACGTAAAAAATACCTTGGCAGTTGGAAATCGAAAGAGTAGCCTGACGGTGCTGCCTGGGCAACATTTTGAATTAAAAATCTACCCAAAGTATTTCAGGATCCTTGCCGGTGCTACGGAGTTCGAGCACTGAGCTGAGATTCTCCGGACTCAGGCTTGAGTTAGGAGTAGAATGGAAAACTTATGGGTTACACCCGTGTGCCGTGATGTTGATCCGACGACTAAACTAAACCAGCGTCTTCTCTTGGAATGCATCCTCAATTTCTTGAGAGAGGTAGGTTGTCTGATCTTCCGTAGATTAGCACTGCCTAAAGCCTACCTGCTGTGACACAGGGATGTTTTCACTTTCAATGTACCACTGCAGTCTGTGATTGATGATGCGCTCCAGTGTTTTGCAGAGACAGCTGGTGAGGCTAGTTGGTCTGTAGCTGGAGGCAATGGAATTATTTTTCCCTGATTGTAGGAGGGGTATCATGATTGCTTCTCTCCAGGCTTGTGGAACACTGTCTAAAGTCCAACTGTTATTGAAGATTTGCAACAGCTTTGCTTTAGCCTCTGTTCCTAGGTTCCTGATCATTTCATTGGAGATACCATCAGCTCCTGGTGACTTTCTCATTTTCAGTTTTGACATGGCTAGCTCCAGTTCGCTGATTGTGATGGGTGCCTCCAGAAACTCATGTACTACTTCCTTCTGCACTGTATGTTGCTGTTTCTCTCGAATCTCTTGTTGTTTCTCTGGACTAATTTCGATATTGTTATCTTTTGCGAATGAGTCCGCAAAATGGTTAGCTGCTTGCTTTCCTGTTAAGATGTTTTCGTCTTTATGTAGTGCAATTTTTGAGTTTCTCCCTGTGCCCTCATCGTTAAGTTGTTTTATTAGCTTCCACAACTTCCTTGTGTCTCTTTCAAAGTTTAGTGACTCTGTTTTCTCCTGCCAGCTTTTCCTTCTAGCCTGCAGCTTGGCCCTTTGAAATTTGGCTTTTGCGTGCTGGTATTTATTGTGGTGCTCTTGGCAGGGTTTGGCCTCTGCTTGCTGTCTACACACTTCCACATCATTATGTAACTGTTCTAGTTCGCTACTCCAGTAGGGTTTATAATGTTTACGGGCTCCTCTTGGTACTGTTTCTCGTGCTGCCTGTAGTATGCATTTCCTAAACTCTTCAACTACTTTATTTATGTTTTTCTTATGCCTATACATTGTCCAGTCTGCTTTCTTGTGCATGGACAAGGTCAATATCATCAATGCAGTACGGCCCCAGCAGACCAATAGCTATTCGTCTCTAACGCTAGTTTATTTTCACGAATTGTGAGTGAAGCCTGGCCAAGTACGCAAATGCTGTCTTCGCGAGGAGACATTACAACCAAGTCTTCATGGAAACAACTCTTCTTATTCCGTACAATTGAAATCTGTCAATAACTCCAATGTTGTCTCTTGTATTCTTCTTCTCTCGTTCACTTAAAATATGTCTATAACTGCAATGTTGTCTCTTGTATGAATTTAACTGTCTTTTTTAGTTCACTCAACGGTCCATAGAGTTTATTTTCCACTGCCATCTCTCTAAGCCAGAAGGTTTGCCTAGATATGTTGTATTTTGGGCAGTCTTGGAGTATGTGCTCTGCTGTCTGCGACGCCACTCCACAAGTGCACATGGCTGATTCACCAATCTTGAATTTCGTATGCATGTGGTTGTGTAATCTATTGTGTCCTGTTCTGAGGCGCAGAATAATGACTTGTTGTACCAAGCTACGTGGAGGGTCCCAAATAGCCCTGTCGCAATGTTTAAATAATCTTCTATAGCCCTGGCTGGGATAGGTCTTTGCTTGCCAACCCTCCTCCGTTCCCCGGACTCACTGTCGCTCTCTCTTTCGACCTCGGGACCTATTCCCTGAGGTGTCTTTCTGGCTGACCCATAAATAACACGGTGATCGTTGGAGTAAACTAAAACGTGATTTATTAAATTAATAAAGAACAGCACAGGAAAACATCAAGGCAGTTAAAACAGATAGTTCTAAACAGACACAATAAGGATAAAGGTCAGGCACAGAGCCTCAGGTAGCTTTTCTTCACAGACCGAGCTTAACACACTGTCCGGTCAGTCCACATACAGCTCACCGCATCATTCTTCATTTCTTTTCTTTCCCCATAGAAACAACAGGCCGCTGTAGAACCAAAGCCACTGGTTTGTGATGACTTCTATTCATAGTCAATTAAGTTCATTTGGCACAAGGTTTTCAATTATTGGGAAATGAATTATGATTTCAAATAATGGGAATTGTTCATGAAGGTGTAATGGATAGGTGCCTTTCACTGTCATGTACAAAATGGGTATGCAGGATAATCATGCGTAGGCCCAGCCAAGAAACTAACTGCTCTCGAGCCTATGTCGTTGAAAGGACTTGAGATGCGCCATCACCGCAAATTGTCATTTGCCCAAGACCAACCTTGCCTCTCTCTCAGAGTTAGTATCACCATGTGTGGTATGGCCAATACCTTGACCTGGCTTCATCAGGAGTATATAGCTTTAGCATAGAAGCCCTGTTGATACTGTCCGATTTAGTCACGTCCAAAAGAAGAGGACCCTGGAGATGACAAACAATAGTGAAAGCCTCCAGCGTAAACTTCAGGTACAGCCGACATGGAGACTCCTACTGGCATATCAGTTGTTAAAACAAAATATCTGCATAATAGGACTAATCAAGAGACCTGATTGAATTGGCCTGACCTGACAAGAGGTCCTGGATTGATGGCGTCTTTCCTAGACTAGGCCTTCAGCTTGATGAAGTCCCGTCGTTTAACCCTAGGAACTTTTTGCATATAAGACTCACTCTCCACATTCATACCATGCCTTTATTATTATTGGGCACATTCATTTCCCGGCTTCCCTCTCACTTTCAAACCATGCCTTTCTCACGACAAAGTTCTTGTGGTGTGGTGTGCGTAATTATGTGCATTTCCTAATGTGCTTAACTAATATTATAGTAGTGGGTCTGCACGGAAAGAAGTGTAGTTCCCTATTCTCAGCAAGCATAGGAAAGAAGAAACTACTCCTTCCGGCCGCTGCTCTCGTCTGAGCTGTCGCCGCAATGTACCGGCAGTGCCTCACCTTACCCGTAGAACTAGATGATCTTATCGACCAGTAACTATTCAGTTCACCCGGCCACCCTATCCGCTAAAAGATGAAAGAGATAGCCCAGTGGATACCCTCTTCCGGCTCAAGAAGATAGATCATAGATGGGTGGAACCCATCCCCACGGAGCCCTTCCCTCCTTCCGGCATACCGTAGCTATATACTGATTATCTTCCAATGAAAGAAGACAGTATGCAGAGTGCAGGCCGTAGGAGGAAAGATAGCCCCCGTCCATCTGCTGCCAAGAACAAGTGACATCATCTGGGAAGTTATATTGCTCAGATTCGTTCCCAGGCAATGCCAAGAACAAGACGCTTAGCTAGATTGGCCAACGGTCAACCCACTCCCAATATGGCAAGACTGCTGTTTCGCCAATTCGTCTCACTAGTCGAGACAACCAGTTAGCTTTATAGACCAAGGTCTAGCAGTATTAAATAAAACCCAATTGTTACCTTTCCATTCCCCAGTAGTAGGCTGCAGTGTTGTCCTAATCTTTGAATTAAATAGACATGCTGCAAATACCAAACGGTAAGTATTGGAACGGACATGAATTGCATCAGAAGTTGCACTGGTGTGTATTTGGTGTAAGGCGCCCTATCGGTTTTCCCCGAAGACAAGACATATACCTAATCGTTCTATGAAAAGATCGTGTTGTTAAAGTAACCCAAAGAACTATCTTCCATGGTGATTGAGCGAACAAGAGAACTGAGGGTTCCCGAAAGCTGTTTCCCCCTGTTTACCCAAACCCAAAGAAGGCCTGAGGACATGGGCCACTGACGTTTTGTCACACTTGTTCTGGTCTGTCCATAACTTGGTAGTCATCTTGAGCAGGTTTTGGTGGCTTTCTGATTGATTTGATCATTCTTTTCTTTTGGTGGTATGTAACGGGCACGTCAGGCTGGTTTTCCTTCGCTCCTTACTTAGCCAATCGATCAGCTCTGTCGTTTCCGGGGACTCCACAGTGGGATGGTATCCACTGTATGGTGACTTTATGTTGACTGCTAAGTTTAGAAAGTTGTGTCCTTAGTACTGGCAATTTCCCAGACAGGGGCGCCTCGAGTATTGGTTTTGCATCTGTCAATAGCACCACAGGTTGTGTACCATGGTTGTATTTAGTAATTTTTTTGTTGTTATCTTGATTGCCTCAATTTCAGCATCATAGTTATGGCAATACTTTCCTGTTGGTACTCTGGTCGTGTCCCTAGCATTATTTGGGTATTCTATGTACTTTCCCGCTCCTCCATTTCGAACAGAGGTCCTGTGGGTATTCAATAAAGCTAATGGTGGCTGTTCTGCGCTGTACACTGTTCTGTTCTTCCTTGTCAAATATTCCTCTCACTTTTGTCTGGATTTGTAGTGATAGTCTATGTTCATCTTTCCATGGAGTTCGCTCTGGAATAGTTTTCAGGGAGATACCAACTGTGGGCAGATCGGTGGTTTCTCTGCAGAGTCGTTTGGCCTGGTGGATAAAATTGCTTCTTTTCAACCGGCCCATAGCTAAGTTTTCATAGCTGTTCTTCATAGGGTGGCCTGGCTTTTCTGCTTGTATTGGCGTTTTCGTATCTCTGCGCTCTCTCAGTGCTTGTGTCCTCCCCATCTTCTCCATCTCCACTATAGGGGTTGATCTCATCCCTCCTGTGGTTAATCTAAGTGCTTGATTTAGCACCTTGTCCAGCTCTTGTAGTGTGGTGTTGTTGTTTTTTTTTTAATGCTGAACACCAAGCAGTTGATCCGTATTCCAGATGTGGTCGTATGCTCTGTTGATAAACTTTGCTTAGTATTTTCCCACTGGCTCCCCATGTGGTTCCACTTAGTTTTCTCAGGATGGCTATTTTCCTTCTGGCTTTTGCTACAGCTTTGTTGATGTGCTTTCTCCATGTCAGCTTGTCATCAAATGTTACTCCAAGTTATGTTGGTTCTTTATCTTCTTTTAGGGGTATTCCATTTATCTGGATGATCCCTGCCTTTTGTTTTGGAGAGAGGGTAAATAGAGTGGTGCTGCACTTGTCAGTGTTTATGCTAACACACCATCTATTTTCCCATGCAACAAATGCATCTACAGCTCTTTGTAGCGATCTGATGGCCACTGATGCATGTTCATTTGTGCTCCATAGAACCAGGTCATCAGCGTACATTGCCGGTTTAATTCCATACTGTAGATTAGCAACAAGATCATTGATGAAGTTTAGAAAAAGTGTGGGGGACAAGACTCCGCTCTGGGGAACACCGTGACGCAGTAGTACTTTCTTGCTCTTGAGACCGTCTATCTGTACTCGGGCTCTTCTGTTGTGCAAGTATGCTTTCACCCATTTGTACATTCTTCCATTGACTTTACAGTTTCTCAGTTTCTTCATCAGATCTTCTTTCCAGACTTTGTCAAAGGCTTTCTTCAAAGCATGTACTGGCATTATGTCATTCTGTCATCTTAACATCTCTTCTTCTGTTTCTTCTTCTTCTTCTTCTTCTTCTTCTTCTTCTTCTTCTTCTTCTTCTTCTTCTTCTTCTTCTTCTTCTTCTTCAGCTTTCCGAGCCATTGAGGTTCTTTGCTGCAAATACAATCCGTCTCCATTCGTATTCTTCTGTATCTGCGATCAAAAATTGCTATGTATCTATTCTGGCATGAGTCACAAACAGTGTGGTTTACTTAAGGTCTTTGCCGGTCCCCCAGAGTTTTTCTTGAAGTGTCTTTTCTGTTGGCCAGATTTTCTCCTTCGGTTTGGCAAGATCATGATAGTCTTATATGACATGGTTTTGAGTTTGATTGAGTGCTTCATATTTGCAAGTGGCAAAGTCAGTTAGTCCCATTCGATAGAGGTGTGCTGTTAGAGTGAATTTCGTTCACTGTATCATCAGGCCTGTGGACATGTGCATCCAGTTTTAGCCTGGTTTGACTTCCTTGCTGGCGCTGTGTGAAAGAGGTTACAACTGTAATTTGTAATCCTGCATACCACATTCAAAATACAGCTGCGGGCGATTTGGAAGCAGGCCGCCTTGCATTGGTTTTCATATAGAAAATTTGTTCAGAAAGCAAAGGCAAACTACTGAACTTGTCAAGAAATTACAAACAGCAAAAACATGCTGGGGTTGACTCCAATGTCATGTAAAGGGTATGCAACTAACTGTGTTGACTTCCTTAGTGTCAGGGGATCCATGTTTCCTTCATTCTTGTGTCTCGTACAGGGCCCTTTCTTGTATTTATATTGATTGTACTTGTAGGAAGTAATCGTTACAGCATGATGTTAATACCAGCCAACATTGTGTTGTGATTAGCCAGTCAATCAGTGCATTCTCCACACCAAAGTTGACTTCAATGTATCTCAAACACCTTCCATTTCTTGCTCTTGTGGTGCATTCAAAAATACTACCATTCATTAAATTTACTCCTCTGAAGTTGGAGTGGGTTCGCCTGATGGCGAGGGGCACTGATAATAGGGAAAGCAAATCCCCCACCCAAAAATCAGTCCAGTTCACTAGAAGCTGTAGCATGGACATGGACTACCCTTGAATTCAAAGCAAGCGACTGGGGGGAAGATAAATAAAATACATGTCATTACCTGTTTTACCCTGGATACACATGTGTCTTATCTGTTTTACCCTGAATACCCATGTGTCTTTTCTGTTTTACCCTGAATACACATGTGTCTTATCTGTTTTACCCTGGATACACATGTGTCTTATCTGTTTTACCCTGGATACACATGTGTCTTATCTGTTTTACTCTGGAAACACATGTGTCTTATCTGTTTTACCCTGGATAAACATTTGTCTTATCTGTTTTACCCTGAATACCCATGTGTCTTTTCTGTTTTACCCTGGATACTTCTTCTTCTCCTTCTGCGTTCATCCGGATTTTCTTTTCGGATGTGACTGCGTTGTGCCTGTTTACAGCAGAGCTGCGTTCTTGCGCCGTTAGGCCGACACATCCGACTTCTGCGGGCATTTGTTGACCGGGTTAACCTTCCCGGGGGTTTCTTAGGACGTTTGACTCTCACTGGTGTGGTGTTATCTCCCATCCTAGATGGCCCATATAGAACAGCCAAAGACATCCTGGTCTACCCTCAAGGGAAGGCAGGGGCAGACCATGGGCATTCCCCGCCATCCAAGGAGGCTTCCATACTTGCAGAGCCATCACACAGCGCTCTGGTACTGGGCTCACCCAAGGAATCGTCACGTCCTGCACATGGCTGTTTAGCCTCACTTCCGTATATTGGGCCTTCCGTTCACCATAGGCTGTTCCTCCGAAAACCAGAAGAATGCAGTCTGCAGATGTCATCCACACAGTGAGCTTTCGATTCAGACTTTCCACATAATGGATTTGCCATCCAAGCAATATTCCATTTCGTGCCACTAGGACACTTTTTCCACCTTTTATGAAGCCCACACAGTGAGCTTTCGATTCGGACTTTTCACGTAATGGATTTGCTATCCAAGCAATATTCCATTTCGTTTCACTAGGACACTTTTTCCACCTTCTGGTGGCCTGAATGCTCTGATTCTCATTTGGTTCTATACGTGCTTTTTATAAACCTTTTTGCCTCATTATAGGTTATATCTATGTCAGGCTGTGGTAATCGTCCACCCTCTTTTGCTAGTCTGTCAGCCTCTTCATTTCCAGGTATACTGTAATGTGATGAGATCCACTATATTACAACTTTTTTGGATTTCTGGCATAGACCATGGAGTGCTGCTCTTAGGTCAGCTAGTTCTGTGCTGTTTTTGCTCTTCAGTATTGAGACAGCTGACTTTGCATCTGTGAAGATAGCTATTTGCTTCTCTTTATTGTCCTCCATCAAGAGCATTTCTGCTGCAGTTTTCAAAGCCTCTACCTCCGCTTTGAAGTTACTTGACAATTTTCCAGTTGCCACTGACTGTTTTTTTCACTCCATTTTTTAAATTAAGGAGAATTCCTCCTCCTCCATTTTTAATTGAATCTTTGGCTGATCCATCTGTATATGCATGGGTCCAATTGCTGCTTGGGTAATGTTCTTTTATGTAGTTTAGGGTTATTTTTCTTCTTTCAGTTTCATTCTGAGTGTTCTTTTTCTCAATACCAGGAATGTTTTCTATCATCTCAGGCAGTTTCTGCTGTCTCCAAGCTGGGAAGTTGTGTGCATTGTAAATGGGCTTGACTGTTGATATGTTAAGTATGGGATCTGTCCTAATCTTTCGTTTTGCAGTTTCTACAAAGTTGCTACGCTTCAGTCTTCCCTTTCCAAAACCATTAAACCTGTTATACATAGGGTGGTCTGTCAATCTTCTAAATTTTTCTGCTTGTTGCTGGGCTCTGCTATCTCTTCTGTCCTGCATTGGTTGTAAACAAGTGATCTTTTCTAGTTCATTAATAGGCGTTGTCTTCAGGCTTCCAGTTATGATTCGCATTCCTTGGTTTTGGACTCTACTTATTTTGTTAAAGTTTGACTTAGCTGCTGTTGCCCAAGCTGCAATGCCATATTCCAGTACCGGCCTCACAAGGCTTTTGCTCCTGTGGAACATACTCCATATTCATTACAAGCTTGATTGGTCTGTGGTCACTACCTGCTAATTGGTCCAGCACATGGCGATCAATTTTGTGGAGAATGTCTCCTGTGCAGAAAGCTAAGTCTGGAGTAGAAGTGGTAAACCATCTTCTGGAGTAGAAGCTCGGTGTGTCATCCGCTTTATTGAGTAGCTGGAGATTTGAGTCTATTTCCCAGTCCTCCACTTCATCTCCTCTTTTGTCAGTATCTGGGTATCCCCATCTTCCTGAACGGCTATTAAAGTCTCCGACAATAATGCAGTTTGTGTCAGTTATTTTCATGTTTGAGCGTGTAAGGTCCTTATCTGCTCGACTATACAGATTGTAGATTCTTATTTTCACGTCCTTTATCATTATATCAACACCTATAATTTCCGTTTGGTTGTCAGAGATCACAGATACTTCGCTGCAAGGTATTGTATTTCGTGTAAGTATTAGAACTCCTCCTTTGTGTCCTTCGCGGTCGAAACGTGTGGCCTGATATCCTCTGACTGAGAATTTGCGATTTGGCGTTGAGGTGTGTCTCTTGAATGCATGCCACGTCTATTCTATCTTTATGAAGACGCTGTGTTAGGGAGACTTTCTTGTTGTAAACTCCTTCGGTATTCCACTGTAGTATGTTGAGTGTCCGGGGTATTTGGTCAATAGCTCTTAACCTACTCCTCTGTGCCTTGACTCCACAGCACAGGGGAAGTCATGGGTGGACCCCCTCGAGGCAGGGAGCCCGTCAATATCACCGCCTGATGGGACTTCGCGGGATTAGCACCATAACTGATTAATTTTGATTTGTGACATTACCCTGGATACACATGCATCTTATCTTTTTTATCCTAAATACTCATGTGTCTTATATGTTTTACCCTGGATACACATGCGTCTTATCTGTTTTACCCTATATACAGGGGGCTAGTGGTCTCTAGGTATGGTGTCCGCCTCGAGTGCTGGAGGTCCCGGGTTCAAGCACCGGTGAGGGCCGGTATTTTCACACGTGGACTTCTAGTAACAAAATTTTCCCTGGTCTCTGGGTAGTGAGATCGGACGCCCGTGTGTATTGTTGCGCACGTAAAAAATACCTTGGCAGTTGGAAATCGAAAGAGTAGCCTGACGGTGCTGCCTGGGCAACATTTTGAATTAAAAATCTACCCAAAGTATTTCAGGATCCTTGCCGGTGCTACGGAGTTCGAGCACTGAGCTGAGATTCTCCGGACTCAGGCTTGAGTTAGGAGTAGAATGGAAAACTTATGGGTTACACCCGTGTGCCGTGATGTTGATCCGACGACTAAACTAAACCAGCGTCTTCTCTTGGAATGCATCCTCAATTTCTTGAGAGAGGTAGGTTGTCTGATCTTCCGTAGATTAGCACTGCCTAAAGCCTACCTGCTGTGACACAGGGATGTTTTCACTTTCAATGTACCACTGCAGTCTGTGATTGATGATGCGCTCCAGTGTTTTGCAGAGACAGCTGGTGAGGCTAGTTGGTCTGTAGCTGGAGGCAATGGAATTATTTTTCCCTGATTGTAGGAGGGGTATCATGATTGCTTCTCTCCAGGCTTGTGGAACACTGTCTAAAGTCCAACTGTTATTGAAGATTTGCAACAGCTTTGCTTTAGCCTCTGTTCCTAGGTTCCTGATCATTTCATTGGAGATACCATCAGCTCCTGGTGACTTTCTCATTTTCAGTTTTGACATGGCTAGCTCCAGTTCGCTGATTGTGATGGGTGCCTCCAGAAACTCATGTACTACTTCCTTCTGCACTGTATGTTGCTGTTTCTCTCGAATCTCTTGTTGTTTCTCTGGACTAATTTCGATATTGTTATCTTTTGCGAATGAGTCCGCAAAATGGTTAGCTGCTTGCTTTCCTGTTAAGATGTTTTCGTCTTTATGTAGTGCAATTTTTGAGTTTCTCCCTGTGCCCTCATCGTTAAGTTGTTTTATTAGCTTCCACAACTTCCTTGTGTCTCTTTCAAAGTTTAGTGACTCTGTTTTCTCCTGCCAGCTTTTCCTTCTAGCCTGCAGCTTGGCCCTTTGAAATTTGGCTTTTGCGTGCTGGTATTTATTGTGGTGCTCTTGGCAGGGTTTGGCCTCTGCTTGCTGTCTACACACTTCCACATCATTATGTAACTGTTCTAGTTCGCTACTCCAGTAGGGTTTATAATGTTTACGGGCTCCTCTTGGTACTGTTTCTCGTGCTGCCTGTAGTATGCATTTCCTAAACTCTTCAACTACTTTATTTATGTTTTTCTTATGCCTATACATTGTCCAGTCTGCTTTCTTGTGGTTTCACCTCGAGAGGGTGCTGCTTTCACTTACAAGTTCATTTTATACAGTTAGAAAGACTGGCCGATGGTCACTGCCACCAAGTTGTTTCCCAACAATTCTTGTAATATTCCGCTCCTGGTGTGGTGAATGAAAAGCCAGGTCAGGTGTACCTATAGTGTGCCATGATCTCGAGTAGAAAGTATGTGGGTCGGACGGCTTGTTAATCAAGATGAATCTATTCTCATCCTGCCAGTCTTCTAGTCTCTCTCCTCTCTAGTCCATGTGATCATAGTCCCAGCTCTGCGAGTGGCTGTTGAAATCGCAATCATTTTTTTTTTTTAACGGTAGTGTGTCCAGTGCCTGTGAGCGGTCATTTGGACAGTAGTAATTGATCAGATGTAGGTCTGTATTGCCTGTCTTAAGTTTAAGTGTCTGATTACTCAGCTCCTTCCATATAGACTTCAATTTGAGAAGCATTGATGAGATTTTACACAAGGGTCAGCATCCCACTCTTTCGCCTGTCCTTTCGGACCGATCGGTAACACTGGTAGCCTCTGATTTTGAATGCTACATTTTCATCGAGGTGAGTTTCTTGCCAGCAATATACACTTATTTTTTCTTGGTACAAGATGTTTTCTAGTTGTTGTTTTTCTTTTTTGTGACTCCCTCCGCATTCCAGTGCATTATTTTTAGCCTTTTTTGGTTTGGCCAGACGCTCTATTCATAGGCCCCCTGGCTCCACAGGACATCTGAGAAGGTCCTCCAGTAGTTGTGGTTGGACCCTTTCGAGGCATAGGGCCCGGCATTGTACCTGCCTGGGGCTCCAAAGCAGGGCGCGCACCATAACGTTTTGCAGTAGTCGACATATTTCATGGCGTAATGCGTGGCATCCTGATTACTGTTGTGTGCCTTCTGGCTGGTTGCCTCTGTCTTCAGCACCTTTCATTTACTAGAGCAGACTGTGGTCTTACTCGAGTTTAGGTGTCTAGGCACGCACACACGTGTCAGCGCATGCATGTACGTGCATACACATCTAGAGCTGTCTGGTTATTTCTCGGCGCCAGTGACTAGCCGCTGTCCCTTCTGTTAGTTAAAACAGTTCCGCCACGTGAAGGCCAGGAGTTGGACTTTTGCTGCAGAGGTGATGAATGCACGAGCCATGGGGTATTTATGCAAGGTTGGGCACTCACCCTAAGCCCGCCCCCGGCTACATAATAGCAACATTTGGAACCGTCTCTTATATGAATTTGTCTGTCTTTTTTTTTAGTTCTGTTTGGTATGGAAAGAAGCTCTTTTCTCAGGTCCTCTGGCTCCACGGAACTCCATCTGAGAAGAACCTCAAGTCGTTTTGGTTGAACCCTTTCCAGGCATAGGGCCGGAACTGCACCTGCCTGGAGGTCCATAGCAGACCATATCGTATTGCAGCAATTTTTATATCTTATGGCGTGATTGCATGGCATCCTAATTTCTGTGGTCACCTCTGTCTTCAGCACCTTTCCTTTGCTGGAGTAGTACGTGGTCTTCCTCAAGTTTAGATAGGGGCACGTACACACGTGTCTTTTTTTTTTTTAAACAGCGCCAGAGACTTGACGTCGCCCCTACTGTTAGTTAAAACAGATCCGACACGAGATTAGGAGTTGGGACTTTTTCTGTTAGCGGTGATGAATGCGAAAGACGTGGGTATTGTGCAAGGTTGGGTGCTAGCCCAGACTCTAACCCCCGCCCATTTAAAATCAATTTGGAACTATGGAAACTGAGTATAGGCATTTTCAAATGGCTACTGCGTGCAAGGACATTCATTTGACAATGTTTTTTTTTCCCCTATGTGAATGTAACATGCACAATTGATGGACGAAAGAGGAGTGATTAGAAGGGTCAAATGTAAGACGGGCTGCGTTCCCAATCTGTGACCCTTTGAAAATAAAGTTTTTTGAGTGAGCACACATGAGAAAACCCAATGTGAAGGGAAGTCGGTCTTAATAGTCCCTGGGTGGACCAGATGGCAAAACAACCAGCCAAATACTGACTGATCTATAAAACTATGGGTCCAGCACCATATGCCTATTGTGCTTCTGGTGTGTAAAAGGGTTCTTTACTGTTGTACTTATCACAATTTATGACTTTCAGCCGAAATGGCAAAAGACCCTATAATTAAAGCAATGACCATCGTTCTGTGCTAATTACTTCTCTGGAACATAAGATCGACCTGGGAGCCCAGTTCCAATGAAAAATGTTCCTGTCTTGGTGGGGATTTAAACACGTGATCACCGTGCCAGCAAGCAAGGTTGCTTGCCAATGCGCTACCCATCACAGGTATAGACTCAAATGAACTGCACTTGCAGCTTAACATTACTTACAGTAAAAGTGAGTGAGGGGCCCTTGTACAAGCCTTAAAGCGTAAGGGATGCCAGACACATTTGTATTGACTAGAGGTTCTCAACCTTTTTATTTTGGCCCATGCACCCCTCCTTCACCATTCCGGAATTCCCCACTGGTTGAGAATCACTGGTATAGACCAATCGGCACGCCAATTTGTCACTTGTGATTATGGTCTCGTAAAGTTTACCTGCCGTCTCCACAGTGAAGTGGTTACGGACGCGGTTCGTAATCCCGCTTACCCGTGTGGGTTATAACGAATTGGTATGGGGGATGGTAATTCAGAAAGCAATGACAAACTACTGATCGTAGACGTGCCAAGACAACAGTAGCAGTAAAATGCTGGTGTTGGCATCTGCTGTGGTGCATGGACTCCACAGTTGGTAAATACAAAACTTGGAACGGCAATGTTATCAAAACTCTATATTACGTCCTGCCAACCAGGATCCCTGACATATTTTTCTGTAGATCTCACGTGTCTGACCACCTTTATTATGCATTGAAATGTTCCTAACAGGTTGTTGATTCTTATGGCTGCTGTTGCTTCCAATGCGTTATTATTTGCAGATCATTGCCGTCAACTGTTTAGTTGCTCTAGTAGATTATTTCCTCAGGTTTCACATCGTCAAATGTGTAGCCTATTAAGCTAAGTACATATATGTTTTTTTACTTCTATAACTTTTTTTTATAATGTCCTTAGAATATCTTGCCCTCTGCAAATCACATTTCATCATCAATTCTTATCATAATTATTCTCAGTAACATGTCACATGACTCTCAAGACGTGTGATACTCTTCGCATTCTAAAGTAAGGGGCTGGTCTCTTTGGCAGACTATAAATATGGATTTTAATACATCACTTGGAATATACACACTAGCCTAGATGCCATGTAGAAATGTCAGTATTACAATTAAAATACCACATTAGAATATTTTGCCTTAATTTTCTAGACTGCGCTGTTGACTTGTAATATTCACTACAACCTGCTGATGCTGCAACTGTTGTGGATTCCCTGCCATTAACTGATTCAATGCTATGGGCTTATATATCTCCTACATGTTATTGTGTTGTTTTCTTTCCCGTATCCTACGCAATTTTAATGCTCAGCAAACGGAAATGTATATTGGAGAGAGATCCTTCTTTCCAATTAGAAACAGTCACATTGGCTCAAAACTGTTAAATTGAAGTCAATTTTCTAATTTCAGAAATGGCAACGCCCACTAGTTCTCAACCATGTCGGTTTATAAGATTACCAATGGAGACAATTTTAGATGATAGTATTTCTGAGATTCTGAATCAGTTATTTCTGATTTAGAGAACACTCTGATACCAATAGCACATACAGTAATGTAGTAATTCAGTTAAATTATTTAGCAGGTGGTGATAGACAAAACAAAACACAGCGAAAGATATTATATTTATGTTATATTATGGAACATGAGTTATGTTTGCACAAATATGTCACACCTGTGTTGCCAAGTTGTTTTGCCTATCACAAATAAGCTGAGCAGTATTTAAATTATAACTTAATTATAACTAAATGACTCTAGTCTATGTGTTAGATAATTTACATTAATTATATTTTTAAACAATAGTTAAAATAATACAGTAAATTTTCTTTGGCAAACCCTTTTAATTCAATATATAATACAACTTTTAAGTCATAACTGACACACCCCCACTTCCCATTTTTGCTTGGTCCAAGTCTACTTTTTGCTTCGCAGTGAATCTGTTAAAAAGAGTTAAAGACTACCATCATAATAATCTGGTGACCATGTGAGAAATGACAAAGTAATCACAATAAATGTCAGTTGACAGCAAACAATGGGCATCAGCTACCAAGCCACACATGATGCAGGCTATAATCAAATGTAATTTAAAAGTCACAGGCAACCTACATACAAGATGTAAACACATGAACAAGCACCTATATACATAAGCATGAAACCCACATTTGACACTTGGTTAAAGAAACTTTATTCACAAATGTAATCCGGTATCATTGCATTTGTTATTAACATGTTATGTTCTCAAGCCAGGTGGTGGAGCCCTACCAACAAAACTGGTAGTGGGCTGTGTGACCTGAAGGTGAGGAAGCTTGTCAAAGTCCTGCAAAGACAACACGAAAAGAGTAAATACCTGCTATAGTAAAGAAATATTTCCACTTTGTGACTTCTATGTTAGCAGATGGTGATGTGTTTCAATTATCTCTATGTTTACTAACTTTTAATAAGCCATAATATTAATTTATCAACATTTAAAATAGTTGTGATATAAAATACCTTTGAAAAATGCATTACTTCTGTGCGTCATGTGTTACAGAGGCCCATAAGGGAAGCAAAGAACAGTAACATTGTTAACCTACAATGCATGACATAAGGCAACTAATGATTGTCGCATCCCATAAAAGACCTTAGTGCCAAAATTCAACCAATTATAAAACAAGTCTACAGAAGGTTTAGCATGAATTAGTTGAGGACCCATGTATAATGGGATGTGAAAGGCAGAAGAAACTACAGAACCATGTAGGAATCCAGGCCATTATAAAAATAAGGCTTCTCTAGAGAAGTGAACAGACTTCCCACAGAAAATAGCATACAGAAGCCACCCAAACAAAAATCTACGGTTAGGAGCTACCAACATATGTGACTGGAAATAGTAAGACAGCTACACATGTGCAAGTGTGTACAACATATGCAGAAACACATTCTTTTGGCTACCCCCACCCTACGTAAGGACAAACTCCACAGAGGTGTTAACCTCAATATTTAACAAATATTTTCAGGTTGACATCTGAAGGTGTAATAAAGAAAAATGTTCATATGAAGACCAAACCTACTTTCCTATTTTTGTAAAACATCAACACCAAGGGAGCTGCAGCCGAGCAAGTGGTTAGCAAGCTTGCCTGTTAGCCCAGTAATCATGTGTTCGAACCCACCTTTGCAGGCCTGCATGGCCAAATAGGTAAGAACGCATGTTCTTAAACATCCGGTGTCCCGAGGTAAGCGGTTCAACCCCTAAACCGGACAGCTGGATTAAAATGCTGTCCTGTCGTCCTTGACTTGGGGACATAAATTACAAGTACCTCTGAAGTTGGAGTGAGTTCGCCTGATGGCGAGAGACATTGTTAATAGGGAAAGCTAATCCACACATAAAATTCAGTGCACCACTACTATAAAAAGTGTGTATGGACTACACTTGAGGTTAAAGCGAGTGAGTGCCCAAAAAAAAAACCCACCTATGGTGGGGATTTTTTTTATTGGCCAGCGTACCTGGTCGACCCAGCTAAATTGGTTGCCAGGAAATGTTCTGGGAAGCAATGGCAGCCAGAGTAAAACTGACCATGTCAACCATCAATTGCAGATTGTTTGAAAATGTGAGACTAGCACCATAACCCATTCCACCTCGTGGCATGGAGTGGGTCCTTTACTTATTTATATTAGGGACGTTCATTTGAAACCCGTTCCAATGGCTTTATTACAAAAGCATGAAAGAAACAACAGATGTGGTAGAATTAAACAAAGCATTCATTTTGAATGAATTATGCACCATGGGTTGGTCAGAAGAAGTCGCCATAGGCATTTGGGCAAGCATCCCATTGCTTAGGTAGGTGGCGAATGCCGTTCGCAAAAAGGGATTGTGGTTGCTCACTGAACCAAGTGTGTACCGCGTTCATTACGCCTGCATCTGTGTGAAATCGTTGCCCCTTGAGAGCTTTTTTAGAGGTCCGAACAAATGAAAATCACATGGTGACAAATCAGAACTATAGGCTGGATGCTGCAGAATTTCCCACTTCTTCCTGCGAAATCTTTGCTACATGCGGACGAGCATTATTGTGCAACATCACACCGCGAGAAAGTATGCTGTGGCGTTTATTCTTGGTTTTTTTGCAGCTTGTATAGTGTTTGCATGTAGTAGGTAGAGTTGATGTTGACACCAGGTTCTTTAAAGTCGGCCAACAATAGCCCTTCATGGTTAAAAAATGCGCTCAGCATAACCTTACCAGCGGAAACCTGTAACTTGAATTTTTTGGTGATCCAGCGTGCTTCCATTGCATGCTCTCTATTTTGCTGCTCGGCTCAAAGTGGTGACACCATGGTTCATCGCCTGTCACTATGCGGAAGAGAAATGCATCACCCTCCACTCTGTAACACAGCAAGTGGTTTCAAACACCATCCCATGTGTTACTCTTTTTGGTAGTCGGTCAACACCCGTGGTACCCACCGTGAACACACACCTGATGTTTCAGTTTCTTATGAATGACCTTTTAAATTGTCCAAATTGACACATCAAATTCTTTCGCTAGCGAACGTATACTTTGACAAACGGTTCATCTTGATGGTTTTTTTCTGTTGCAACAATCTGCACTTGACCCGGCCATCAAAGATCTGTCGTGAACCGACGCCCTTTCAGAAACATTTGTGCCCAGTCTGTCCCTGTTGTCTTCGACACACATTTGTTACCGTATGCTGCCTGCATTCCACTGGTTGATACCCTTCAAATGAAAGAACTGAATCACTGCTCCGAACTTCTTTGGACAGATCAACATGGCTATTTTATCAACGGTCAGAAACAGAACCCATGCATCATGGGACGATAAGCACATGCTCTTTTATTCATTGGTCAATACTTATCATTAGACTATGACATGATCATGTTCAACGTACACAATTACAGGCGGTGCTGACACGAACAGCATTTCAAGTGAACACCCCTTATATCAACACCTCAATCATCATTCTCATCTGCAATTAGCACAAACGCATAATTTCTTTTTTTTTAAATTGGGGATTAAAACAAGCTGTACCATCAAACAGAAAGCAAGAGTAGAGAGCGAATGAACAAAAACTGAAATATGGGGGTGGGGGGGGGGGAGCGAGAATATATATATAAACGATACATATAAACTAATGAAGTATTTCCCTTACCAATGCCTTCAACATCTCCTTGGTATCTGGATCAATTTCTATGATATCCATCTCGAGCGCGGAGACCTATGAAAGTAGCAATATTATATCACATATAAATAACTGCTATGTATAGAAAACAAAATGGAAAGAAAGTCCTAAATTGTAGGCCTCACTGCAATCTACAATAATATATTTCTCTCACAATAAAAATCACAATGAAAATCAAATAACTCAAAAATTCACAATATGCAGACAACACTAGACTTCGTCTGATAAGTGAGGATTAAATTGCAAGCAAATAATTCTTACAAAGACAGGGAACTGTAATGATGATAGATTTCTAAGTAAAGCATATACTTTGCTCCTGTATCATTTTGGCTGTATAAATATGATCACAAATCCCACACGCCAATATTTGAATTGAGCTGGACCCTGTCTCCTTTCATTAGGCTGCTATGTTATAATGCCAGTGTTTGTGGCTTAGTGAATGCAGGATTCACAAACCTGACAGCGGGTCAAATGTTCAGAGCAGGTGATTTGGAAGATCACTTTGCGCTAATTTTTACAATGGTTTAAATGCCAGCAATTCAAAAAGCTGAATGTAAAACTGGTTAGAAAATTACAGACAAAAAACACAGGGCTCCCCTGAGATCTCCTCTAAAGAACATACTTTTTATGTAGAACATACAACTTTTTATGTTATAATACAAGGGAGTTGCTATTCATTTTCAACACACCAGGCCACTCTTGTTTTGTGTGAGTGTGGACATGTATATTCAATGTGCCCAACAAAAAATAAAAGATCAGGATTATGTACACCTGCATGATTTATAATCAAATGTAAAAGTTAACTGGCAGGGGCTGTTGCAGAAGTGTGATTGCTGCCTTTCTTTACCAAACCTCCCTTCAAAATCTCTGAAACCCATTTTACACTGAAGAATCAACCCAAGCTATATGGATCACAAATGTTAACCAAAACCTATCTTAACCTAGAGTAAGTATTCAAAAGTATGCTAACCACTATGAAGACAACTGTTACAAGTTTCTGATTACTAAAGTGTTACGTGTAAAGTCAGCCAGCCATGCTACAGAAGTGTGTTAAACATTTTCCACAGCTCTGACAGTCAAGTTACAGTCAACGCTAATTCAATGTCAGCATAAATTAGGATTGCAGTGTTGGATCCCTATTTATAATCTCAAATTGTAAAAACAACCAAATTATCCTGTTAGCTGTTACATGAATATTGTGAAAAATAGGGCATTAATATTGATAATAAAGTTTTTGAAGCCATGCGTACATCTAAGAACACAAACCTTTCGCTTACTACAACCACAAAAATCATAAATGACCTCTGCTTGAATTTAAACATGTAATTCTGTCCAAAGAGAACAAAATATCATGCGTATACATATTTCTGGCCCCATGTTTCAAGGAGAAATCAGGATCAAGTCATTGTGAATGCATGTTTTATCTCGTTTTTTTTTTCTTCTAAATACTATGTGTTAATCATTAAAAACAAACTGATTATTTAAGTGTTGGCAACAAGAGATACTACCAACTTTGCAAATAAAATGGTGCACATATTTAATCCATTACAAATTTAAAGCAACGTAATGTTGCAAACAAGTAAGTACGGCAGGTTACACTTGCAAACCTACAGATTTGAATGTTTCAAAGAGGTTGATAAATCTACAAAAAATTAGAAAACAAACCTCGGGCACATAGTTGTCTCTCCTTTCTCTCTCCTCTTCCTGGAGCTTAATGGAAATATTTCTCACTGGCCCCTTTTGAATTCTCCTCATCAGATGTGTAACAAATCTGAGATATGGGAAATATTAAATCAAAGTATTTAATAACATAACATATATGTCAGATTTGTACAAAACATGCACTGTACAAAAAACTCTACAATCCTATTTATACATGTTCAGCATACATTATCAATGCCATCACTTGCAATTAACTCAGTCATTCTTATTTTAAGAACCTGTTGTCAAACTACAATCGTCAAACTACAATCACTTCTATGGCAACATTAGGCTTGCAATAATCTTAGCTACAAAATTAGCTATAAATCTCTCTGTACAAGAAAGCAACACCACCATTATGTAACAGATGTTTTACAGAACATAAATCACATCATGACCCACCAGAAAGAGTCAAACTTTTGCTGGTTACACACTCTTATGCATTTATGCCCTAAGGTACATTTACCTTTGTGCATCCCCGTGTTGGTCTATCTTTTGTTTCAAGGTACATTTAACTTTGTGCATCCCCGTGTTGGTCTATCTATTGTTTCAAGGTACATTTAACTTTGTGCATCCCCGTGTTGGTCTATCTATTGTTTCAAGGTACATTTAACTTTGTGCATCATCATGTTGGTCTATCTATTGTTTCAAGGTACATTTAACTTTGTGCATCATCATGTTGGTCTATCTATTGTTTCAAGGTACATTTAACTTTGTGCATCCCCGTGTTGGTCTATCTATTGTTTCAAGGTACATTTAACATTGTGCATCTCCGTGTTGGTCTATCTATTGTTTTAAGGTACATTTAACTTTGTGCATCCCCGTGTTGGTCTATCTATTGTTTCAAGGTACATTTAGCTTTCTTTGTGCATCATCATGTTGGTCTATCTATTGTTTCAAGGTACATTTAACATTGTGCATCTCCGTGTTGGTCTATCTATTGTTTTAAGGTACATTTAACTTTGTGCATCCCCGTGTTGGTCTATCTATTGTTTCAAGGTACATTTAACTTTGTGCATCCCTGTGTTGGTCTATCTATTGTTTCAAGGTACATTTAGCTTTCTTTGTGCATCATCATGTTGGTCTATCTATTGTTTCAAGGTACATTTAGCTTTCTTTGTGCATCATCATGTTGGTCTATCTATTGTTTCAAGGTACATTTAGCTTTCTTTGTGCATCTCCGTGTTGGTCTATCTATTGTTTTAAGGTACATTTAACATTGTGCATCCCCGTGTTGGTCTATCTATTGTTTCAAGGTACATTAACCCTTTACAAGGCATAGCGTCCGTTACCGGCCGATCTCTAAATACGAGCGTAGCGTCCGATTCCGGCCGATACTATTATGCATTGTAAAAACGCAATCTCTCGGCTTTCCGACACTTCCGTCGGCTACTTTCGCCGATAGCTTGACAACATGGCCGCCATTTGTAAATGCGCTACAACGACTTTGAACAGATTTTTACGGACTTGTTTTGATAGTTTTTGGGAGTTTTACGCTGTTTTTCAAAATGGATTTCGGCGATTCTTCAAGTGATAGCCGAGATTTCGCTCTGTTCAATTTAAATGACATTAAAGGGCATGAAGTTGATTATTAATCAGAGCTAGATATCAGTGCAAGGCGTTACTTTGCATTAGCAGTCGTGAGTCGGACTTTAAAGAAAGTGATTACGATTCTGAAAATGTGTTTGTAAATTGCCGTATAGATGACGGAAAATCACAAACAACATGCCGTATTTCGCAAATATTTGTGTTCATATATGGATTACCGGCAACAATCACGTGAGTAACATATTCTGCATGCTTTTCCCTTCATTGTGTTGTTTATTTAACTAAAATCGGTTGACTAACACCTTATTTGTGATGTTTTTACTAACGCGACCCGAAATTTTTACAGAACCTGAAAAAATCTTGCCTGTTCAGGGCTACAAAACGGACAAGCGTCTGCCCTGTAAAGGGTTAAACTTTGTGCATCATCATGTTGGTCTATCTATTGTTTCAAGGTACATTTAACATTATGCATCCCCGTGTTGGTCTATCTATTGTTTCAAGGTACATTTAACTTTGTGCATCCACGTGTTGGTCTATCTATTGTTTCAAGGTACATTTAACATTGTGCATCCCCGTGTTGGTCTATCTATTGTTTCAAGGTACATTTAACATTGTGCATCCCCGTGTTGGTCTATCTATTGTTTCAAGGTACATTTAACTTTGTGCATCCACGTGTTGGTCTATCTATTGTTTCAAGGTACATTTAACATTATGCATCCCCGTGTTGGTCTATCTATTGTTTCAAGGTACATTTAACTTTGTGCATCCACGTGTTGGTCTATCTATTGTTTCAAGGTACATTTAACTTTGTGCATCCCCGTGTTGGTCTATCTATTGTTTCAAGGTACATTTAACTTTGTGCATCATCATGTTGGTCTATCTATTGTTTCAAGGTACATTTAACTTTGTGCATCATCATGTTGGTCTATCTATTGTTTCAAGGTACATTTAACTTTGTGCATCCACGTGTTGGTCTATCTATTGTTTCAAGGTACATTTAACTTTGTGCATCCACGTGTTGGTCTATCTATTGTTTCAAGGTACATTTAACTTTGTGCATCCCCGTGTTGGTCTATCTATTGTTTCAAGGTACATTAAACTTTGTGCATCATCATGTTGGTCTATCTATTGTTTCAAGGTACATTTAACATTATGCATCCCCGTGTTGGTCTATCTATTGTTTCAAGGTACATTAAACTTTGTGCATCATCATGTTGGTCTATCTATTGTTTCAAGGTACATTTAACATTATGCATCCCCGTGTTGGTCTATCTATTGTTTTCAAGGTACATTAAACTTTGTGCATCATCATGTTGGTCTATCTATTGTTTCAAGGTACATTTAACATTATGCATCCCCGTGTTGGTCTATCTATTGTTTCAAGGTACATTAACATTGTGCATCCCCGTGTTGGTCTATCTATTGTTTCAAGGTACATTTAACATTGTGCATCCCCGTGTTGGTCTATCTATTGTTTCAAGGTACATTAAACTTTGTGCATCATCATGTTGGTCTATCTATTGTTTCAAGGTACATTTAACATTATGCATCCCCGTGTTGGTCTATCTATTGTTTCAAGGTACATTAAACTTTGTGCATCATCATGTTGGTCTATCTATTGTTTCAAGGTACATTTAACATTATGCATCCCCGTGTTGGTCTATCTATTGTTTCAAGGTACATTTAACTTTGTGCATCCCCGTGTTGGTCTATCTATTGTTTCAAGGTACATTTAACATTATGCATCCCCGTGTTGGTCTATCTATTGTTTCAAGGTACATTAAACTTTGTGCATCATCATGTTGGTCTATCTATTGTTTCAAGGTACATTTAACATTATGCATCCCCGTGTTGGTCTATCTATTGTTTCAAGGTACATTAAACTTTGTGCATCATCATGTTGGTCTATCTATTGTTTCAAGGTACATTTAACATTGTGCATCCCCGTGTTGGTCTATCTATTGTTTCAAGGTACATTAAACTTTGTGCATCCACATGTTGGTCTATCTATTGTTTCAAGGTACATTAAACTTTGTGCATCATCATGTTGGTCTATCTATTGTTTCAAGGTACATTTAACATTGTGCATCCCCGTGTTGGTCTATCTATTGTTTCAAGGTACATTTAACATTATGCATCCCCGTGTTGGTCTATCTATTGTTTCAAGGTACATTAAACTTTGTGCATCATCATGTTGGTCTATCTATTGTTTCAAGGTACATTTAACATTATGCATCCCCGTGTTGGTCTATCTATTGTTTCAAGGTACATTTAACATTGTGCATCCACGTGTTGGTCTATCTATTGTTTCAAGGTACATTTAACATTGTGCATCCCCGTGTTGGTCTATCTATTGTTTCAAGGTACATTAAACTTTGTGCATCATCATGTTGGTCTATCTATTGTTTCAAGGTACATTTAACATTATGCATCCCCGTGTTGGTCTATCTATTGTTTCAAGGTACATTAAACTTTGTGCATCCACATGTTGGTCTATCTATTGTTCAAGGTACATTAAACTTTGTGCATCATCATGTTGGTCTATCTATTGTTTCAAGGTACATTTAACATTATGCATCCCCGTGTTGGTCTATCTATTGTTTCAAGGTACATTAAACTTTGTGCATCATCATGTTGGTCTATCTATTGTTTCAAGGTACATTTAACATTGTGCATCCCCGTGTTGGTCTATCTATTGTTTCAAGGTACATTTAACATTATGCATCCCCGTGTTGGTCTATCTATTGTTTCAAGGTACATTAAACTTTGTGCATCCACATGTTGGTCTATCTATTGTTTCAAGGTACATTAAACTTTGTGCATCATCATGTTGGTCTATCTATTGTTTCAAGGTACATTTAACATTATGCATCCCCGTGTTGGTCTATCTATTGTTTCAAGGTACATTAAACTTTGTGCATCATCATGTTGGTCTATCTATTGTTTCAAGGTACATTTAACATTGTGCATCCCCGTGTTGGTCTATCTATTGTTTCAAGGTACATTTAACATTGTGCATCCCCGTGTTGGTCTATCTATTGTTTCAAGGTACATTAAGCTTACTTTGTGCATCATCATGTTGGTCTATCTATTGTTTCAAGAACCATCCCTTTCATTACTGTTCTTTCTAAGACACTGTGATGTTTAATATGGCCAACATATTTCAATTTCTGAGACATGATTCTGTTTATGAGAGTTTTCTTTGGTGTTCCCATCTTGTAGGAAGTAACTGTCTTCTTCTTGATCCATGGTATTCTAAGAATCTATCCTGTTACTCCATTTCTAACAGAATTGTGTGCTGACCTATCTGGGTAGATTCAGATTCAAAGGTCCTGTGGGTATTCTTCATCAAGAAAGCGGAGTGGGTGTTCTGCACTGTACAATGTTCTGTTCTTCCTTGTCAAATATTTCTCACTTTTGTCTGGATTTATAGTCATTTGTAGTGTCTATGTTCCTCTTTCCATGGAGTTGGTTCTGAGGTTGTTTTCTGGGGGATACCAACTGCAGGCAGATCAGTAATTTGCAGAGTTGTGTGGTGGCCTGGTGAATAAAACTGCTTCTTTTCAACTGCCCCATAGCTTGCTTTTAAAATCTGTTCACAGGGTGGCCTAATATGCTGAGGAACTTTTCTGCATTTTTGTCTTTGTGCTTTCTCAGTGCTTGTGCCTTATTTCATCAGACCTTTCCAGACTTCCTTTAGGTATATCTATGCTGCAATGCATCCTTATTGAGAGATAATGTAGTTTGATCTTCCATAGAGTAGCACTGCCTAAAGCCTGCCTGCTGCACCATAAGAATTTTATCTTTCAATGTACCACTGTAGTCAGATTGATGATGCAGAGACAGCTGATAATTTTAATTGGTCTGTAGCTAGAGAAAATGGAACTGCATTTCTCTGGTTTAAGAAGAGGTATCATGATTGCTTTTCTCCAGGTTTGTGCACTTACGGTCCAGCAGATATTGAAGATATGCGGCAGTTTTGTTTTGGCAATTGTTACTAGGTTCTTAATTTCATTTGATATACTGTCAACTCCTAGTGACTTTCTCATTGTCAGTTTTGATATTGCTAGCTAGTAGTTCACTGTGTGATAGATCCCTCCAGTACCTCATGTACTATTTATTCTATCCTGTATGCTGTTGTTTCACTAGAATCTCTTGTTTCTCTGTGCTAATTTCAATGCTGTCTTTAGCAAATGAGTCCCATGCGCACCAACTGTGTTATGTAGAGAGTTGAAGGTGCAACAAATAACATTCACGCTATATGGAGCTTTATTTTAAATGTTATAATAATTAAAACTAGAATTATGTACATTAAGAATATGATCAGTTTTTACCCTTCCTTCTCAAAATTAATACCTTTTTGGTTAAACCGTAAACTTAGATTAGGCAAGAAGCAAGGTTGTGTACTAGCTCCCACCCTCTTTGGAATATACTTTTCACTTCTACTGAAATATGCATTTCGTGATCAGGATGGTGGTATATACATTCACTCACGCTCAGATGGCGGCCTCTACAATGCTCAGAGATTGAAGGCTAAGACCAAAATTAGGAGGGTACTGATCAGAGAGTTGCTTTTTGCAGATGATGCTGCAGTTACGACCCACTCTGAGGAAGAATTGCAATGTCTACTATCTGCATTCTCCAATGCTTGTTCTGAATTTGGTTTAACAATTAGCATAAAGAAGACACAGATTATGTCACAAGGTGCACATGAGGTACCATCAATCTTTATTGACGACGCCAACTAGAGATAGTAGACCATTTTACATATCTAGGATCAGTGGTAAATAGCAAATTATCCCTAGATCAGGAAATCAACATCCGGATTGGTAAGGCAGCAACAACAATGAACAGGTTAAGAAAAAGAGTCTGGGAGAACAGGAAGCTTACTGCCAAAACAAAAGTCCTTGTCTATCAAGCCTGTGTCCTTAGTACTCTTCTCTATGGCAGTGAAACCTGGACAACTTACTCACACCAAGAGAACAATTTAAACAGCTTTCATATACGGTGTCTGCGAAGAATTCTTGGTATTAAGTGGCAAGACAAAATCACAAATACTGAAGTATTGGAACGATCAGGTTGTGTGACAGTTTATTCCATGCTCAGTCTTCGTAGACTTAGATGGATAGGACATCTTAGGAGGATGGATGATGGTAGAATACCAAAGGATATCTTTTTTGGTGAATTACAGATGGGTAAGAGATCTCAGGGTCGGCCTCTACTACGATACAAAGATGTGTGTAAGCGGGACATGATTGATACAGGCATTGATAATGCACATTGGGAGCAAGTCGCCGCTGAACGTGTTGCATGGAGGGCAAATATCAGAAATGGAATAAAGTCAAAGGAGAAAATTATTGCAGAAAAGTCACACACCAAGCGTTTGAGACGTAAGATGGTGCATGATGGTGGAAATAACCACGTGTTCACATGCACCCACTGTGAACGGACATTTACAGCGCAAATTGGCCTTATCAGTCACACTCGCTACCGCCATAGTTAAAAGTTATTATGCCTTTTTAAAGCACAAACTATCGTCTGTCAAGACGGCAAGGTGCCAATGGAATGGAATGGAAACTTAGATTACAATTAAAAAGTACTAAATTAAATCAAGTACATAATTTTATATTTGTATAGGAAATAAAGACACGGTATCAGCAAATGAATAGTTTAAGTACATTGTAATAACTAAACAATATAAAATAACACAAAGTATGCAGCTTTACAGAACAGAATTACAACACACAGGATGCTGCGACGACTAACTTTCATCAGCAAATACATGCACGAAACAAAACATAGTAGAGGAGAAGATCCTCCGGTGATTATATTAAGACGTAAGGAGGGGATGAGAAGAATAAAAACATGAAAAAATGAGAAATGAAAATATGACAAAACGTTACTAATCCTACATTACACTGATAATCCTTATATTTTCAACATACCCTGCAATTTTATTCCTAAGCTTCTTGCTAGGAATTATTGCAATTTCCTCACATACACGTTTGTTTGTGTGGAAGTCATTTGTTAGCCTCGTGTAGTATTTCTCAATAATCACACGGGATGCCTTTTTCACGGTCTTGGTTCGCACACGAGCCTAGATGGGTAAAGAAATTCACATAAGGCTGATAATTATGGCATAACATCAGATCATAAAGGAATTTACTCATGATTCCTCAAACTGAGTTTAAGTCCTAACTGGCCTAACAAGCAGTTGACATATCCAAAAGGATAAAAGCATTCTAGCTCAAACTCAAAATGATTTCAGGTTCAGAAAGCAATGGCAAACTACTGTAAGTAAAATTGTCTAGAAAATCAACCTGGTGTTGATAGCAACTTCTGGCAAAGGACATGCATTTTTGTTCAACCTTCTGTCAATCTATTGTATAGTGTTGCATTAGCACCTTCCACATTCTATAATATATGACAGTGGTTCTCAGCCCTTTTTGGGCCCGTGCCCCTCCCTTCACCATATTTTCAGAACATCATCCCCATCCCCCCTTCATATTTTTCTATCTAAACATTTGGTCCGTGCCCCCCTTCACAATATTTTCAGAATGTCATCCCCCCCCCCCCCCCCCCTGTTTGTATTTCCTACCTAAAAATTCCCCACCTCCCCTGCCCCCACTCCTACACAGTATACATAATAATGGAAGCACAAACTAAAACAAGCTTAGACGTTCACATAAAATGTGATTTGTGGGTCTACTTACTTTATAAAATGAATTTTTAGAAGGGTGAGATGTACAGAAGTATGAAGGGGAAACAATATCAAGTAATCGGTTCTTGTATTAACGCTATCTTGACATAATCTTCATTCTCCCCCCCCCCCCCCAGAAACCCTGAAATTCCCCCCTGGGGGGGGGGGGGGGGGTGGGGGGATTCCCCACCGGTTGAGAACCACTGCTATATGATCTATTTCTACATAACATTTAAGTTTCTACCAGTTTTCCCTGCAACTTCTGATTTGTCCAGAACATATTTTACTCTTTCGTGTTTTCTATCCTGGAACTGTTACAAAAGATAGTGTTGGTCAATCATAAACCCTCTTGACACTTGTGCATTCCTATAGTGTGTGCATGTTTTTACACTAAAGTGATACCCATCCCAAACTTAGCCTACCAAACTACACATACCTACCTAAACCATACTGAAGTATTTCTACAACATTACTACTAATTCTTACACTGAAACAAATTCTGCTTCTATACAAACCCACGATGAGAAATCTGTAATGAGTCTGGATCAGAGAAGATTAATAGATTAATAAGAGACATTAATATTGGAAGGACAAGGAGGGAGCTGCAATGCCTGTACTGTGCAGGATATGACAAAAGATAACGTTTGGAGTGAAATCGTTTAGATCCTATATTCCATTTGGAGATAGATGGCATAAAATGAAGAATGACATTCTGTCATGTATCTCCTCATGATATTCTTCTGCTGCTGCGTTCATCCTGAGAATTTTTTCTGGCGTGATTGCATTGTGCCTGTTTACAGCAGAGCTGTGTTCTTGCACTGTTAGGCCAACACATCCGACTTTTGTTGACCGAGTTAACCTTCCCGGGGCTCATGATATTCTATCACCATATCTTTTCATCATACATCTTATGGATTTCAAAATATGCAAAGAAAGGACAAGTATGTATGTAGAGCTACTCTTTTATCACCATTCTTCTTTTGACAGAAGTGTTATGCCTAGGTATGCACCTAACTTTCAGTGTATCAGACCTCAGCAGGCTTTTGTACTTCCTGTACACACATGAATAAGCCTGCAAACAAAGCTGAAAGTCTACAAAGCAGTTGTATTATCCACACTGCTATATGCTTATGAAAAGCCTGGACTGTTTATCAGCATCACGCTAGGAAATTAAACCACTTCTACAGTCTGCCTTAGGAAGCAATTGAAGATTAAATGGCAAGACAAGATCCCAGACACTGAAGTCCTAGAAAGGGCGTCCATGCCCAGTATCCACTCTACTAATGAAGAATAAGATTCGCTGGGCTGGTCACCAGACTCGCAAGCCAGATCACAGGCTCCCTAAACAATTTTTTTACACAGAGCTGCGCTGTGGTAAACGCTTCCAAGGTAGCCAGAGGAAATGCTTTAAAGACACTGAAAGCTTTTGGAATTTATCATGACACCTGGGAGGCTGCTGCCAAAGACCAAAATTTGTGGCGTACATTAGCCATTTTGATTCGATGTCGTGATCGGGCATTCGCGGATGAGGTCACGTGACCCGGCAGTCACGTTGCTTGCTCCCGAAAATTTGACCCGATTCCTAATGTGATGATATTTTTTCTTAAATTCCGAAAATCGCGTGATTTTGACGGGCTATAAATAGGCCAGTATTGTGGACCATGCGGTTTAGTTTGAAACACATGTGCTCTGAAGGCTTTTCGTTGGTAACCATCATTGTTGTGTATTTCAAAGTATTGAGGTAAGTTCACGTATGAACAGAATGTTCCAAAGCCCCCCGAGTGATTAATATTAGTAATAATTGAATTCTCCATCCATTTTTATATCTGTGTAAAATTTCAGTTCTTGTAATGATCGGTTTTTATTACAATTAGCTGTTGAATTGAATCACTTCACTCAGTCTCTAGCGGAAAAATCGGCGGCCATCTTGCCTTCTTATTTACCTTATACAGATGGGACTTGCCATTGTTTACACCAGTTCTTTTATGTAATAGTTCATTGCTAAAGCCACATTGTGGTTAATATTAATAATAATTTAATTCTCCATCTATTTCTGTATCTCTTGTTTAAAATAGATTATAAATAGCCTGATTAATTAATAAATATGACCCTATCTAATTAATAATTTAATTATATCTCTCTCCCCTACATCATTACGCAAGGGTGCAGTCATTTGTGAAGCAATTAGAACTGCAAGAGATGTGAAGAAAAGGCTGGACAGAAAAACCACTGCAGGAGATCCTCCTACTGGAACATCATTCATTCTTTGCTCACATTGTCAAAGAACATTTCAAGCTAAAATAGGCCTTATCAGCCATCTTAGAACTCACAGTTCCATACTTTCAACCCCACTGGATGAAATGAATGGTCATCATTCTTGATGGACAAACAACAACACACAAATTCCATCTAAGCTCTATATAGCAAGATTTGTTCCCCACCTAATCCCCTAGCAACATTGTTCTGTGATCAACTGTGAAATATCCACTTATCCACTAATAAGCTGAAAATCGGTGATCCCATCAGTTCTAGGTCAGTGATAAAAATAACTACGTGGTTTGTTTGTGGTAAATTAAAAATGAAGTACTGAAACCAGGCACCTCTCTATGGAACATCCATATGGAAGGTGACGTGTCCATCTAGCCCCTCAGAGTAATGTTTAGTTGGATGGTTTAGCATGAATAGAGCTTATGGATGGAGTTAGCAGCCAACAAATAATTGCATATGATGGTAAGTTAAAGTATTATTGCATCTCTTCACAAAGGCAACAGCTACAGATGCTAAAGAATATGGTCATTTTACTACCAATAAGGAAAGCAATGGCAAACCTTCTTTGCAAATACCTAGTAAAACATTTGACAACACAATGGATTATTTTATAAGGTTTTAAGAAAATAGAATTGATCTGATACATTACTACCATTAAATGAACGGAGCGGAATTGCGAATAGAACAAAATTATATTTGCAATGGAAGTAGGTCACGTGATTATTGCTATGCGTGTTTCCATATTACAATATTTTGTTGATCTATTAACCTGTCCTCATTAGCATAGTGGTTAGTGTCTCCGCCTGGTACACTGGAGCTCAAGGATTGATTCCCCGCCAGGGAGGCAACATTTTTTTTTTTCATTTTCAGGAATCAGGTGACACCAATGCTAGTCTGATGATTTCGCTTTAGGCATATGTTTTCTACGGATTTTGTCTATTGGGTGTTTACCTTGCTGCACAAGAACCTGCACACTTGTCTTTCTGTTCTTATCTGTCCTCTACTTTTGTTGTCTTGGGAAAGGCGCTTAGCCATCTGAATACGAGTTCTCTCTCTCTCTCTCTCTCTAAGTCTCGATCTCCCACCTCTCTCTTTCTTGTCTTTACCACTCTTTAATGTCTTTCAACACATCTTTCTCATATCTCTCACACTATCTTCGTTATCTATCTCTCTCCTCTCTTTTCCACCTGCTTCACATATACCAGGTTTTCCTGCACAGCATTTCCTTATTTGTTAATTCATGAGGCCAGCCAGTCAAAAGCCTGGTGTTTAAATTGCCTATTCATGTCTCTCTGAGGCGACGCATATTCTTGTCTAAATAGTAGGTCGGTAACATAAACAAAGATGGATGCCTGTAATCAGTAATAAGTGTACAGAAGCGCAAGTTAACCCTTGTAGGACGAGGCCGATATACTGGCCCTGACGTCACCACCAGTCATAGTGAAAAACCCGGTTCGGCCAATTTGGCCAATCCCGTTGTAAGAACTGCTTTGATTGGTTTGCTTTTAATAGTACAGACCAATCAAATGCTTCCTTGCAATCGTCAGCCATTTTAGCCGCCACATTTCCGTTTCTAGCGTGATTCAGACAAGTGGACATTATTTTGTGCAGTTTTTTTCCGAAGTAACCCATTTTTTCGTGGATTTTTGAGTTCTAAAATGGCCAGCTTTGAACCTGAAGATGTACTAGCATTGACTAGCTCTGATAGTAGCGATTTTGTCAGTTCAGGACTGTCAGATAATGACTTTAGTGATACAGAAAGTGCCCATGAGGATTTCAACCTTGTGTCCCCATAGTTTTGTGTGTTGGGAATAAGAAGATCGTTTTATCTATACCCTTTCATGGCAATATGGCCGGACCAAAAAACATGTCACCAGTTGATAGCCAACCTATTACAAATGTCAATAGGGACTTCATAGGTGTTGTTTATTTAACCATAAGTGTTTAAAATTATTCTAAAGTGGTGTAGGTATTCAATGAGGAAATTTTAGGTGAGTACCATTTGTTTTTAATATCGAAGTGTCTATTCGCAGGGCCCTGCGAATAAACAAAGCGTCTATTCGCAGGGCACGGCTGGTCACGTGATTTAACGTAAGTTTACCGCTATATTATACATTTTCGTTGATTGGTAAACGTGTCGTCAGTGGCATAGTTGATAGTGTTCCCGCCTGATGGGCGGGAGCTCGAGGTTCGTTTCCTTGCCGGACATTTTTTTTTTTTAATTGTTCAGCAATTCATTGGGTGAAAGTCAATCCTTCATCTCTTTGGGTATTTAGAATTGTGTTGTTTTAAGTGAGTGTAATTTAGTTAGTACCAGTTTCTCCAGTATTGGTCCTCGTTGCTTTGCACTATGGCAATTCCAATACCCAACCCACACATTTTTGAGTCCCAAACGATCCGTTTTCCTTCTACCCCTTCTGGGTCCAGCCCTCTTCTTCCTTTTCCTTCCCCCTCTCCCCTACCTCTTCTCCGTGGACAAATAGAGAGGCATACAGACATCTCTCTCTCTTCTTCTCTTTCTCCCTCCCCCCCCCTCTCTCTCTTTCTTGTCTTTATCACTTTTTTATGTCTTTCAACACATCTTTCTCATATCTCACATATCTGTCTCGCACACTATCTTCATTATCTATCTCTCTCTTCTCTCTTTTCAACCCGCTTCACATATACCAGGTTTTCCTGCACTTTATATCCGTAGCACTTCCTTGTTTATTTGTTAATTCATGAGGCCAGTCAGTCGAAAGCCTGGTGTTTGTATTGCCTAACGACCCTAATCATGTCTCTCTGAGGTGACGCATATTACTGTCAGCTTGGACCAGAATTATCAGGACATAAATAGTAGGAAATAGTAGGTCGGTAACGTAAACAAAGATGGATGCCTGTAAACAGTAACTTTCAGTAAGTGTACAGAAACGCAAGTTAACAATTCTTAAACTCGCCTGATATTTAAACAGCCATACTTCAACTAAGTATAAAGTATCGATTCATAGGGCCCTGCGAATAAACAAAGCGTCTATTCGTAGGGCTCTGCGAATAAACAAAGCGTCTATTTGTAGGGCCCTGCGAATAAACGCTTTGTTTATTCGCAGGGCCCTGCAAATAAACTCTCCCTTTTAATATTTAGTACCAATTCATACATAGTGGTATGAATTATTTTATTTTTCACAAAATACAAATGAGGTTATCAAATTTGCGTAAACATGAACAAAACAACTTCAATCATACACAGAAATAAACTTTACTATATCCTCTTTAAGAATATATATACTTGTATATATCTATATAGGGTTCTAATATTTTTTTTTTTTAATTTATAAAATTGTCACTTCAGTCATTTCTGTACTCCAAAAAAATGGCTCCTTCTTCTTCAGAGGGAAACCTAAATTTGGCCCAATGTTGTTCCGTCCTAAAAGGGTTAACAATTCTTGAACTCGCCTGGGGACACAATTATTTTTATGGGGATACCAATCTGGAAAATTATTCTTGATATTTAAACAGCCATACTTCAACTAAGTATATTTTTATATATAAAGTTAATAAAGTATCCGTTTAACGGTTTATTCATAACTTCAGCTATGTATAAACTCTCCCTTACATTTTCTTCTTGCCAAAGTCAGAAGCACATTTTCCAAACATTATGATGTACACCCATAATAGTTTTATTATTACAGTTCCCACAAGCACTTCACTTAGTAAATCCATTTTATGTAAAGCACTAGCCACTATTCACTATTTTCCGTTCGATAATTTCCTTCAGTCTAAATTATACGCACTTGGGGGAAATATTGGGTCACTATGTCTTAACTAAGCTTCTACAACTATGTAGAATAGATATTTAACACAGTACAAATACTCATGTTTAACTATAATAAAACGTGACAGTATTATATTAGGATGCGATGATGTTTTAGGATTACAAGATTAACAATTTTCACATCACATCAACAGACTTACCATTTTGAGGACAATAATAAAACGGAACAGGAAATAGGTTATAATACCATTGACAACACGGTTGTGTAAAAACTAAACTAATTCTAAATCTGTATTTTAATATAAACGATTCAAACTAAAAAGAACCGGTACTATCTTTTTATATGTTAAAGTGTATATTATTAACACAAACTTAAATGCTTAGTTTAGTTTAGATTTTTTTTTTATGGATCAACATCACGGCACACGGGTGCAACCACTAAGTGCTCCGTTCTCCTCCTAACTCAAACCTGAGTCTGGAGAAACTCAGCTCAGTGCACGAACTCCGTAGCACCGCCGAGGATCCTGAAATACTTTGGGTAGATTTTTAACTCAAAATTTTGCCCGGGCAGCGCCGTTAGGCTACTCTTTTTCGATTTCCAACTGCCAAGGGATTTTTGACGTGCGCAACAATACTCACGGGCGTCCGATCTCACTACCCAGAGACCAGGGGAAATTACTGGAAGTCCCGGTGGGATTTTTAAATAAATCCTGGTCCTCACCGGGGCCTGAACCCGGGACCTCCAGAACTCGAGGCGGACACCATACCTCGAGACCATTATACTATAATATATATGGCATATTTTGGATAACAAACTCTCTGTCTGTCTCTCTCTGTCTGTGTGTGTGTGTGTGTGTGTGCGTGCGCGCGCGCGTGTGTGTGTGTGTGTGTGTGTGTAAAGCTGGATGTGTGTGTAAGATAGAGATGGATTTTGAAGACGGATAGAACTAAACAGTCATAATAAAATACTTTTAAAAATTTTAAAATTAAAAAAAAAAACTTTAACTAATTAAATACTAAAAAACATAATGCTTAACAACTTATGAAAGAAGCCCTGTAGAGAATACAACAAGAATCAATGTGGCAAAGGTACATAGTGTATTTTTAATGACTGCAGTGTTTTAAAATATTGTTAATCCAAGTTATGTATTTACCTGTTGTGTTGCATGAACTTTACAGAGGGTGAATACAAAACTTGGACCGGCAATATTTTGAAACACTGCACAGTCATTAAAAATGCATCCTAAAGCTGACAATTGAAATGACAAAAAGGGTGTTGAAGTGCCATCATTATCATCAAGTGCCGTGTAGAAAGCCGAGCGCGGCCATGGTTCGCCATCTCACACGGCCACCAGTCTCCAGTTAGGTCTGTGGTCTTGTCCCGACCATGCCAGCTACCAAACCATTAAGGTATTTATCCCTTTGTCTTCCTCTTGCTCTTTTCCCATCAAGCTTGCCGGTTATCACTAAATTTTCAAGTCCACAAACACTGTCATTTACTGCCAATATAGTACCTTGCGGTGTATGGCAGAGGGGTCTTTGAGCCTGAGGAATTAAGGCCGCCTGGCTAGTGCAGTCGCCGCGAACTGTGCAGGTTAGGATTTTCTTTTTGCCCCCGACAGAAAAAAAAAATCCCACACTTTATTTAAAGTCCATTATTCCTCATAACATGGTCAAAAAATGTTGACTGCCCACGTCTAATTTCTCCAATCAATCTCCGTTTTTCATATGTCTCTTGAAGGACTGTCTCATTTGATTTTCTGTCCGTCCATTGTATTCTTTGCATTTTTCTCAAAAACCACATTTCCACCACGATTAGATGTTTCTCAGCTTGTCTGTTAATTGTCCATGCTTCACAAGCATACAACAATATGGTTTCTATATATTTTTCTCACTGCAATTGACAACTTTTTGTTGATAAGTATGTTTTCCATTTTACAGAAGGTCACCTTTGCTTTGACAATTGTTGATCTAATCTCTACAAGGCATTTTCCATCAGATGTTATGGCTGTTCCGAGACAGCTATACCGATTCACCTGTTTAAGAATAATTCATTCACTTGGATGCTACAATGACGACGATGATTTCTGTTTTCTTACAGTTCAGTTCCAAACATAGTTTCTCACCGTTTACAATAACCGCATACACCAAATGTTGTAGCTCTTGTTCGTTGTCAGCGATCAATCCTGTATCGTCAGCATATCTTATTGTATTGATGTTTTGTCCTCCGAATGCAACTCCTTTCATGTCCTCTAAATTTGTCATGATATTTTAACAATAACAGGAGAAATAAATCTGGAGACATTACACATCTCTGTCACTGACATCTCCTGATAGGCTGGAATTGGTCCACTTCATTATCAGTGTGGGTAGTAGCTGTTTGTTTCCAGTAGATATTCTTTATAACTTTAAGATCTTTTCCATCCTATTGGAGGTCTCTCACTATGTTTTACTCTATCGAAAGCTTTCGTGTGCTGATGACCTGGTTCTATGGAGCACAAATGAACATGCATCAGTGGCCACCAGATTGCTACAAAGAGCTGTAGATGCATTTGTTGCATGGGCAAATAGATGGTGTGTCAGCATAAACACTGACAAGTGCAGCACCACTCTACTTACCCTCTCTCCAAATCAAAAGGCAGGAGTCATCCAGATAAATGGAACACCCCTAAGAGAATATAAAGAACCAACATACATTGAAGTAACATTTGATAACAGACTGACATGGAGAAAGAACATCAAAAAAGCAGTAGCAAAAGCCAGAAAGAAAAATAGCCATCCTAAGAAAACTAAGTAAAACCACATGGGGAGCCAGTGGGGAAATACTTAGCAAAGTTTATCAACAGAGCATACGACCGCACCTGGAATACGGGTCAACTGCGTGGTGTTCAGCATCAATTATTACACTAAAAGAGCTGGACAAGATGCAAAATCAAGCACTTAGAGTCACCACAGGAGGGATTAGATCAACCCCTATAGTGGAGATGGAGAATATGGGGAGGACAGAAGCACTGGGACAGCACAGAGATACGAAAACGCTAATACAAGCAGAAAAGTTCCTCAGCATGCGAGGCAAGCCTGTGAAGAACAGATTTGAAAAGTTAGCTATGGGGCGGTTGAAAAGAAGCAGTTTTATCCACCAGGCCAAACGACTCTACAGAGAAACCACCGATCTGTAAACAGTTTGGTATCCCCCTGAAAACTATTCCAGAACGGACTCCGTGGAAAGAGGAACATAGACTATCACTACAAATCCAGACAAAAGTGAGAGGAATATTTGACAAGGAAGAACAGATCTGTGTATATAGAGTTGCCATCTCCTTTTGATGAAAAAGCACCAAAATCGACCCCAAAAAGCACCAACAAACACAAACAAATTTTGGAAAGCACCAAAAAATAAAAGCACCAACTGTTTTTACTACAAATGTAACAAGGTAGCACATTATAATTTATTATTATCACTTCATATTACAATGAAGTTTATTCTAGATCCGCCAAATCCCAATCAGAACTACTCTCGAGCAAATAAAGCACTAAAATTGCAATAATATTTTTTTTTGTGGAAAACTCTAAATCAAGCACTGGAGGTATTCATTCAAAATGTTATAAAGTAGCACATTATAATGTATTATTATCACTGAATATGGGTTCCAAATGTTGCTGTATGTAGCCGAGGCGCGGTGTTGGGGTGAGCGCCCAACATTGCTTAAATACCTCAATGGCTCGTGAATACATAACCTATGCAGCAAACGTCCAACTCCTGGCCTTCACGCGGCGGACCTGTTTAAACTAACAGGAGAAGGGGCGACGGCGAATCTCTGGCGCCGGAAAATAACCAGTATGCTCTAGATGTGTATGCACTTACATGCATGCGCAGACAGGTGTGTGCGCGTGTACACATCTACACTTGAGTGAGACCACAGTCTGCTCTAGCAAAGAAAGGTGCTGAAGACGGAGGCAACCAGCCAAGAGGCGCACCACAGAAATCAGGATGCCACGCAATCACGCAAAATGGAATATGTCGACTACTGCTAATCGTTATGGTGCTCGCCCTGCTTTGGACCCCCAGGCAGGTGCAGTGCGGGCCCTATGTCTCGAAAGGGTCCAACCCCAACTACTGGAGGTCCTTCTCAGATGTCCTGTGGAGCCAGGGGACATGAGAATAGGATGACTGGCCTTACCAAACGAAGACTTAAAATAATGCACTGGAATGCGGAGGGAGTCAGCAACAAAATAATAGAATTAGAAAACATCTTGGACCAAGAAAAAGTAAGCATATGTTGCTTGCAAGAAACTCACCTCAATGAAAATATAGCCTTCAAAATCAGAGGCTACCAGTGTTACGGATCTGACCGAAAGGACAGGCGAAAAGGTGGGATACTGACCCTTGTAAGAAATAACATCATGGCTTCCCAAATCAAAGTCTACATGGAAGGGGCTGAGTATCAGACACTTAAACTTAAGACAGGTAATACAGATCTACATCTGATCAATTACTACTGTCCAAGTGACCGCCCACAGGCACTGGACACACTACCACTAAAAGAAAAAATGATTGTGTGTGGCGATTTCAACAGCCACTCGCAGAGCTGGGGCTATGATCACATGGACCAGAGAGGAGAGAGACTGGAAGACTGGCAGGGTGAGAATAGATTCATGTTGATTAACAAGCCGTCCGACCCATATACTTTCTACTCGAGATCATGGCACTCTACAACTACACCTGACCTGGCTTTTCATTCACCAGACCTGGAGTGGAACATTACACGAATTGTTGGGAAACAACTTGGTGGCAGTGACCATCGACCAGTCTTTCTAACTGTAGAAAATGAAGCTTGTAAGTGAAAGCAGCACCCTCTCGAGGTGGAACTACAAGAAAGCAGACTGGGCAATGTACAAGCATCGCACCAGCATACTGGTTAGAAACCTGAACACTGAGAAAGACATAAATAAAGCAGTTGAAGAGTTTGGGAAATGCATACTACAGGCAGCGCGAGAAACAGTACCAAGAGGAGCCCGTAAACAATATAAACCCTACTGGAGTAGTGAACTGGAACAGTTGCATAATGATGTTGAAGTGTGTAGAAAGCAAGCAGAGGCCACACCCAGCCAAGAGCATCACAATAAATTCCAGCATGCAAAAGCCAAATTTCAAAGGGCTAAGCTGCAGGCTAGACGGAAAAGCTGGCAGGAGAAAACGGAGTCTCTGAACTTTGAAAGAGACACAAGGAAATTGTGGAAGCTAATAAAACAGCTTAATGACGAGGGCACAGGGAGAAACTCAAAAATTGCGCTACATAAAGATGGAAAAATCTTAACAAGAAAGCAAGCAGCTGACCATTTTGCGGACTCATTCGCACAAGATAGCAATATCAAAATTAGTCCAGAGAAACAACAAGAGATTCGAGAGAAACGACAACATACAGGACAGAAGGAAATAGTACATGAGGTTCTGGAGGCACCCATCACAATCAGCGAACTGGAGCTAGCCATATCAAAACTGAAAATGAGAAAGTCACCAGGAGCTGATGGTATCTCCAATGAAATGATCAGGAACCTAGGAACAGAGGCCAAAACAAAGCTGTTGCAGATCTTCAATAACAGCTGGACCTTAGGCAGTTTTCCACAAGCCTGGAGAGAAGCAATCATGATACCCCTCCTAAAATCAGGGAAAGATGGTTCCATTGCCTCTAGCTACAGACCAATTAGCCTCACCAGCTGTCTCTGCAAAACACTGGAGCGCATCATCAATCACAGACTACAGTGGTACATTGAAAGTAAAAACATCCTTGTGCCACAGCAGGCTGGCTTTAGGCAGTGCTACTCTACGGAAGATCAGACAACCTACCTCTCTCAAGAAATTGAGGATGCATTCCAAGAGAAGAAGCTGGTGCTTGCGGTATGGATAGATCTGAAGAAAGCCTTTGACAAAGTCTGGAAAGAAGGTCTGATGAAGAAACTGAGAAACTGCAAAGTCAATGGAAGAATGTACAAATGGGTGAAAGCATACTTGCACAACAGAAGAGCCCGAGTACATATAGACGGACTCAAGAGCAAGAAAGTACTACTGCGTCACGGTGTCCCCCAGGGCGGAGTCTTGTCCCCCACACTTTTTCTAATCTTCATCAATGATCTAGTTGCTCACTACCGCATGGAATTAAAGCGGCAATGTACGCCGATGACCTGGTTCTATGGAGCACAAATGAATATGCATCAGTGGCCACCAGATTGCTACAAAGAGTTGTAGATACATTTGCTGCATGGACAAATAGATGGTGTGTCAGCATAAACACTGACAAGTGCAGCACCACCCTATTTACCCTCTCTCCAAAACAAAAGGCAGGGATCATCCAGATAAATGGAACACCCCTAAGAGAAGATAAAGAACCAGCATACCTTGGAGTAACATTTGATGGCAAGCTGACATGGAGAAAGCACATCAACAAAGCAGTAGCAAAAGCCAGAAGGAAAATAGCCATCCTGAGAAAGCTAAGTGGAACCACATGGGGAGCCAGTACGAAAATACTTAGCAAAGTTTACCAACAGAGCATACGACCACACCTGGAATATGGGTCAACTGCGTGGTGTTCAGCATCAAAAACCACACTACAAGAGCTGGACAAGGTGCAAAATCAAGCACTTAGAGTCACCACAGGAGGGATGAGATCAACCCCTATAGTGGAAATGGAGAAGATGGGGAGGACACAGGCACTGAGTGAGCGCAGAGATACGAAAACGCTAATACAAGCAGAAAAGTTCCTCAGCTTGCCAGGCCACCCTATGAAGAACAGATTTGAAAACCTAGCTATGGGGCGGTTGAAAAGAAGTAGTTTTATCCACCAGGCCAAACGACTCTGCAGAGAAACCACTGATCTGCCCACAGTTGGTATCCCCCTAACAACTATTCCAGAGCGAACTCCATGGAAAGATGAGCATAGACTATCGTTACAAATCCAGACAAAAGTGAGAGGAATATTTGACAGGGAAGAACAGAACAGTGTGCAGCGCAGAACAGCCACTCTCAGCTTCCTTGATGAAGAATACCCACAGGATCTCTGGATCCGAGTCTACACAGATGGGTCAGCACAAAATGCTGTTCGAAATGGAGGAGCGGGAGTGTACATAGAATACCCAAATAATACTAGGGACACAGCCAGAGTACCGACAGGAAAGTACTGCCACAACTATGATGCCGAAATTGAGGCAATCAAGATAGCAACAGAGAAATTACTAAATAACAGCAAACACACACAAACACACAACCTGTGGTGCTACTAACAGATGCAAAATCTGTACTCGAGGCGCTCCTCTCTGGTAAATTGCCAGTACTAAGGACACTACTTTCTGAACTTAGCAGTCAGCATAAAGTCACCATACAGTGGATACCATCCCACTGTGGAGTACCCGGAAATGACAGAGCTGATCAATTGGCTAAGGAAGGAGCCAAAGAAGAACAGCCTGATGTGCCCGTTACATACCACCAAAAGAAAAGAATGATCAAATCAGTCAGAAAGCCACCAAAACCTGCTCAAGATGACTACCACGTTATGGACAGACCAGACCAAGTCATTATTCTGCGCCTCAGAACAGGACACAATAGATTACGCAACCACATGTATACAAAATTCAAGATTGGTGAAACAGCCATGTGCACATGTGGATTGGCGTCGCAGACAGCAGAGCACATACTCCAAGACTGCCCAAAATATAACATATCTAGGCAAACCTTCTGGCCTAGAGAGACGACAGTGGAAGATAAACTCTATGGACCACTGTGTGAACTGAAAAAAAAACAGTTCAATTCATGCAAGAGACGACATTGCAGATATAGACATATTTCAAGCGAACGAAAGAAGAAGAAATCACTGAATATTAGAATGAAGTTTATTCCAGATCTGCCAAATCCCATTCAGACAGTTTAGTTTAGTTTAGTTGTTGGATCAACATCACGGCACACGGTTTAACTCATAAGTGCTCCGTTTTCCTCCTAACTCAAACCTGAGTCTGGAGAAACTCAGCTCAATGCACGAACTTCGTTGCATCGGCGAGGATCCTGAAATACTTTGGGTAGATTTTTAACTCGAAATTTTGCCCGGGCAGCGCCGTTAGGCTACTCTTTTTCGATTTCCAACTGCCAAGGGATTTTGTACGTGCGCAACAATACAAAATCCCGGTCCTCATATGGGCTTGAACCCGGCACCTCCAGCAGTCTAGGCGGACACCATACCTCGAGACCACTCAGCCCCCCCCCCCTCCCCCGGAAAAATTCAGTCAGACAACTCCTCTTCAGTTTCTGTAGCTATTTCCTGCTGTGTTTGCTCCTGTGATGATGATTGTCGCGGAATCACTGTGGTTAACGATAAGATGATTAAATAACAGAGACAGTCTGTTTTCACAGTTGAAATTGTTTGTTACAAGTAAAGAAACACTCACGGTGGATCAAAGGAAGCCGCCAGTATTTGAGAGGTCCCTGGGAAAACAGGAATTGTCGGCCTGTTGTGTTGCAAAATCGCGAGATGAAGGGACAGACTGTTGCTTTAGTTGTAGAAAGGGGAGACGAATATTCTTGTGAAGTTAGGGACGGATTGTCTGCCCCTGAGGACACCTGTTGTTGACAGGATAATGACGTCACTAGAACAAACCCCGACTGCAGAAAACGTAGAATTGTTGCTGCTAGTGTAAACAATGAAGTCGACCTAGGCTGACGGATTTTGAATAGCTCTATCCAACCCCCGGGAAGGTTAACCCGGTCAACAAATGCCGAATAGCTCTATCCTTTAGTAGAAAAAAGAATCTAGCGTGTTTTATATCGATTTTATATTGGTGAACATGTGTCTTTTATGGCAAGGTTTAGATTCGATTTGGGATAGTGGAGTTTTCATAAGGTAATTACTAAATAACATTAGATGTGAATAAGGTAGAACAGTCTAGTGATAAATAGAGTTTAGGATTTTAAAATAGTGTTGTTGTGTTGTGGTTAGGTATTCAAGGAGTGTCGGCGACAGTAGGCAATCGCATTGTTAAAAGTAACTAGTGTGAGAAGTCAATTAGCTCAGCTGGTTGGGAATAGTGAAATGGGATGATGTTTAGAGAGATTGAGGATGGTTGGGGGATAGGGGAAATGTCCAATGGTGGGATCTTCCAGTGGGGTCTACTGGGGTTCTACACTTTACATTTTGCTCTGTCCTTGCCCTACCCTACCTCAGACCGAGGTGATGAGCGCCTCTGCCCATGACAGAGTTGGTTCACTGTCATGTATCTGAGTGAGGCCATCGGCCTACACTCATCTAATAGGGGTCAGTGACGGGTTGCTCTCACCGGGTGTGTTGTCTCTCTTTCACAGGTTCCCTCAGGTTGCAAAGAAAAAAAGCTGAAACATCACAGTTTACTATTATGGAGAAATTAGTACAAGAAGATCTAATCAGCGGCTTTTGCACTGGGCCCATGAGACAAAGGGTCGGAAAGAACATGGCTCGGTTGAGCCGGAACATATAAGTTTTTTCGGCAGATGACTTCTTAGTGATAGGGATCACGGAAGTTGAGAGGTATTGTTTTTCCACACCACATGGGAAAAGACCAATAGGTATTATTTTTCCACACGACATGTGAAAAGACCAATAGGTACTGTTTTTCCACATCACATGGGAACAGAACAATAGTATTTATTTTCCCACATCACATGGGAAAAGAACATTAGGAACTGTTTAGGAAATTATTAGATTCCTGTGAGACGGTAAACAATAACAGTGTTCTTGTGAACAGTAGAAACTTTAGAAATGAATTACATTTATTTCAAGGAACAGTGTTTTCGTGTTCTCACTAGGCAAGGATGTTATAAGTCTCAGAACAATAGGGACATGTAATAACGGTGTGTGATCTATTCAGGATCAGTGTCAGACTGTGACCAGGTATTTGAGTTATCAAACAGCTACCGGAGGAAGTCAACATCTAGCAGGAGGGACACATCATTTGGTGAGATTATCGTGTACTGAATGATGATGTGGTGTGATCCTTTCCGGGATGGTCGGGCTGTGCTCCTGAGCTGTTCGGTCTGAGTCTGCAGACACACTAGAGTATACGACATACATTCTACACATACACTTCTCACATACATACACTTTTCTTTATTAAATTAATTTGTTATTACTTTTTAGAAGCTAGAGTTGTTGAGTATGTTGTTTTGGGGAAGTGTGAGAGGGGGCATGATCCAGTGGTGAGTGAGGGAGAAAGAGGTATCCATTGACTGACGGAGTGTTGTGGACGGAATCTGGTGGATTCTCCAGAATAATGATATGGGGTTAAATATAACTAATGTGGGTGTTGATTCCCCTCACTCCAGGGACGACACATTAAATAAATCCACGACAATGATGATGATGATGATGATGATGATGATGATGATGATGATGATGATGATGATGACGACGACGACGACGACGATGATGATGATGATGATGATGATGATGATGATGATGATGATGATGATGATGATGATGATGATGATGATGATGATGATGATGGTGATTGAAAGAAACGTGTATATGCCTCCTGTGATCCAATTTTTCGTAGAATATCCTTAGGTAGTTTACAATCATGACAGCATTTGACATATCTTTTCATTCCATATCTAATAGTCCAAACAACTGTCAAACTCTCTCAGTCTGTTCCGAAATTTTGATTTTATAACTCCCATCTGACTGAAATTACACTCCACGTCCGCATTAGAATGAGGTAAAATGAGCACGGTTAAAGCTAAATCTGTAAGATCTTGGAAAGGATTTTCACCGGTGGCATCCCTGTATGAGGCTATTTCTGCCCACAGTTCAAGTGTGTCAGAGGTCTGTGTCCAGTGCATATGATGAAGTTTTCTCCACTGGAAATCGATGCGGGTGAGAGTAGCTGCATCTTCTACAAACATTGTAGTAAGATCCAATATACAGGGCTTCATTGGCTGTAAATATTCTCTTCCACTAAGACATGACACGGACTGCAACACTCGAACGTTATCGGGCAAACGTAAACGCAGCTGTATCAACAGCTCTATTAAAAACTAGATGCACCTTCCTGCTATTTCTTTCTCAAACTTATAACCTAGATTGAGATTATGATCTAAATAATCTTGAATAGCATCACTTTCTGTTATTTTTTTCCCAGGAATAGCAATCTTTGAATTGATAGAATCAGTAAGTTGGACACGATCGCTGAGTAGTTTTGTTGGATCCTGTATATCTGCTTCGAATTTCTTATTCACACTTTGAATTTCTCCGAGAATATGCTTGAGAAATATGAGATACACATAGTTTTTCATGACGCTAAACATAGAATTTAGAAGTTCTGCTGTATAACAGCGCTCGTTGAGTCTTGCTATATCAAAATGAGTTCTGAGCTCGACCCACCGCTGCAATATTGTGACAATGGCAGATTTAATGGACATCCATCGTGTCTGGCTTAAACTGAACAACCTTCAGCGGATGTTGTCCATCATTTATTGAAGCTAAAAGCTCCCTGTACTTTGCTTGATGAAGACTTCAGTGAGAAAACCAGTTATTTTTTTTCTCTAATCATGAACTCTGTGAAAAACAGCGATTCAGGGCCAGATGGCATAAGATACAACGACATCAATAGGTGTACCGACAACGAGCTAGAAGAACTAGCTGACATGTACAACAACAGTATAGGGAGTGTTAGCACCAAGGAGGAGTTGTTACACAGCTATCTGATTCCCTTGCCGAAGCCTGGCAAAGACCACACAAAAATTCAGGGATATCGAGTTATAACCATGCAGAATACAATAGGCAAGCTGCTGAAGAAGTTAATTGCCAGGAAAACATCAAGCCAGCTAGAGAGGCGAGGTGTCTTCCCACCTACCCTTGGTGGGTACCGTCCAAAAAGAGAAACCTGGACCAATGCAGCAGTTTTTTCCCATGATGTCTATGAAGGTTTCCACTCAGTCATTGAAACCTTTGCTGCAGCGATTGATCTTGAGGACGCGTACAACAGAGTACAATTGGATTTTTTTAATGCTTCAGCTTCCTGAACTAAAAATAACTCAATTCCTACTTAGTTGGATCGCTGCAGCCCTCTTCCAAAGGAAAGCAGTTTTTAGATGTGGCAGTTGGACGTTGGATCCAATAACAATATATCCTGGCCTACCACAGGGATCACCATTATCTCCGGTACTGTTCAACACCTATACTGTGAGAATCACCAGTGAGCTGATCACTGGACCTGGTAGGACATTGTCATATGCCGACGATGTTTTAGTGTATCGCCAAGGTAAAAATAGAGATCACCTTGAAGTGGAACTACAAACCGAACTCAATCGCATAAGTACTTGGTGTGTTGAGGCTGGGTCAATGGCCAACCCAACAAAGGCAACAGTGACCTGGTTCTCGTTGAATAATCATATTGTCAACACTCCAACACCAACTGTAAATCTGTGTTTAGAGAAGGTGGAAAGAACGCAGGCAATGAATTACCTGGGGATACGGTTTGATCGAAGCCTTGCGTATAATGAGCACATAGACCAGGTGATAACAAAGGCCAAGCGGGGGATGGCTGCAATTCGGGTGATGGCGGCAGCAAACTGTGAGCAGCGCCATCTATGTCTTCTATACGAAGGGCTGGTCATGTCTGTTTTTGAGTATGCGATGGCAATCCTGACTCTCAGCCGTAAGCAGATAGAAAGGATGGAAAGGATACAGAATGAAGCTATGCACATTATTCTTGGATGTACAAGAGATGCAGCATGCAGGGCGATGCGCTACCTTCTTGATTTTCCAACCATTGAAGACAGAATACAAGTCTGCAGAGCTCGCGCCTACCTCTGAGTTAACGCAAACACACAACATCCACTGCATAGTGAAATTATGAAGGTGAAGGGCAGCAGGTTAAGAAGAGGACGGTCGTGGATGGGTCAAACCGAAGACATTCTTCAACAGGTGTGTTCACTTGAGGACTTAGAACCTGGCAATGAGTGGGTACAAGTGCCAACAGATTTCTGCACATCCTTTTCAGTTTGCATCCAACTAGACAGAAAATGGAGACAAGAAAACCCGGCAGCTGTGGAGGCGGAAGTACAAGCGTTATTTTTCGAGAATTCGCTAGACGGTGATGTTGTCATGTACACAGTTGAGTCGGTTGTCCGACATGGGAGAAGCTCATGGATCTTTACGGCTCAGGCCGGAGGGAGAATTGTGAAGGACTCTGGTGCTTCTGCTGAGACCACAAGTAGCCTGACTATGGAAGTCATGGCAGTAAGTAAAGCAATAACATGGCTCGAGACACAGACATTCACTAGGGCATGTTTCCTTAGCGACTCAATGAACATGCTCAAGAGGATAGATATGGGGGGGGGGGGGATCTGAAGAGAATGGTTGCTGACTCTGGAGCGGTCTCGGCTGGCAAAGATTAGTTTCATCTTCGTGCCAGGGCATGCGGGAGTATAAGGGAATGAGCGGGCTGACAAGCTTGCAGGTAACGCTACTGTGGTGGGCGGGACGCGCCATGGACCAGGCTGACATTCTGAATGCTCTACAAGAAATAAGACTTTTGCGAGAACCAAGTGATGACTGTGAATCTACAACCATGGCCAGACTCCGAGAACAGCAAATTAAAAGAGGGGTGGCCAAACAAGAACACTACACAGGAAGCCAAAGAAGTCTGATAAACCAACACAGAACTGGTGTCGTTAGCCGCTACACGCTGCGGGATTTGCTGAGGAGGGGATCCAAGCACTTATGGACTGAGTGGTTCGATGTGCAATAAGGATGACCGGTCGACTAACTAACTAACTAACTAACTAACTAACTAACTAACTAACTAACTAACTAACTAACTAACTATCTAACTAACTAACTATCTAACTAACTAACTAACTAACTAACTAACTAACTATCTAACTATCTAATCTAACTATCTAACTATCTAACTATCTAACTAACTAACTATCTAACTATCTAACTAACTAACTAACTAACTAACTAACTGACTGACTGACTGAACTCTATGTTCCTGGGCAGACAAGCAGCTGCTGCCTGTGACACTGCCAGCTGAAAGGAATGACATACACACCTAACTAGTACCATATGAGGAACTTCGGATCTTAATTTTGTATATACTCCATTGTTTACACATGTCATGACAGATGCATTGTCAGTGCCAAGTGCAACTAGTCTTTGCAACTCAAGTCCATTCTTGTTTAAACAATCTTTTAACGCATTGCATATTGCCTGCTCGTTGCAGTCACTCACTTTAACTAAATCGCATTAAAGGGAGTAAATGACTTGAATATTGCGCAGTAATGTACTAAGATAAGACTGTTTTACTCCCTCACTTCAGTTCAAATTCGGCTTTTTAGTGTTTCCAAAATTATTTTTAAAGTAACTTTTACCCACCCCAAAAAAGCACTAAAAAGCACACACACAAAAAATTGTGAATCACCAAATTCGCGCGGCCGCGCTAAATGCAACATTTTGGCACTTAAATGACTTGAAAAGGCACTAAATTTGGTGTTAAAATCGTCAAAATGGAAACGCTGAGTGTACAGCGCAAATCAGCCACTCTCAGCTTCCTTGATGAATAATACCTACAAGACCTCTGGATCCGAGTCTGCGCAATTGGGTCAGCACAAAATGCTATTCGAAATTGAAGAGCGGAAGTGTATATAGTCGCTTAAAAGTCGGGAGTGTATATAGAATACCCAAATCCCCTCTGCCGTGCGTCCACCTTGACGAGGTAGAGGGGCTTGCGCGTTCCAATGACCCCAAGAGCTATGCCGACGGTAGCACAGCTACTGGTAGGGTCAGCCATGTCGGACAGGTCAAGGGAGAGGGACCAGACGAAGAGACGCACAAACCTGCTGCCTTGTAAGGTAGACTGGGGACAGTCAAAGGCTAGGGAAAGCATCCCGAAAAATGCTTGTCGAAATCGGATGTACTGAGCCACAGGCTTGACAAAAAAGTGCAACGTAACTTTATCATTTCATGATGCCGCAGATGAAAATTAATCGTTATGGTGCTAATCCCGTGAAGTCCCATCAGGCGGTGATAGTTCCGGGCCCCCTGCCTCGAGGGGGTCCACCCATGACTACTGGTGGTCACCTTCCCCTGTGCTGTGGAGTCAAGGCACAGAGGAGTAGGTTAAGAGCTATTGACCAAACACCCTGGACACTCAATATACTACAGTGGAATGCCGAAGGAGTTTATAACAAGAAAGACTCCCTGACACAGCGTCTTCATAAAGATAGAATAGATGTGGCAAGCATTCAAGAGACACACCTCAATGCCAAGCGCAAATTTTCAGTCAGGGGATATGAGGCCACACGTTTCGACCGCGAAGGACACAAAGGAGGAGTTCTAATACTTATACGAAATACAATACCTTGCAGCGAAGTATCTGTGATCTCTGACAACCAAACAGATATTATAGGTGTTGATATAATGATAAAGGACGTGAAAATAAGAATTTACAATCTGTATAGCCCGGCAGATAAGGATCTTACACTCTCAAACATGAAAATAACTGACACAAATTGCATTATTGTCGGAGACTTTAATAGCCGTTCAGAAAGATGGGGATTCCCAGATACTGACAAAAGAGGAGATGAAGTGGAGGACTGGGAAATAGACTCAAATCTCCATCTACTCAACAAAGCGGATGACACACTGAGCTTCTACTCCAGAAGATGGTTTACCACTTCTACTCCAGACTTAGCTTTCTGCACAGGAGACATCCTCCACAAAATCGATCGCCATGTGCTTGACCAATTAGCAGGTAGTGACCACAGACCAATCAAGCTTGTAATGGATATGGAGTATGTTCCACAGGAGCAAAAGCCATTGCCCCGCTGGAATTACAAACGAGCAGATTGGGACAGATTTGCCATACTAACAGACAAATATTGTGAAAACATAAATACACGATATGCAACATGAAGCAAATGGTGGAAAGTCTAAACAGAGCAATAATACAGGCAGCCACTGAGTCTATTCCAAGAGGAGCCAGGAAAAATTACAAACCATACTGGACTGAAGAACTACAAATTTTGGAGGACAAAGTTGAAGATGCCTGGAAGACCGCAGAGAGAGAACAAACAACTGAAGCGAAGATCTCTCTCAAAGCCATCTCAGCAAAATATAAAAGAACAGTAAATCAAACAACAAGAGATTGTTGGAGGGAAAAAACAGAAAACCTGAATTTTGACAGGGATGGAAACAAACTATGGAAACTAGTGAAAGCCATGAACAATGAAGGACCTAGAAACAAAGAAATATTAATTAAACAAGGTAATCCCTTGCTTACAGGAAAAAAGGCTGCAAATGCACTAATGGAACACTATGCCAGTGCAAACCACATTGATATTACAACCGAACAGAAGAAAGCAATCAAAGATAAACAGATACATCATAGTAATACAGAGACAGCAGCAGAATATATGATGGCAAATCTAACAATGGAAGAAATGAAACAGGCAATGAATACCCTAAAAAAGAAGAAATCACCAGGAAAGAATGGAATCACAAATGAAATGCTAATAGGACTAGGCACTAAGGCAAAAAAGAAACTACTAGCAGTCCTAAATTACAGCTGGAAGAGAGGAATAGTCCCACAGGCATGGAAGGAAGCTATACTAATACCAGTCCCAAAGAAAGGAAAAGACCTGGAAGAACCAAATGGCTATCGACCTATCAGTCTACTTAGCTGTGTAGGAAAATTAATGGAACGCATTATCAATGGCTGGCTAACATGGCATCTGGAAGAAAACAAACTCTTAACACCACACCAAGCAGGATTCAGAAAGTACAGATCCACTGAATATCAAATAACCTACATAGCTCAGGAAATAGAGGATGCCTTCCAAGAGAAAAAGCACATACTAGCGGTCTCGATAGATTTAGAAAAAGCATTTGAAAAAGTATGGAAGGAAGGACTGAAAGTAAAACTGCAAAAAATGCATGTTTGTGGGAAAATGTACAAATGGATCAGCCACTACCTTGAGAACAGAACTGCCAGGACAAAAGTACAAGGACAAACCAGCAAAATGATGATGTTGGAGCAAGGTGTCCCCCAAGGAGAAGTTCTTTCACCTAACATTATTCCTAGCATATGTAAACGACATCACGGAAAATTTTTCCAGCCAGAGTACACACATCATCCTTTGCAGATGACCTAGCCATATGGATATCTGAAGAATATATTAGTACAGCTAAAAGTAGAATACAGCAAGCCCTATTAGCACTAGAGGACTGGTCAAAATCATGGCTAGTGAAGATAAATGAGGAGAAAACAACATGCACAGTGTTCTCCCTCTCAAATAAAACTCAACAACCTAAGCTGGTATAGAATGGAAAATATTGCGCCATGAAGAAAATCCAAACTATCTAGGTGTCACCTTTGATCGTCGCCTGACATGGAAAACACAGGTTGAGAAAAATCGAACAAGAGCAAGGCAAAGAATGGCAATCATGAAAAAGCTTGCTGGTACAACGTGGGGAGCAGATGAGAAAGTTCTCAAGAAGTTATATACTGGACTGGTGAGGCCAGTACTGGAATATGGCATTGCAGCTTGGGAAACAGCAGCTAAGTCAAACTTTAACAAAATAAGTAGAGTCCAAAACCAAGGAATGCGAATAATAACTGGAAGCCTGAAGACAACGCCTATTAATGAACTAGAAAAGATCACTTGTTTACAACCAATGCAGGATAGAAGAGATAGCAGAGCCCAGCAACAAGCAGAAAAATTTAGAAGATTGACAGACCACCCTATGTATAAAAGGTTCAGTGGTTTTGGAAAGGGAAGACTGAAGCGCAGCAACTTTGTAGAAACTGCAAAACGAAAGATTAGGGCAGATCATATTCTTAACATATCAACAGTCAAACCCATTTACAATGCACACAAGTTCCCAGCTTGGAGACAGCAGCAACTGCCTGAGATGATAGAACACATTCCTGGAATTGAGAAAAAGAACACCCAGCATTGTCACAAAATACTGGAGGCCATCGTCCTGATGAATGAGAAAGAAGACAGAAAAAGTTGTTGTGAGGGTCATTGACACAACGTCGAGCGAGATTGCTACGATCGTTTTGTTGTAAGCAGGGGATCCCGATCTAAGAGTCGGATGTCTCTGATGTACGATGAGCGGAGTTCCCGTGAGCCACGGGGGAAAAACGATATACCGAGAGATCGTGGTTTTCAAAGAAGAACGTCAACCAGGTCTTGGGACAAAGATCAAAAGATCAAAAGATGAGTGGGGATGATTTGGTGGGGAGGAGAACGCACATGACGTCTTAACGAAACAGTATATATTGGTTGAAAAACATGTTTTGTTTGAGTGTGCTAACAACTATTCCACCTAGCAGAAGTGTTTTATCTATTCGTGGTCCTTATTAGAAGAGAAATTACCATGTCCCGAGTTGCCTTAGAGGCAATGGGAATTTGTGCTTATGTGCATGTATGTTTCGATTCAGGACTACAATAGGTCGTATAAGGTTCCACGGAAAGTCACGAAGAAGAAATTTACTACTCTTGTGCAGAGATAAATTACCCCAGGAATATGAACTCTGTGTATAGAAATTTACTATGCTGGTGCAGGGATAAATAACCTCAAGTCTAAGAACTCGGTGGATAGGAATTTACTTCTCTGGGGCAGAGCGAAATAACCAAAAGATTCTGAACTCTGTAAAAATATAAAAAGGAAAAAGGGATAACTCACGAACAGTTTCCATGCATACAAAAAATCATTAATTGACTAACCGGCGACAGTGTGTCGAACATATCGAGATACAGTGGTTTAGACAGTGTTGATGTGCTTTCAGCAATGGATTTTATTAACTACCTGAATTGTGAGTGTGTAGAATTCAAGGACTTACATTAATCCCATTATTCAGTAGTGATCAGACTGTGCAAAATTTCAAGATATTGGAATACGGCCAGAATCAGACGGAGAGAAGCGTCCCCGGGTGAGCTCAATCCAAATCTGTGTGGTGTGTCATCGAATGGTCGTATAATGATGAGAGATGGGATGCTGAACATAGACATAAAGAGTCCTATCTCGCATACACAATAGACTACACCACAGATTACATATACACATTCAATACACCCACCTGACATAGTTTTCTGTATTAAACATTATAATAATTGTTTGAATAAAGTATTGTCGGGTTATGTTCTGAAGGAATAAAAGAGAGAGAGAGAGAGAGAGAGAGAGAGAGAGAGAGAGAGAGAGAGAGAGAGAGAGAGAGAGAGAGAGAGAGAGAGAGAGAGAGATCATAAGACATAAAGGGGGTATGTAGACAAAGGTCCACCAGCAGGGAAAAACTGACAAAAAGGATATTTAACGGTGTGCTTGTTGACTCCACTTTCCCCCCAGGGACGACAAGTGACAAGCATGAAACCGAAAAAAGAGAAATAACCCTAAACTACATAAAAGAACATTACCCAAGCAGCAATTAGACCCATGCATATACAGATGGATCAGCCAAAAATTCAATAGAGAATGGAGGAGGAGGAATTCTCCTAAATTTAAAAAAATGGAGTGAAAAAAACACATTCAGTCGCAACTGAAAAGTTTTCAAGTAACTTCAAAGCGGAGGTAGAGGCTCTGAAAACTAGCAGCAGAAATGCTCTTGATGGAGGAAAATAAAGAGAAGCAAATAGCTATCTTCACAGATGCAAAGTCAGCTGTCTCAATACTGAAGAGCAATAACAGCACAGAAATAGCTGACCTAAGAGCAGCACTCCATGGTCTATGCCAGAGATCCAAAAAAGTTGTAATACAGTGGATCCCATCACATTGCAGTATACCTGGAAACTGAAGAGGCTGACAGACTGGCACAAAAAGGGCGGACGACTACCACAGCCTGACATAGACATAACCTATAATGAGGCAAAGATGGTGATAAAAAGCACCTATAGAACCAAATGGGAATCAGAGCATCCAGGCCACCAGAAGGATGATGCATATTACAAACTCGACCGAAGAGAACAAGTAGCAATCTTCAGACTCCGCACAGGACATAACAGGCTGAAATACCACTTGTTCAATAAACTAAATATAGGAGATACCGATAAATGTAATTTTCGAACTGGAAAAATGACAGCAAAATATTTGCTGCAGGATTGCCCAATATATGCAGAACAGAGAAATTTAATATGAGCACAACCCACTACTGAGAAAGATATTTTGGCCCACACCTGCTTCATTTGAGGACAAGCTCTATGGAGATATCAACAAGCTCAAGTTGACCGCAGCTTACTTTAACTACATACAGGTTGACATTTAAAGGTGTATGAAGAAGTATTCAGACTGCCACACTTCATACCACAGGTATGTCGGTTACAAAAGCCTCACAGAGGCATGCAATGGAATATTGCTTGGATAGCAAATCCATTACATGGAAAGTCCAAATCAAAAGCTCACTGTGTGGGCTTCATAAAAGGTGGAAAAAGTGTCCTAGTGGCACGAAATGGAATATTGCTTGGATAGCAAATCCATTACGTGGAAAGTCCGAATTAAAAGCTCACTGTGTGGGCTTCATAAAAGGTGGAAAAAGTGTCCTAGTGGCACGAAATGGAATATTGCTCGGATAGCAAATCCATTACGCGGAAAGTCCGAATCGAAAGCTCACTGTGTGGATGTCATCTGCACACTGCATTCTTCTGGTTTCCGGAAGGCCCAATATACGGAAGTGAGGCTAAGCAGGACGTGACGATTCCTTGGGTGAGCCCAGTACCAGAGCGCTGTGTGTTGGCTCTGCAATTATGGAAGCCTCCTTGGATGGCGGGGAATGCCCATGGTCTGCCCCTGCCTTCCCTTGAGGGCTGACCAGGATGTCTTTGGCTGTTCTATATGGGCCAGCTAGGATGGGAGATAACACCACAACAGTGAGAGTCAACCGTCCTAAGAAACCCCCGGGAAGGTTAACCCGGTCAACAAATGCCCGCAGAAGTCGGATGTGTCGGCCTAACGGCGCAAGAACGCAGCTCTGCTGTAAACAGGCACAACGCAATCACATCCGAAAAAAAAACTCCGGATGAACGTAGAAGAAGAAGAAGAAGAAGAAGAAGAAGAAGAAGAAGAAGAAGAAGAAGAAGAAGAAGAAGAAGAAGAAGAAGAAGAAGAAGAAGAAGAAGAAGAAGAAGACCCAAATAATACTAGGAACACGGCCAGAGTACCAACAGGAAAGTACTACCATAACTATGATGCTGAAATTGAGGCACTCATTATTATTATTATTATTATTATTATTATTATTATTATTATTATTATTATTATTATTATTATTATTGGCACCTTTCCGTCTTGACAGACGATAGTTTGGTACATTGTGCTTTAAAAAGGCTTAATAACTACGATCCATGGCGGTGGCGAGTGTGGCTGGTAAGGCCAATTCTTGCTGCAAATGTTTGCCCACAGTAGGTGCATGTGAAAACATGGTCACTTCCACCATTTTGCATCATCTTACGTCTCTCACGCTCTGTGTGTGCTTTATCTGCAATCATTTTCTCCTTTGTCTTTATTCCGTTTCTGATAGTTGCCCTCCATGCAACACGTTCAGCGGCGACGTGCTCCCAATGTGCATTATCAATGCCTGTATCAATCATGTCCCGCTTACACACATCTTTGTATCGTAGTAGAGGCCGACCCTGAGATCTCCTACCCGTCTGTAATTCACCAAAAAAGATGTCCTTTGGTATTCTACCATCATCCATCCTCCTAACGTGTCCTATCCATCTAAGTCTACGAAGACTGAGCATGGAATACACCGTCACACAACCTGATCTTTCCAATACTTCAGTATTTGTGATTTTGTCTTGCCACTTAATACCAAGTATTCTTCGCAGACACCGCATATGAAAGCTGTTTAAACGTTTCTCTTGGCGTGAGTAAGTTGTCCAGGTTTCACTGCCATAAAGAAGAGTACTAAGGGCACAGGCTTGGTAGACGAGGACTTTTGTTTTGGCAGTAAGCTTCCTGTTCTCCCAGACTCTTTTTGCTAACATGTTCATTGTTGTTGCTGCCTTGCCAATCCTGATGTTGATTTCCTGATCGAGGGATAATTTCCTATTTACATCTGATCCTAGATATGTAAAATGGTCTACTATCTCCAGTTCGGCGTCGTCAATAAAGATTGATGGTACACCATGTGCACCTTGTGACATAATCTGTGTCTTCTTTTTGTTAATTGTTAAACCAAATTCAGAACAAGCATTGGAGAATGCAGATAGTAGATGTTGTAATTCTTCCTCAGAGTGGGTCGTAATCGCAGCATCATCCGCAAAAAGCAACTCTCTGATTAGTACCCTGCTAATTTTGGTCTTGGTCTTCAATCTCTGAGCATTATAGAGGCCACCATCTGAACGTGAGTGAATGTATATACCATCATCCTGATCACGAAAGGCATATTTCAGTAGAAGTGAAAAGTATATCCCAAAGAGGGTGGGGGCTAGCACACAGCCTTGCTTAACTCCACTCTTGATTTCAAACTCTTCTGAAGTTGAGCCATCAAACTTGATTATACCCTTCATGCCTGTGTGGAACGATTCCACAATGGACAGAAGAGTTGGTGGGCAGCCAATCTTCTTTAGTGCTTTGAACAGACCCTCACGACTGACCAAATCGAATGCCTTTGTGAGGTCGATGAAGGCAATAAACAGTGGCTGATTTTGTTCCCGGCATTTTTCTTGCATCTGTCGCAATGAGAATATCATATCAATGGTAGACCGGTTCTGACGGAAGCCACACTGTGATTCGGGGTAGACTTGATCTCCCAGGACTTGAAGTCTGTGCAGGACAATTCTGGCAAATACTTTCCCAACAATACACAGAAGTGAGATACCCCTATAGTTGTTACAGTCGCTCCGATCTCCCTTGTTCTTGTACAGCGTTATGATGTTTGAATCTTTGAAATCCTGTGGGACTTGTCCTTCTCGCCAGCATAGCTCTATTAGCTGGTGGATCTGTAGAGCGAGTGTGTCTTGCCCACTCCTGATCACGTCTATTGGAATCCCATCCTTACCTGGAGCCTTGCCAGATGCAAGCTCATTTATAGCACACTTAACTTCTGTTATGGTGGGAAGTGTGTCCAGGTGGTCAAGAGTTGGCAGGGCCTCTATGGCGTTGAGGGCATCATCCGCTAGCTTGGTCTCACTTGAGTAAAGCTCTAAATAGTGCTCGACCCATCTATCCATCTGCTGTTTCTTATCAGTGATGATTTCTCCAGTCAAGGTTTTCAGCGGTGTACTTCTTTTGATCATTGGACCACAGGCTTTCTTTATCCCTTCATACATGCTTCTGATGTTTCCCTTATCACTTGCGATTTGAATGGACTCACATAACTTGATCCAATAGTCATTCGCACACTGCCTGGCAGCCTTTTGTACATCCTTCCTTGCTTGCTTCAGCTCACTCAGAGTGTTACGTGTTGGTCTTTCCTTGTTTCTTAAGAGAGCCATCTTCTTTTTATCAATCAAGGGCTGAAGTATCTGGCTGTTTGCCGCAAACCAGTCCTGCCTCTTATGATCCACAGTGCCGTAAACCCCTACCGCTGTTTTATAAATAGTTTCCTTAAGTTTACTCCATTTATCATTTACTATACAATTTTCTGATGTATCATTGAAAGCGTCTTCAAGTTGCTGTTGAAATTCAAAGCACTTTCCAGGATCGTGAGTGTTAGTAATATTAATCCTGGGGCTAGACTTGTGTTTAGCTGTGTAGATTCTCTTTGGTCTCAGTCTAACCCTTGCAACAACCAAAGAATGATCTGTATCACAGTCAGCACTGTGGTAACTTCGAGTTAATGATGTATGGTTCAGATGTTGTCTCCGTGTGATAATGAAGTCCAGCTGATGCCAATGGCCGGATCTTGGATGTTTCCATGTGACCTTATGCATCTCTTTTGTTTTAAAAAAGGAGTTTGTAATACATAGGTCATTTCTAGTGCAATGCTCCAGCAGCCTTTGCCCAATATCATTCATGCGACCGATGTTGTATTTTCCAAGGCACACTGGCCATGAACTCGAGTCCTTGCCCACACGAGCATTGAAATCACCGAGAATATAAATATAGTCGGATTTTGGAACTGCCTTGATCGCAGAGTCTAGCTGCTCATAGAACGTATCCTTCACATCATCAGAGGAAGCGAGTGTCGGTGCGTATGCAGTGAGAATGGTGGCAAATCCACAGGAGGTTGCCAAGCGCAGTGATAATAATCTTTCATTACCTCCAGCTGGGATATCAATCATTCCCAGTAGCGAATTCTTCACTGCAAAGCCCACACCATGTTGCCTTTTTTCTGCCTGCCCTCTTCCCTTCCAAAAAAAGGTGTAATTGTTTTCCCTGAGTGACCCTTCCTCAGCGAGGCGAGTCTCCTGCAGGCCAGCAATATCAATGTTAAGACGATCGAGTTCAGCATCAATCACAGCCGTTTTTCTCACATCGTCAATATTTGTCAAGTCTGTGGAAAATCCTGGACACATGGTTCTCACGTTCCAGGATGCAAGCCGTAGCTTGAGGATTTCTATTCTTTTTATTAGTACCTGGTGCATTGGTTTTACAGCCTGCGATTCAGATTTTGTCCTAGCCCCAAGCACCCATTGAAGCAGGCAGGCTGTGGCGGATCAGCACCCAATTGGCTGGGGGCTGCCCAGCTTGAGGCGGGCGGTAGCTGATCAGTGACACCTGTAGGTGTCTCCCACCGTCAGAGGCAACGCGTGGCGCCCCATGTCTACGCCAACTGACAAGGACTTATAACCCGTAACAGTTGCCTCTCGCTTTGATTCCGAGACCAGTTAAGACCAGGGATGGAGTTATTGCCTCTCCATAGCACAAAGCCTGGGCTAAAATAAAGAAACCATGTGTTGCCCATGCAGCATGATCCCTCTCTCGGCCTGCCTAGTTCACTCCAGAGGAAAGTTGGCACTCATGATAGCAATAGAAAAATTACTAAATACCAGCCATGGTGTACCATGGTGCTAATGACAGATGCAAAATCAGTACTCGAGGCGGTTCCAAATGTTGTTTTATGTAGCCGGGGCGCAGTGTTGGGGTGAGCGCCCAACATTGCTTAAATACCCTAATGGCTCGTGAATACATAACCTCTGCAGCAAAAGTCCAACTCCTGGCCTTCACGTGGCGGAACTGTTTTAACTAACAGGAGAAGGGGCGACGGCGAGTTTCTGGCGCCGAAAAATAACCAGTATGCTCTAGATGTATATGCACGTACATGCATGCGCAGACACGTGTGTGCGCGCGTATACATCTACACTCGAGTGAGACCACAGTCTGCTCTAGCAAAGAAAGGTGCTGAAGACGGAGGCAACCAGCCAGGAGGCGCACCACAGAAATCAGGATGCCACGCAATCACGCAAAATGGAATTTGTCGACTACTGCTAAATGTTATGGTGCTCGCCCTGCTTTGGACCTCCAGGCAGGTGCAGTGCCGGACCCTATGTCTCGAAAGGGTCCAACCACAACTACTGGAGGTCCTTCTCAGATGTCTTGTGGAGCCAGGGGACATGAGAATAGGACGGCTGGCCATACTAAACAAAGACTTAAAATAATGCACTGGAATGCGGAGGGAGTCAGCAACAAAGAAATAGAATTACAAAACATCTTGGACCAAGAAAAAGTAAGCAAAAATTGCTTGCAAGAAACTCACCTCAACGAAAATATAGCCTTCAAAATCAGAGGCTACCAGTGTTATCGATCTGACCGAAAGGACAGACGAAAAGGTGGGATACTGACCCTTGTAAAAAATAACATAATTGCTTCCCAAATCGAAGTCTACATGGAAGGGGCTGAGTATCAGACACTTAAACTTAAGACAGGTAATACAGACCTACATCTGATCAATTACTACTGTCCAAGTGACCGCCCACAGGCACTGGACACACTACCATTAAAAGAAAAAATGATTGTGTGTGTCGATTTCAACAGTCACTCGCAGAGCTGGGGATATGATCATATGGACCAGAGAGGAGAGAGACTGGAAGACTGGCAGTATGAGAATAGATTCATCTTGATTAACAAGCCGTCCGACCCACATACTACTCGAGATCATGGCACACTACAACTACACCTGACCTGGCTTTTCATTCACCAGACCTGGAGTGGAACATTACACGAATTGTTGGGAAACAACTTGGTGGCAGTGACCATCAGCCAGTCTTTCTAACCGTAGAAAATGAGCTTGTAAGTGAAAGCAGCACCCTCTCGAGGTGGAACTACAAGAAAGCAGACTGGGCAATGTACAAGCATCGCACCAGCATACTGGTTAGAAACCTGAACACTGAGAAAGACATAAATAAAGTAGTTGAAGAGTTTGGGAAATGCATACTACAGGCAGCGCGAGAAACAGGAAGTAAGTAAGTAAGTAAGTAAGTAAGTAAGTAAGTAAGTAAGTAAGTAAGTAAGTAAGTAAGTAAGTAAATCTTTATTTTCCAAGGGTTAAAAATTGGACACTCAGGCCCGTCTGACATTTTGCCCTTCTTCTCTATTTCCTCTCATACATTCTTTCATTCAACATCTCTTATGAAGCAATTCTTTGACAACAAAAGAACAATAAGCATTAAACGCATGAAAAATAATCAATAATACATGACTCGTTGAGGCAATGTTTAACATGGGCATCATGAATACCCAAGGTGGGTGTAACGTGCCATACATATGGGAATGTTGTTGTTGTTGTTTGTTTTTTGTTTTTGTTTTTTCGGCTAGTTGTAGTTCGAGATAATTTACCATTATTATTGTCTTTGTTGCTGTTTTTTTTTTAAAGGGGACATGTAGTCTGTCCTGAGGTAGTGTTCAAACAGGTTGCGACTGTATGTATAATGATTGAGATGTCTTTGATTTCTTGTGGAAGATTGTTCCACAACTGAGTGGCAGAGTATGCTAAGCTTGTTTTAAATAAGTCTATCCTTGGTTTAGGGACATGGAGTATATTTAGTCGTTCGCTATGTCTTGCATTATATTTAAACAATGGCCAAAGGTAGCTTGGGGCATTTTGAAATAGGATTTTATGAATTAGTTTAGCCTTATTAAAAAGTAGGCGTTTGTGGAGTGGCAGTAACCGAAGATGTTCATGTAGGTTAGAATTGTCTGTAAGCTTATCACCATTTATTAGACGCACTGCCCTTTTCTGGAGTGAATAAAGGCGTTTTATTATTGATTTGGAGCATCCATTCCAGATTGTGGAGCATTAATCAATATATGTTTGTATGTGGGAAGTATAGAATATGTTTCTTGTGTCTTCGTAGAGGAAATTTTTAATTTTGGCAACTTGGTATATTTTATTGGCTATTTGTTTAACTAGAGCATGAACATGGGAATTGATTTTGAACTATGATAAGACCCAGTGCCTTGTGCTCAGTTACACTTTCTATAGGCTTGCTACCAATGTGCAGCTGAAGAGTTCTCTGCGAGTTTAGACTGTAAAGTCTTTGCCTGGTTCCTATTAACAAAGATTTATTTTTAGAAATGTTTGCATGACTCCAGTTAACTACACTATTTATGTCCGGTTGCAAGGATAATTCTAACACATTACGATCAACAGCGTTTGTATATACTGTGCAGTCGTCTGCAAATAGATTGCAGGACGATGACAGTTATAAGGGAGGATCATAAGGGATGCAGAGGTGTTTCCAAAGCACCAGGGCCGGATTATATACTGGCCAAGACCTATTGACGCGTCCTCGTCGAGCGTCCTGGGCAACAGGTCCCTTCGGGGTCATGGCTACAGTCAATAGGATCGCCGATTCCTCCGAAGTCGGAGATTGTCTGCCTGTACGGCGAGGAACCACTAGTCTGCACACCAATAAGCCAGACATGGGACAACGGATACTCAAGCAAACCTCAGGTCCTGTATGACATCACACTGATATTGGACAACAGGATGCCTTCATCCGACATACAGGATTTCGCGCTGGAGCTCAAGCCAACGAACACAAGCAAGCAAGCAAGTAAGTGACTGCAACGCGCAGGCAATATGCAATGCGTTAAAAGATTGTTTAAACAAGAATGGACTTGAGTTGCAAAGACTAGTTGCACTCGGCACTGACAATGCATCTATCATGACATGTGTAAACAATGGAGTATATACAAAATTAAGATCCGAAGTTCCTCATCATGGTACTAGTTAGGTGTGTATGTCATTCCTTTCAGCTGGCAGTGTCACAGGCAGCAGCTGCTTGTCTGCCCAGGTACATAGAGTTCAGTTAGTTAGTTAGTTAGTTAGTTAGTTAGTTAGTTAGTTAGTTAGTTAGATAGTTAGATAGTTAGTTAGTTAGATAGTTAGATAGTTAGATAGTTAGATAGTTAGTTAGTTAGTTAGTTAGATAGTTAGTTAGTTAGTTAGTTAGATAGTTAGTTAGTTAGTTAGTTAGTTAGTTAGTTAGTTAGTTAGTTAGTTAGTTAGTTAGTTAGTTAGTTAGTTAGTTAGTTAGTTAGTTAGTCGACAGATCATCCTTATTGCACATCGAACCACTCAGTCCATAAGTGCTCGGATCTCCTCCTCAGCAAATCCCGCAGCGTGCAGCGGCTAACGACACCAGTTCTGTGTTGGTTTATCAGTCTTCTTTGCGTAGTGTTCTTGTTTGGCCACCCCTCTTTTAATTTGCTGTTCTCGCAGTCTGGCCATGGTTGTAGATTCACAGTCACCACTTGGTTCTCGTCAAAAGTCTTATTTCTCGTAGAGCATTCAGAATGTCAGCCTGGTCCATGGTGCGTCCGCCCTCCACAGTAGCGTTAGCTGGGAGCTTGTCAGCCCGCTCATTCCCTTGTACTCCCGCATGCCCTGGCACAAAGATGAAACTAATCTTTGCCAGCCGAGACCGCTCCAGAGACAGCAACCATTCTCTTCGGATCCCCCCCCCCAATCTCTATCCTCTTGAGCATGTTCATTGAGTCGCTAAGGAAACATGCCCTAGTGAATGTCTGTGTCTCGAGCCATGTTATTGCTTTACTTACTGCCATGACTTCCATAGTCAGGCTACTTGTGGTCTCAGCAGAAAGCACCAGAGTCCTCCTTCACAATTCTCCCTCCGGCCTGAGCCGTAAAGGCCCATGAGCTTCTCACATGTCGGACGACCGACCCATCTGTGTAAATGACAGCATCACCGTCTAGCGAATTCTCGAAAATCAACGCTTGTACTTCCGCCTCCACAGCTGCCGGGTTTTCTTGTCTGCATTTTCTGTCTAGTTGGATGCAAACTGAAAAGGATGTGCAGAAATCTGTTGGCACTTGTACCCACTCCTCGCCAGGTTCTAAGTCCTCAAGTGAACACACCTGTTGAAGAATGTCTTCGGCTTGACCCATCCACGACCGTCCTCTTTTTAGCCTGCTGCCCTTCACCTTCATAATTTCAATATCCAGTGGATGTTGTGTGTTTGCGTTAACTCTGAGGTAGGCGCGAGCTCTGCAGACTTGTATTCTGTCTTCAATGGTTGGAAAATCAAGAAGGTAGCGCATCGCCCTGCATGCTGTATCTCTTGTACATCCAAGAATAATGCGCATAGCTTCATTCTGTATCCTTTCCATCCTTTCTATCTGCTTACGGCTGAGAGTCAGGATTGCCATCGCATACTCAAAAACAGACATGACCAGCCCTTCGTATAGAAGACATAGATGGCGCTGCTCACAGTTTGCTGCCGCCATCGCCCGCATCGCAGCCAACCCCCGCTTGGCCTTTGTTATCACCTGGTCTATGTGCTCATTATAAGCAAGGCTTCGATCAAACCGTATCCCCAGGTAATTCATTGCCTGCGTTCTTTCCACCGTCTCTAAACACAGATTTACAGTTGGTGTTGGAGTGTTGACAATATGATTATTCAACAAGAACCAAGTCACTGTTGCCTTTGTTGGGTTGACCATTTCCCCCAGCCTCAACACACCAAGAACTTATGCGATTGTAGTTCCACAGCAACCTGATCTCTATCCTTACCTTGGCGATACACTAAAACATCGTCGGCATATGACAATGTCCTACCAGGTCCAGTGATCTGCTCACTGGTGATTCTCACAGTGTAGGTGTTGAACATAAGATATGTACAACATCTTATACGGAGATAATGGTGATCCCTGTGGTAGGCCAGGATATATTGTTATTGGTTCCAACGTCCAACTGCCACATCTAAAAACTGCTTTCCTTTGGAAGAGGGCTGCAGCGATCCAACTAAGGAGGAATGGACTTATTTTGAGTTCAAGAAGCTGAAGCATTTAAAAAATCCAATGGTACTCTGTTGTACGCGTCCTCAAGATCAATCGCTGCAGCAAAGGTTTCAATGACTGAGTGGAAACCTTCATAGACATCATGGGCAAAAACTGCTGCATTGGTCCAGGTTTCTCTTTTTGGACGGTACCCACCAAGGGTAGGTGGGAAGACACCTCGCCTCTCTAGCTGGCTTGATGTTTTCCTGGCAATTAACTTCTCCAGCAGCTTGCCTATTGTATTCTGCATGGTTATAACTCGATATCCCTGAATTTTTGTGTGGTCTTTGCCAGGCTTCGGCAAGGGAATCATATAGCTGTATAACAACTCCTCCTTAATGCTAGCACTCATTATACTGTTGTTGTACATGTCTGCTAGTTCCTCTAGCTCGTTGTCGGTACACCTATTGATGTCGTTGTATCTTATGCCATCATGATTAGAGAAACATATAACTGGTTTTCTCACTCAAGTCTTCGTCAAGCAAAGTACAGGGAGCTTTTAGCTTCAATAAATGATGGACAACATCCGCTGAAGGTTGTTCAGTTTAAGCCAGACACGATGGATGTCCATTAAATCTTCCATTGTCACAATATTGCAGCAGTGGGTCGAGCTCAGAACTCATTTTGATATAGCAAGACTCAACGAGCGCTGTTATACAGCAGAACTTCTACATTCTATGTTTAGCGACATAAAAAACTACGTGTATCTCATATTTCTCAAGCATATTCTCGGAGAAGTTCAAAGTGTGAATAAGAAATTCGAAGCAGATATACAGGATCCAACAAAACCACTCAGCGATCGTGTCCAACTTACTGATTCTATCAATTCAAAGATTGCTATTCCTGGGAAAAAAATAACAGAAAGTGATGCTATTCAAGATTATTTAGATCATAATCTCAATCTAGGTTATAAGTTTGAGAAAGAAATAGCAGGAAGGTGCATCTAGTTTTTAATAGAGCTGTTGATACAGCTGCGTTTACGTTTGCCCGATAACGTTCGAGTGTTGCAGTCCGTGTCATGTCTTAGTGGAAGAGAATATTTACAGCCAATGAAGCCCTGTATATTGGATCTTACTACAATGTTTGTAGAAGATGCAGCTACTCTCACCCGCATCGATTTCCAGTGGAGAAAACTTCATCATATGCACTGGACACAGACCTCTGACACACTTGAACTGTGGGCAGAAATAGCCTCATACAGGGATGCCACCGGTGAAAATCCTTTCCAAGATCTTACAGATTTAGCTTTAACAGTGCTCATTTTACCTCATTCTAATGCGGACGTGGAGTGTAATTTCAGTCAGATGGGAATTATAAAATCAAAATTTCGGAACAGACTGAGAGAGTTTGACAGTTGTTTGGACTATTAGATATGGAATGAAAAGATATGTCAAATGCTGTCATGATTGTAAACTACCTAAGGATATTCTACGAAAAATTGGATCACAGGAGGCATATACACGTTGCTGCATAGGTGATCAATGCACCGAGCCATTGGGGTATTTATACAAGGTTGGACGCTCACCCCCCCCCCCCCCCCCCCCCGGCTACATAACAGCAACATTTGGAACCCGTCTCCGCTGCTGCTGGCTTCAGTTTAATATTTCTTGAGGGTCTGTCGCTTTGCTGCAACTCGCAGGCAAATTCTCTTCTTTAATCCTCTTGATGGTCTTGGGGGCTTCCACGCTGCTCACCTTGAATGTCGGGTGTCTTCTGGAATTATTCTTGCCACGTGCCATGTTCTCCCACGTGTCAGGTGTCAGATTAGGTGATTTGTTCTCGATAGCGAGTCGACTGTGAACCAAGGTTAGGAAAACGAGTTCTTAAGAGTTACATTGTGCAATCCCGATGTAAGGAAGCGAATCATGACAATTAGCAGACAAGTGAGGGAGTACGTGGAAGCTGTGGAGATGCGGTTTTATAGAAGAACGAGAACACCATGGACTGGTAGGGGGAAAAAAAAAACAATGAAGATATCTTGAATGAAATTAACTCACAAAGAGAACAGTTTACTCGCACCAGAAGCAGACTGCCACATTGTTTGGGCATGTGATTAGAAGAGGAAAGCAGGAGTATGTACCCAAATATGTATGGGGTCTGAGTGGTCTAGAGGTATGGTGTCCGCCTCGAGTGCTGGAGGTCCCGGGTTCAGGCCCCGGTGAGGACCGGGATTTATTTAAAAAATCCACCTGGATTTCCAGTAATAAAATTTCCCCTGGTCTCTGGGTAGTGAGATCGGACGCCCGTGTGTATTGTTGCGCACGTAAAACATCCCTTGGCAGTTGGAAATCGAAAAAGAGTAGCCTAACGGCGCTGCCCGGGCAAAATTTCGAGTTAAAAATCTACCCAAAGTATTTCTGGATCCTCGCCGATGCAACGGAGCTCGTGCATTGAGCTGAATTTCTCCAGACTCAGGTTTGAGTTAGGAGGAAAACGGAGCACTTATGGGTTAAACCGTGTGCCGTGATGTTGATCCAACGACTAAACTAGACTAAACTAAACTAGGAGTATGTATCAACAACGAGAGGGCTGGAGAGGCAGGGGAGACTAAGAGAGAAGATGCTAGAAAGTTTGTCATCATGGCATGGCGGAACATGAGTATAAGAAATGGTTCGCAGCGTAAGGGACAGAATGCTGTGGGCAGACATGATCACCAACGCCATATTGTATGGACTATATGAAGAAGTAGTAAAGATCAGGATAGCAGAAATCATATTCATTTTGCACTGTTGTTGTTTTTTTTGTAAATTAGACTATTTGCCTGCGTTCCTTCTCAGAGTTTCATTCGTTTGGAGATGAAGTTAGATGTTTTGAGCGCACCGAGATCTTCATATAGTTTTGTCTTTAGCTGGGAATCTTATATATAAAAGGCAATCTCCGTCCGTCTGTATGTATGTATGTATGTATGTATGTATGTATGTATGTATGTATGTATGTATGTATGTATGTATGTATGTATGTATGTATGTATGTATGTATGTATGTATGTATGTATGTATGTATGTATGTATGTATGTATGTATGTATGTATGTATGTATGTATGTATGTATGTATGTATGTATGTATGTATGTATGTATGTATGTATGTATGTATGTATGTATGTATGTATGTATGTATGTATGTATGTATGTATGTATGTATGTATGTATGTATGTATGTATGTATGTATGTATGTATGTATGTATGTATGTATGTATGTATGTATGTATGTATGTATGTATGTATGTCCTTTATTTGTTCGCGAACGGCCCATCCGATTGAGATGAAATTTTCTACACGTCTTCCTTTCATTCCAGAGCTGCCAACTGTGATATTTTTTTAGTGTGAAATCGCCTGCTTACTCAGTATTATTTCATTTTTCATTTTTCATTATAATTTCATATATCTCAGGGGACCTAACTCTGTAAAAGTTATTTCAAGGGGCATAACTTTTCTGTATAACTTATAGTCATATTGTGGCATCGTTTTCAAAGATTTATAAACTCTTTGTCCATAGTTATGTACCGGCATATGAGTTATAATAAATAATGATACAATCTGTAAGGCATTTTCAAAGTTTTCATAAAAATAATGCACAATGCATAACATTGTAACTCATCTTTTTTTGCTTAAGAAGTTACTGTAGTCATGCAGGTGATTAGAAAGAGTTTTCATTAAAAATAATGGATGGTGTGTGGAAGGACATTCTTTTAAGTTACTTTTTTTGTTGTATGAATTTAATGAGACGCTACCCGCCAGGAGCTGGGCGAAGACACGCCGGGTCAGATAGATAGACAGACCCACCTTTTCGCTGCAGTTGTCTACTCCTCCTTTGCTGATGCTGCTGCCGCCGCTCCATTTACCCAAGTTAATTGTTGGGGGAAGATGTAAAGATCTTTCAAGTGCTCTTTCTAATGCTTTTTGTAAGTTGGTCTTCGTTTATCTAAGGTTGTTCTAACTGCAACCAATAAATGATTAGACAGACAGGCAGACAGACAGACAGACAGACAAGAGGGAGGGACAGACAGACAGACAGACAGACAGACAGACAGACAGACAGACAGACAGACAGACAGACAGACAGACAGACAGACAGTCGGGAACGGGAACTTATATGACTACTTATATGAATTAAATGAGATGCTCGCCATCAGGGGCTGGGCGAAGCCGGGCCGGATCAGACAGACAGACAGACAGACAGACATATAGACAGACAGACAGACAGATAGATAGTCGGGAACGGGAACGGGAGCTTATATGACTACTTATATGAATTAAATGAGATGCTCCACACCAGGAGTTGGGCGATGCCGGGCCGGGTGAAACAGACAGACAGAAAGACAGACAGAAAGACAGACAGACAGACAGACAGACAGACAGACAGTCGGTAACGGGAACGAGAACTTATATGACTACTTATATGAATTAAATGAGATGCTCCCCACCAGGGACTAGGCGAAGCCGGGCCGGGTCAGCTAGTCTTATATATAAAAGGCAATCTCCGTCTGTATGTCCGTATGTCCTTTATGCGTTCGCGAACGGCCCATCCGATTGAGATGAAATTTTCTACACGTCTTCCTTTCATTCCAGCGCAGCCAACTGTGATATTTTTTAGTGTGAAATCGGCTGCTTACTGAATATTATTTAATTTTCCATTTTTCATTATAATTTTTATACAGCAAGGGGACTTAACTCTGTAAAAGTTATTTCAAGGGGCATAACTTTTAATAACTTTTCTGTATAACTTATAGTCATATTGTTGCATCGTTTTCAAAGATTTATAAACTCTGTGTCTATAGTTATGTACCGGCATATGAGTTATAATAAATAATGATACAATCTTTAAGGCATTTTCAAAGTTTTCATAAAAATAATGCACAATGCATAACATTGTAACTCATCTTTTTATGCTTAAGAAGTTACTGTAGTCATGCAGGTGATTAGAAAGAGTTTTCATTAAAAATAATGGATGGTGTGTGGAAGGACATTCTTTTAAGTTACTTTTTTTGTTGTATGAATTTAATGAGACGCTACCCGCCAGGAGCTGGGCGAAGCCACGCCGGGTCAGATAGATAGACAGACCCACCTTTTCGCTGCAGTTGTCTACAGGCATATGCGTTAAAATCCTCCTCCTCCTCTCCCCTCCTCCTCCTCCTACCCTCTTCCTCTTCCCCTCCAACTCTCCCTCCTCCTCCCTCTTTCTCCTCCTCCTCCTTCCTTCCTCCTCCTCCTCCCTCCTCCCTCTTCCTCCTCGCCCTCCTCCCTCCTCCCAATCACTCCTCTTCCTTCCTCCTCCCTTCTCCTCCTCTCTCCTCCTCCTCCCTCCTCCTCCTACGTCCTCCCCCTCATCCCACCTCCTCCTCCTACCGTCCTTCCCTCCTCCTCTCTCCACCTCCCTCCTCGTCCTCCCTCCTACTCCTCCCTCTTCCTCATCCTCCCTCCTCATCCTTCCCCTCCTTCTCCGCCCTCCTCCTCCCTCCTTCTCCTCCCTCCACCTCCTCCCTCCGCCTCCTCCCTCCTCCTCCATCTCCCTCCTACTCCCTCCTCCTCCCCTGCGTTCTTCTCCTCCCTCCTTCTCCCTCCTCCTCCTTCTCCTTCCTCCTCCCTCTTCCTCCTCCCTCCTCCTCCCCTCCCTCTTCCTCCTCCTACCCTCCTCCTCCTCGATCCTCCTGCCTCTTCCTCCTGCCTCCTCCTCCTGCCTCCTCATCCTTCCTCCTCCTTCCCCTCCCTCCTTCTCCCTTCTCTACTCCTTCTCCTCTCTCCTCCTCCTAACTCTCCTCCTCCCTCCTATTCCTCCCTACTCCTCCTCCTCCTTCCTCCTCCCTCCTCTTCCCTCCTCCTCCTCCTCCCTCCTCCTCTCTCCTCCTCCCTTCTCCTACCTCCTCCTCCTCTCTCCTCCTCCTCCCTCCTATTCCTCCCTACTCCTCCTCCTCCTTCCTCCTCCCTCCTCTTCCCTCCTCCTCCTCTCTCCGCCTATCTCTTCCTCCCTTCTCCTACCTCCTCCTCCTCTCTCCTCCTCCTCCCTCCTATTCCTCCCTACTCCTCCTCCTCCTTCCTCCTCCTCCTCTTCCCTCCTCCTCCTCTCTCCGCCTATCTCTTCCTCCCTCCTACTCCTCCCTCCTCCACCTCCCTCTTCCTCCTCCCAGCTCCTACTCCTCATTTTTCCTTCTTCTGCTGATGCTGCTGCCGCCGCTCCATTTACCCAAGTTAATTGTTGGGGAAGATGTAAAGATCTTTCAAGTGCTCTTTCTAATGCTTTTTGTAAGTTGGTCTTCGTTTATCTAAGGTTGTTCTAACTGCAACCAATAAATGATTAGACAGACAGGCAGACAGACAGACAGACAGAGAGGGAGGGACAGACAGACAGACAGACAGACAGACAGACAGTCGGGAACGGGAACTTATATGACTACTTATATGAATTAAATGAGATGCTCGCCATCAGGGTCTGGGCGAAGCCGGGCCGGATCAGACAGACAGACAGACAGACAGACATATAGACAGACAGACAGACAGATAGATAGTCGGGAACGGGAACGGGAGCTTATATGACTACTTATATGAATTAAATGAGATGCTCCACACCAGGAGTTGGGCGATGCCGGGCCGGGTCAGACAGACAGACAGACAGACAGACAGACAGAAAGACAGACAGACAGACAGACAGACAGACAGACAGACAGACAGACAGACAGACAGACAGACAGACAGACAGACAGACAGACAGACGGTAACGGGAACGAGAACTTATATGACTACTTATATGAATTAAATTAGATGCTCCCCACCAGGGACTGGGCGAAGCCGGGCCGGGTCAGCTAGTATTATATAAAAATGAACCCTTTCGTAACCAAGTAACGCATCGTGTTTATTCGTTAAGAGATAGCTGCGTATCTTTCACAGGAAGTCGCAATCAACTTCTGCATTTATTGACTGTGGTTTTCTAGGTAATTTTAGTACCAGTAATTCGTAATTTCTTTCTGAACGGCCAACGCTCACATCATTGTGAACAACAACACACAGCGATATACTGTTTATTAGTTACCCCCCCCCCTCCCCCACCTCACACAGTATACTAAAAGTTTCTTCTGTCCATGCTAGTTGTCGCATTACCCATGACTATTTCTTTTATTTCTTTCTGCTCCTTTGTCTTATTATTTTGATGGTTCATATCTAGATATTTATTACTTTAAGTAACCAAATCTTGGGTCAGAATTGAGCTAATGTAATATCCAAAAAAAAAATAAAATGTCTCGGACAAAAAGAATTATGTCACCAGTCTCTTGAAAATACCACTGCGCAGGTCGAGACTATGTAACTCCAGGATGTGCATTAGAAACCCATCGACGACTAACAATACTTATTACGCCTCTGACAGAAGATACAATTATCTTGACGGAAGAAGATCGTGATGTTAACAGATAAGTTCTGCCCAGCGAAAAACGCCCCTTTGTATTGTCTTCATTCATCCATTGGCCCTTTGCCGTCTTGACAGACGATAGTTTATGCTTCAAACAGGCATAATAACTATTACCCATGGCGGTAGCGAATGTGACTGATAAGGTCAATTCGCGCTGTAAATGTTCGTCCACAGTGGGTGCATGTGAACACGTGGTCATTTCCACCATCATGCACCATCTTATGTCTCACACGCTCGGTGTGTGACTTATCTGCAATAATTTTCTCCTTTGTTTTTATTCCATTTCTGATGTTTGCCCTCTATGCAACACGTTCAGCGGCAACTTGCTCCCAGTGGGCATTATCAATGCCTGTATCAATCATGTCCCGCTCATACACATCTTTGTATCGTAGTAGAGGTCGACTCTGAGATCTCTCACCCATCTGTAATTCACCAAAAAAGATGTCCTTTGGTATTCTACCATCATCCATCCTCCTAAGATGTCCTATCCATCTAAGTCTAGGAAGTCTGAGCATGGAATAAACCGTCACACAACCTGATCTTTCCAATACTTCAGTATTTATGATTTTGTCTTGCCACTTAATACCAAGAATTCTTCGCAGACACCGCATATGAAAGCTGTTAAACGTTTCTCTTGGTGTGAGTAAGTTGCCCAGGCTTCACTGCCATAAAGAAGAGTACTAAGGACACAAGCTTGATAGACAAGGACTTTTGTTTTGGCAATAAGCTTCCTATTCTCCCAGACTCGTTTTCTTAACCTGTTCATTGTTGTTGCTGCCTTACCAATCCGGATGTTGATTTCCTGATCTAGGGATAATTTGCTATTTACCACTGATCCTAGATATGTAAAATGGTCTACCATCTCTAGTTCGGCGTCGACGATAAAGATTGATGGTACCCCATGTGCACCTTGTGACATAATCTATGTCTTCTTTTTGCTAATTATTAAACCAAATTCAGAACAAGCATTGGAGAATGCAGATATTAGACATTGTAATTTTTCCTCAGAGTGGGTCGTAACTGCAGCATCATCTGCAAAAAGCAACTCTCTGATCAGTACCCTCCTAATTTTGGCCTTGGCCTTCAATCTCTGAGCATTGTAGAGACCGCCATCTGAGCGTGAGTGAATGTATATACCACCATCCTGATCACGAAAGGCATATTTCAGTAGAAGTGAAAAGTATATTCCAAAGAGGGTGGGAGCTAGTACACAACCTTGCTTGACTCCACTCTTGATTTCAAACTCTTCAAATGTTGCACCATCAAACTTGATTGTACCCTTTATGCCTGTGTGGGACGATTCCACAATGGACAGAAGAGTTGGTGGGCAGCCAATCTTCTTTAGTGCCTTGAACAGACCCTCACGACTGACCAAATCAAATGCCGTTATGAAGTCGATGAAGGCAATAAACAGTGGTTAATTCTGTTCACGGCATTTTTCTTGCATTTGTCGCAATGAGAATATCATATCAATGGTAGATCTGTTCTGTCGAAAGCCACACTGTGATTCGGGGTAGACTTGATCTCCTAGGACTTGAAGTCTGCGCAGAAAAATTCTGGCAAATACTTTTCCAACAATACACAGAAGTGAGATACCCCTATAGTTGTTGCAGTCGCTCCGATCGCCCTTGTTCTTGTACAGTGTTATGATGCTTGAATCTTTGAAATCCTGTGGGACTTGTCCTTCTCGCCAGCATAGCTCTATTAGCTGGTGGATCTGTAGAGTGAGTGTGTCTTGCCCACTCCTGATAACCTCTATTGGAATCCCATCCTTACCTGGGGCCTTGCCAGATGCAAGTTCATTTATAGCCCACTTAACTTGTTATGGTGGGGAGTGTGTTCAGGTGGTCAAGAGTTGGCAGGGCCTCTGTGGCGTTGAGGGCATCATCCGCTAGTTTAGTCTCACTTGAGTAAAGCTCCAAATAGTGCTCTACCCATCTGTCCATCTGCTGTTTCTTATCAGTGATGATTTCTCCAGTCAAGGTTTTCAATGGTGCACGTCTTTTGATCGCTGGACCACAGGCTTTCTTTATTCCGTCATACATGCTTCTGATGTTTCCCTTATCACTTGCGATTTGAATGGACTCACATAACTTGATCCAATAGTCATTTGCACACTGTCTGGCAGCCTTTTGGACATCCTTCCTAGCTTGCTTTAGCTCACTCATAGTGTTACGCGCTGGTTTTTCCTTGTTTCTTAAGAGAGCTATCTTCTTCTTATCAATCAAGGGCTGCAGAGTCTGACTGTTTGCCGCAAAACAGTCCTGCCTCTTATGATCCACAGTGCCGTAAACCCCTAAGAGTTTCCTTAAGTTGACCCCACTTTTCACTTACTGTACAATTTTCTGGTGTATCAGTGAAAGCGTCTTCAAGTTGCTGTTGAAACTGAAAGCACTTTTCAGGATCGTGGGTGTTAATAATTTTAATCCTCGGGCTAGATTTGTGTTTAGCTGTGTAGATTCTCTTTGGTCTCAGTCTAACCCTTGCAACAACCAAAGAATGATCCGTATCACAGTCAGCCACGGTGCTAACTTCGAATCAATGATGTATGGTTCAGTTGTTGTCTCCGTGTGATGATAAAGTCCATCTGGTGCCATGGCCGGATCTTGGATGTTTCCATGTGACCTTATGCAGCTCTTTTGTTTGAAAAAAGGAGTTTGTAATACGTAGGTCATTTCTGGTGCAATTTTCCAGCAGCCTTTGCCCATTTTCATTCATGCGAACGTTGTTGTATTTTCCAAGGCACACTGGCCATGAACTCGAGTCCTTGCCCAACCATATTGAAATAACCGAGCATATAATGTAACTCCTCATAGAACAAATCCTTCACATCATCATAGGAATCGAGTGTTGTGTATATGCAGTAATAATGGTGGCAAAACCACAAGGAGGTTGCCAAGCGCAGGGATTATAGTCTTTCATTACCTTCCTGCTGGAATTTTCAATCATTCCAGTAGCTGAACTCTTCACTGCAAAGCCCAACGCTGTGATGCCTTTTTTCTGTCTGCCCTCTACCCTTCCAAAAAAAAAGGTGTAATTGTTTTCCCTGAGCGACCCTTCCTCAGCGAGGCGAGTCTCCTGCAGGCCAGCTATATAAATTGTAAGACGATTGAGTTCGGCATCAATCACAGCCGTTGTTCTCACATCGTCAATATTGGTCAAGTCAGTGGAAAATCCTGGACACATGGTTCTCACGTTCCAGGTTGCAAGCCGTAGCTGGAGGTTTCTATTTGTCTTTTTTTAAAATTAGTACCTGGTGCATTGGTTTTACAGCGTGCGATTCAGATTTTGTCCTAGCCCCAAGCACCCATTGAAGCAGGCAGGCTGTGGCGGATCAGCACCCAATTGGCCGGGGGCTGCTCAGCTTGAGGCGGGCGGTAGCTGATCAGTGACACCTATAGGTGTCTCCCACCGTCAGAGGCAACGCGTGGCGCCCCATGTCTACGCCAAACGACAGGGATTTATAACCCACAACAGTTGCCTCTCGCTTTGATTCCGAGACCGGTTAAGACCAGGGATGGAGTTATTGCCTCTCCATAGCACAAAGCCTGGGCTAAAATATAGAGACCGTGTGTTGCCCATGCAGCATGATCTCTCTCTCTCTCTCTCGGCCTGCCTAGTTCACTCCAGAGAAAAGGTAACACCTATACATCTGGAACCAGACAAGCTGCAGAAGCTGCCTGATCAGCTAAGCAATGCTCTAACTTTCCGCCTGTCGGAGCTTCGATCCTAGATCAGCTGCCAACTAAGGCTGGGGGGCCTGGTCTGCCCTGCCATGACATTTTGTCTTTAGGTTGCATTTCCTCGCACCAGGGTAAGGCTTGTACCCTCCCAATTGCGCTCTACCGCCCGAAGCCGTTGGCACAATGTGGGGTGTCGGGTTTGGTAAGCGCCGCCCAACATTCGGCGCTAACAGAAAGCAGGTAGTACCGTCTACTGTTATACGGTAGCTCAGTCATATCTGACTAAGACCTGACCAGTTATTGTCTTCAGTCATGTACAATTTTACATCCGGTTTACATCCAGCAGTCATTATTGGGCCACGTAAGCTGGAGCTTTTGTACATGGCGTTTTACATAAGGAATAAGGAAAAAGAAAAGATTACATCACATTTTATTTTGATGATAATAACAACGAACTATAAACATTGAAATCTGAATTTCAATTTCTGCTGCATTCGCTGACAATGGTGAGTGTACTTTTACCACTGCACTGATAACCCTTTGAGAGGAAAAACCTGGCAAAGAATGGATTTGTGGAAGTAAGGGGGATTGGTGCTGTGGACATTCAGTGGGCTCGTTGTGAACACAGGTTGGTAAACAAAACGTTAGTTTGATGAGTATGTGATGTTGAATGATTGTGTGTAATATAAGGTTTATTACACACCAGGATATAATTCACCCTTACTTCTGAACATTCAGTTTTGTTTTAAAACTTAGAAAATAATTTTAATTATTAACTAAAATATAATATTATTATTAATATTATATTATTAATCATTATTATTAAAATACATATTAAATTAATTTAAAGAAGTCTAAAATAAAATATAATTAAATTAATTACTGATAAAAGTAAACAGTTGATTGGATTAGATTAGAGGTCCGTCCGTGATTATAATTAACAATTTCATACAATGCTATCTGAGTATAATATGTCGCGTACGTTAGTAGTAGAAATTAATTAGTTTAATTAGATTAGGATTAGTATTTAGGAACCTCCGTGGTATAGTGTGATTACTGTGATTAGTAAATAGTTAATAGTAATATTTAATGATTATTATTATTAGTACTACTGTAACGCTTTGCCAGAAAGACAGTGCACTGACTGAGTTCAGTTCAGTCCCCAACAGCGGCAGGATTATTTTTGTCCGATCAAGATCAAATAATGCTCATTATTGTCATTATTGTAGCAATTCTGGTCAGTATTTAAAAATTGGGTTTTTACTTATGAAATCACACCAGTTAGATACAGCTTGACAAGACGAATCCAACGATATCTCAATGAAGAGTGTACGTTACTTCTAAGGGGAGTTATGAATTTTTTGGTGACGTAATTTAATACCAGGAAGTATACTATAATGATGACCTAAGAGATAAGGGAGATTTTAGCGCGGCCCATTAAATTGGAAGCTGAGAAATTCTGCCCTCTATTACTGTGGCTTGTTTATTTTTAAACGGACAACGTAGTGCCATATATCATTGCGTTCGGGGCGGCGAGGCCTAACTTGACATATTATTTATTTTTCGATAGGATGTGCTGTGACCTAATTAGCAATTTAAAATGGCTGCCAATTGTGTATTATCTGCCTTCTATTACTATGGCTTGTTTATTTTTAAACGGACAACGTAGTGCCATATATCATTGCATCCGGGACGACGAGGCCTAACGTGACATATTATTTATTTTTCGATAGGATGTACTGTGACCTAATTAACAATTTAAAATGGCCACCAATTGTGTATTATTTGCCTTCTGCCTTCTATTACTGTGGCTTGTTTATTTTTAAATGGACAACGTAGTGCCATATATCATTGTCTACTGTCGCCTGTAGCTCCTGGGCTGTTTGCTCTTCCCATCTTTGCCAAATAGTGTTATTCCTTCCATTTGGTAGGTGGAATGCACATTGACTTGTAAAACTCGTTAAGCACTCACCTTTGAACAGTGTGACGAATAGACTGACGACAATTCAAAGATGAAACGAACTCACACTTTTATTTTCGTGTCGAGTGGAAAAACAACAGTGGGTAATTATCGCATGTTATTAAACTGCCCCCGAGATGTAGGAGCGGCGTTTATTAGCTAACATTTCACGATACTCCCTGCTTTCTTCCAGTGTTCACTTTGAGGCGTAAACTTGCTATTTCGCTGTTCTGAGTTGCAGCACGTCTAGGTTTTGGGTTCTGCCTTGCATATCCTTTGCCAATCTATCTTTCCTTCTGAACTCTATTTCGCTGAAGCTCAGAATAAGTCGCTTCACACACGGCTCTTTGGAAGACACGTCCTCTCCTTTCGAATCACACACAGAGAAGGTACTTTGTTGTCTTGTGACGTTGTTTATGTTTCCAATGGTTTCTCATTTTCCTGTTTGTCCATTTTCGTGCATAACTGGAAAACCCCATTTATGAATTTGGTGGCGTGTGCCGTCATATGGCACCTATCTCTCCCCTGCCTATATGCAAGAATATCATCTGCAAATGTTAGTATCCTTCCAACCCCTGTTGCTTCTAGGTTTGCAATCTTGCTTGTATACACGTTAAAGAGCACCGGTGAGATTGCAGATCACTGTGGCAGTCCCGGGGTTAAAATATGTGGCGCTGAGGTCCATGCATCCAGACGGAGAGCAACCCGACGAGAATGCAGGGCGGCTGCTAACCAGTTCACCAACCAGGGATCGACCCCCTTCCCCATCAGTGCGGTCATCAAAATATATCGAACTCTACTGTGTGCATCCTCGAGATCAAGCGCTGCCGCCATCGTTTCCTGTCTACTCTGGAACCCCTCATAAACATCAAAGGCAAAAGTGGCTGCATTTGACCAGGTATCTTTTCCTGGGTAGCTCTCCAAGCCTCTTGGAAGAAGCTTCCCCCTTTCAAAAAACTCTTGCAGCTTGACAGCGACTATCTTCTCTAGAACCTTCCCAATGTATTTTGAAGGGTGATGATCCTAAAGTCGCCAAGCTTTGAATGATCCTTGAATGGTTTTGGGAGAGGGATGAGATAGCTGTGCACCCAATCCTGCGGTACTGATGCTGTCCTAAAGCAAATGAAAGAAGAAGAATTATCTTTATTGATAAATGATACACTTTTGTGTATTTACTGTTCAGATATAACAAGGTAAAACTCCACATTATAATTATACTGTTTGTAAGTCACTATGATTTGCCATGGTAAATTTCCTGTATTGAAACATTATTTGATACATATTTAAACTGAATTACCATTAAAGTCACTTTCAGTAACTTTCTTTTTTCTAAATATTTGTAAGTTTCTATATTAAATAGATGATCCATAATAAAGCCACCTCAGTTTGCAGAATTCTGATTATTGTATTGGTTTAATAAACACACAAATAACTAACAGCAAGTTAATCACCCATGTGGTACTGAACACATAAAGGTAGCAAAGAATAGTAACACTTCAACCTACCATGTATATCTTAAGAGACAACAAATGAGGGTTGGCGCCTGTCTACCCCATCATGTAAAACAATTTTATTGCAAAATCTGACCAACCATGAAAACGTTTAAGTATAAGACAGGAAGAGTAACTCAATCAATCAAGATGCAAGGAGTCACTTCTGGACAAAATATGACATGATGCCTATAGGACTGCAAGGAGTCTTGATTGTCAGCTTACCACCATTCAACTAGAAAAATCTCCAGAATTGGTAGCTGGGTTGTTAAAACTATGTATTCATTGGGAAAGACAGCACAGGGGTAGAAGAAATGAGATATTATAAGATTAACATCTTGTGATTGTGTGAAACAAGATTGAATGAAGCAGGAAGAAAGCTTTTAAACACATAGGAAACAGTGCTGTTTGCAGGCCATACAATGGAGAATTCTGTCTCCCATTAAACAGTTATGTAATAAACTAAGGGTCATACAAGTGTTAACATTTCTTTCTCGTTATGTCCTGTATTCCATATAAGCAGCTATGCTGCCCTCCAACACTCTGTGAGTCCGCTACTGACACAACATGTCTAGCTATGCTGCACTCCAACACTCTGTGAGTCCGGTACAAACACAAACATATCTAGCTCTGCTGCCCTACAATACTCTGTGAGTCCGGTACAAACGCAACCATATCTAGCTCTGCTGCCCTACAATACTCTGAGTCTGCTACAAACACAAACACATCTAGTATAAGAGCATAAGCCCTCAGTCAACTCATGCCACCCGTTTTACCTTTGCTATCTCCTGAGGCTCCATCCATGTTTTCCCCTTATTATTAAGTTCTGTCCCTAATTCTCTTCTCAATATATGTTTAGGTCTCCCTTTGTATTAGTTTGCTCTTTGGGCTTCAGTGAAAGGACTTTCTAGTTATACCATAAAATATGTTTTCAGAATTTGTATCCTAATGCCAGCATCCTTTCCTCACTGTTTCATTCACTGGAATCTGTCTAAATCTCTCCCTAAGCTTCATATTAGTGATTTATCATACAATTTTACACCATTTATTCTGTGCAGGGAGCAGATAATGAATATTTCTAGTTTATTAGTAATTGTTTTAATCATTCTTCATGTTTCTGATCCATATATTAGTACTGGTTTAACATTAGAGATACATTTTCTAAGTTTGATACTAGGTTTAATTTCTTTAGACTTCCACACATTTCCTAGTGCTATGAAAGATCTTGCATTTTGTATTCTTATTTTAGTATCTGTCGGCTTCTCTTTCCTTGTCTACATTGCTACCTAAATGGCGTATACTCTACCTCTTGAGGTTATCATTTGGTTGATATATTCTCATTATTCTTGTTTTTTCCCTGTCAATTTTTAGACTTGATTGGTGTGATCTCCGTTTAATTTATCTGATTTTCTGTGCGAGGCAGGAGATCAGTGTCATTAGCCATGTCCAGATCATCAAGCTGCCCTGTCAGATCCCATTGAATTCCATCTCTGGTGGTTGTTATTGTTTTCATAATTCAGTTTATAGTCTGTAAGAATAAAGGTGACTATAAGTGTCCCTGTCACACTCTTATTTCAAATGTATCAGTTTTTCCTCATGAAAAACGTGTACATTTCATGTCTTGAAATTTTGCCATGATTAAGTAATGATTTTCTGTAGGATTCCATGGTACCTCATCATTTCTTAAAGTGATTTCTATCAATGCTATCAAAAACCTGTTCATAGTTCACAAATCCAGTAACAAGCGGTGAGTTCAGTTCAATGCCTTGGTCTATTTTTATGTGTAGTTGTAGTATGGTTATCTGGTCAATGCAGCATCTGTTTGGTTGGAAGCCTGCCAGTTCATCCCATAGTTGTTTGTCAATGGTATGTTTTAATCTCTTAAGAATGACCCTGCTTAATATTTTCTAAGTAACTGAGAACAACATTATTCCCATATAATGTTTGCACTCCAGTAGGTCTCCTTTCTTTGGCAGCTTCACAAGATATTCTTCTCATGGCCTACTGGTATTTCTTCAATCTCACAGACTATGCTGAACAGTTTGTACAGTAATTTTGTTGAGATGGTTACATTGGCTTTAATAGCTTCCCCTGAGATACTATCTGGACCAGTAGCTTTATCATCCTTCAGAAGTTTATAGCCTTTCCAATTTCTACTTTAGATGGCTTCTGACAGTTGGTATCCAGCTCCACTTCTGCAGGTTGGATATTTGGGAAGGGAGGGGTTGAGTTTTTTTAATGTGGTCCCTCTTTTCTCAAAATTTAGTAATCCTTAAACATGAGAAATAAATATACAAATAATACACCCATGTTTTTGGAACAGACTGATGATTGCCAGAGTTTTGCCACTTTGTGGTTTCTGGTCATTTTTAAGGGTTCACTAACTCTGAGATCCTTTGCCAGGTCAGTTCAGACCTTTGATGGTCATTTATCCATGGTGTGTGACTGAGTGTATGGCAGCAGTCGTTCATATGGTTTTGTGAAACCAGTGAAGAGCTAACCAGCGTTCACAACGAGGTACAGGTTATCCCTTCATGTGCAACATTTCTGCCTTAGTTTTTCCCTGAGCCTGCAATTGAAATCAGAACATTAAATAGAAAACTTCATTGGCCTTAAGTGTTATATTTCAGGCCTGTAAACTATTTATCAGTATCTACTATTGGACAGTTGCCTCCATTTTCTTATTTTCTCAAGTATTTACTTGGTGCAATTTTGATACTCATGTTTTTTTTTTTTTAAATTGATATTGATTGTTCACTCTATTTCTCAACAGATGTCATTTTTCCCTTGGCACAGTGACAAATTGACAACAAAATAACACCCAAATTCTAATCTGACACCATATGTGTTGTGTTTCACACTGTTAATGTACATTTTGCAGAAGAAACTGAAGTTAATAGAACTAGTGTGTTAAAATCAACACTGTGCTTGGCAGTTCACGCAGTGGTCCCTTTTGATAATTCAGAGTCATATGGCAGTTGATTTCAAGAGAATGCATGCAAGTGACAGTGGCATTCAGTACACCAGAATTAGTCGAGCTGTGCTGACTTCATTCATATTGTGCTTCATGAGCATTAGTTATGCACAAGCAGATGTATACATCAACCAGTTTGCTGTTCATATAACAGGCGGGCATCATGTGGCAGACAGGGTTGCAAGGGAAACAGGATTTAAAAATGTAGGCCTGGTAAGTCATGCTTTTTTCTAGTACTTGTAATTATTATGATCTAGCAAACCCTTGCAGGAATGTCACTATCATCACAACTCATTGGAAAGATATTTGTTTTAAAATTGGTCATAGGCAGAAGGATCTACTTCATTAGACCAGAGTTTGCCCCTTCTGGCTCTTGTCTCTCCCCACAGGATGGCCAGTGCCACCTGAGAGCATTGCACAAAGCACAAACTGTAACTCCAGCAAACACCTCTAGGGGTCTCTGGAAAAAAATTGCACCTGTGATCTGAATGATACAGCCTGAAAATGAACACACAACCTTCAGTTCACCAGGCAAACAGCTTAACAGCATCATTATCATCGAGACCTCTGGGCAGATATTTTTAAGTCAGATTAAACTTTTATAAAAATGTTGTACATCTGTCTAAAAACTCTACATGAATCGGCATCCATGGTTGTTAGTAGGCTTGCCTGCCAAGACAGTGATCCAGGTTCAATCCCTAGCTGTGGCAAAATTACTATCTCTGATCAAATTGGTTCGTGAGTCAACTCAGTCTCATACAAAAATAGCTGCCAGGCAATTTTTGGAATTTTCTGGTTATTGATTTGGAAGGGAAGATGACGAGGGACCAGGCCGCCACATCTAATTATGTCAAGGCCTAGACCAGGTGGTTCTTAACCTTTTTTTGGCCCATGCACCCCTTCACCATATGTTCAGAATGCCATTCTCCCCCCCCCCCCCCCCCCTTTTATATTTCCTCCCTATAAATTCCCCCCGCCCCTACACAGTATACATAAAAATGGAAGCTAAATTTAATAACACATACTAGAACAATGGTTCTCAACCTTTTTGGCCTGTGCCCCCCATCACCATATTTTAGAATGTCATTCCTCCCCCCCCCCCCCTTTTTTTTGTATTTCCTCCCTAAATATTTCCCCCTGCCCCTACACAGTATATGTAATAATTGAAGCTAAATTTAATAGCACATACTAAAACAAGTCTAGACATCTACATAAAACGTGATTTGCGGATCTACTTACATTATAAAATGAATTTCAGAAGGGTGATACGTACAGAACTGTAAAGTATGAAGGGAAAAACAATATCAAGTAATCGGTTCTTGTATTAACGTAATCTAGAAATAATCTTAATCCCCCCCCCCCCCCCCTGGAAACCCTAAAATTCCCCACTGGGAGGGGGGAATTCCCCACCGGTTGAGAACCACTGTACTAGAAGAAGTCTAGACATCTACTTAACACGTTATTTGCGGGTCTACTTACAATATAAAATGAATTTCAGAAGGGCGAGAAGTACAGAACGGTTGAGAACCACTTGCCTAGAATATGTGAAAGCCTAACACCTCATGCCCGGTTACAGCGGCTGTAACTCCTATGAGATTATCATGACACCTGTCTGATGCGTGTGTTTGAACATAAAGACAGTGGGTAATGGTATACGATACTGAGCCTTCATAGACTAGCCTACACAAGGGCGAAAACAGGAGCTTCTCATGTGCAAGTTGTGTATATTAAGAAAATTCCTGGAGCAGTTGGAAGTCATAAAGAGTTGTTGCAAGATGGCTGTCCTGGCTAAGTTGATAGGTAGGAAAAACCACACCTGAGTAGATGGAGTCCATTACTTAGGATGGAACCTCTATAAAATGTAAAGCTAAAAAATTGCATGCAGGAGTCAAACACTGACCGCTGAGGAGTATAAATGAGGAGTGTGATGCATCCACATAAATTTAAAAAAAATAAAAATAAAAAAAAAATTTTTTTTGGTGGTAATTAGTGCTTGCGTAGCCGCAGTAGTGCAGATGCTAGCATATTTGCCTGCCAGCTGGTGGTCACATGTTCAAATTCTGTTAAAGAATTATATATTTTTTCACTTTGGAAATTTCATGGGAGGTTTAGGCGGCAGATGTGATATTGATCACATGTCCATTGAGTCTGAATTGTCTAAAAATACGGGGCTAGAAATACTCAGTATGCCTTCGGGTGTGAAAAAGTGGGATCTATAGCTAGAAAACCATTGGACTATTCACTATGCTTCTTTTTGTTGAAGAATGACTTGAATAATCTTTCCTAATCTTATTTCTTTCTTGTTTGTTGTTGTTTTAATGTTTAAACAAGAAAATCATGGTTATGACTGTTGACATCTGTAGTGTAGACACTTTAAACTGAGGTGGATTGCATGGTGCCTTGATTTCTACGGCATCTCTTGGTCTGCAGTAAAAGGCTGCTTGTCATGCCAGTGGTCATATTGGGAATAAGGTGCAAGGGCAATATTTTTAGACTGGTCATCACTTCATGGGTGATGTGGTCAATATCTTGTCAGTCAGCTTGACTTTTCAGGTAATTGTTTGGTACCTGTGCTGGGTTGGCCTGGCAGTGAAACAAATCCCCATCTGGAATTAAAATATGACCCTGAGTCGGTAGGCTAGCATGATAGCCACTGTGTTTCCTCGGCTCCCCTTACCTTCTGATCTGGTACCTCAGCACCAATTCTTAAATAGAGTGCTAATTCCTCCCCCAGTGGCTGGAGCTTTGTCTTTATTTTTACCATCCAATCTTGCCAGTCTACTGCAGTTAATACTAAACTTTTGGCAAATTTTGTTGTGAGTAAAACAGGTAGATGGAGTACACCATTGCCCAGGTAGGACTCCACACTTTTCAGTTACCTATATGATGCCTTGAAAGACCATTTTTCTGTAAACCACACTGCCACATTCTCAGTGCATTTGCATTGCTTCACTTGTTCTTTCTAAAACATCCACTTGTATCTCAACTATGTGTATGGCATAGCCTGGCAGTATAATATCTTCCTTTCCAGTGTGCTGATGCCGAGGTAGCGGGTTTAACCCCTACACCAGTCAGCTGCACTAAAATGTTGACTTCTCATCATTGACATGGGGGCGTAAATTACAAGCACCTGAGAAATCGGAGTGGGATTGCCTGATGGTGAGGGGACACTGGTAATAAGGAAAGCTAATCCACATGTAAAAATCAGTCTAGTGCACTAGGAGTAGTAGCACGTGTATGGACCACGCTTGAGTTCAAATCGAGCAAATGCCAAAAAAAAACCCCATTTTCCTGGGTTAACTTATGAGTGGCTATGGTTTTCACTTTTTGTATCGCCTCTCACATTGTTTTCATATAATTTTAGCATTAACAACATTATGTGCCATGGTTTTTAGTTGATGGTAACATGTTAATCGGCTTTCTTGTTTTGTTGGGAATAGTGTCATAGCGCTTTTACTTTTTCATTTATTTTTTCTAATACAGTAGAGTCATTGAAGTTAAATGAAGGGCTGCAGCATGTTCCCATACTTGACTTTCAAATACTCTAGTCCTCTAGTCCAATCAGATTTACTTCAGATAACTAAGTGATCAGCCTCGTGTCAGATAGTCATGTTTAATTGATGTTAGAAATTTTTATTTCCTTCAGAATTGCTTTTTTTTGACTTCTGTGATCTTAGATCTAATTTAGTTAACATTCTCTGAAATGATTTTACCCTGATAGGGAAACATCTGCACTTGTTCAGTAGTCTTTCTTCCAATACTAATATTTATTATTTGGCTTTAATGCTGTTGTTTAATAGCATTTATCTTCATGCCAAATGCTTTATCTCTATCACTGATTTTGGTGAGGAATTGTTGTAGTGATTTCTCTGGCTCTCCTATGATGGATTAGATGTATGTCAAACTGTCAACTACTGCCTACAGCACCTTGCAGTGTAGGGCAGGGGGTCTTGAGCCTGAGAAATTAGGCCGCAAAATGTGCAGGTTAGGATTTTCTTTTTGCCCCTGACAGAAAAAAATTACACCTTACCGAGGATTCGAATCCGGATCTCCTGAAGGAGAACTCAGCGTTCTTATCCGCTTGGCCAGCTGATTAGATGTATGGCAGTATGAATTATGATGCCCAGTTGGAGAGGGAATGGTGAGTGTTTGAGCACAGTCCCATTGAGCATAGTACTTTGATATCAGGTCATGAGAAAATTCATTCCAATAGATGCAAGCCTTTTTCAGGCTTAGATGACTGAATTCCATTACACTGGACTTAAGAGCCAAAACTCCCAGTCTTCCATAGGATTCACAACCAACTTGATTTATTTAAACCATTATTGAACAAGACGTGCCTTAGTCATTAACAGTTCATTGATGAAGGCTATTTGCAGTGCCACAGCTTGGGCCAATACTGTCATTGTTTGGTCCACTAGGGAGTAGACCTCAACATGGTACACTTTTGGCCTTTGTGGGACAACATTTGTTTATTCTGCAGCCCAGAGCAAGGGCTGATGGATTTATTGACATCCTTAATGTTCATTTTAGTGGCTCCTGTGGGGAAACATCATATATTGGAATAAATTACACAGTCGGTAAATGAGCATAAGTTCTTCAATAGATTCACATCTGCTGAAATAAATTGTTCCCTTTGGAAAATATAGAAACATAATGTGATCAGATAAAGCTCAACATGCAAATAGTGCACCTTTCATTTTAAGTGGTAGCTTACAACATACACACTGTAAGAAAAAAAAAAATCACCTCAGAAACATATAATCATAATTGACTTTCTGTCCATCCAGAAACATATACTCATAAACTTCTTATGCCCTTTATCTCCCATTGAAGCATAGACCCTCAACAACAGCATGGCAAGCATACTTATCTTTTTCTATCCAACGCAGGTCCCTCAGTGTCCTCCCCATATTATCCATCTCTGTCTCTGATTCTCATATTCATGTGTTTTTAGTTCTGCCACTATTTCATTTGTCTGTGTATTCCATTAGAAGGACTTAACCAGTAGTACTATTATTAGGTTTTTTTTTTTTTCAATATGTGTTATATCCAGCATGAGCATCTGTTCTTCACCACTTGATTCATTGGAATTTGACGAATTCTCTCCACAAGCTCTGCTTTAGTGATTCTGTCATACCAATTTAGTCTTTGTGTTCTGTGCAAGAACCAGTTAATTTGTAGTTAATTATTGATTGTTTTTGTTATTCTCTATGTTTCTGATCCATACAGAAACAGTGATTTAATGTTAGGGTTAGAGTTTAGTCATCATCATCATCATCAAGTGCCGTGCCGGCTGGCGTAGGCGTTCATGGCTCTCCATAGATCTCGGTCTTTGGTTTTCTGGATCAACTCTGGCGCTGATATTCCTCCATGCCACCGTCTCAATCCATCCAGCATCACTTCTCTTGGTCTACCTCTGCCTCTCTTCCCCTCGATCTTTCCAGTTGTTACGATGTTCTCCAATGCCTCTCTTCTCATCACGTGACCGAAGAAAGATGTTTGTCTCTGTCTTATTGTTGTATATAATGTTCTAGTTTCATTAGCCTGTTTCAGGCAATCGTCGTTAGTTACTCTGGCAGTCCAAGGAATTCGCAACATTCGTCTCGGAACCACATCTCTGTTGCTTCTAATTTCTTCTTAATTTGTTCATTTACATTCCAAGATTCACTGCCATACAGCAAAACTGGTTCTACATAGCATTTCAGAGTTTAGTACTAGATTTTAATTTCTTTTGCCCCTCCCCCCACCACTCGCGTGCGCGCGCGCACGCGCACACAGAGAGAGAGAGAGTGTATGATTCAATTTCTTGAAGTGAGTTTTTACCAAGAAAATTCTTATTTGCCTGGTTTATTCTCATTATCATTCTTTTCCCCTGTGAATGTGTACATATTCTTCTTTTTTTCGTCTATAACTGCAATGTTGTCTTTTGTATGAATTTAACTGTCTTTTTTAGTTCACTCAGTGGTCCATATAGTTTATCTTCCACTGCTGTTTCTCCAGTCCAGTAGGTTTGCCTAGATATGTTATATTTTGGGCAGTCTTGGAGTATGTGCTCTGCTGTCTGCGATGCCAGCCCACATGTGCACATGGCCAATTCACCAATCTTGAATTTTGTGTACACGTGGTTGCTTAATCTATTGTGTCCTATTCTGAGGCACAGCATAATGATTTGCTCTGGTCTGTCCATAATGTGGTAGTCATCTTCAGCAGGTTTTGACGCTTTCTGACTGATTTGATCATTCTTTTGGTGGTATGTAATGGGCACATCAGGTTGTTTTTCTTTTGCTCCTTCATTAGCTAATCGGTCAGCTCTATCATTTCCGGGTACTCCTCAGTGAGATTATATCCACTGTATGGTGACCTTAAGCTGACCGCGAAGGTTAGAAAGTAGTTTCCGTAGTACCAGCAATTTCCCAGACAGGAGCGCCTCGTGTATTAATTTTGCATCCGTCAGTAGCACCGCAGGTTGTGTACCATGGCTAGTATTTAGTAATTTCTCTGTTGCTATCTTGATTGCCTGGGTTTCAGCATTATAGTTATGGCCATGTCCCTAGTATTATTTGGGTATTCTATGTACACTCTCTGTCCTCCAATTGGAACAGCATTTTGTGCTGACCCATCTGTGTAGACTCGGATCCAGAGGTCCTGTGGGTATTCTTCATCAAAGAAGCTGAGAGTGGCTGTTTAGCATTGTACACTGTTCTGTTCTTCCTTGTCAAATATTTCTCACACTTTTGTCTGGATTTGTAGTGGTAGTCTATGTTCATCCTTCCATTGAGTTCGTTCTGGAATAGTTTTCGGGGGGATACCAACTGTGGGCAGATCAGTGGTTTCTCTGCAGAGTCGTTTGACCTGGTGGATAACACTGCTTCTTTTCAACCACCCCATAGCTAAGTTTTCAAATCTGTTCTTCATAGGGTGACCTGGCAAGCTTAGGAACTTTCCTGTTTGTATTAGCATTTTTGTATCTCTGCGCTCTCTCAGTGCTTGTGTCCTCCCCATCTTTTCTATCTCCACTGTAGGGATTGATCTCATCCCTCCTGTGGTGACTTTAAGTGCTTCTTCTTCTTCTGCATTCATCCGGAGTTTTTTTTCCGGACGTGACTGCGTTGTGCCTATTTACAGCATAGCTGTGTTCTTGCACCGTTAGGCCGACACATCCGACTTCTGCGGGCATTTGTTGACCGGGTTAACCTTCCCAGGCTTTAAGTGCTTGATTTTGCACCTTGTCCAGTTCTTGTAGTGTGGTGTTTGGTGCTGAACAGCACGCAGTTGACCCGTATTCCAGGTGTGGTCGTATGCTCTGTTGATATACTTTTCTAAGTATTGTCCCACTAGCCCCTCATGTGGTTCCGCTTAATTTTCTCAGGATGGCTATTTTCCTTCTGGCTTTTGCTACTGCTTTGTTGATGTGCATTCTCTATGTCAGCCTGTTATCAAATGTTACTCAAAGGTATGTTGGTTCTTTATCTTCTCTTAGACATATTCTGTTTATCTCAATCAGTGGTTCTCAAACTTTTTTGGCCTTTGCACGCCTACACCATATGTTCAGAATGTCACCCCCCCCCCCCCCCCCCCCCCCCCCCCCCCCCCCCCCGGCACCTTTTGTATTTACTGCCTATAAATCTCCCCCCACCACCACCATACGGTATACATAAAAATGGAAGCAAAATTTAATAACACATACTAGAACAAGTCTAGACGTCTACATAAAACATGATATGCAGGTCTACACGTTATAAAACAAAAATTCAGAAGGGCGAGAAGTACATAACTGTAAAGTATTGATTGAAAAGCAATATCAAGTAATCGGTTCTTATATTAATACGATCTTGAAATAATCTTAATTCCCCCTCTTAATATTGTATTGATAACAAATGGAAACCGTAAACTGTTTAGAGAAATTAGATGTAGACAGTCACAATCTTTTTTGGACACATTATTAGAAGAAATCAATTTGATAACTTGGTGACATCTGGCAAAATTGTGGGGAAAAGAACAAGGGGAAAGCAGAGAAGTAAGTACCTCGATGGCTTGGCCACGTGGTATGGTCGAGACAAGAAAGAGCTGATCCATGACTCTGGTGATCGTATGAGATTGTGAAACATGACTGCCCATGCTTATCGGCATGGCACATGATAATGATGATGATCTAGAAACATATATTCATTTATTACTTCCTGTCTGTGTAGAAATATATAATTATAAACCTTCCTATTTGAGTACAACTGTAGTGCTTTCACAACCTAGTCTGATACATGTAAGTGTATGTCATTGACATACTTATTAAACATTTCTAGATAGTGACAAATATGGCTCGCTAGAACTGTGTTGTAGTGGTCAAATCAACCTTCTGTTTTCTATTTCCCATTGCTGAGGGATGTTTAACGTGCACAGGTTTCCTTCTAGTTTTTTGTCTTTGTCTGAGAAGGCTGCCAGTCTAATCAAGTAGCCCAAGATCACATGAGAGCATTCCGGGTTTTTCACATATTACAAAACTTCTAGTCCTCACCATGAATTGAACAAGGTGTGAATGGGTCATACACGGGCATGGTAACATCGAGGCCATTCTGCTCTATGGTCCAAAAGCACAAACAGTTTATATGTAGGGTTACATTTAATGTCTCTCTTGTCACATAGAAAACATTTTATTGTGACCAGTGACATTGCACAGATGAATATTTCACCATGGGAAAACTAACCCATCAAAGAATATTCATGGCATGCGTGATTCAGATATGCACACTTTGTATTGGTGTTACAGGGTTCATGCACTAGGAGACTAGCAAGGGTAGAAGATGCACAGTGAAAAAACAATCAAGCACACACAGCAAATTAATATAGCCTTTATAGACCAAGAGAAAACTTTCAACAAGATTAAGCAGAGATATACTCTGGGGAACACTTGAAAAATACAGAATAATAGGTCAACAACTGGACTGTGTTAGAGCCATCTATAGAAGGAGCAATTGTGTGACAACTGCAGGAAAACATACATGTGCTCCACATCAAGATCATCATCATCATCTTCCACTTCTGCTGTCAAGTGCCGTGGGGAGGAATAATTTGCGCTTGAGCGCCCGAATGGCGGAACTTGATAGTGTCATTCCATGTGATTGTACAATGTCGTTGACGTCGTCAGTCCATTTTCTTCTTGGGCGTCCTCTTGGTCTCATCGCAGATGATCTTTGATGTAGGGCCAGTGATGGTAGTTGATGGTGTTGCATTCTAACGACATGGCCAAACCACTTGATCTTCTGTCTTTCAATAAATGTGGCACAGGGTGTTGATCCTACTGTCTAATAACAGCATTTCTTACTCGGTCTCAGGCATCTCATCTCACAGGCATTGATTTTGCAAACGTGTGATTTGGATAAAGTCCAAGTTTGAGATTGGTAGCATAGGGTTGGTGTGAATATGCTGTTTATTTGTCGTTTTGCAGACATGGGTATGTTTGGATGTTTCAATATGGGTGATAGTTTATATGTAATTGCACTAGCTTTTTGACATCTGATTTCTATTTCTCTGTCCAATCTGCCATCTTCTGTCATCATACTTCCAAGATATTTGAATTCTTTAACTTGTTTCAGAGATGTGCTATTTATGACGATCAACATTGAAAAACAGTAGTTATGAATATAAGTCAAGACAATAATGAAATTATTATACAGATAAACGACCAAAGACTAAAACAAGTGCATGAATTAAAATATCTTGGGAGCATTTTCACATCAGATAGAGAGATGGAGACAAGAACTAAACAAGCTAATAATATTACACATCAAATTACACCCAACCTGAAACATACAGCTATCCCCATGGAAATTAAGAACATTCTTCCTCTTCTTCAGCGTTCCGAGCCATTGAATTTCTTTGCTGCAGATACAATCCGTCTCCATTCGTCTCTCTGGTTGACCTTCTCTTGCCAGTCGTTGATTCCAAGTGCTTGTAGGTCTGTAAATATATTATCTCTCCACTGTCTTCTTGGTCTACCTCGGGGTCTGCGGTCATTTATTTCCTGAGTGTAAGCGAGTTTTGTTTCCCTATTATTTTCCATTCTTTCTATATACCCCAGCCATTGTAGTCTATTAGCCTTCGTGATACCAGTGATTAGCGGGGACTTAAACAGATAATAAATGTCTTTGTTACTTCTTCTTTTCCACTCTCCACTTTGTGTATTCCTAATGGGTCCAAAGATGCGTCTTGAAACTTTGTTCTCAAAGGTTTGTAGCAAGGCTTCGTCTCTTTTCGTTGTACTCCAGGTTTCAGAGCCATACAGCACAACTGGTCTGATCAGTGTTTTGTATATTGTGATCTTGGTGTTACGAGATAGTGCCTTTGATTTTAGTAGATGTTGTAGTGCATAGTATATCATATTTCCAGAATTGATTCTAGTTTGTATTTCTTCCCTTATGATGTTGGAGCAGTTGAAGATTGTACCCAGGTATTTGTATGTTTCCGTTCTTTTAATGGTCATATTATCTATTTGTATGTGGCCAGAGTTTTTAGCCATTCCTTCTCTTGAAATTACCATATATTCTGTCTTATCTTGGTTAACCAGCCCCATCTGTTGGGCTTTTTCCTTTAAGTGAGTCAATATTTCCAATGTCTTTTGTTCATTTTCCCCTATAATATCTATATCATCTGCATAACCAAGCAGCTTGGATGTTCCTCCAATATCACATTCCTCCTTTAACCTCCTTACAACTTTCTCTAGAGCCAGATTGAAGAGTAGCGGCGATAGTGCATCACCCTGTTTCAAGCCAGATGTTATTTGGAAAGGGTCTGAAGAACGTTATAAATGTAATTTTTTATATCCAGCATTGTGCTATCAATGCCAAACATGTGCACTAACTATAGAACAAGAAAGAAAACTCACTACTAGTGAAATGAGATGCCTGAGAAAAGCAGCAAACAAATCAAGAAAGGATCATATTAGAAACAAGGATATCTATTACATGGAGCAACATCAGTTGTTAAATTCATTCACAAACAAAGACTTAACTGGTTCATCCACCTAATGAGAATGAACCAAATGTTGCCAGCAGTAAGAGCATACACCATGAAAATGGAAGCATCAAGAGGTAGGGGAAGACCATGAAAAAGATGGCTTGATGGGGTCATCAATACCTTAAAAATTCACATCTCAGCATATCAATTCACCGAGCGAGCCCTAGCTCGGAAACCAATCATCAAACAATCCTGCAACACTTAACCGTATAGGGCAGTGAAGGTTACAAGAAGAAAGACTAGAAGACGTCTGGAAAAGATAATATGTATATTCCCCCTGATTTTTTTCTCACACCCATATCAAAGTCTCTGTACATAATCACCATCATCCTCCTTCTTTAAAGTCACCATGGTCGATAGCTAAGAGCACTAGTTCTCAAACATCCCGTGTACTGATGCTGGGGTAGCGGGTTAAACCCCTATACCGGTCAGGTGGACTAAAATGTTGACTTTTTGTCCTTGATTTGGGGACGTAAATTATAAGTACCTCTGATAGAGAGGGACACTGGTAATATGAACAACTTTTTTTTTTAAAATTCGCATATCCTTTTTACAGGACATCACTGTCAACAGCAGCATCTTTCAGCTGTCTGTTGATTTTTTGGCAAGATTACACTCAGTAGTTTGCCATTGCTTTATGAGCGGCCGGCTCAGTTATCCCGCAAGTCACCAGCGGGGGACGAACCGCTCCCAGTTCTCACCCGCTACGAGACTCTGCATGATAAACGGGATTACGGAGAAAGTGGTGTAACCCCTCGGCCAGAGAGACCGGCATATGAAAAACTATCACACAAAAATCAATCCACTGTACTAGAAGTAGTAAAACGTGTATGGACTACGCTTTAGTTCAAAGCGAGCGATTGCATGCGCGCGCGCACACACACTCTCTCTCTCGCTCTCTCTCTTTCCTCTCTCTCTCTCTCTCTCTCTCTCTCTCTCTCTCTCTCTCTCTCTCTGTGTGTCTGTCTCTCTCTCTCTCTCTCTCTCTCTCTGTCTCTCTCTCTCTCTCTCTCTCTCTCTCTCTCTGTGTCTGTCTGTCTGTCTCTCTCTCTCTCTCTCTCTCTCTCTCTCTCTCTCTCTCTCTCTCTCTCTCTCTCTCTCTCTGTCTCTCTCTCTCTCTCTCTCTCTCTCTCTCTGTCTATCTGTGTATAGGTTGTGTTTTCCTGACAAGTTTGCCAGCACGGTGGCCTCACTTCTTTGCATTTTCCAATTCTTCTTCTTCTTTTCGTTCATCCGGAGTGTTTTTTCAGATGTGATTGCGGTGTGTCTGTTATGCGCCCTTGGGCCGAAACCCGTAGGCCAACACATCGACTTTAGCGTGCTTTTTTGACCAGGTAGCATTCCTGGGAGACTCTCACTTTTGTGGTGCCATCTACAACCATGCTGGCCAAGTTAGAACGGTCGAAGACAACGGTCATCCCTCAAAGGAAGGCAGGGATAGTCCATAGCATTTTCCGCCATCCAAGGTTGCTTCCATAGTTGCAGGGGCGACACATAACGCCCTGGATCTGGGCTCACCGAGGGAAATCGTCACGTCCTGCTCATGGCTGCTTTAAATCCTCACTTCAATATATTGGTCATTTCATTTGCCCCGGGCCATTCCCGCACAAACCAGACAGGTTTGCAGACGGTATCCACTCAGCGAGTTTTCGGACATGTGCTTGTCGTTGCGCCCATCAGAGCTGTTCCAGGCACGACAGACATTCGGAAAACTACCTAGTCAGAGCTGTTCCGAACAAGAGCGGCATTCGGAAACTAGGTAGTCAGAGCTGTTCCTAGCACGAGAGACATTCGGACGAGACATTTCACTCGGACGTAATTGCGTAGTGTCAATTTTTAGTTTGCCACCCGTAGGACGACACTTCCGGCTTCCGGCGGGCATTTTTTAATGAGGTTAGCCTTCCTCGGGTTTCGAGACTCTTGTTTCGGCTTCCACACAGCAAGCTTTCGCTTCGGGCTGCCACGTAATGGATTCGCAAGACAGGCGTTCCATTTCGTGTCAACGAGACAATTTTCCACCTTTGACTACACTCACTCCATGAGTGTGGTTACAGACTATCGGACGTCTGCGAGACGTGCGACCGAGGTGTTTTTCCACCTTTTTTACTCGCTCACGAGGTAGGCTACATGTGCTGCCGGCTCAGCACCTTACCTCCATGCGTCTGTGGGCGAGTAACAGTCAGGCCCTTTCATCCGGGGATACCTCATATCCCCCAGCTAAGAGCCATCGAACGAATCTGCGCCGAGCATGTAGCGTTCTCAGCACATCATCACAATTTTGATGTAGGTTTGTGTCGGCCAGGCTCTCACTTCCGAGAGTTTATGGCTTAGAGACGTTTAGCCATACACCTCGGATGGGAGCCTTAGAGGTTATGTCCGGACTGAGATGTAGGGATCGTTTGCCTGATTTTGACTGCTATCCTCAGTCTTACCTGCAGAGCAGCAGGTTGTGTCTCTCTTAGTCTGGTCCCTATCCCACGAGCCGTCCGATATGTAGTTTTCACCCATCGGCAAGCACATGGGGTCGATGGGACACGCAAGCTCCCCCACCACGGCAAGGTGGAGACACATCGGGGGAGATTTTCCAATTGCATGGAATTTTTAATATACTCAACTTGCACACATAACCTCCAGTTTTTTTACCCTTATCTGAAAAAGCTAGATGTCCAGTCTTGCCACCCAAGAGGTCAGAGAGACGTGTGATATCATTACATACCAGTGGATCTTGAAAACATTCCCAGCCCTAAGCTGACATCCAATTAAGTACATTTGAGGCTAATAGCGTCACTTCTCTGTGATTTCACCCCACTTCTCTCTCCAGCATCCAACCAATTACCCAGTGATCAGTGGGAAGTATCACATCCTCGCGTTATTTACACTACCTCAGAACCAACTACATGTCCCTCTAAAAGAACCCCCAATAATAATAATAATTCCCTCAAATGACTACTAGTATAATAAACATTCCCCTATGTATGATATGTTACACCTACCTTGGGTAATTATAATTGCCATGTTAAAAATTGGCTATAGTGAGTCGTGTATTATTGATTATTTTCCATTCGTTTTAACGCATATTCTGTTGTTGTCTAAGATTAGCTTCATAAGGGATGCATAATTGGAATAATGTATGAGAGGAAAGAGATAAAAAGGATAGAATGTCACACGGGTCTGCGTGCCCAGTTCTTAACCCTTTGAAAATAAAGCTTGTTCATTCAGTTCGATCTTGTACACAATCACCAATAAGGCTCGTGACCAGCACTTCTTGAGGCAGACGTTCTATAGTCATGAAATTGCCTTGAGCCCACCATTTAAGCCTGAGTGTATAAAGTAACTGCAAAGGGATTAATTTGTACAAATCATTCTCAACTTCTAGTGATTCCCATTATAACACTCCACCGTGGGCCTTTAATATATTTGCTTACTTTTGTGCCGTTGTAATAGGAGTGAGTACATGTCGTAAGTAAAGAATGTCGTAGTAGTTATTTGTTCTTCTTTACTTCTTTAGTGTCGTCCCTGGAGTGAGGGGAATCAACACCCACATTTATTTTAATTTAATATCACTATCCTGGAGATATCCAGCAGAATCCGTCCACAACACTCCCTCAATCTGAAGACACCTTCTCACTCTTACTCACCCCTGGATCATGCCCCCTCTCATTCTTCCCCAACATAACATACTTGACAACTCTAGCTTCAACAAATAAAAACAAGAAATTTATTAAAGCAAATATACGGCCGGCTTCGTGGCTTAGAGGTTATGACTTTTCTCCGTAATCTCGTATACTCTCGTCAGGTAACGTGATGACGGTTCAAATCAGCAGTGGTTCGAATCGCATCGGTAACTTACGGGGTGTGTGAGCCGGCCGCTCAGAAAGCAATGGCAAACTACTGAGCGTAATCTTGCCAAGAGATCAACATACAGCTGAGAGATGCTGGTGTTGACAGCTAAGTCCTGTAAAAGGATATGCTTAAAAAAAAAAAAGAGTATATGTAGGAGAAGTGTGTGTGTGTGTGTGTAATGTGTAGAATGTGTGACGTATATTCTAAAGTGTATATAGACTCAGATCAGTGTTCAGGAGTATAGTCATTCTCATCACTGTGCTGAGAACACACCAGCACCATGTATTCCAGACAAGCAACCTCACCAAGGTGATGCTTCTCCGGTCACTTGAAGAGTTTCTCCACTATCTCTCGAGGCATCCAGATGTTTGGACATCCATGACAAACACTGTCTAATGAGAGTCTTCAATCTAATTCACACTATGAATTTCCTCTGTTATTAACTGTTTGTTACTCAGAGAATTCTAACACTATTGTCACTGTTACTAGGGAAATCTTAATTGATCTAGTGTCACTGGTTGTAAAGATTCCCCATATTAACACCACAATCTGAATGTTCCAGGTATTTCTATAACTTTATATAAATGTTCCTGGAATCAGTGTTGTATATAGATATAATGTTCTGACTGTTCAGTGATACAACTATCACTTGCTAAACATAAGTATCATCAGCCTGTCCTGCTCAGCAGAAGCCAGGTTCCCGCAGACCAACTTGGGTATAAGCCCAATGTAGAGGCCTCTCAGCAACGTCTGTCTTCAAATCCTGAGCCATCATCTTCTAAACTGTGTTCTAGCTTCACTGTTGAATATCATAGCACACCTACGTGGAACCTGTTGAGTAGAGAATACCATGGTGAGAGCAACTCAATTCTGGCCGGAATTAGGTGAGTGTATGCCAATAGCAGCACTCAGATCTACAACAGAGATCCGATCTCTGTCATACGGCCAAATAACTCATCACATGGTCTGAGGCATGGCAACACCAGGAAAGAATAAAGGAACGGGTAGAAACCCAGCAGATGCCCTACTGGAAGATCCTACCATTTCACATTCCCCTCCTCCCTCCCAACCATCCTCAATCTCTCTAATTATTATCCCACTACATTGTCCTCAACTCCCTGAGTAAAATGATATATCATACAAGCTAGTTAAAGCCACACAATAGAATACTAGTGCTGACGCTCCTATGATACTTTCTAGCACCAGCACTTATAGAACATTCTATCACCACTTATAATACACTATATCACCGCACCGTACTGTACTCTATTCCTAATCATACCCTAAGTTAGATATGATTAATAGCCTATCATATGCCTATTCCGGTTGATAATTGAAACTATGTGATCACAGACTGGATCTATGTCCGCCGATAAATATCAACAATTTGACACTATAGTTTCTTTTATTGAACACAACTCGGAAACTGCACCGATCCTTCACACTTCAGAAATCTTGGTCGACTCACGCAACTTGTTTACTTCAACAGCCTTTATATCGGCTTTGAGTGATGTCACCAAATTGTCTAGACGCTGATCAGTCCAGAGTCTGGTTTTCTCCTCTTGTTTTCGACTAACTGGAGTCAATCCGCCGTCAAATTTGCTTTCATCTGAGGAAATTCTTTGTCTCGCACAACAATAGTTCTGTCTGTCTGCGAACCAGGGAATTCCCCACATCACAGAATCCTCTCCGCCGTCTGTCCAGACATTCCGTCTACACATTCCGTCTACACTTCAAAGGCCGACTCCCGCCTTGCAGACGGATGATGCCAGTGTTCGTCTCGAGCAACAATTTGTTAACACAATGCCGACCAGGGTTGCCACTTTTTTTTGACCAAAAGTATCTAGAAACGGCCCAAACAACATCCATAAATATCTAGATTTCGTTGGAAAGTATCTAGGAAAAATATCCAGATTGAGAAAGTAAGAAATTACATATGTATTGATGTGACTGCTGGTCTCCCTGGCGTAAAGTTTACGGCTGCCGTCGTAATCCTGTATATTCTCGTGAGTAACGCAGCTGCGCCCGAACCGACAGCGGTTTGAGCCGCGCTGGTAACTTACAGGGGTATGTGAGCCGGTCGCTCAGAAAGCGATGGCAAACTACTGAGCGTAATCTTGCCTAGTACATCAACAGCAGCTGAAAAATTCTGATGTTGACTGCACCATCCTGTAAGGGATATGCAACATTAAAAAGAAAATTGATGTGTTTTACCTATAGAATCATGGCCTCATCTTCACTGATGCCTGTCTCGCAAGATGCACTTAGGTTGGATGATGAAGTTGAAGCTTCAGATTCAAAATGACTCTGGTATACTTTAGCTGTTCCAATTTCTTTTATTATACGATCAGGGAGCTGATAAGTTGAACAGCATTTTCCTGCTCTCATCAGGCCAAATCTTATTGTCAAGATAGCATTTAAGAGGTCAAGTTTCATCCTGTTTCTTAGTTTACATTTTGTATAATTCACAGTACTGAAAACTCTTTCCGCATCAACATTTGAATGGGGTAGTATCATGGCAGACATCGCACATTCAAAGAGCTCACAGAATGGACTGTTACCTGAGACATCTTTAAATTGTCTTACTTCACTCCAAAAAGCTTCAGTTTCTGTTTTGTTTCTCCAGTCAACCAAATTTATTTTGGTTAACTAATATTCTGCTTCCGCCACACTATTATCAGTAGCCCCTAAAAATTTAATAACTTGACAATATTTAGGTATGTCCTTTACTGGCTGAGGTATGTTGTTAATAGAAAAGAGTGAAATATTTTTCAATACATCTAAATTTTCAGGAAGTCTCTACTTCAGTTGATTGAATAATGAGATAAGAAAATCTTGACAGCGCTTTCTTAAGTTGTTCTCTTCATTTTCTGTGAACAGATTTTTGTTTTTAAACCATCAATTTTTGATTCGATTTGGTATCCCAGGTACGGCTTGGGAGCCAAATAGCTCTCTATAGTGCAAGTGAACAAGTCAGCTTTACAAGTTGGCAATATGTCTTTTACCAATTGAGTGAAATAGCAAAGTGAGGTCGTCAAGTAATTTAACTTTATCAACATTTTGAGATTCAAATAGTTTATTAACGTTTTGCACTTCACTTAAAATGGGTTGTGAAAAGAGAAGGAATGCCAAATTTTTTTTATCACTGTACATTCCATATAGTATTTCAGCTGTGTAGCACTTTTCATTTTGTCTTGTTATTTCGAAGTGTGTCTTCAACTCCAACCATCGGTTCACAATTACTTCAACCGCTGGTTAAATTGATAACCATCTAGTTTTGCAATATGACAGAATTTTCAGTGGTGAGGAACTATTATTTAATGCTTTATATAAATTATTATATTGCTGTTGTCTGACAGATGATTTGGAGAACCAGTTATGTGTTTCAGCTATAAGGAATTCCAAATTCCTTGGTACACATTCTGATGAGGTATTGCAAGGAATGACACGCACATTTTATGAGGATTAAAGATAGGATATCTTCCTTCAATTTTGCATACACGCCATGGTTGATACCAACCATTACCGATGCATTATCGGTACCAATTGCAGCCAAATTCTTTAAGTTTAAATGTTTACTGACCAAAAGTTTCTTCAGTGTCCTTATGCGCCCTTTTACTCATTACCGGGGTGTTGCTAGAGTGTTGACCCAATTCAGTTCAAAGTTTAACTAATGGCAGTTACCATAATTTACGCGAGTCCAGACCAAACATAAAATGGGTAAATGATACCGAAAGAAAAGTAAAATCTAGAAATATCCGACACCAAATGAAAAGTATCTAGAATTGCATCCAGCATCCAAACGTCAGAAAACGGTATCCAGACGCCGGCAAAAACCTCTAGATCTGGATACAAAATATCTAGAATGGCAACTATGATGCCGACCAGTGTAGACATTGTAACGCGACGTATTTTGTTCCTCGAACAACCCACATCATACAGAAATGCCGACCGGAGGCAGACAGTTTGACGCGATGTATTTTATTTTTGTTCCTCCGTCTATACACATCAAAGGGTTTCCTGTTTCTGCAGGCGAATGTCTTTTTTTGTCATCGATTAGCAAGTTTATTTTTCGCGACAGTACACATCTAACAAACCTATGTAGAAGTTTATACAACAACAGTGAATGCATAGTGAGAGCAACTGGAGGACACTCAGAACCCTTCACCATAAGATCTGGAGTACGACAAGGTTGTGTCCTGTCCCCTCTCTTGTTCATAACATATATAGACAACATATGTAAAGAAACCAGCCAAGCAGAGACAGCAAGAATACCGCATGACGAGAACACAGAAGAACCATCTGCAAATCTAACCATTAGAGAACTCCTGTTTGCGGACGACCAAGCACTAATAGCAAAATCAGAAGCTGAATTACAAGACCACATGAATAGTCTAAACGAAACGTGTAGGGAACATAACATGAAAATTAGCATAAGCAAAACAGAGGTAATGACTATAACTAAAGAAGAACAAGCAACAACAATTCACCTAAACGAACATCCTTTGAAACAAGTAAAGAGTTTCAAGTACCTAGGAAGTATAATATCAAATGGCAGATCAGAAGACGAGATCGAAAATAGGTTCAATAAGGCAAATCAACTCATTGGACAAATGGCACCAATACTAAAGAACAAACATGTATCAATAACTACTAAGAAAGCACTTTACAACACAATCTTCCTACCAACTCAATGCTACCAATGCCAAACTTGGACAATGACAGAAAAAGAGAGCAGAAAAATCACAACAACAGAAATGAGGTTCCTGAGAAGAATACTCAACGTATCAAGAAGAGATAAGATCAGAAATGAGGAAATCAGGACTAAAGTGGGGGTTAAAGCAGCACTAGATTTTATTAGAAGGCAGCAAGTCAAATGGTTTGGCCATGCAAGTAGGTTACCAGCAAACAGCATACCACAACAAGCAATGATGTACAGACCAGATGGAAACAGAGGAAGAGGCCGACCACGTAAACGTTGGACGGAGGGAATATGAGTCCATGGGAATATCGATATATGAAGCCCATAATCGGACACTCTCACGATGTTTATACTGCACCTCGACACCGCAAGGTACAAGAGGAACATGATGAGATGAGTAATAGGATAGAGCAAGTTTTTTTCTATTTCTATGAGATAAGTCAAACATATATAATAGTGGCGTTTGCCGGTCTCCCTGGCCTTGTGATTAACGTCTTTATCCGTAATCCCGTATATCCACGCGAGGAACGTAACCTGCGCGAGAATCGGTAGTGGTTCTCGCCACGTTGGTAACTTAGGGGTATGTGAACCGGTCGCTCAAATAGCAGTGGCAAACTACTGAGCGTAATTTTGCCAATAAATCAACAATCAGTTGAAAGATACTGATGTTGACAGCGATGTCCTGTAAAGGATATGCGAACAAAAAAAAAAGTGGCTTGTTTATGAAAAAGTAAGTGAATTGTTTATGAAAATGTAAGTGGCTTCTGACAAAACTTATATATGGTGAAAAAGAAGATATGGCGACAAAACAGCCTCGCTTTGTCCCCGGTGTTGTCATTCACTTTCGGGTCTCCGGTAATCCTTTTCCCGGTCGCCTAAAGCCCCAAAATTCTATGACAGATGGGGAAGAACAGCAGGCAATACACCTGAAAGTAATTCAGTTTGTGTGTCAAATAATACGCCTGTAAAATCCCACGAAGTTGTATAATATCAGAATCTAAAAAGATTGTTAGTAACAGGAAGTAATCCACAACGTTACTAAACAATGAAAATACAGAGGCGCGGTCGCTATTACCAGACGTCATCGGAAATCCTGACTCAGACAAGTGGCCTTTTAGGAGAGATGTGTTATTTCATTAGCACGAATAGATTCCATCGTTAAATAAGTTATTTCGTCTCCAAGAAATAGCAACTTAATACTTTTTAGCAAAATTGGGATAAATCAGCACATTTGTGGATCTGACTTTAGTACAGTGTCATGGGACTAGTGTGGTAGCGGTTGCATATGCCTTCAACAGTGTTCTATCTGTTTCTTTCTGTTTGTCTCTGTCTGTCGCTCTGTAGATGTGGATGTTTGTAGGTGGGGGATGTTGGGTGGGTGGGGAGGTGTGTGTGTGGGTGAGAGATGTGTGGGCGGGGATGTGTATGCGGAATGCATGTGGGGGATGTGTGTGTGGGGGAATGTGTTTATGGGTGTGGTGTTGTGTGTGGGTGGAGATGTGTGGGATGTGCAGGTAGATGAAGGATGTATGTGAGGATCGGGGATGTGTGTTTTTGGCTGGGTGGTTGGGGTGTGTGTGGGCGGGAAGGTAGATGGGAGATGCATGTGTTGATGGGTGTGTGGGTGATATGTGGGTGTGAGTGGTTGATGGATAAGTACGTGAGTGGGTGGATGTGTGTGAGAGATGAGTATATGGCTGTGGGAGGTGTGTGTGTGTGTGGGAGGTGTGTGCTTTTGGATGAGGAATGTGTTGGTGGATGGATGTGGGGATGTGTGTGAGTGTATGGATGGTGAGATGTGTAGTTAAGGGATTGGAAATCCGGGGGGGGGGGGTGTGGGTTGGTGGGTGGGTGGGAGGCTGAGTGTGTGTAGGTTGGGGGTGGTGTGTGTGGGTGGGTGGATTGGGTGTGTGTGGGTGGAAGATGTGTGTAAGTGGGGTATGTGGGGGGGGGGGGTGCGGGATATGTGAGTTAGCGGGAATATGTTTGTGTGGGTGTTGTATATGTGGTTGGGGGATGTGTGTTTGGCTGAGTGGTTGGGGGTGGGTGGTGGGGTATATATGGGTGGGTGAGTGTTGGTAGGTTATGGGATGGGTGGGGAAATGTGTGAAGGTGGGGGGGGGGGTGTATGCGTGGGTGATGGATGGGTAGATGCATGCATGTGTGCCTGGGTTTGTGTGTGGGTGGGTAGGAGATTTGTGTGTGGGTGGGTAGGAGATGTGGTGGGTAGGAGGTGTGTGTGGGTTGGAGGATGGGTGGATGGATGAAGGCATGTATGTGCCTGTGAGTATATGTGTGGTTGGGTGGTGGATGTGTGTGTGGGGGACACGTGGATGGATAGGAGATGGGTGGGTGGGGGATTTGTCTCATAACATTGTAACATGCCGAATGTAAGATGAGCCTGCGTGCCCAATTTGCTACCCTTTGAAAATAAAGTTCGTTCTCTCTCTCTCTCTCTCTCTCTCTCTCTCTCTCTCTCTCTCTCTCTCTCTCTCTCTCTCTCTCTCTCTCTCTCTCTCTCTCTCTCTCTCTCTCTCTCTCTCTCTCTCTCTCTCTCTCTCTCCGTGCGTGTATATAAAAAATATGCCAGTGAAGCCGCATTTGTACAAGTGTCTTCAGTCAGTTTTCCTGGTGGGAAAACTCGCCAATCATCTCGGAAGCAATCTGCACACATCTGTCTATGTGCTCTTGCAGTTTGTCCACAGACATAAAGACTTATTAGTGAATCTTCAATTACCACGGGGATAACAAATACTCCATGTTCGAACAATATCAGTGACTGTGTTATATATTTCCGCTGGAAAAGTATTCATCTATCCACTTCACATTATGTATAACTTTGCAGCATGCACATGATACGGCGAAATATGTCTGGCAACACATTTTTCTTTGACAGTTGCATATCCCTTTAAAAGTCGCTTAAAAGTCGACAGGGTCGACTTCATTGCACCGGGTTTTATCCCATATGGCTCGGTCTCTTTCCGCAGAACGGAAAGCGTCGCACAAAGCACGATCTCCGTAGCTTTTAGCGACGACCCACAGGAGTCTCCGAACATTTAACTTGTAAACCGAAGGGTGCGGCCCGGAATCGAACCCACAACCTTCGGAGCACGAGTCAAATGGCTTGACCACTTCGCCACAGAGACTCCCGATTTACAAGACGTTGCAGTTAACACCATCATTTTACTGCCGTTGTTGATGTCTTGGTAAGTTTTCTAGTTTGCCTTTGCTTTGTGAACGACCGGCTCACATACCAACATGTTAAAACCAGCGAGACATGGTCTGCGGCAATACATTATGCAATGTATTTATGGCGTCTTTGTTTAAATTCACAAAGGGAATACGCTGCTTTAACCCGTACATTAACATCAGTACTAACGTTCAACTACATATGAAAACTCGATTAGACGGACAAATCCTACACCAAACACGGAGAAATCCCACGTCCTTTCAGAGCTTATCAGATACAAAACAAGAGATCACGATTCCTTTCATTTACTGTTGCAAGCATTGCGACACCTGCAATGTCCATTGATTACACTACCATACGCTGTAAGAATAGCACACAATGAATGCATCATTACCATGTAGTAGCAGGTCCTTTTCAGAACGTTGCTGTCCGCAGAACAGATTTGTCGATGTTGCCAATGTAAATGCCTGGTGCCTTACCGTGCCTAAGGTGTCCGTCTTCATGCTGGTCGGTCACTGCCACTTCTTTCAGCAACCATGCCTTCCATCACTGATCTCTTCAAGTGACTGTTTCATGTGGCCACGGTATTTCTGTTTGTGAGATCAGATACTCTTTGTGAGATCAGATACTCTTTGTGAGATCAGATACTCTTTGTGAGATCAGATACTCTTTGTGAGATCAGATACTCTTTGTGAGATCAGATACTCTTCGTGAGATCAGATACTCTTTGTGAGATCAGATACTCTTTGTGAGATCAGATACTCTTTGTGAGATCAGATACTGTTTGTGAGATCAGATACTCTTTGTGAGATCAGATAATGTTTATGAACCGGTTGTCTTTGGTGTTCAGATCTTGTAGAATTGTCAGAATTTTCCCTCTTCCTGGTCAAAGATATTCTAAGAATTGTTCTGTAACATTTCAGTTTATAAGTCCCAATTTTCTTCTTTAGTGGTTGCGAAATGGTTCATGATACGCAACCATGTGTTGCCACTGGAAAGATCTACATGATTTTACTTTAATGTCTGTGCTGGTATTGTGCCAAAGGCTCTTACCAACTACTGTTTAACCACTACATTGATGTGGCCAGTCTTCGTTTAACCTCTCTTGAACATCCCCGCTTGTTGTTGTTGTTGTTGTTGTTGTTGTTGTTGTTGTTGTTGATCATGTTGTAAAGCCTGGCAATTCTAAGTTTGTGACATACTCAATTTCTTCATTGTTACTTGTGATTTATGTTTGACACGGAGATGTGTCTGTGAATAATTTTGTTTTGTAGGTTTCATAAAGAGATTAATGTATAGGAACGCATATTAGCGGGATGGACGTGGGAAATAAAGACACGTGCTGTCTACAATCAAAGCAGTGATAGTTTTAATTTTAAACCGAAACCAAAAATTGCAACATGGATAAGAACAAATCAGGGACTTTGCGATCATGATTGAACAGAACCAAGTTTGAAAGACAGCTGAGACGACTCTCGTTCTTCTTGCTACAAAAAATAATGCTGTAAATGAAAACTAAAAGGAAAAATCATGAACAAGACAACAATAAAACAATTAGAAGCCATTGGCGAAACGACAGTTAACACATTTTTTATACAAATTCAAAGTGACATCTACATCATTTGATATTCCTGTGAGGACTTTTAAACCTTAGTTTCCAAAGTCATTTAAAAGGAATCAAGCTAACTGGATTGCTAGAACAGTCGTTCTCAACCAGTGGGAAATTCTCCCCCCCCCCCCATACCCCCAGGGGGGAATATTAGGGTTTCCAGGGGGGGGGGGGATTAAGATTATTTTAAGATTGCATTAATACAAGAACCAGATACTTGATATTGTTTTTGCCTCTAAATTTATACGGTTCTGTACTTCTCGTCCTAATGAAATTCGTTTTATAACGTAAGTAGACCTGCAAATCACGTTTTATGTAGATGTGTAGACTTGTTCTAGTATGTGTTATTAAATTTAGCTTCCATTTTTATGTATACTGTGTGTAGGGCGGGGGGGGGGGTGACGTTCTGAACATATGGTAAAGGAGTGCATGGGCCAAAAAAGGTTGAGAACCACTGGCGTAGAACATTTAAAAAAAAAAAAATTTCTCATTATGAGTCGACATGAAAAGAATGAGACGCGCAATAAAGCCCGAGATAGGTTGGGGGGGGGGGGGGGGGAAGCATGAATGCATTCAGGTAAAGCCATAAATAGTGCTACTATGCAATCTAGTAACATGAATTGCTAGGTCACGCAAAGTGAAAACACATTTAGCTCTTTGCCCTATACATTATTTTACGGCATTCGGTAAAGTACGTCACAAAGGAATCATCGGTATACCGAACAGATTCGAGGATCGTGCAGAGCGTGTGATGGGAACAAATAGCATTTATAAGTGTTATAAGTATTGACAGTTGTAAAGGTACACCTATTTATTTGTTTTCTTCTTCCTCGCTCCCTCTTTTGAGCGGAGTGTGTCACACCTAGTTATGCATCTCAGAGGTATTGCATGCATTTGAATGCGGTGTCCTGTCTGTAGACATATTTCATACAAGGAAGTGTGCACCCTCTTCCCATGGCTGGGTGTTTCCCCTAATAATGTTGCCAGGGTATTGCCTTGCCTTCTACTCTTTGCGATACGCAATTGCCGTGAAGTTTTTAACTTGCACGCGGGACTCCTATTTAATGCCTTGTCCGAGAAGGCTAGGTAACCTATATCAATACCCAAAAGATCAGGGAGAGACGTTTGATATCACTAGAAATCAGTGGTTCTAGTACAAATGCTCAGCCCTGCATTTTGGATTCGAACTCTTTTTTTTGGGGGTTTTAGGCAGGAAGCGGCCACCGCAACCTCTCAGTCATTACACCCCACCCTCCCCACCCGTTCAAATAAAATGGCCGAGGGGTTAGCAACTTTCTCCGCTAACCCCGAATACTCTCGTCACGTGACGCGACGAGAATTAGCAGTGGTTCGAATCGCAAAAGTGACTTATGAGAGTATGGAGACGGTCGCTCAGAAAGTCGTGGCGTGCTGATGAGCATAATCTAGCCTAGGAATCAGCATACAGCTGAAAGATGCTGGTGTTGACCGCAATATCCTGAAACAGGATGGAAACGCGGAAAAAAAATAAAAATCGGATAATTTGAATTGTTCTCACCATGTATCTTTCCTATCATCATTATCATCAAGTTCCTTATCAACTGTTGCGGCTCATGGCGCTCTACACTAAAAGTCGCTTAAAAGTCGACAGGGTCGACTTCATTGCACCGGGTTTAATCCCATATGGCTAGGTCTCTTTCCGCAGCGCGGAAAGCGTCGCACAAAGCACGAACTCCGTAGCTCTAGCGACGACCCACATGTCTTCGAAAAATTTCACTCGTGAACCGAAGGACGCGGCCTGGAATCGAACCCACAACCTTCCGAGCCCGAGTCGAACAGCTTGACCACTTCGCCACGAAGACTCCCTATCATTATTCATATTGTCTTCTATCATTAAACAATCCCTGCGCTGTCATGCGCCCTGTCATGGCGCTCTACACTGCTCGGCTTCTGTCACTATGTGCCAACTCACCTATTTACACCTGTCAATACTATATTGCTATCGTGTACATCATCTTCTATCGTTGCCTTCATGGGTTCTCTTTTACATCTAACCAGATGTCACAGTATCTTCCCGTTGTTCTCTTATCCTTAAGTGGCCACACGTGTTGATTGTGCTTTTCTGATGCCCCTGTCAAGTTCATTTTGCCCTAGCATCTTTCAAGACATTCTGATTACTCATTTTTTTCTGCCCATGATATTTTTAACATTCTTCTGTTAAACGCCACTCCTATAGTTTCTATGGAGTTTGTTCGTTTGAGCGTTTACTAATAATTGTCCAGAATTCACAGCCATGTTAAAATTGGTTCTTGTAAAGCATAATTATTCGTTTTCTAGCTCTTGTAATGACAATAGCTTATTAAGTAAGATGCATTTCATTTGATATAATATGCAGTTCCTATTATTCTATTACACTATACTATATTATTGGACTGTCGTGGCATAGTGGTTAGCGCGTCAGTCTGCAAAGACAGCGGTCCAAATTCGGTCCCCAGCAGGGGCAGGTTTATTTTTTACAGACCAGTGTATCTCTGGCTGGCCTAGAGGTTAGCGACTTTTCTCCGTAATCTCGTATACTCTCGTAAGTAACGTGACGAGGTGAGAATCAGCAGTGGTTCGAATCGCGTCGGTAACTTACGGGGTATATGAGCCGGCCACTCAGAAAGCAATGGCAAACTACTGAGCGTAATCTTGCCAAGAAATCAACAATTTGCTGAAAGATGCTGATGTTGACAGCAATGTCCTGTAAAGGATATGCAAGCAAACAAAACAAAAAAAAACAAGTGTGTCTCTGGGGTCAATTCAGTCTCATAAAATGGACAACAAACAACTTTCTTAGAATTGTCTGAGAAGGAAAGGAGACGGGCAAGGGAACTAGTCCCCCCAGATCAGATCGCTTTAGTTTTTGTTCACTACAGTGAATGAATCGTCCCAGATCAGATGCCTTGGCCGAGAGTCTGTGAAGTCCTAACATGTCATACCTCAACAGCAGTATCTATCATGGGGCTACCTGTACCTTTCAGACATGTGTTTTTCTATAGCCAATATTTCATCTGACGTGCATGCATGCGTGTACCTAAATAGTGGAATTTCTAGGCGTGTCCCAAATTAGTATCAATGACTCTGATTGTACATTTGGGACAGATTCGTTGCTTTCATTTTGCCGTTACTTGCGCCTTTTAAAAATTTCAACTGTGGCACACATACGCGGGCGGGCGTGCGCGAGGAGAAATCATTAAGTAACGGGGATTTTACGAATAACTTTTTTCAACAATGGAAACCAGAAATTGTGTGTGTTATTTCGTAACATAGTCTCGCCCCATTCGTATAAGGGCGGGCTTTGTCCTGCTGCAGCAATCAATAAAATTAAAAGGGGGGGGGGGGTTAAAGGCGTTAGATAGACTTCTTTGCACCGAGTTTTTATCCACATGACTCTGCTTCTTTCCGTGGGGGAGGCCTGCGGAAAGCGTCTAACAAAGCACGAACTCTATAGCCCCCCAGTAGTCTCCGACAAAAATACACCCGTGAACCGAAAGACGGGAGTCCGTATAGAATCGTCGATGCGCGAGGCAGGCGGCCACGGAGACTCCCAACTACAACAACACTCCTTTTGAAAGAAGTCCCTGACGTTTCCATCGCTTTAGTTTGTTCACTACAGTGAATGAATCGTCCAAAAATGAGAAGTAGAATCGGCAACCCTACTAGAACACGATCGCAAGTGACAAAATGGACGTATTTAGGCAATACCATATGACATAAGAAAGTGAACTGGTGAACCGGTATTGTCCTCGTTCCCCGGCGTGGCACGCGATGATTATATCGCTTTTCAGCTGGCTTGCTCGCAGTTGTGACACAAACTTGATTAGTTTTATCTAAACAGTATAGTGTTCCCACTGATTATTTGTGGAGTGGGCACGGCCACATAACAGGTTGCTGTGGTTTTATCTTGATTGTGTCACCATGTCAATCAAACGCCACTTCTGCTGAATGTATGTGCACACATTCCTGTTTGCCGCGTCCGTTGGATCATCTTATCTGTAATCTGTACGTCAGTGGTCACCTTCTGTTTATTGTTTTGTGTCATTTAAATTCTCCAATAATAATATAATACCAAGATACTCAAATACAGAACATGCACAGCGTTGTGCGAACTAAAATACCGAAAACATTGGTTATTTAAGAAAATCTGCGTAACTTGCCATTATTTGCTGAGAGCGCATGAAAACAGAAGTTTTCTTGTTTACATTCTGCTCTTTATTTTCTAACCGGGTTTAAACCCCGAACTATCTCATTCCAAGCCTATCTTTTGCTATCTGATCCAGCTCTGTTCGTGTCCTCCCCTATATTACACATCTCTGTCTCTCTCTTATCCTGGCGTTTTTAAGGCGCCCCCCCCCCCCCCTCGATTTCATTTGCCCCGTGGTTTCCAGACGAGGGGCTTTTTACAGCAAGTTGCATGTCCTTTACAGGAAGTAGCAGTCAACCCCAAAATTGTTTTGGCTGTTCATGATTCCTGTGCAATTTACGTTCAATAGTTTGCCATTGCTTTCTGAACAAGCGGCACCCATACCATTTCATTAAAAAACCCAACACAGCTGTGTTTCGAACTGCGGGTATGCGGGATTAGAACTGCGTCCGTAACACCTTCGCCTACAGATTTAATGTGTGTCCTATTAGGGCCAGCGTCTTCTTCTGACTTCTTCTTCTTGTCTTCTTCCGTTCGCTTGATATATGTCTGTAACTAGACTGTTGTATTTTGTATGAATGTAACTGTCTCTGTTAGTTCGCTCGGTGGTTCATAGAGTTTGTCTTCCATTGTCGTTTCGCTAGACCAGAAGGTTTACCTGGATATGTTGTATTTTGTATGAATGTAACTGTCTCTGTTAGTTCGCTCGGTGGTTCATAGAGTTTGTCTTCCATTGTCGTTTCGCTAGACCAGAAGTTGACCTAGATATGTTGTATTTTGGGCAGTATTCTGGCCTCTTGATTACTGGTATTTGTTTAGTTCTTTCCACGTGCTCCACATTGATAATTCAGTCATACTATTGTAGTGTTTCTATTTATTGCAGCCCCTAATTAATGAAAGTTTATAGTTTATTAGTAATTTCTTTAAAGTCGTTCTAGTTTTTTTCTGACCCATCATCATCATCATGTGCCGTCTCACTCGATAACCAGAGTCGTGGATCAGCTCGGTGTTCTTGTCTCGACCATACCACGTGGACAAGCCATCAAGGTATTTACTTCTATGTCCTCCCTTTGTTCTCTCTCTCTCTCTCTCTCTCTCTCTCTCTCTCTCTCTCTCTCTCTCTCTCTCTCTCTCTCGCTCTCTCTCTCTCTCTCTCACCTCCCCCCCCCCCAATCTTGCCAGTTGTCACCAAGTTCTGACCCAAACAGTAGTACAGATTTAAAGTTAGAGTCAAATATTATAGGCTTGGTGCTAATTTTAACTTCTTTTAACTGTCACTCATTTCCTTGTTTTGTAAAACCACCTCTGGCATTTTGTAATCTTATTTTAATGTCTTTGTCTGTTTCCCCATCTTTTTCTACATTGCTACCCAAATAGGTGTTTGAAGTAAGGTTTCACCAAGGGGGATCGTGTTATCATTAGCTTAGTTTATTTTAATTATCTTTATCATTCTGATAGGAAAACAGAAGTATCTGAAGTATATAGGATTCTTTCTCGTCCCCGCCCTCCAGTTTTGTTATCGTTCGAATCGATGTAACTGAATTACGAGGGGGAAGTCAATAAGTAAGTCACACATGGCTGTAGAAAAATAACTAAATATGATAACTTGAAACCAGTTTATTTTTATACATACATTGTCCCTTTATTTCTCAACATAATTTCCACCAACATTGATGCACTTATCCCATCGTTTTATCAGTCCTCCCAAACCGGCTGCATAGAACTACGTGCTCTGTTTTTTATACCACGTTTTCACTTCACATTCAACTTCGGCGTCATTCGCGAAATGTCTTCCGCCAAGGTGGGTTTTCAGTGGACCAAAAAGGTAGAAATCGCTAGGGCTAAGTCCTGGACGTTTTCTTCGAAGTGCACCATGAAGCATCGATAAAACTTCACAGTACGATTCAGAATTTACATTGTCACCTTTCTTCTTCAAATTGGTTAAAAGCACTCCTTGACAATTCCAGAACACTGTCAGCATAACCTTCCCTGCTGATGGCGCAACCTTGAATTTTTTTGACACTAAGCGAAGAAGGATGTTTTCATTGCATTGAAGCACGCTTTGATTTGGGCGTGTAGTGATGCACCCATGATTCGTCCTCAGTAACAATCGTGTTCAACATGTCTTCTCCTTCATCTTCATATGGACAGAGATGATGCAAGGACAGGCTAGATCGGTTCATTTAATGTTCCTCCTTCAATTGTCTGGGTACCCACCTTGAGCACACTTTCTTAAATTTCAGTCGATCTTGCATTGCTGTGTGCTGAACCATGTGAGCACCCTATTGCAAATGTTACAGAGTCTATCGTTACTCGCCTGCCACCTCTAATCATCTCCTTCACCAGCTGCGCGGATGCTCCTGTTGCAGTCTATCTCAACTGGACGACCAGATCGGATTTCATCAACAATCTTAGAGCGTCCTTGAGAAAATTTTTCTACCCAGCTATGCACCACTTTACGGGACAAACATTTGTCAGCATAAACAGGAAGCATTTCCTTATGAATGTCCTTTGCAGGCAGTTTTTTTTTTTTGCCCACAAAAAAAACAACAACAACCGCACAACAGCACGTTACTCTTTGGTTGCACACTCCGTAAATAAAGTCACCATTTTGTTTTTGCGCAGCGCATGAGCATGGGACACCTAGCGCCACTTGACGAACGGGAATATAATGTTCGATGTTGCTGTCACCTAATGACACCTGTAGAAAACACCAACTGCATTTACCTACCATCCCACAGAACTGTGTGACTTACTTATTGACTCGCCCTCGGATAACTCCACCTTTCATTTTCATAGCGATTATAGTATCACATTTTTACTTGTACCTCTATGTGATAGTCTATATACATGCATAGTACGTACATCCACCCGTACCTACTTACGGGCGCACGCAGACAGATACATACATACACAGTCGGGCATAAGGGGGTTGGTGGGAGCACTCTCTTAAATGCCATGTTTCTATCATGCATGCACGTTTGTTAATAGAAATGCATCTGATGAAAAATGTGTTTGTTGGGTTGTCACTGCCAACGCAATACATACAACCGGAGTGGCGCGCGCGCACGCACGCACACACACACACACACACACACACACACACACACACACACACACACACACACACACACACACACACACACACACACACACACACACCCTTTCACATATGCATTCACAAACGTTTATTATTGTTTGCAATTTATTTGCACTGAGATGACTGCGTTCACTGGTTCAATGCCATATAGACTGTTTCTGGCAACTTATATTCCATATAAAGACAATTTGCCGCATATACATTTGGCTTGTAGATTCAAGCAAGCCATACATCTGCAGCTAACACTGTCCTGTGGGGAAAGGAATGGAAAATTTGGTTACAGGCCAGAGGGCTTGGGGGGGGGGGGGTGGTGTTTGGTTCATATCTGTCATGTCTGAAGGCCGCGTGTGGGGGACTATATCAGTAATGCGCGGGCCGCATTTGCATTACTGGAACTGTGCCATAATTAGTACTTTTTACAACAAACTTGTTTATCTAAGTAACATCTCAGCGTACATTAATATGCATTGCTAAATGTTCGCGAGGCGGGCATGGAAAGAGATACTTGGCCAGAAGCAAATGTCAGAGGATACACTCAAATAAACAAAACATGTTGCTTGTCCTCTGCAGGACGGTGCGTTCAACCCCAAATTGATTTTCTAGGCATTTGTACGTTTAGTAGTTTGCCTTTGTTTTCTGAACGAGAAGTCAACGTTTGAGTCCGACTTACGCAGGTATGATGATTTAACTGCCTACTTCGCCGTCAGCGAACCGGAAGTTTAAGTGCGAGCGCTCTTGTCCTTTCGATATGATGTCTGGAAAGTACATTAGACAACAAACAAAATGTGAAATGTGTAAGCACACTAGATTCTAACCCCGTCCCTGGTGACGGCCACATGGTCTTGCTGAAGAAAACACCTCCCCATCCCCACGCTGGAGAGTTAATCGGCTTGCAAACATACAGGTGGACTAGGAAAAGCTGTAATGTTCGCAGACGATTTTATGTATACAGAACTGATTTAGTCAGGAGTTGAGATGGCCGACAGCGTTAATGTGTCGCTGGAGACGGTTTGCTCGTGGTGCACAGACTCGAGATAGCTGGTCCTTCTAAATAAAGTAATTCTCTAAACAACTCAGTCGAAGATACGACTCTCACCATTATCACTCTAAATGCACAGTTTGAGAGCAACCTCATGTTGAGGTATTTATGAATAAACATCAGATCGTCGCCATAGTTATAAATACTATCATAGCTACCGTGAAATTTCCCTGGAGGTTAAGGCAGCGGATGATATCACATCACACATCGAGTGCAGAATACCATATGCCCCAGATGAGCCCTTACCATAAAATCATTGACTGCTGCTCATATAGAGCAGAGTCCTGTACCTCTTGTTCCAACACCTGGTTTTGTCTGTCTTAAGTACTAAAGTCGAGAGGTTCGACTTCATTGCACCGGCTTTATCAAATCTGGTGCGGTCTCTCCCCGCAAACGCAGAACGGCAAACCGGTTACGGAGAGCCTTGCACAAAGCACTAACTCTGTAATCACTCTGGCAACGACCCCCAGAAGTCTCCGGGAAAATTGCATTTGTGGTTTGAACTACGTCTTGAGTAGATGTTTGGGAACACAGTCCAATACACAGTGTGAACTATCAGAGCTCATACAGGATGCGGGTGATCTTTGGATGTACATGGGTACACCAATTGCAACCATGCAATACAGTCTTGTTATCAAATCGCGCCATGCTCTTGCTGACGTCAGAGTACGTATTAGTTAGTCTCTGATCATGTAGCACTTCCGTCGCAGAACGTGACTGTCATCACGGCCCGCTGAAAAGTTTCTCGATCCTTTGCCATTTTTCTTCATGTTCCTCATTTACGCCCACGGTGTCTATGTGTCCATCTTCATGCTGGTCGATACCTTCTTCTTTCTTTCAGGTACCATGCCCGACTGGGAAACTTTTGACACCGAAGAGTATATTTCGTGGGGATGAATGGATTTATCTTAGTTCGGTCATTGACACGTTCATAATGTGCTAATTATAATTTACCTGGGCAAAGAAAGAGTCGCGTTAAGTTAAACCGAGGCCGAAATCAAACAGTTGTTAGTGGACTATACCAGTGATTGTGATACCATTAACTAACAGATCGATGGTGCATGCTTGTGCTGCAATTATTACTCCACCTCTTTAACTTATTCTTCGGCTTCTTCATCCTGTTCCTTCATATTCGTTCTTGGCAAAAAGGTTTGTTTTGTTCTTGATACAGACTGCGCAGTCGAAACATCTTATGTGCTTTACATCTCTGAATTCTTTTTTTTTTTTTGTTTTAAAAAAAAATGTAATCCCATGTTTTCTATCACGTATTTTTTTTTTTCTGTTTTCGTAGTACCTTAAATGTTTTTGTTTTTCCCCCATTCATTCGCAGATGGATTTCTATAGATTGATTCACTGATTTAAAAAAAAAAAAAACGGATAACGGAACGCTGCTCCTCTTTGGTGCATGTCAAAAGTGGAGCGACCATCTTTAAACTGTCCTTATGACGTCACCGTGTTCGTCTGCACCGTGATGTCACGTGCTTAACACGTTTGACATTCTTAACAACAATATTTATGGGTTACGAGACAATGGCATGGTTATTATAATTTCTGTCACACTTTTAAGGTTTTGATTTGAAGCCCTCTCCTCTATATATACTTAGTCGATTGTTGTACCAACGGTGTTGAGGCGATTGTTGTTCCAGTGATGATGCGACGAGCAGGCACATTATAATATAGCGTTTGTGAGGTGCGAATAGCAAAGTTTGCATTCGTTGTTTTTCTACAACAAGCCGTCAACATTTATTTACACGTTATATCGATGTTCAGACCATCTGGTTTCTGTCAATTGTCTCTTTTCAAAGCCATACAATTTCGCTGGCTGGGGATCATGTATGTATACACCAATGGCTGTATAAGTAGCACGTGCACACGCGCGCTCACACACACACAAACACACACAGCGCGCGCGCCCATGGCTGTATAGTAGGTACGCACGCACAAACACACATGACACGTCAGTAAATGAGTTAAGTGTACATGAAAGTTAATGGTGACGGAAACTGCGCGCGCGCGTCCATGGCTGTATAGGTAGGTACGCACGCACAAACACAAACACACATGACACGTCAGTAAATGAGTTTAAGTGTACATGAAAGTTAATGGTGACGGAAATGTCTCATGATCTGTCCACGTACACAAGCACGAGACCCATTCTCAACAACACGGACATAAATTACCAGCAGCATGTAATGAAAACACGTCAGCGCTTTTCTCAAACTAAAAACTTGCAGTCATTGGCTGTTGTTAGGTAACTGTGTTACTCTCTGGGATAGACAGCGTTGGCGAAATAACCAGCTAGAATACTGAGCGTTAAAGATATAGCTGTATATAATAGAGTGCGTCAAGTAAATAATTGTCTGTATTAGAGAACTTTAAGGAAATAATTACCTAATATAGACAGCGTTAAAAAAAACTATATAATATAGTGAGCCTTAAAGAAATAACTATATAATATAGAGAGCGTTACAGAAAAATTATATAATATAGTGAACCTTAAAGAAATAACTAAATAATATAGAGAACGTTAAAGAAATAACTATATAATATTGAGAGCGTTAAAGAAATAACTTCATTCATTGGCACCTTGCCGTCTTGACAGACGATAGTTTGTGCTTTAAAAAGGCATAATAACTTTTACCTATGGCGGTAGCGAATGTGTCTGATAAGGCTAATTCGCGCTGTAAATGTCCGTTCACAGTGGGTGCATGTGAACACGTGGTCATTTCCACCATCATGCACCATCTTACGTCTCACACGCTCGGTGTGTGACTTATCTGCAATAATTTTCTCCGTTGTCTTTATTCCATTTCTGATGTTTGCCCTCCATGCAACACGTTCAGCTGCGACTAGCTCCCAATGTGTATTATCAATGCCTGTATCAGTCATGTCCCGCTCACACACATCTTTGTATCGTAGTAGAGGCCGACCCTGAGATCTCTTACCCATCAGTAATTCACCAAAAAAGATTTCATTTGGTATTCTGCCATCATCCATCCTCCTAAGATGTCCTATCCATCTAAGTCTACGAAGACTGAGCATGGAATAAACCGTCACACAACCTGATCTTTCCAGTACTTCAGTATTTGTGATCTTGTCTTGCCACTTAATACCAAGAATTCTTCGCAGACACCGCATATGAAAGCTGTTTAAGTTGTTCTCTTGGTGTGAGTAAGTTGTCCAGGTTTCACTGCCATAGAGAAGAGTACTAAGGACACAGGCTTGATAGATAAGGACTTTTGTTTATAGAAAGAGGTAGAAATAACCACACAATATAGATAGCAATACAAATAACTATACAATATAGAGAGCGTTAAAGAAATACATGTCTGTGATTAAAGATGTACAGGAAATAACTGTCCGGGTAGAGGGGCGGTAAAGAAATAACTGTCCGGGTAAAGGGGCGGTAAAGAAATAACTGTCCGGGTAAAGGGGCGGTAAAGAAATAACTGTCCGGATAAAGGGGCGGTAAAGAAATAACTGTCCGGGTAAAGGGGCGGTAAAGAAATAACTGTCCGGGATGGTGGGCGCTAAAAATTAATTAGGATAGAGTGAGCGAAAGCAATATCTTTCAGAGACAGAATGAAACAGCCGTGTACGCTAATAGAGGTTAATATAGTCGTTGACTCGGGAGAGGGGGGTGGGTGGAGACAGAGACATAGAGGTTATCTTTCTGCCAATATTGTATATAACAACACACGTCACTGTGTCAGAAAGTAGAAGTAACAGCAATGACATGAACATTTCAATAGCTGATCATCATGTGAGGACTTGCTTCGTACAGAGTGAGCTGAGCACGTGCAGGTTGTGATCGACACCCATTCTCTTGTCTTTTCATGTGAAATTGGGCAGAATGCACCAGGGATAAGAAGCACAGCGGACGATACATCAGGTCACTCGCTTGACGTTTGTTTTGCTTGCTTGCTTGTGTTCGTTGGCTTGAGCTCCAACGCAAAAGTCCTGTATGTCGGATGAAGGCATCCTGTTGTCCAACATCATTGTGATGTCACACAGGACCTGAGGTTTGCGTGAGTATCCGTTGTCCCATGTCTGGCTTATTGGTGTGCAGACTGGTGGTTCCTCGCCATGCAGGCAGATACTCTCCGACTTCGGAAGAATCATCGATCCTACTGATGTTAGCCAGGTCCCCGAAGAGACCTGTTGCCCAGGACGCACGACGTGGACGTGTCAGCAGGTCTTGGCCAGTATATATCCCGACCCTGGTGCCTTGGAAACACCTCTGCGTCCCACGTTTGTTTTGAAGATGTAACGAGGATCTGGTAACATTACACTCACACCTCATGATGCATTGTGTGGTAAGGTTGCCAGTTAGGAAGGCACACTAGTTACATCTTTGAGAGAGACCTCCCGTACGATGCCCTACGCCTTACAGCCATTTTAATTGTTGTTGTTGTTGTTGTTGTTGCTGCTGCTGCTGCTGCAGCAGCAGCAGCAGCACACTCCAGTTGCTTTCGGAAATAGTCTTCTCCATTTTCGTGGACCAGTGAGGGGAAAAAAAAAAATAATCTCACATGACAGCACGCAGTTACTAGGTTATTTGGAGGCAGCGAACAAGTACTCGAAATCACGGGTTGTCACTTGAGTGTGTGGGAGAATAGCAGACATGAAACTGTCACCAAAAATCCAGTTAACGAACTTAATGGACTGTAATAATAGATTGTCTGTGTTGTAGCTTAGGGGCAGCGAACGCTTGTCACAATTCTCCGAGGTACTGAGTCTAGGGTTCGAAATCAGCTGCAGGCGTTTTGAAAGCAGACATCATTGCGTTGATTTTGGTAGTATGCGCGTCGGTCGTTCAGGAAACAAAGGCAAACTACTGAATGTCAGAATTGGCTAGTAAATCACAAACAGTCAATAAATGTTGGGGTTGATTGCGACGTTATGTATAGGACTTGCAACTAATTTATTTCCTTCCTATAGCCCAGCAGATGCTAACCAGGAGGCTTTGTGTGATAGTGATTTAGTATTAGTAGGAATCAATGCGGGTTTCCGCGTGGAATGACGGGGTGATATACAATTTCCCTAGAAAGCCGTTGGCAAATCTATTTCCCCATTGCAGGTAATGACATTGCCAGCAAAATTTGGATTACGTGCCCGGGACTTGATTTAAGTGTAGCACGTTTTCGAGAAGCCGTAGAGTTTGGATGCCCATATCAGACATCGCGGGACGTGATTTCTGTTTTTCGATCAGGCTTCATCAACACCCATCAACATCATCACCACCATGATCATCATTTTAGTCCATTCGTTTGTACTGTTCAGAACAGTTCCCTCATTGCTTTCTTTCTCCATAATTTCTTTGACTGCTATCGTATTCTAGGCTACCTGTAAAGAAGGTAGTATGCTATACATTTCCTTCTTGACAGTCACCATAATGGTTGGCGGGGTAGGGGTATCCCCTATCAAAGGAGAAGTAAGGTGCCTCCTTCCCTCCGCTAGCCTACGGGACACCCTTGGGCAAGGTGGAGTACTCGTTTAGCCTCCCATTCAGGGTTATGTGAAGCCGTGGGTGCAAGTGGTGGATGAGGTTGAAGAGCAGCCGACAGATAGTTGTGAGTTATGGTCTCCAGCTTCACGACGGTAGGCAGAGGATCTCTTTTTTGAGGACACAATGGCTTTGTTCATTGACCAGTATGGTCACTGCTAAGAAGGAAAGCAATGGCAAACTACCTTCTTCACAGATGCCAAGAACATTTTGTTTTGCGATTTCATCGATATTCAGAGAAAGGGTGTAAATGGGTGCTCTACAGGAGCAGCCTCGCCCGGTAGGGATAGTCATGTGCACCAGAATGTCTCGACTGGCGAAGATTAGTTTCATCTTCATGCCAGGGCATGCGGGTGTACAAGGGAATGAGCTTGCGGGAGGGCTACTGTGGAAGGCGGACGAGCCATGGACCAGGCAGACATATCAGAATGCTCTACGAGAAGTAAGTCGTTTACGAAAACCAAGCTATGACTGGGAATCTACAACCATGGTCAGGCTGCGAGAACAGCAAGTTAAAGAGGTGTGGCCAAACAAGAACACTACGCAGGAAGCCAAAGAAGATTAATAAACCAACACAGAACTGGTGTCGTGAGCCGCTACACGCTGCGGGATTTGCTGAGGAGGGGATCCGAGCACTTATGAACTGAATGGTTCGATGTGCAATGAGGATGATCTGCCGACTAACTAACTAACTAACTATCTCTCAATGAACTAACAGTACTAACACCAAGCGTACTTATGTGACTTGTTCATGTTTGAACGGATGTTTTGACATTACTTTTCTACCGGGTAGGATAGCTTGCCCCAAGCCCAACCTTTCTTAGTCGCATTTTACGGCATGCATGATAGGCCACCCTGTTACTTTGCTTTCCTTCGTAGGCGAGCTCCGTCAACACAAGAATGGGCGCCTGCTTTACTCAGGTACAAATAGTGTTCACTTGTTCTGGTGGATACTACGCTCCCTGTTTACGTCTGCCGCTCTCGTGTTCGTTCGTGTTCGTAGTCCGTCCCATACCACTTGGAGGTGCAGTGTTGGGGGGGGGGGGGGGGGAGGAGAGAAAATGGAGACGACATTGTCAAAAAATGTCCAATTATCGAACTCAACAGTCTGTGATAATGGACACTGTGTTTCTTACATTCAACCCAGCAGGTGCTGACTAGGGCTTCGCTCCTTGTGTTAGAGTGATTTAGTATTAGTGGTATCGATACGGATTTCTCTGTCAAAGGGCGGGGGGGGGGGGGGGGGGGGGGTTATGCAATTTGCAGTGTAAGCGAATGATGAAACTATTGCCACGTTGCAAGTAATGACATTCTCGGCAGATTTTGGAGAGCGCAAACTGTGGGGGTGGGATTAGGATGCCTACTTCAGACTTCTTGGAGCGTGAGTTGTGCTCTTCTATAAGGCTAATGGTGTTTATTAATGGGAGATAAAATAAGAAATTTGTGTCTGTACATTGGGTGGCCATTGCTTCGAGTGAAATCAGAAACTTTTGTCTTTTCACTAGGTGGTCCATGGCTTGGAATGAAATAAGAAACTATTGTCTTTATACTGCTTGCAGTGAAATAACAAACTCTTTATCTTTACACTGGGTAGCAATTTTTTCGCATATTCTTTACAGGACGTCGCTATCAACATCAACATCTTTCAGCTGATTGTTGATTTCTTGGCAAGATTACGCTCAGTAGTTTTCCATTGCTTTCTGAGCGACCGGCTCACATACCCCGTAAGTTACCGACGCGGAGAGAATCGCTACCGATTCTCGCGCACGTCACGTTACTCACGAGAGTATACGGGATTACGGAGAAAGTCGTGTAACTCCTAGCCCAGGGAGACGGGTAGCCATTGCTTGAAGTGAAATAACAAACTGTTGTCTTTACGCTGGGTGGATATTAAGAAACGTTTGTCTTTACACAGCTTGGCATGAAATGACAATCTTTTGTCTTTACATTTGGTAGCCATTGCTTTGGATGAAATAAGAAACTGTTATCTTTACACTGCTTGGAGTGAAATGACAAACTGTTTGTCTTTGCATTGGGTGGCCCTGCTTGCAGTGAAATAAGAAACTTTCGTTTTTACATTCCTTGGAGTGAATGACAAGCTATTGTCTTTACACGGGGTGGCCACTGCTTATGGTAAAATAACAAGCCGTTGTCTTTTCACTGAGTGGCCACGACTGGAAAGACCAGTCATAGAAATTATGCTGGGCAGACTGAGACACTGACATGGAGGAATATCACAGCTTAATTCATCCAGATCACCAGGAACCGTGATCTGTGGAGATGCATAATCGCCTGCGCCAGTTGGCAGGGCACATGATGATGATGATGATGGTCACTGCTTAAGCGGACGATCTTTCTGTCCCATAATATTTAGCAACAGATGCCTAATGGTATAAATAAGTCATGCAGAAAGAAGCATTTTCTACGCTGTGGGTGTAAAAGGGGCTTCTCATAAGTCTTTAGCCTGACCATGAAGGAGTAGGCAGAGAAAATTGAAATTTGGCACAGTGCTTATTCCTTCTCAATGTAGCCACCACCTAAATTTATGCATTTCTGCCATCTCTGCGTGACCTTGAAAAGACCTTCAGAATAAAACAACCTATTTTTCGAACTAAACCAGTTATCACAAGCCAGTATGACATCTTCGTCACTGTCAAAACGATTTCCTTTCAGCTGTTTTTTAAGATTTGGGAAAAGAAAAAAGTCTGATGGAGCCAAATCTGGAGAATATGGTGGGTATGGAAGAATTTCAATATTCAAATCGTTGGCAGTTTGCAGCACAAGCCGTGCTTTATGGGAGGGCGCGTTGTCTTGAAGCAAAGGCAGAATTTGCGTACGCGCTATCCCTCGTTTTCTGGTCACAGCCTTTCTTAGTTTGATAAGGAGATCTGCATAGTACTGCCCATTAACCGTGTTGCCATGAAGCATGTAATCTTTCAATATGACACCTTTGACGTCCCAATAAAACAGTCAGCATCACTTTTCTTGCAGATTTTGTGCTCTTGGCTTGACATGTGTTGGCGAGCCCGGGGTTTTCCACTGCATGCTGGCAATTTTGGATTCTGGGTCATAATGGTGAATCCAAGTCTCATCTACCGTCACCATGGTCGTCAACATGTTTTTCGACCGCCACATGTTGAGCAACTGGCCACAGCAATCAACCCGTGTTTGTTTCTGTTCACATGTCAGCAGGCGCGGGACCCAGCGGGCACACACTTTTCTCATGTTCAGTCTGTTGTGTAAAATTCTAAAAACTGTACTCTTACTCAGATTTGCTGAACCCGATATCTCTGCAATTGTCATTTCCCTATCCTGGTCTATGATTGTCTTCACTTTGCAGCATTTGCATCATTGCACTCTGAGGACGGTCGTCCTGATCTTGGCAGATCAGCAACTTGGGAACGGCCACACTTAAACTGCAAACACCAATTTTTTTACAGAAGCATACGAAGGACAGACTTCCTCAAACACTGGCTCCATCTCCCTGTGTATTTCTGTAGGTGTTTTTCCCCGTAACATCAAGAATTTTATCACAGTCCTGGCGTCTGATTTCTCCATTGTTCTGACAAACCGTTGGATGTGCAGATCTGGTCAATAGGGTGTGTTGTGCCATGCACCATATCGGGAAACCAGTTGAGGAGGGCAATTCATAATTCATATGTCCGTTGCAAATTGAATGAACTATACATTTGGGCAAATATTAATTTTCTCCGCCTACTCCTTCATGGCCAGGCTAAAGACTTATGAGAAGTCTATTGGGTATATTGGGTACACGGTGATAACCCTGTATATTTATACCAACATTAACTCGATGGAGAATATAGTTTATATCAGGCATCCACCTTGACTTCCCAAGACATTTCCTGGTACTCGTGAATGACAAGGCACAATAATTCCCGAATGGGGACAATTAAAAACACAAGTCCCGTAGCAGGAACCAGCTGTGGGTATGTGAAGTGTTAGGACCAAAATCATTTGTGTGGATCTCAGTGCACAGAGGGATAGGTGCTCAGTCTTGCCCATCCGTAGCCAACGTCGAGAGTGGTTCATCGAACCCTCGCCCAACTGCGCTCATGCTATTGTCAGCATAACGTCCTAATCGTTACATCACCTCGCAAATGGGGACGATGCTGGCAATAAGAATAAAATGCGTTAACAAACAGGCAACATGTACTGCATAAATATCGTATACTGTATGGCATGTTCAGATAATTAACCCAGATATGTTATTTAATATGCTGAGACCAGAAGTCAGCGTGTCCGCAGAGCTTTATGCTCTTGCGCTTAAACTTCCGGTACACCGACTATGGGATATGACATACAATTCCTACACAGTTCTTTTGGGATTTAGCGTTGACTTCTCTTTCAGAAAGCAATGTTAGACTACTGAACCGAATATTGCATCGCGGGGTTGGGCTTGATTGCAACTCCTGCAAAGGTCATTCGCAGTGTTTAAATGCCGAGACCAAGAACACATGATTCGTTGCTTGGTATTTTTGTGTTTTGTGCTCCCTCGCTTTGTACTCAAGCATAGTCCATAAACACTACTTCTTGTAGTGCTGGACTGAATTTTGCGTGTGGATTAGCTTTCCCTATTAACAGTGTCCCTCGCCATCAGGCGAACCCACTCCAACTTCAGAGATACTTGTAATTTACGTCCCCAAATCAAGGACGATAGACCAACATTTTAGTCCAGCTGTCCTGTGTAGGGCTTGAACCCCTTACCTTGGCATCGGCACATCGGATGTTTAAGAACACGCGTTCTTATAGCTCCTTATACGATGCGTTGCTTTCCACTTAAAGAGTTAATTCTGTCTGTCAAAATCTTTCTAACAGACGCCAGCAATGATACTAATGCTGTAATGATCTTCATCATCATCATGTTCCTAGCCAACTATCGTTCATGCATCTCCACAGATATCGGCTCCTGGTGTTCTGGATCAATTCCACTGTTGATATTCCTCCATGCTACCGTCCCAGTCTGGCCAGCACAATCTCTCTCGTCGTGCCCTGCCTCTTCTGCCAATGATATTTCTAGTCGTTACTGTGTTTTCCAATGCCTCTTTTCTAAGCAGTAATGTAGTAGCGTGTTTTTGTTTTTGTTTTGTTTTTTAAATATTTTGAGTACGTACTTAAAAACGCTTAAAGATCTCTTGCCTTAAGTTGCCTCTCATATTTGTCAAAACAGTCTGTTCTGTTTTCTAGGTTAATATTCGTCTAAATGATTTGTTCCTAGCAATCAACCATTGTTTCTACCAGGGCAATTCCGTCTTCACTTTCCTCAAAGATAGATAGCGGTGAGAAAACAAAATGGCGCCTGGACGGGTTAATGGAAAACGACGCGATAACAGTTGGAAAGAGACGAAAGTTTTAAACTTGCTGCAGTTGGACAATGACTAAAGACAAGCAGAAACGCCTTGCCGCAAAATAATACACCTTTATATGCATAAATGATACCATACCTGTATGCGCATAAACGATACTACACCTGTGTTCGCATAAATAATACTCCATCTGTGTACGCATAAATAATATTACACCTGTATACGCATAAATTATACTACATCTATGTACGCATAAATAATATTACACCTGTATATGCATAAATGATACTACACATCTGTACGCATAAATAATAATATACCTGTATACGCATAAATCAGACCGTGTCGCGCTGGGGTTTTAACGTGTTGGTACGGGAGCTGGTCGTTCAGAAAGCAATAGCAAACTACTGAACGTAAAACTTGTCAAGACATCAACAACAGCAGTACAATGCTGGTGTTGACAGCGATGTCCTGTAAATAGGATATGAAAAAAAAAATACGCATAAATGATGCTACACCTATGCACGCATGAATAATACTCCATACGTGAACGCATAAATCATGCAACACCTGCATACGCATATTTACACATAAATAATACAAGCAAGAGTAGCAAAGAAGCATGTGCGACGTATTGGGCATATGGAGGTAGCCCCATATTTTTCTAGAGCCAGGCGGCACTCGATAGGTGATGTGATTAATATCACATGGCCCGCCTTTGTTTCAGGGACATTTTCTGGCACCCGTTTTAGGCTTGGGTTGACGTGCGAGTCAGGATGTTACCGCCTCTATAGGTATCATAACGCTTGACCACCGGGCCGACACGCCGGCATGCTAGCTACTAGACCCCTGTGCTTTCAAACATAATAATGTTAGTTTAGATTTCTTTCAGCCTTCGTGTTGGAAGCTGTTAACACGTCTCGTTTACGACGATATAAATGTTCGGTTACCGGACATGGGGGAAGTCTATAGACATGGAACGATCTCTCCCGAGTGACAAAACTGCATTTATATTAGGGTCGCCGGACGTGGCTACGTTCCAGCAGACCCGAGGGTACAGATGGCCTGATCGATCTGGCGTGTAAAAATAGTGCTGATGTTTCCGTTGTACACGATAATGTGCTCATTGTTTGGCTCATCGGCGGGGAAGAGAATTTTAAGGGGGCGGAGTCCGCCTCTAATGCAAGAAGAGTGAGTTGTGGGTTTATGCACAATAAGAGGATGGGTTCGAGAAAGTTATATCGCTATTTGATCCCGGTGTAAAACAGTTATGTCTGCAAATATATTTATCAATGGAGAGGAATTACAGACTGGTCATTTTTGAATATATAGGTCACCTGCTGAACTGGCAGTAGACATGCGATTACAGAAGTTAAAAGAACACATATTACTTTATGGATTGGAACAGATAGAACAACAAAGGCCAGAGTATTTTTTTAAAGTTGCGTATCCCTTACGGGACGTTGCAGTCAACACCAGCATTTTTCAGCTGCTGTTGATGTACTAGGCAAGTGTTACGTTCAGTAGTTTGCCATTGCTTTCTGGACGACCGGCTCCCATACCAGCACGTTATAACACAACGCGACACGGTCTGCTGCACAAATCGGTCGCTGCTGAGCTTCGAACGCCTGGTAACCGGCTCACGAACCGCGTTCGCAAGTCTTTAGCCACGTAGCAGGTATTATTAAGCCAGAATATTAAAAGCACGTAAATATCACGTGGTAACAAACGGGTGTGAAACTTGGACATTTAACTAATCAGCTGAAAAGTACATATGTGAATGTGCTATAGAAGAGTAGTAACTCAATTAATTCACTGTTGAGAGAGAGAGAGAGAGAGAGAGAGAGAGAGAGAGAGAGAGAGAGAGAGAGAGAGAGAGAGAGAGAGAGAGAGAGAGAGAGAGAGAGAGAGAGAGCATATCTGTCCATAAAGAACTCGGTTTTGAAGAAGATTTGTGGTTATCAAGACACATGAAATTGAGGAACATAAAATATTTTCTTCTTTCGCCTTTTGTCCCCCGGTGATACAACCAACTCACCTCAAACCGTCTAAACTCTTTGGGCCGCTGGGTGAACTAAAAAAGATAGTTACATTCATATAAGAGACAACATTGCAACATTGCAGTTCTAGACATATTTCAAGCGAACGAAAGAAGAAGAAGAACCCCAAACCGCCCTATCCCTTGCTATCCCGTGTAGCCTCGTCCCCGTCCTTCCCATATTATCCGTTTCTGTTTCTGCTTACCTTCTCCGTATGTTTTTGGTCTTTATTACTTTTGCCTTGTGGATTCCAAACAGAGATCTTTCTAATTATAATATTCTCAGGTTGTCTCAATGCATGTCCTACCCAGCGCCAATATCTTTTCCTCACCTCTTAATTCAAGGGAATTTGTTTTGTTCTCTACATACGCCCCACCTTAGTGATTTTGTAACACAGCTCAGCGTTAGTTAGCCCTTTTGTTCGGCACAGGCTCCAGTTAATGAACGTTTGTAGTTGACCAGTAATTGTTTTAGCCCCCCCCCCCCTTTTTCACGTTTCTGAAGGGGCTGAGTGGTCTTCATGTATGGTATCCGTCTCGAGTGCTGGAGGTCCCGGGTTCAAGCCCCGGTGAGGGCCGGGATTTTTTCACGAGGACTTCTAGTAACAAAATTGCCCCTGGTCTCTGGGTAGTGAGATCGGACGCCCGTGTGTTTTGTTGCGCACGTGAAAAATCCCTTGGCAGTTGGAGAGTAGCCTAACGGCGCTGCCCGGGCAAAATTTCTAGGTAAAAATCTACCCAAAGTATTTCAGGATCCTCGCCGGTGCTACGGAATTCGTGCAATGAGCTGAGATTCTCCGGACTCAGGCTTGAGTTAGGAGTAGAACGGAGCACTTATGGATTACACCCGTGTGCCGTGATGTTGATCCGTCGACTAAACTAAACTACTAAACCAGTGGTTCTCAACCGGTGGGGAATTCCCCCCTAGGGGGGAATTTCAGGGTTTCCAGGGGGGGGGGGGGGAATGAAGACCATTTCAAGATCGTGTTAATGCAAGAACCGATTACTTGACATAGTTTTTCCCTTCATTCTTTACAGTTATGTATGACTCGTCCTTCTAAAATTCATTTTATAAAGTAAGTGAAAACAAAGGTATAAACAGGAAGCAAGGACCACTTACTTCTGCTACGGTGATGTGAGGAGAAGAGCGCAAACCCTGACTGCGTAGGGCCAAAGAAGAAAATGAATAAAGAGAAAGAACCTCTCACCGTCCTCGGTTAACAAGAATAGAAAAGAATTAAGGTTTAAGAAGATCCCAGGGTGGGCCGACAGGGGATTAGAACAATATTCTCCAATCCCAGACAAAGAATTACTCCAAGGGCTGTTCTAACACCAATGACTATAACACTAGAGTCTATCAACTAAACAACAAAGTAAGGGTAACACAAGCATCATTTGTTTATTACACTTCTAAACTTCACAATAATATACGGACATGTAGCATCAACAAAGAAATTAGGATACAGCAAAAATCAAACAGCAAAGAGACTAACCTAACAAACCAAATTCCTAAATGTAGCAAAAACTTCTAATCCAGTGAAAGCTACAAATCTACCAAACACTAATCCACCAACAACTGATCCACTAAAACTAATTTATCAAAAACTTCTAGTCCACCAATTTACCAAAAACTTCTAGTCTACTAAAAACCCAGGAAAATCTCAAATCTAAAACTAGAATTCTGGCTTTTCCACTGCAAAACTTCAGGGTCTAACTACTAAACACACAATAGAAATAGGCATTGGCGCCTAGTCACTCAGTGGGGTGCACTACGGAAAGGGCCAGTTCTACCTGTGCGGGGCCTTATATACTGGGGTCCCAGAGTTCCAGACCAATCAGACGCCCTCTTGCAGAATTCCACCATCATCGCGAGCCGAGTACATTATTCCCCATCTTTAACTGTTGTCGTCCCAGACAACTGAACATTACACCCCTAGTGCCTTGGGTAAAGGAGGGATAATTTCTGGCCCCTACTTTATAATCCTCCACTACTGATGGAGCTCAAAAAAAATAATTTTTGTCCTATCCTCACCAGACATCACCCATCAAGTAAATCACCCCAAAAATGTACATCAGGTACCAACAAGAATAATGGTCACCATGCAAATACAAGGTACATTTACATTAATACCAGTCATTATTCACAACTAAACTAATATCAGCAGAAAAAAAAATAATGCAATCAACAGGGAGACAGTCTCCCGCCACCTTAGTGTTCACAATATTATACGAACATTTACAAAAACAATGAAGAATTCCCTCTTTTAACTGTTGTCGTTTCGACAACCGGACCATACGTCCCTGGTACACTCATCAAGCAGGTAGTTATCTTCACACCTCTATGCTCTGATAATTCTATGCCAAGGAACACATCACTCAGTAACAATAAACCTGTCACTCTTGAGGACACTGCCCTCAACACCTGAACTGCTGGTTACATCCCTAAACAGTACCATTATAAAACAATTTACTCATTCTACCCAGATTTATAATGTGAAACAGTATACATGTACATCACCAGTCATCAATAAGTCCAAAATAACATCAATAATATATAAGCATAAGCCATCCTTATACTAGTACAAGTTAATACTCAGTGACCAAATCAACATCAGTGAGGAGAAATAGCCCCTCTGCTACATGAGCAATCATAAACAAAATGAATACAACCCTCATTTTTTACATAAAAATAATTAAACAATCATAAAAGTTACACAAATAATAAATCAGCAACCTTTATACAGTTTACCACTTGCCTCAACACTGAACATTTGAAACAAAATGTATTCAAAAATAACATCGTCTATCTCTTCTAAGACGGATTCTCTCTGATCGCCTCACATTCAAGTCTCCTGGCTCAAACATGTACCAGTCACTTCTTGGCGGTCTATCCCGTGGTTCCTCAACCTCTACCACGACAGGCAATTCTGGTAGTCTTATCGTCGCCTCTGGTACCTCAATTACCGCATCTTTCTCACACCGCTTTAACTCGTGTCCTGCTGCTCTAATGTCAGGTCCATTCTCTCCCACTCTTCTAATAACATATGGGCCTCCTGATGCTTTTGGGACCTGCACCACTGTATATTTATCTACAGACCACTGGTCTTTAATCTTGCACCTCTCTGTATAGTGGACTCTCTTCCTAACTACTTCTCCTATGGTTAGCAATTTAGAGGATGATGTCTTGTCACATCTCTCTTTCCTTACAGCAGCTAACTTTCTTAACTGTTCGCCTGCCCTAACATGCGCGTTACGCAGGCGGGAAAGATGTCCAGTTACCCAATTCTCAACATTTGGTTCCCTGTAATTACAATCACTATCATCATTAGCATCTAGCATGAAATCTACTGGCAATCTGGGTTCTATTCCAAACACTAAGTAGTACGGGGAGTAACCTGTGGACGAGTGGGGCGTAGAGTTATAAACTAACAAAACCTCAGCTATATGTTCAGACCATTTCCTTTTCTGGCTTGCCTCTAGTGGCCTCAGAAGATCATGTAGGGTCCTATTAAACCTTTCACACTGACCGTTCCCTTTTGGATTGTAACTCGTGGTACGGCTCTTTTGAATCCCGTACACTCTACAGAGTTCTGCAATCACTGCCGATTCAAAGTTCCTGCCTTGATCTGAATGGAGTCTATGGGGTACACCTAAATACAGAAACCATTTCTCCACCAGAACTTTTGCAACTGTCGAGGCCTTCTGATCCCTTGTGGGAACAGCAACTGTAAATTTGGTGAAAACATCTGTAATGACCAACACATTTTCATACCCCCGACTATCCTTCTCTAACATAGTAAAATCCATGGTCACCACCTCAAAGGCCTAGATGCTAATAAAATTACCTGAAGGACCCTGCAGTTTGATATGGGGTGGTTTAGCAATATTACACCTCTGGCATCTTTTACAAAACAGCTCAACATCTTTTGTGATGCCAACCCAATAACATCTACTTCTAAGGATTTGTATCATCCTATCTCTGCCCTGATGGCCGGTGCTATGCACCGATTCTAACACTCTCTGCTTCAGTGCATCAGGTACCACTAATTGAGAAATCCACCCTCTACCTGGCCTCTTTAATTTCCTGTACAACAACCCATTAATCACACTCAACTTCTTTCGCTGCTTCAACAAGCTTTTGGTTTCAGGGGGTAAACCCCTCATCTCTATCTTACTCAGTCTCACACTCTCACTCACACAAGTTAACACTTTATACACATGCACATCTTCTGCTTGTAGTTTTCTCAACTCTTCAGCTGAATATGATGGTAATGATAACAGTGGCACATTACCTACAGGGTTATTCTGTCTATCTACATCTACAATCTCTCCTATCCTAGCAGTTCTTAAGTTTGGACTAACTGGCGTAGCAGCTATGTGACTGATTGGAATGTCACCTTCTTCATCTGATCTGCCTGGGGCTTCAAATGGGTAGCGGGACAAATAATCAGCATTTCCATTAGCACGACCTGGTTTGTGCTTAATGGTGTAGTCAAACATCGACATCTGTGCTATCCATCTCTGCTCAATGGCACCCAGTTTTGCCTTTTGCCACAAAGCTAAATTCCTACTATCTGTAAAAACTTCTACTTTAGTACCTAAAAGATAACTTCTAAACTTCTCAGTCATAGCCCACTTCAACGCAAGTAACTCAAGCTTAGAACTGCTTTTAGCGTTTCGTTCTGAGGGGCGAAGCGTACGGCTAGCGTAAGCTAAGACTCTTTTCTTACCATCTTGAATTTGTGAGAGGACAGCACCTAAACCCTGGTATGAGGCATCTACCTCCAATATGAACTGTAATGAGAAGTCTGGGAAGCCTAAAAGGGGTGTTGATGTCAGAGCCTCTTTTAATCGATTAAACGCCTCGTCACACTCTGGAGTCCACAACCGCCCCATGGGTCCTTTCTTCTTCTTAGTATCACCGGTTTGCTGCTGGTTGAGTTGGCCCACCAGCTCATGTAGTGGTCTTGCAATATTAGCAAACTTTGAGACAAACCGTCTATAATAACTGGCTAACCCTAGAAATGACCTAAGTTCTGTCTGAGTTCTGGGCACAGGTGCTTCTTTTATGGCTGCAACTTTATCATCCATGGTACCAATGCCTTCTTCTGAAATGGTGTGCCCTAAAAACTCAACCTTTTTCTGACAAAAGTTACACTTTTCAGGATTTAGTTTTAGCCCAATGGACTGCAGTCTCTCAAACACTTTCTCAAGCCTACTCAAATGCTCTGAAAAATCCCCAGAAAACACCAAAATGTCATCAAGGTATACCAACAAAATCTGAAAAAAATAGTCATTCAGAGAGCATTGCATTAACCTCTGGAAGCTGCTCGCGGAGTTTGCAAGTCCCATTGGCATACGCGTATACTCATACAAACCAAACGGGGTGGTAAAAGCAGTCTTCTCTTGATCATCTGGCTTCATGGCCACCTGGTAATACCCACTGGCAAGATCTAAAGTTGAAAATAATTTGGCACCACCCAAGGCATCTAGATACTCATCTACTCTAGGGAGAGGGTATGCATCTTTCTTTGTCCTAACATTTACAGCCCGATAATCGACACATAGCCTAAATCTACCATCCTTTTTTCTCACGAGGACCACCGCAGAAGCCCAAGGACTGGAACTTTCCTTAATTATCTGACTATCTAATAAACCTTGGAGATGATCTTGTACTTCTCTATAAAATGCTGGGGGAATTCTCCTATAAGGCTGCTTAATGGGGGTCTCATCTGTCAACTGGATGCTATGGGTTACCCTATCTGTATAGCCTATGTCAGTATCTCCCTTGGCAAAAAGACTATCATACCTAACTAATAACTCCTCTAACTTCTTCCTATCTCTATCACTACCCTCAAAACTGCTCAAATCTACAGGGCACCTAACATCATCTTTCTCTCCGGCATAAGGCCGTGTTGAAACCTCAACCTCCTGAGCACTTACCATTTTGAAATGGTTGGTCAAATCTACAGTAGAATCTGAAATATCCCCAACTTGAGTACCCTTCGACAAGGATATATCTTCATCCCCCAGATTGACCACTTGGACTTGGCATACGCCCCGTCTCAAGGTAGTCAAAGTGTGGGAGAAAAGCAAACCCTTGTGCTCCAAGTCTCGAGTTGGGCTGAAAATGACATGCATATTCTCACGCACAAATCTTACGCATTTTACACTAACTGCAGTGATGGAGCGGGCAGGTACGCAAACTCTATTGTCAACAAACACTTTAACACCGTCCAGTCTGACTCCGGGAATCTCCTCCGCTGTGCTGCTCCAATTAAGAAACCTACACAGATTCGGCACTGACTGTAAAATGTTCGTGCCAATAATGCCAGGCACTCTTCTCTCCCCATTGTCCATGTCTTTAGTGACAAACACCCCACAGTCCTTCACTTGTGTCCCACCCAACACAATGTCACACATGAAGTACCCCACATATGGAATCATTACGCCATTTGCGGCCGTCAACCTAACGAATTGTCCTTCCTTTAGAACAAAGTCCTGGAACATGCCCTTGAAACAGGCCTCAGTGATGGTGGAAACCTGAGAACCTGTATCGATGACACACTGGACACTCTTGCCACCTATTAAAACAGTCTCTTCGGGCCTACCACCCACAATTTTAATGTCCGAGCCATGACGCTCCCCTTCTAATACCTGGCTCCCAGCCTTAGAGGGGTCCCGTTTAATGCTTGTCTGCACTCGCGTCTCAAGTGACCAACCCGATTGCATCGCCAGCAACGTGGCCCTTGATGTTGTTGATCGCTGGTGGTGAGTCTGTTCAGCCTGGCACCAATCTCAGACATCTCCCTCTGAAGAAAGTCAATTTCACCCTGCCTGGAAGTGAACTCAGTTCTTGGTGGTACTCGAGCTGGCTCAGTATGTGCAGGCCTACATTTTACCGTTTGTGGGACTACCTCAGCCTGCACTGGCCCATACTGCCCCTGCTGAAACTCAACTTTCACCGCTGAAGGTACGCTTGACTGAATTTCCCCAGAGTTCTCATTTCTGGGTCTCACCTCTACCTCTCTGATTTCAGCACCTAGTGGGGCCCGCACACCTTCCCATGTTTGTGCGCACTCCCTGACTTGAAGAAAAGTCACAGATGAATCTTGTGCTATCTTTTCTTTTAGGACAGTTTGGGTGAAACTGTCCCTTATGCCAGCCACAAACTGGTCTCGAAGGGCCTCCCCATCCAACACAGGGACACCTTGCGTTTCCTGGGCCTTCACTACCCTCTTGAACTCAGCATTGACCCTATGGGAGAAGTCATGGACTGTCTCCCCAGCTCGCTGGCGTATTGTGAATAACGTTGCCAGGAGCTCCCGTAGACTTTTCTTCTCACCATATATTTTCAGCAAGGCCTGTAGCATGGCCTCGGGATCTTCCTCAGGAGCATGGAGTTCCAACTCCCTCCTGACAGGACTGGTTATGCTGTCGAAAATAACATCCACCTTATCGACAGTCTCTAACATGCCAGCCCTCCAAGCTGACCTCACCTCCCTGACGTACTCTTCTACTGATGGCCCACCTTTCTCCCCAAAACACCGAACAGGCTTTCTGGTTGGTACTACAACGTACCTCAAAGCCTCAGTGAGCTCGCGTGGTGGAGCTTCCACTGGGCGGGAATCTTCGGTTCCCATCGTAGAAACTGGCGGCGACTCATCTTCTTCAACTCTCACTGCCGCACGAGTACTTCTGGTCTCCATCTTAAGGACAAGATACTATGCTACGGGTGGTTCTGCAATGGAGCCTAACTAGCTAACCTGGTTTTTGCTATCTCTAGAAGACTATTACCAACTATACCAAAAATGAACCGACACAGAAACCAACTAAAGATCTCAACTAAAACACTCATTTGGTACCAAAACAATCCTACCAGAATAATTCTAAGGCTGTCACTATCCTGGTTCAGGCTCGCCACTTGAAAACAAAGGTATAAACAGGAAGCAAGGACCACTTACTTCTGCTACGGTGATGTGAGGAGAAGAGCGCAAACCCTGACTGCGTAGGGCCAAAGAAGAAAATGAATAAAGAGAAAGAACCTCTCACCGTCCTCGGTTAACAAGAATAGAAAAGAATTAAGGTTTAAGAAGATCCCAGGGTGGGCCGACAGGGGATTAGAACAATATTCTCCAATCCCAGACAAAGAATTACTCCAAGGGCTGTTCTAACACCAATGACTATAACACTAGAGTCTATCAACTAAACAACAAAGTAAGGGTAACACAAGCATCATTTGTTTATTACACTTCTAAACTTCACAATAATATACGGACATGTAGCATCAACAAAGAAATTAGGATACAGCAAAAATCAAACAGCAAAGAGACTAACCTAACAAACCAAATTCCTAAATGTAGCAAAAACTTCTAATCCAGTGAAAGCTACAAATCTACCAAACACTAATCCACCAACAACTGATCCACTAAAACTAATTTATCAAAAACTTCTAGTCCACCAATTTACCAAAAACTTCTAGTCTACTAAAAACCCAGGAAAATCTCAAATCTAAAACTAGAATTCTGGCTTTTCCACTGCAAAACTTCAGGGTCTAACTACTAAACACACAATAGAAATAGGCATTGGCGCCTAGTCACTCAGTGGGGTGCACTACGGAAAGGGCCAGTTCTACCTGTGCGGGGCCTTATATACTGGGGTCCCAGAGTTCCAGACCAATCAGACGCCCTCTTGCAGAATTCCACCATCATCGCGAGCCGAGTACATAAGTAAACCCACAAATCATGTTTTATGTGGATGTCTAGACTTGTTTTAGTATATGCTATTACATTTGCCTTCCACTTTTGCGTATACTGTGTAGGGGTGAGGGGATTTTTAGATAGGAAATATGAAAGGGGGGGAATGACATTCTGAAAATATGGTGAAGGGGGGAACGGGCCAAATTTTTGATAGGAAGGGGGGGAATGGCGTTCTGAAAATATGGTGAAGGGGGGAATGGGCCAAAAAAGGTTGAGAACCACTGTACTAAACTCATGTTTCTAATCCACACAGAGCCGTTTGACTCGGGCTCTGAAGGTTGTGGGTTCGATTTCGGGCCGCGTCCTTCAGTTCACGAGTGAAATTTTTTCGGAGACTCCTGTGGGTCGTCGCTAGAGCTACGGAGTTCTGCTCTGTGCGATGCTTTCCGCGCTGCGGAAAGAGACAGAGCCATATGGGATAAAAACCCGGTGCAATGAAGTGGACCCTGTCGACTATTAAGCAATATTTTTTTTTTATCCATACAGTATACAGTAGTATTGATTTGATGTGGAATTAAACATTCTAAGTTTGATACTAGATTTAATTTATTTTGGCTTCCACAAAATTGCATAGTGTTATGAAAGCTCCTAATGCTTTTTGTATACGTATTTTAATATCTCTGTCTGTTTCCTGTCTGTGCTTACTGTGCTTCCAAAATATGTGTATGATCCCACCCTTTGAAGAGAGGTCTGACAATGGAAGATCGGGTTACCATTTTCTTGAATTATTCTTATTATCTTTGTCTTTCCTTGATGAATTTTTAGACCCAATTGTTGTGACCTTCTCATAAAGTGTGTTTAATTTATCTTGTATCTGGGCGCAGAGGTGTTTCCAAGGCACCAGGGCCAGGTTCTATACTGGCCAAGACCTACTAACATGTCCTAGTCGTGCGTCCTTGGCAACATGTCTCTTCGGGGTCCTGGCTAACGTAGTAGGATCGCTGATTCTTCCGAAGTCGGAGAGTATCTGCCTGCACGGCCAGGAACCGACCAGTCTGCACACTAATAAGCCAGGCATGGGACAACGGATACTCACGCAAACCTCAGTCCGGTATGACATCTCATTGATGTTGGACAACAGGATATCTTCATCCGACATACAGGACTTCACGCTGGGGTTCACAGCAAGCAGCATCTTGCATCTGATTTTATGTGGACAATGTTGTCAAAGAAATCCAGATAATCCAAGCTGCTTTGTTTCATTATCCATGCTTTATGGTTTCATTATCTGTGCTTTATGATGTAATTATCAATGCTTTATGGTTTCATTATCCATGCTTTATGGTTTCATTATCCATGATTTATGCTTTCATTAGCCATGCTTTATGGTTTCATTATCTGTGCTTTATGATTTCATTATCAATGCTTTATGGTTTCATTATCTATGCTTTATGGTTTCATTATCCATGCTTTATGGTGTCATTATCCATGCTCTATGGTTTTGTTCCCTTTTTTCAAGGACATCAGTGCATGATTTGTTCCATGTGCTTGTAACCTGCTACTAGCCGTCTTCAGCACTCACATCGTCTACCAACTGTTCCAAGATCTGGTATTTATTAATGACTTCCAAGATCTGGTATTTATTAATGACTGTTCCAAGATCTGGTATTTATTAAAGACTGTTCCAAGATCTGGTATTTATTAAAGACTGTTCCAAGAACTGGTATTTATTAAAGACTGTTCCAAGATCTGGTATTTATTAAAGTCTCTGGCCATAAATTGTGCCTTAGTTTCTGGATTTCTGAGATGTCTAACATTATATTGACTTCCTTGTTTATAAAGTGTGTTAACGTGAGTTGACCTATCAGGAGATGTTAATCTGCAGTACATCTTCACCTTTAAAAAAACTTATACGTAATGTAAAGATGATCTAATTTTCTTGGTAACACAGATATGAATTATTTGATTTCCTTGTCTTATGATTCTGACACAGTCACATTTTCATCCATGCCAGGACTATGGAGTTCATGTGCTGAGTTGAGAATTGCCTTCTTCTTCTGCCTGTTATACCCCATTGTAACAGGGTCCCTTAGCAAACTCACTGCAAGCCATCTTATCCTTTGCTGTCTCTAGCAGCTCCCTCCATGTCCTCCCCTTGGTATCGAGGCTTATCATCATCATCATCATCATCATGTGCTATGACATTAAGCTTGGTTTGTCATGGTTCGCCATCTAACGCTATGTTCTTGTCTTGATTATGCCATCTGGCCAATTCCCCTTGCTCACTTCCCCACAATCTTCCCAGTTGTTACTAAACTTTCCAATTTATGTCTCCTCATAGTGCGCTCAAACAATTGTGACTGTCTACATCTAATTTCTCGAATCATTGTATGGTTTTGTTTCTTATAGGACTTGCTCTTTGGCTGTTCTGTTCATCCATATTTTTTGCATTTCCTCAGAAACCACATTTCCACTGCCATTAGATGTTTCACAGCATGTCTGCTTATTGTCCATGTTTCACAACCATATGACATTATAGGTTCTATACGTATCATTTCAATACTTGTTTTCCCATTACAATTAAAAGTTTTATTGGTCAGTATATTTTCCATCTTGCGAAAGGCTACCTTTGTCATAACAATTCTGAGACTCTTATTGTGACCTTCAAATAGATTTGAGAACTAATAGATCATTTCAATCGTGATGAAAGTTGTCATTGTGTGCAATGAATAAATCCAAGATGATTGCCTTTATATTCCAGCTGTCTATCGATCCAAAAGATTCTTTTTGCATCCAATCATTCAGTCCAATAAAACTTGTAGAAATGATGGTAGGACAATACATGGCTTGCTGATATCACACAATATAGAAGTTATTTGCAAGTGAAACTGAATACAAGTGGAGTAGTAAAGAGGAAACTGAGTCAGAATGACAGGGGAAATGGCAGTTGACAGTGTTCAGTGAATGGAGGATGCAAATGCTTTACATGATTGTTAAAAAGAGCAGCATATTTCAAACTTATAATTTACCATTATCCCGGTTGTTTCTTTGTTAATGATAAATATTCAGTTGAGTATTGAGATCTGCACGTGTGACCAGATCACTCATCAAAACTCTAAGGAAAATACAAGTGAAATTTATGGGGCATATCAACACAAGATGTGGAATACATGAATTAGCCTGATGTGGGAAATTACTAGGCAAGAGAGGCAGAGGAAGACAAGGAAATATATGTGAAACATTGAAACAACTGGGAGACATTATTAATATGTGTGTAACACCAACTTCATCAAAATATCAGATGACAACGAGGACTGGAGAGTCATGATGGCTGATATCTGCTTCAGACCTGGCTCCTGAAGAAGATAAGCATGTTCAGTAATTTATATTTTGTTAAATATTGTGTGATGACCAATTTTCTAAACACCATTGTATTATTTTTTTCCGTCTCTTTAGATTGGTAGTCTAGACGACCATTATTTATTTGAGACTCCACACAGAGAGAGAAGATCAGCATCACCAAGCCTTGAACATCATACTCTGCTAGACGAACATGGCCAGGTTGGTTGTTGTGTTTTGTATTTATTCATTATGTGCCATGCCGATAAGCGTGGGCGGTCATGTTCTGCCATCTCACTCGATCACCAGAGTCGTGGATCAGCTCTGTGTTTCTGTCTCGACCATGTCACATGGCCAAGCCATCCAGGTATTTAATTCTTGGTCTTCCCCTTGGTCTGTTCCCTTCGATCTTGCCAGTTGTCACCAAGTTCTCCAATTCATTTCTTCTCATAACATGCCCAAATAATTTTGACTGTCTACATCTAATGTCTCTAATCAGTTTACGATCTTCATTTGTTTCTTGAAGGACTTGTTCATTGGTTTTTCTATCTGTCCATGGTATTCTTTGCATTTTCCTCAGAAACTACATTTCCACAGCCATCAGATGTTTTTCAGCTTGTCTGCTCATTGTCCACGCCTCACATCCATATAAAAGTACAGGTTCTATGTAGCACTTCAACACTCTTTTTCTCATTTAAATTGATATCTTTTTATTGGTCAGTATGTTTTTCATCTTGCAAAAGGCTACCTTCGCCATGGCAATTTTTGTTCTAATCTCTTCAAGGCATCTCCCATCAGATGTTATGACTGTTCCGATATAGTTGTACCGATTCACTTGTTTAAGAATATGCCCATTTACTTGTATATTACATTGTGGTTACCACTACTTTTATCGTTTCTGGGAGATTTGCTAGCAATAGACGTGCAGTATCTCCTGCGGTATCATCGGTGGGCCTACTCCCGCTGGTTGTGGGATCCGCTAAAGTCAAGTGGGGAGTCTGGCGATAGTGCACGCTTTACACAGGTCTGGACACTTGTGATTGACAGGAGTACGCGCCCTTACGGTCCGGACGCGTATGAGGCCCTCACCTGTGGGACTTGGCTGAACGCCTCTAAGCCGGGTCCCTTGGGTTCCAGGGTCTGGCCATCACTCGCCATCTGCTCTTGGTGGCGAGGTCTTGGAGGTTTGATGCTGTGCCGCCAGCGTCTACAGCCTACCTTGTGCCAGACGTATTGGTTACCCATTCCTCTGGAACACACAAGATTAGGCCGAGAGAGGGAACATGTCGTTTGGGCACCACATGTTTCTCTGAAGCTCTGCCCAGGCATTGTGATGGAATATTGGCCACATTCCAACTCACATACTTTGGTCTGTCAAGATTGCAAGGTGCCACTCTCACATTGTGGTATTTCTTCTTTCCTAGTGATGACCATAATCTGTGTCTTCTTACCATTCAATTCTTCAATTCTAACCCCAGTTGTTCATTGTGTGCAACAACCGCATCTACTAAATTGTGGAGGTCCTGTTCATTGTCTGCAATCAAGACTGTACCATCTGCGTATCTTCTTCTTCTTCTTCGTTCATCCAGAGTTTTTTTTTCGGATGTGATTGCGTTGTGCCTGTTTACAGCAGAGCTGCGTTCTTGCGCCGTTAGGCCGACACATCCGACTTCTGCGGATCTGCGTATCTAATATTATTGATGTATCGTCCCCCAATGTTGATTCCTTCCATATCTTCTATATTTCTGAAAATATGTTCACTGTACAGGAAAAAAAGATCTGGAGATATTACACATCCCTGTCTCACAACTCTTAATAGGCTGATATTGACCTACTTCATTATCAATTCTTATGGCAGCTTGTTGTTTCCAATATATGTTTTTTTTACAAGTCTAAGGTCTTTTCCATCAATTTGTAGATCTTCAAGCATCCTTATCATGTCAACATGTCTCACTTTATCGAAAGCCTTTGTGTAGTCAATAAAGTGTTTTCTATGTCAGCAGATAAAAATCAATCAGTGGTTCATGTTTATTTTGTACTGCTACTGCTATTGCTGCTGCAGTTTATGCTTCTTCAAGTAGAAGTGTATTTTAAACAAATATATACTGAAACTATTGAATGCAATAAATTGATAAGGCAAACTATGAATTGAATCTTTATCTAAATTTAGATCTAATTAACCATTATCAATTTCTGTAAAAAGGAATTGTATGCCTTTATGTGTGTTTCCTGTGCTCTCTCTCTCTCTCTCTCTCTCTCTCTCTCTCTCTCTCTCTCTCTCTCTCTCTCTCTCTCTCTCTCTCTCTCTCTCTCTCTCTCTCTCTCTCTCTCTCTCTCTCTCTCTCTCTCTCTCTCTCTCTCTCTCTCTCTCTCTCTCTCTCTCTCTCTGTGTATGTGTGTGCATGTGCACACACACACTCAGGTGTGCACATGCATACACACATATCCACAAATATCAAGCATACATTTACACATATTTGCACACTCCACTAGGCACACACATATTTACAAATGCTTGCACACATCCGCATACATATATGCATGCACGCACACATGCACGCACAGAGAGAGAGAGAGAGATGAAAAACACCTGTCAATGTTGTTAAGGATGTCAAGAGCGTTAAGCTAGTGACATCATGGTGCAGACGAACACAGTGACATCTTAAGGGCAGTTTAAAGATGGACACCCTACTTTTGACATACACCAAAGAGGAGTAGTGTTCTGTTATCCATTTTTGATCAGTGAAGGGGTAAAACATATAGAAATTCATCACGTATGAAGGTCCAGTATGGTGTTGCATGCCTGTCGGTCCAGCAAGTGTATGTGTGGAGTGGGAAGTTTCAAAACGGCGTGACTTCTGTGACAGACTTTTAGGTCAGATAAAGAGGTACAGCACATGTGACCAAGAGAATTTTTTTCTACAGGGATCCAAGCACTTTATTGATGCTGGAGGACTTGCATTGAGTGCAGTGGTGACTACATCGAAAAATGATACATTTGTTCTTTAGTTTTTCAGAATATATTCACTACACAAAAAATCTTTCAGGTTTTCATTTGAAGCCCCCTCGTATAACCAAAGCTGTGGTTTAGGGGATAGTGAGACGCACAGTTTCATAATTGTCTGACATACCGAGTCGAGTGTTGGAAATCAACCACAGGCAATTTGAAAGCAGGCTGCTTTGCATTAATATTGATAGTATCAGGCATTGGCCATTCAAAAAGCAAAGGCAGACTACTGAACTGAAATTATCTAGTAAATCACAAACAGCTAGTAAATGCTGGGGTTGATTATATCATCCTGTAAAGGATGTACAACTAACTTTAACATCATGTAGAGAGCATTGTCTTGGTCAGTCTCATGCCCTTAGTTCAGCAGATGGACGATGGGCCATGCAGACATGATACAGATGTGTAACCCCTGACTATGCTATAAATAAATGGAGAGGAAAGACATAGTCATTTTAAAAATACAATGGTATCATTTAAACATATTGTGTATTTCAGCTATAAGGATTCATTGTGTTGCTTTATTCTACATTGTTCTAATTCTGTAGTAGGCACCCATTAAGAAACATGCTAGAAAATAAATGAGTAACCTATTGTTTGTGTTTTCATTATTTATAAAGTCGCTTAAAAGTCGACAGGGTCGACTTCATTGCACCAGGTTTTTATCCCATATGGCTCAGTCTCTTTCCACAGCATGGAAAACGTCGCACAAAGCATGAACTCCGAAGCTCCAGCAATGACCTTCAGGAGTCTCCTAAAAAATGCACCGTGAACCGAAGGATGCGGCCCAGAATCGAACTCACAACCTTCGGAACCCGAGGCAGACGGCTTGACCACTTCGCCACGGAGACTCCCTATCATTATTTATATTGTCTTCTATCATTAAACAGACCCTGCTTAGAGACTACCTGATTTGCAACACCCAGGCCATGGTGTCCCTGTTACCTTGTTATGGAACAATGACAATATGCATATCACTATTGACTGTTCTTTATTTATATTTCAGGTTCACTGGTTCGAACAGCAGATAGCTAAATCTCGAACCAAAAGGGACTTTCACCCCAGAGATGTTGCTGATCAGATGAGCATCCTTGACCCTTATTGGAAAAACCAGTGGTACTTGGTGAGCATTGTTTGGGCAACAGATCTTTGATATGTCTGCAAACATTAAATGATTATTTTATTTGAAGGGCATTCTTTGTTAAAATATTGCATAAACAGTAACTGGTTTATTGATTTCTACTTTAATGGTTATAATAGTTCTTCTGTGCTTATTTCAAATTGTAATTGAAAAAAGCCGGTCTCCCTGGCGTAGGGTTTAAGGATGTTGTTCATAATCCCGTATACTCTCGTACGAAAAGCAGAGATTGTGCGAGATTTGGCAGCGAATTGTGTCGTGCTCCTTACTACTGAACGTAAAACTTGCCAAATCATCAACAGCAGCTGAAAAATGCTGGTGTTGACTGCAATTTCCTGTAAAGGATATGCCCCCCCCCCCCCCCCCCCCCCCCAAAAAAAAATGAAGAACACCTGGAGTCCTTTAAAATGTCAGCAATTCTTCTGAAATTGAAAGCAATGTATTCCCTTAGTAAATGTAAACACAGAAGCCACAAAATATATGTTGCACGATTTATTGCCAGCCCAATTTCTCTGCATCTTGTCAGGTGTATACTGCAGTTATATATCATATGAAGTGAATAATACTTAAGCTGAAACAATTAAATCACATGGTCACAGGTATAATTCACATGTGAAACATCTGTTATCCCCACGGTAATTTTAAATTTAACACAAACTCTATCTGTTTGCAAAAAATGGTTGGAACCACCTAATTGCTAATGCCTCACTATGTTTAAGCAATCATTGTTTGTCAAATTCAGTATATGAGACATAGCTAAGTTGAAAACTACAGATCTAGAGTGTAATATTTGCAGTCACTTGTTTGATTTGTAGTAATATAACTTTATTCTTTTCATAGAATGGTGGTGCAATTGGAGGATATGACATGAATGTTCTAGATGCTTGGCGTAAAGGCTACACAGGAAAGAATATTGTCGTTACTATCCTGGATGATGGACTGGAACGTGATCACCCAGACCTTGTCAGGAACTATGTATGTGATGTCCTTCGCTTTAGGAGAGCATATATATATATGTGTTGATTATTTAATGGCTTTCTGGTTTCAAACTTGAGTAGAAGGAGAATATTGGTTAGGTTTGTTTTTAAATACTGATAACAGAAACATAACTGAAGAAAACAGAAGAAGTGGTGTGTGGAAAGTTTAAACTGCAGAGCAATAAATATAAGCAACTTCTTAAAAATATCAGAAGACAGACAGGATTGGACTGTCATGATTACCAATGTCTGCTTCAGACCAGGCACCTGAAGTCAAATGATATCTGCTTTACAGAAAGTTGCCAAGGTGTTAGTTGGTAAAAGATCCAGTTCCCACGGCATTATAGCATATTGAGACTGGGCCCATAGTTTTTTGACTAAATGGCACTCTATGGCTGATCTGGTCATACTTCATGCTGGCCACCCTACCTCCCAGATAATTTTCTGGTACCTCATTTCATGAAAATGAATTGATCCTAAAGCCATGTGATCATGAAAATATATGACCCCAAGGGCATTGCAGGTGACCACTGTCTCAGATGGCAGTGACAGGTGTTTTCCAAACATCCTTCCGAGCCAGAATAGTATAACAGCAGAATGTCTTTCAGTGTCCTGCTAGATGGCAAATGGTGTTGGGTGAAGTGGTTTATCCACACCTCCTGAGGTCCATGGCCTCATGAAACATGCCTAGGACCCCACAGTTTGTACACTTCAAGACAGAAGGATAGTCACAGCACATCCCCACTATGATGGCAGACATTCAGCAGCCAAGCCTTCCACACTCGTACTTGGAGACCTCATTCTTACACTTTTTTTTATTCGCTTTGAACTCAAGTATAGTCCATACACACTACTTCTAGTATCACTGGACTGAATTTTGTTAGTGGATTAGCTTTCCCAATTACTAGTGTCCCTTGCCATCATGCGAACCCACTCCGACTCCAGAGGTACTTGTAATTTACGTCCCAAAGTCAAAGACGAGATGACAACATTTGAGTCCAACTCTCCAGTGTAGGGCTTGAACCTGTACCTCGGCATCAGCACACCGAATGTTTAAGAATGTGTGTTCTTACCATTCGGCCATGCTTACCTCCATTCTTAAATGATATGCTGCTTGAGTACCGGGGTGGAAACAGTGTCATCACCACTTTGTAAATTCTTCGTGATTTATAAGACAGACTGGCACCATGCCGCCTTGAAAGGTGATAGTTTGTAAAATGGAGTTTACCTCTCCATAGCACAAAGCCTGGGCTGAATGTAGAGACTGTGTGTTGCCCATGCTGCATGATTCCTCTCTCGGCCTATTTACTCCAGAAGAAAGGTAACACCAATACTCTGGAACAATGCAAGCTGCAGAAGCTGCCTGATTAGAAAAGCTGTCTGCATAGCTCTTGGGGTCATTGGAACACTAAAGCTTTCTATCACTGAAAGGTCTGGTTTATGGTAATTCATATTTATATGTCTACCTGTCGGAGCTTCCATCCTAGACCAGTTGAAGACTGAGGTTTAGAACCTGGTCTGCCCAGCCATGACATTTAGTCCTTAGGTTGTATTTCATCGCGCTAGGGTAAGGCTTGTACCCTCCCAATTGCGCTACTCCACCCAAAGCCATTGGCACAGTGTGGGGTGTCGAGTTTGGTGAGCGCAGCCCAACATTCGGCACTAACAGCAGGTAGTACCTTCAAATGTCATACAGTAGCTCAGTCATATCTGAAGAAGATCTGGTAAGAGTGAACAATTAAAATGACAGGGTTCGTGCAGAAATAACCACCATCTCTGGGGAATTCAAAGTTACCAGCATGTATGTTTATTAATCATTCCGGATTTATTATGGCATGTCTCGTTACTGTCATGTTTGTGGTAATTGTGACATCCTAAATTGAACTGCGTTACATTGTTTCGTCAAGCCTGTGGCTCAGTACATCCGACTTCGACAAGCATTTTGTCAGGTTTACTTTCCCTAGCCTTTGACTGTCCCCAGTCTACCTACATGACAGCAGATTTTTGTGTTTCTCTTCATCTTGTTCCTATCTCTTGGCATATCTGACACAGCAGACCCCACTAGTAGCTGTGCTTCCACTGGCATAGCTCTTGGGGTCATTGAAACACACAAAGCCCTCTACTACTGGAAGGTCTGTTTTGTTGTGGTCATTCTTATTTATATTACCTGGTTCTGAAGACAAGTACATTTTACATTACATTTTTTGGCAAATTTCATACCTGGCATGCGACCAGCATATGATCTGGTGTTTGACATTGAACTCTGTTTGTGGTGATTGAAGTTTTTAACTGAGAAATAACAATAAATATTTTGTGAATTCATAATGTTGCTTCAAAGAGTTGTGCTGTTTAATTCAGGACCCATATGCCAGCTATGATGTCAACAACCATGACAGCGATCCCATGCCACGATATGATCCCTCAAATGAAAATAGGTCAGTACTTTAGCTAGTAGGCATGTTGTTAGTATCTTTTTTGGCTGTTTTGTTGAACATTTAATAGTATTCTACAAATATACATCACCTTGAATGCTTTCATTTCTTTGGTGTCTCCAAATTCTCTTTAGTATTCTCACTATATTTTGTCTTCCAAGTTTTCTTCAGTATTCTCACTGTATTTCACCTGTGTTAAATATTTTTTTAAAAATATTTTTGTCTGTGAAGTTTTCCATATATTTCAAATTTCATCTTCGTTTTGCCATTCTCTCTCCCTCCTCCCCCCTCTCTCTCTCCTTCTCCCCCTCCCAACTACCATATATATAGACTGTATAGACCAGTTGGCACCTGTGTGGTCAATATTTGCTGGCATGCATTACTTCTCATTTCCTGGTACTCATTTTGGAGAGGGTCAACCTTGCAGTCCTGAACTAGTTAAAAAAAAAAATATTCCTGCCTCAAAAGGGCTGTGTACACATGACTACTAGGCCAGCAGGCAGGCATTCTAGTGACATCAGCTCCCACACCCACAAACCTGTTCCACAGCAGGAACCTGCTGGCCATATTGTTCCCAGGTACACATTTTATTCAGGGTCCCCCTGGGAGCCCAGATCAATTTGTCATAAAAGTCCTGCCTCCAAAGGGATATGAACACATTATTAGGCTCTGTAGCAAGCATGCAAGCGGCTACACTACTGCAACCCCCCCCCCCCCCACCCCCCCACCCCCCCCCAACCTCTTTCCACCTCTTCCTCGAAGCAGCAACCTGCCATGGGCCAGTCATGTGATAGGGCCAACACATTTTGCAGGCCTGAGTGCATGGAGGAGTAGGTGGCCAGTCTTTCCATCACTTAGCGAGAAGTTGAATGTAGGCTCCAACCCTTATCCCACTGCTCATATCAGCTAATCGGACACTGCTAATCTGGTTTTAGGCCGAAATCAAATATTGCTGCAAATCTCTGTCAAATAAGAATAGATTTAAATGTTTATTATAGCCTTGGTAGAAAGTCCTATTAAACTAAATCTCTCCTGTGTGTCTCCACATGACTTTGGAGTAAACAGTTTTCTCAGGTCAACCCTCTTGAATTTCCCGACTATCATAACTGTTAGTCTTTATCACATTGTTTCAGAATGTTCACTAATAGTTACAACTTTGCTTGTAAGATTGTTTGCATGGAACTCATTAGATACACCCTCTATTTCTTAGTGTTCATTTGCTCCATGTGTTAATCATAGCTTCCACTTGAACCTGCTTGCTTGAACCTCATGTGAGTTTTACTAACATCTTGTGTGGTTATAGCAGTACATAAAACACTTATCATAATATGTATCTGAAACAGCAATGTTGTTTGCTCAGCGGAGGATTGACTCTCAGATGAAGATAGCAACAGCCTACTAAATTTTGTATAAGAAATGGAAAAAATAGAATGTGAAGAAACAATAAGCCTATGAGCCATATAGGAAAACTAATTAGAAGAGTAAGAAACATAATTAAACCAGAAATGAGTGATGAACAGTATGGAGTTATAGAGAACAAGGGCACAAACTATGGTATATGCATTATAAGAAGATTGAATAAAATCAAGTCATAGAGGTGTTTAAAAAAAAAAGCTATATGTACTTAAATGTTAAAGATTACTCAATGGCATATGACAGAGTGAAATATGAGGAAAATATCAAATATGTTAAAATGGTTAATGGCAACAATTTAGAAATATTTATGCATAAAACAGATCAGTCATATTGCGTCTGCTCAAATGTTTATTTTCAGACATGGAACAAGATGTGCTGGGGAGGTCTCAGCAGAAGCCAATAATACACAGTGTACTATTGGTATAGCTCCTGATTCAAGAATAGGAGGTTTGTTGTTTGACGTTGTTGTGTTCATGCAGTTCAGCCTGACACTTAGATAGAAGTAGCAGCTGAGTAGATCAGTTTGGGAAGAGATTTATAGATTTATATGTATAGTAATCACAATGACATGGTAGTCAACTAGATCTCATTTATAATTTGGATGGTAATGTCCCCCTTGGATCAGAAACATGGAGAACAACTAAAATGATTACAAATAAACTCCAAACATTCATTAATTGGTGCCTGCTCAAAAAAGATGGACCAAAATGGTATGACAGAATTACTGATGTTGGGTTTATGGAGACAACTAGACAAATACCAGTGAACCAAGAGATGAAGAAAAAACACTGGCACTGGATACCAGGGCCTATAAAGGAAGCAAAGAATAGTAACATTGTAACCTTCTATGCATGCCATCAGAGGCAGCTAAGGAGGGTTGGCATGAGACTGGTTACCTTATAACTCAGAGAACTTTAGCTACAAAATTCAACCAATCTTTTATAAGTCTACAGAAGACTTGGCATGAGTTGGTTGAAGGCCTATTCACCATTGGGATATAAAAAAGAAGAAGAAGACGATACACCTTAATACATCAAGAGAAATGCTATATAACTTCAATACATCAGCAGAAATACCATCTGACATTAACGTTTAAACAGGTATACTATGCGGAATGACAGTGACATAGTTTTTAGTGCTCTTGCTAACCAGTGCTGATCTGGGTTCAATCCCCAGCTTTGGCAGAATTGTATTTTCCATGCCAATAAGGCTCTGAATCAACCTAGCCTTATAAATTGGGTACCAGATATTTTTCTGGGAAAGAGAGATGGTGAAGATGCTAATTGGTCAGCCTGCCTCATTATGCCCATGGCCTTAAAAAATAAGGAGAGATGGTGAAGATGCTGATTGGTCAGCCTGCCTCATTATGCTCATGGTCTAAAAACACAAGGAGAGATGGTGAAGATGCTGATTGGTCAGCCTGCCTCATTATGCTCATGGCCTTAAAACACAAGGAGAGATGGTGAAGATGCTGATTGGTCAGCCTGCCTCATTATACCATGGCATAAAAACAAGAAGGAGAGATGGTGAAGATGCTAATTCGTCAGCCTGCCTCATTATTATTTTGTTGTTGTTGTTGCATATCCCTTACAGAACGTTGCAGTCAACATCAGCATTTTTCAGCTTCTGTTGATGTACTAGGCAAGATTACGCTCAGTTGTTTGCCATTGCTTTCTGAGCGACCAGCTCACATTCCCTGTAAGTTACCAATGCGGCAAGAACCGCTACTGATTCTCGCACAGGTTACATTACTCACGAGAATATGCGGGATTGCGGAGAAAGACATTAACTCCTTGCCAGGGAGACCGGCTCATTATGCCATGCCCTAAATAACAAGGTCTAACACTTTACACCCCTATGGCAGTTTCTTTACCTTTCAAATACTGCCTTAGCTTTAATATGTCAACAGATATACTATCACAGCTCTAATGCTCCAACAAATATGCAACTGAGTGTTTAATCAACAGAGATACTTAAATGTATCAATAAATATACTTTGTGAGCTCCAATGGTCCAGCAGATATACAACTCAATTTGTATATTTTATTGTATCAAAGCCGGTCTCCCTGGTCTAGGGGTTAACGCCTTTCTCCATAATCCTGTATATCCACATGAGGAACGTAACCTGAGCGATATTCGGTAGCGGTTCTCGCAGCGTTAGTAACTTACGGGGTATGTGAGCCAGTCGCTCAGAAAGCAATGGCAAACTACTGAGCGTAATCTTGCCAACACATCAACAATCAGCTGAAAGATGCTGATGTTGACAGCGATGTCCTGTAAAGGTACGCGAAAAAAAATTGTATCAATAAATATACTATGTGGGTTCTAGTGTTCCAGCAGATATACAACTCAAGTTTGAATAAATCAACAGATATACTTTTATGTTTCTACAAATATACTTTGTTTTTATAAACATACTACCACAGTTCTAATGTTCCAGCTGATACACTATCTCACTTTAATAATCCAATAGATATACTATCTCAGCTACTATGTTGCAGCCAGTATGCTATCTCACTTTATTGATCCATCAGATATACTATCTCAGCTACTATGTTGCAGCCAGTATGCTATCTCACTTTATTGATCCATCAGATATACTATCTCAGCTACTATGTTGCAGCCAGAATGTTTTTACACTTTAATGATCCTATAGACACACTATCTCAGATTGTTTACATCAACAAGTATGCTGTCCCAGCTTTTATATATCAACAGACAACTAAACAAAGCTATTGTTATAATATATAGTACAGTTGCTGGTGGATGGCATGAGGGTTTTATTAAGGACTGAATAAATACAAGTAGTTTGTCCATGCAGTCACCATACAGTGTTCAAGCCTTGGATATTTTATTTTATTTCTAATAGATAAAAATCTCTCGCCATACAGGGCATTAGAATCTGAACCACCTTTGTATGAAACCAGTGTCGTAAGCCATAGCACATATACTGTGCTACTTTAATGGTTCAATAGACATAAAATTATGTCTTAAATATTGGATTGAATGCGTCTGCAGATAAAGTATTGCAGTTGTAATGCTACTATTCACACAGGCATACGCATGTTGGATGGAGAAGTGTATGATGCAGTGGAGGCAGCGTCCCTGAGTTTTAATCGCAGCCATGTGGACATTTATTCAGCCAGCTGGGGTCCTGATGATGACGGCAAGGTTGTAGATGGGCCTGGCAAGTTGGCAAAGAAGGCTTTTATCAATGGAATTGAAAGTGTAAGGCCTTTGCTTTCTTTCACACATGAAAAGCTTGCCATGGATATGTATAGCATTGAGTTATTGAAGAAATCAGTTTTTATATTGAATAAGTAAATCAGTGTGTAGTGCTTTATGGTTTAATGCACACTTTTATGTGGGTTCTGAGGTAAGATTACAAGAAATTAAATAAGTATGATAGTGCTGCCAGTCTCCATGGCGAAGGGCTTACGGACGCTATTTGTAAGCCCGCTTAACCCATGTTTGAAACACAGCTGTGACCGATTTGGCAGCAGACTGAGTTGCACTGGGTTTTAATGAGTTGGTATGGGAGTCGATAGTTCAGAAGCAATGGCAAGCTACTAAACGTAAAAATGCCAAGACAACAACAGCTGTAAAATGCTGGTGTTGACAGCGTTGTCCTGTAAAAAGGATATGCACACACACAAAAATGATAGTGCCAAAGATATGTATATCATTAAGTTATTGAAGAAATCAGTTCTTATATTGAATAAGAATCTCAGTGTGCAGTGCTTTGTGGTTTAATTGCACACTTCTGTGTGGGTGCTGAGGTTAGATTACAAGAAATTAAATAAGTATGATAGTGCCATGGATATGAATATCATTGAGTTATTGAAGAAATCAGTTCTTATATTGAATAAGTATCTCAGTGTGTATAGCTTTGTGATTTAATGCATATTTTTAAGTGGGTTCTGAAGCTTCATCATCATAAGATTATAAGAAATGAAATATGTCCTTCTCCACTCAAGGATTCAGTTTGATTTGTGTGCCCTAAGAAACATACGACTTCAGGGCCTCAACTAAGTGACTTTGTGATATTTGTAAAGTGTTAAATTATCTTTGCCATTTTGAGGTTGTTATGTTTGTCAGCTGGCCAAGGCTTTCAAGCTGCAACCTCCATTCTGTTACTTTCATTTTTTCCTGAAACAACTGGGCAATCAATAATAATACAGGCAACACCAGCTTCATCGAAATATCAGATGAGAGGAGATTGAAGAGTCATGATGCCTATTCCAGACCAGGCTTCTGAGAAAGTAGATCCGTGAACACTTCATTGGTTTGCCTTGAATTGCCTTCTCCCATAGCCTAGGATGTCATTGGAACACCACCCTCAATTGCACTCTGTAAAACTTGCTTCCATATGTATCTGTCACTTGTTAATATTTCTGCCAGGGTGTTTCCTGTCCAATTCTGCTGTTCAACATTTGTTGTCTTCTTTCTCCCCTTTACTATTTTCTAGATACTGTTCTAGTAAATACAGTGTTAGATAATGTACTTGATTTTGACACATGACCCTAATTTGTTTGTGTATTTACGGTTGTTTAGAGGTCTTTGTATGGCCTAACAAATGTTGATTATGTGTTGCACACTGACAGTTGAGATATATGACCTTTACATGTTACTCTGAAAATGTACCTGAAGCATCACATCTTCGGTCCAGGGATTAACTTTTCTGTCCAGCATTAGAAACACAAGGGTTTAGCTTCTGATATATTAGATCTTGGAATATCTGTTGGTTGTAAATATGAGAATATGGCCATTGGAGTGGTTGAGATGGCTGGTGTGTGCTTCAACTGGACAAATGCCCAGTGTGAACCCATGTGAAAACACTATTGTTAGGTCGGTGTTTTTGTCCAGGAAAACCTGATGCTGTCAAATTCTCAGACTAATCTCTGAACATGCATCTTTCTTGTGGCAACATACAGATGTGAGTCATGGACCATTTCACAATCACTTAAAAGAAAATCAAAGTTTTGAACCTAAATGTCCCCTCTGCTGTGTGTCCACCGTGACGAGGTAGAGGGGCTTGTGCGTCCCAATGACCCCAAGAGCTATGCCGACGGTAGCACAGCTACTGGTAGGGCCACCCATGTCGGACAGGTCAAGGGAGAGGGACCAGACGAAGAGACACACAAACCTGCTGCCTTGTAGGTAGACTGGGGACAGTCAAAGGCTAGGGAAAGCACCCCAAATACATGCTTGTCGAAATCGGATGTACTGAGCCACAGGCTTGACAAAGCAGTGCAACGTGAAACCTGCTGCCTTGTAGGTAGACTGGGGACAGTCAAAGGCTAGGGAAAGCATCCCGAATAAATGCTTGTCGAAATCGGATGTACTGAGCCACAGGTTTGACAAAGCAGTGCAACGTAACTTAATTCATGATGTCACAAATCAAAATTAATCGATATGGTGCTAATCCCGTGAAGTCCCATCAGGCGGTGATAGTGCCGGGCCCCCTGCCTCGAGGGGGTCCACCCATGACTACTGGTGGTCACCTTCCCCTGTGCTGTGGAGTCAAGGCACAGAGGAGTAGGTTAAGAGCTATTGACCAAATACCCCGGACACTCAACATACTACAGTGGAATGCCGAAGGAGTTTACAAGAAGAAAGACTCCCTAACACAGCGTCTTCATAAAGATAGAATAGATGTGGCATGCATTCAAGAGACACACCTCAACGCCAATCACAAATTCTCAGTCAGAGGATATCAGGCCACACGTTTCGACCGCGAAGGACACAAAGGAGGAGTTCTAATACTTACACGAAATACAATACCTTGCAGCGAAGTATCTGTGATCTCTGACAACCAAACGGAAATTATAGGTGTTGATATAATGATAAAGGACGTGAAAATAAGAATCTACAATCTGTATAGCCCAGCAGATAAGGACCTTACACTCTCAAACATGGAAATAACTGACACAAACTGCATTATTGTCGGAGACTTTAATAGCCGTTCAGAAAGATGGGGATACCCAGATACTGACAAAAGAGGAGATGAATTGGAGGACTGGGAGATAGACTCAAATCTCCATCTACTCAACAAAGCGGATGACACACCGAGCTTCTACTCCAGAAGATGGCTTACCACTTCTACTCCAGACTTAGGTTTCTGCACAGGAGACATCCTCCACAAAATCGATCGCCATGTGCTGGACCAATTAGCAGGTAGTGACCACAGACCAATCAAGCTTGTAATGAATATGGAGTATGTTCCACAGGAGCAAAAGCCCTTGCCCCGCTGGAATTACAAACGAGCAGATTGGGACAGATTTGCCATACTAACAGACAAATATTGTGAAAACATAAATACACGATATGGCAACATAAAGCAAATGGTGGAAAGTCTAAACAGAGCGATAATACAGGCAGCCACTGAGTCCATTCCAGAAGGAGCGAGGAAAAATTACAAACCATACTGGACTGAAGAACTACAAAGTTTGGAGGACAAAGTTGAAGATGCCAGGAAGACAGCAGAGAGAGAACAAACAATTGAAGCAAACATCTCTCTCAAAGCCATCTCAGCAAAATATAAAAGAACAGTAAATCAAACAACAAGAGATTGTTGGAGGGAAAAAACAGAAAACCTGAATTTTGACAGGGATGGAAACAAACTATGGAAACTAGTGAAAGCCATGAACAATGAAGGACCTAGAAACAAACAAATAACAATTAAACAAGGAAATGCCTTGCTTACAGGCAAAAAGGCTGCAAATGCACTAATGGAACACTATGCAAATGCAAACCACATTGATATTACAACCGAACAGAAGAAAGCAATCAAAGACAAACAGATACATCATAGAAATACAGAGACAGCAGCAGAATATATGATGGCAAATCTAACAATGGAAGAAATGGAACAGGCAATGAATACCCTAAAAAAGAAGAAATCACCAGGAAAGGATGGAATCACAAATGAAATGCTAATAGAACTAGGCACCAAGGCAAAGAAGAAACTACTAGCAGTCCTAAATAACAGCTGGAAGAGAGGAATAGTCCCACAGGCATGGAAGGAAGCTATACTAATACCAGTCCCAAAGAAAGGAAAAGACCTGGAAGAACCAATATGGCTATCGACCTATCAGTCTACTTAGCTGTGTAGGAAAATTAATGGAACGCATTATCAATGGCAGGCTAACATGGCATCTGGAAGAAAACAAACTCTTAACACCACACCAAGCAGGATTCAGAAAATACAGATCCACTGAAGATCAAATAACCTATATAGCTCAGGAAATAGAGGATGCCTTCCAAGAGAAAAAGCACACACTAGCAGTCTGGATAGATTTAGAAAAAAGCATTTGATAAAGTATGGAAGGAAGGACTGAAAGTAAAACTGCAAAACATGCATGTTTGTGGAAAAATGTATAAATGGATCAGCCACTACCTTGAGAACAGAACTGCCAGGACAAAAGTACAAGGACAAACAAGCAAAATGATGCTGCTGGAGCAAGGTGTCCCCCAAGGAGGAGTTCTTTCACCAACATTATTCCTAGCATATATAAATGACATCACAGAAAATTTTCCAGCCAGAGTACACACATCCTCCTTTGCAGATGACCTAGCCATATGGACATCTGAAGAATATATTAGTACAGCTAACAGCAGAATACAGCAAGCCTTATTAGCGCTAGAGGACTGGTCAAAATCATGGCTAGTGAAGATAAGTGAGGAGAAAACAACATGCACAGTGTTCTCCCTCTCAAATAAAACTCAGCAACCTAAGCTGGTATTGAATGGAAAAATATTGCGCCATGAAGAAAATCCAAACTATCTAGGAGTCACCTTTGATCGTCGCCTGACATGGAAGACACAGGTTGAGAAAAATCGAACAAGAGCAAGGCAGAGAATGGCAATCATGAAAAAGCTTGCTGGTACAACGTGGGGAGCAGATGAGAAAGTTCTCAAGAAGTTATATACTGGACGGGTGAGGCCAGTACTGGAATATGGCATTGCAGCTTGGGCAACAGCAGCTAAGTCAAACTTTAACAAAATAAGTAGAGTCCAAAACCAAGGAATGCGAATCATAACTGGAAGCCTGAAGACAACGCCTATTAATGAACTAGAAAAGATCACTTGTTTACAACCAATGCAGGATAGAAGAGATAGCAGAGCCCAGCAACAAGCAGAAAAATTTAGAAGATTGACAGACCACCCTATGTACAACAGATTTAATGGTTTTGGAAAGGGAAGACTGAAGCGTAGCAACTTTGTAGAAACTGCAAAACGAAGGATTAGGGCAGATCCTATACTTAACATATCAACAGTCAAGCCCATACACAATGCACACAACTTTCCAGCTTGGAGACAGCAGCAACTGCCTGAGATGATAGAAAACATTCCTGGTATTGAGAAAAAGAACACTCAGCATGAAACCGAAAGAAGAGAAATAACCCTAAACTACATAAAAGAACATTACCCAAGCAGGAATTGGACCCATGCATATACAGATGGATCAGCCAAAAATTCAATAGAGAATGGAGGAGGAGGAGGAATTCTCCTAAATTTAAAAAATGGAGTGAAAAAAACACATTCAATGGCAACTGGAAAATTTTCAAGTAACTTCAGAGCGGAGGTAGAGGCTTTGAAAACTGCAGCAGAAATGCTCCTGATGGAGGAAAATAAAGAGAAGCAAATAGCTATCTTTACAGATGCAAAGTCAGCTGTCTCAATACTCAAGAGCAATAACAGCACAGAACTAACTGACCTAAGAGCAGCACTCCGTGGTCTATGCCAGAAATCCAAAAAAGTTGTAATACAGTGGATCCCATCACATTGCAGTATACCTGGAAACGAAGAGGCTGACAGACTGGCAAAAGAGGGCGGACGACTACCACAGCCTGACATAGACATAACCTATAATGAGGCAAAGAGGTTGATAAAAAGCACTTATAGAACCAAATGGGAATCTGAGCATCCAGGCCATCAGAAGGATGATGCATATTACAAACTCGACCGAAGAGAACAAGTAGCAATCTTCAGACTCCGCACAGGACATAACAGGCTGAAATACCACTTGTTCAATAAACTAAAGATAGGAGATACTGATGAATGTAATTGTAGAACTGGAAAAATGACAGCAAAACATTTGCTGCAGGATTGCCCAACATATGCAGAACAGAGAAAGATATTTTGGCCCACACCTGCTTCATTTGAGGACAAGCTCTATGGAGATATCAACAAGCTCAAGTTGACCGCAGCTTACTTTAACTACATACAGGTTGACATTTAAAGGTGCATGAAGACCCAGAGGCATGAAATGGAATATTGCTTGGATAGCAAATCCATTATGTGGAAAGTCCAAATCGAAAGCTCGCTGTGTGGGCTTCATAAAAGGTGGAAAAGTGTCCTAGTGGCACGAAATGGAATATTGCTTGGATAGCAAATCCATTACGTGGAAAGTCCGAATCAAAAGCCCACTGTGTGGGCTTCATAAAAGGTGGAAAAGTGTCCTAGTGGCATGAAATGGAATATTGCTTGGATAGCAAATCCATTACGTGGAAAGTCCGAATCGAAAGCTCACTGTGTGGATGTCATCTGCAGACTGCATACTTCTGGTTTCCGGAAGAACAGCCTATGGTGAACGGAAGGCCCAATATACGGAAGTGAGGCTAAGCAGCCATGTGCAGGACGTGACGATTCCTTGGGTGAGCCCAGTACCAGAGCGCTATGTATCGGCTCTGCAAGTATGGAAGCCTCCTTGGATGGCGGGGAATGCCCATGGTCTGCCCCTGCCTTCCCTTGAGGGCTGACCAGGATCTTTTGCTGTTCTATATGGACCAGCTGGGATGGGGGATAACACCACAACAGTGAGAGTCAAACGTCCTAAGAAACCCCCGGGAAGGTTAACCCGGTCAACAAATGCCCGCAGAAGTCGGATGTGTCGGCCTAACGGCGCAAGAACGCAGCTCTGCTGTAAACAGGCACAACGCAATCACATTCGAAAAAAAAACTCCGGATGAACGAAGAAGAAGAAGAAGAAGAACCTAAATGTTACAGAAAGGTTCTTAGAATATTGTGGACCACGAAGAAGAAAAATCTGGACATTATACAAGATCTGAACATTGAATAAAGCTGGCTCATAAACAGCATCCTGTTCTTAAAACTGAAATATTTTCGCCATGTTAAACATCACAGTGGTTTAGACAGAAATGTGATGGAAGGCCTGGTTCCTGGAAGAAAAAGGCAAGGGTTGACCAGCATGAAGACGGGCACAGTATAAAACAGACACGTTGGCCAGGAACATGTATGAGGCTGGAGAACTGGCAGAGGATCAAGAATCTTTTTGCAGGCCATAATGAGAGTGATGTTCTGCAAAGGACCTGCTACCATTACCTTCCTAGAGAAATCTCTAGTACCAATATTGTGAATCTGGATTCATCTCCTGGGCCATATTCATCTTTAAGATAATTGGGGGTTGAATTTAGACCTCAGAAGAGAAGTGGAGAATTAGCTGGTCACCCCACTTCATAATGCTGAGACATTGTATATATGAGTCCTTTCACTTGGCATCTCTTTTTCAGTGTCTGCCATGTGTTTTCGTTCTTGTCCTGTGTTGACAAGAGCACATGAGAGTAATGCACAGGCATTTGCACATGTAACAATAAGCATGCATCCTCTTCTGTATCTGCTCAGTACAATGGCATCAGTTAACAAATAAGACTTGAGGCAGCAGGAATGATTGTATGGTTGTTTGTATGAATATGTAACACTGCACTCCTGCCTGCCGACATTATGGGGTATTTGTGTCTTTGTTTTGTCATTTTACAGGGACGAGGTGGTAGAGGTTCCATCTTTGTGTGGGCATCTGGGAATGGTGGCAGTGCCCAGGATTCATGTAATTGTGATGGCTATGCGAATAGCATCTACACCTTGTCAATAAGCAGCACTTCAGAAAATGGAGTCAAGCCTTGGTACTTGGAGGAATGCTCCTCCACACTGGCCACCACTTACAGTAGTGGTGCATACAATGAGAGGCAGATTGTAAGTATTTGTATTAAAAATTCAGCCTGCTTTTTACAGCATTTAACATGGTTAATGAAAAATCATCATCTAGTGCCATGCTAAATTTGTGGGGGTGATCATATGTTTTATGTGTTAATTCATATGACATCTTTCCATGCCACAAATCACAGTTCTTGTCGTCTGGCAGTATGTATATAGTACATCCAGTGCCAATTGGTCTATAAGAATATGTAGCTAGCACCATAAACCCAAAACACCTCAAGGCATAGAAAAAGGTCTTTAACAATTTTATTTAACATGTTTTAAATATTTGGTTTGAATAAATTAGTATATGAGAGGCAATGTTCAGCTATGTCATTTCATGCTGTCATTTAATTTTTAAAGCACTTTAGTGTGTCATTAGTTTAATCTGTTTATGTATATATATTTATATATATTCTCTCTCTCTCTCTCTCTCTCTCTCTCTCTCTCTCTCTCTCTCTCTCTCTCTCTCTCTCTCTCTCTCTCTCTCTCTCTCTCTCTCTCTCTCTCTTTTTTTTTCTCTCTCTCTCTCTGTGGGTGGGGGTAGGGGGGGGGTGTATGCGTGCGTGCGCGAGGAAATGCAACCTAAAGGCTAAATGTCATGGCAGGGCAGACCAGGCCCTAAGCCTTGGTCGGCAGCTGGTCTAGGATGGAAGCTCCGTAAGGTGGACAGTTAGAGCATTGCTGTGCTGATCCAGCAGCTTCTGCAGCTTGTCTTGTTCCAGGCGTATTGGCTTTCTCCTGGATTAAACTAAATTCAGCCCAGGCTTTGTGTCATGGAGAGGTATAACTACATTTTACAATCGTCTGTCAAGACAGCCAGGTGCCAGTCAAAGGACCCTATTATATACCTTAAGGCACATTGGGCATATGGTGTTGGTTCCATATTTGTCTAGTCCAGTTGACTCTCTGTGGGTGTGGTCAGTATCACACTGGCCAGTTTTACTCCCAAGACATCTCCTACTGCTCATTTTGGGCTGGGAAGCTCAGGTCAGTTTTAAAAATCCACCCAGATGCAGATACAAACTCATGATCACCAGCCATAAAACAATGGACTATAGTAAATACTTTGAAAATAATTTGCATCATCTTCTAGATGTTACTTTGTATCTTATGAATTATGTCTATGTCCCTTGCTACAAGTTGAATATTATAACAAAGATATCATCAAATATATATATAGTATAAATATGTATGTTTGCTTCTAGGCATCAACAGATCTCCATCATAGATGTACCACAACCCATACAGGAACATCTGCTTCTGCACCTCTGGCCGCAGGCATAGTAGCTTTGATATTAGAAGCCAAGTATGTATTTAGTATTTTGCCTTTTGTAGATCACACTTGTTATTTATGGCACAGCATTCATATAACTATCCCATCTTCAGCTTTTCATGAAAAGAAAGTGACATGCGAGTTCACTGAAATCAGCGTGATCAGTCTGTGCAGTTCTAGTTCATTCATATAACTATCATGTCTTCAGTTTTTCACAAGAATAAAGTGACTTGAGTGGTGACAAAAGTTGTCACTGCCATAGTGTGAAGTTCTAAAGTGATACAACTATATTACGTGTTTGCCATAGTGTGAAGTTCTAAAGTGATACAACTATATTACGCGTTTGCCATAGTGTGAAGTTCTAAAGTGATACAACTATATTACGCGTTTGTTGTCTTGTAAAATCTGAAGATGCTCGCATGGTTGGAAGTACCTAGTGACTCCAGTCACCATGACGGTGGTGGAATCCCCCACAGGTTACGATGTCTACCTCTGGCTTTGGTAGACCTGGTTCATTTCATGCTGATTGGATTGTTACAAAGATAAAAGAAAAGCTGATATGTTCATCTCTGATCTAGGGATAGTGGATGGGATGTTTAGCTTTCTCGGACAAGGATGAATAACTCAGAAGACCTGTGTTAATGTTGTGTGCATTAAAAATCTCTCGTCAGCTGGAAATAAAAAAGAGCAGGTCGATAGGCCGCTGATGAGACAAAACTTACGAAAGCTACAGACACAAATAAAATATATAGCATGTTTAATTCTGATATATGCTTCTGACACTGTGTTATTGTACTTATCTGAGAGACTCGCTTGTGTGATCTTTGGAAGCAGAGTGCAGCAATTATGGAATTCAATCAATCAATCATATGCCATGCCGGAAAGTGTGGGCGGTCATGACTCGCCATTTCACTCGATCACCAGAGTCGTGGATCAGCTCAGTGTTCCTGTCTCAACTGTGCCATGTGGCCAAGCCATCCAGGTATTTACTTCTCGGTCTTCCCCTTGGTCTGTTCCCTTCGATCTTGCCAATTGTCACCACGTTCTCCAATTCATTTCTTCTCATAACATGTCCAATAAAATTTGACTGTCTACGTCTAATTTCTCTAATCAGTTTACGATTTTCATTTGTCTCCTGTAATACTTGGTCATTGGTTTTTCTGTCTGTCCATGGTATTCTTTGCATTCTCCTCAGAAACCACATTTCTGCAGCCATCAGATCTTTTTCAGCTTGACTGCTCATTGTCCATGTTTCACATCCATACAGAAGAACAGGTTCTATGTAGCACCTCAACACTCTTTTTCTCATTTCAATTGACATCTTTTTATTGGTCAGTATGTTTTTCATGTTGCTGAAGGCTACTTTCGCCATGGCGATTCTTGTTCTAATCTCTTCAAGGCATCTCCCATCAGATGTTATGACTGTTCCGAGATAATTGCACCGATTCACTTGTTGAAGAGTATTCCCATTTACTTGTATGTTACATTGTGGTATTTCATTCTTCCTAGTGACGACCATAATCTCTGTCTTTTTACAATTCTAACCCCAGTTGTTCACTGTGTGCAACAACCGCATCTACTAATTGTTGCAGATCGTGCTCATTTTCTGCAATCAATATTGTATCTGCATATCTAATGCTATTGATGTTTCGTCCTCCAATGCTGATTCCATTTATATCTTCTACATTTCTGAAAGTATTCTCACTGTACAGGGAAAATAGAGTTACCCATGTGCATTAACATTGATCCTTAATAAAAGCGAAAACCAAGTCAGTCCCAATGTCAACAAAGTGAAAAGACTTGTATTTCCTTCATGCTGTTGTGCAGACAGCAAGAGGTAACACCACAAAGTTTGAGCTGAAAGAAGGTTGTGTCCATGGAACAGTTTCCCTAGAAGGTCCAGTGGAGTGAGGCAGTTAATGAGTGTTTCTAAATTGTTTTCCTCAATGTTTCTAATCCATACAGATACAGTGGCACTGATCTGGCATTAGTTTTTGTGTGTAAGCGTTTGCTCGCTTTAAACTTGAGCACATCCACATGCTACTGCTAGTGAGTGAACTACACTGACTGACATGAGGCGTAGTTTTCACTATTACCAGCATCCCTCACCATCAGGTGAACCTTTCTGAGGTACTTGTAATTTACATCTCCAAGTTAAGGACAGGAAATCAGTATTTTGGTGCAACGACTGGTATGTGGAATAAACTAACTATCCTGTAGTTGGCAGTGAGAGTTTAAGTGTTTTAAACCTTTCAGCCACAGCAACTATAGTTGAAAAGTATAAGTTTGGTACTGGTTTAATTTCTTTTGATTTTAACCAAATGTCTTGTGCATTAAAAGCTTTTCTTGCTTTTAGTTTTCTATTTGTAATATCTTTTTCTCTAACTTTGTCTCTGTTGCCACCTAGATCTTAGTGCAGAGTTCCACCATTGGTAATCAGATTGTCATTTGCTTTGTTTAGTCGCAACATCTTTGTCTTTTCCCCGAAAGCATGTCACCTGTCTTTCAGAATGATTTAACAGAGAGGACAACACATGAATTCATGTACTGTCAATGCCATTGAAATACAAAAGGGAAGAAACAAATATTTTCAAATCTTTGTGCCAATGTGATGTTTATTTTATAATCTTTTCAAACAGCAATCAGTTGACCTGGCGTGATGTCCAGTACATAACTCTAATGACTTCTAGGCCTGATCCAATCAAAGATGGACAGTGGATCACCAACGGTATAGGGAGGAAAGGTATGTTGTTGTCTTCTAGAAAATTACAGCATACATGTTTATGTAGCAGGTCCTTTGCAGAAAACTTGTTGGAAAGACTCTTGATCTATTGCTAGTTCCCCTGTCTCATGCATTTTCATGCCCCAAGGTGACCTTGGACGTGTCCACCTTCTTGCTAGCCAACCCCGTCTCTTCACCCAGGAACCATATCTTCCATGACTGTTCATTCTAAGTCACTGTCATGTTTCATGTGGCCAAAGTATTTCAGCTTCACAGACATGATACTCTTTATCAGCCAGTATTCTTTGATATTCTTATCTTGTAAAATGTCACTATCTTTCTTCTTGATCTACAGTATTCTGATCTTGTAAAATGTCACTATCTTTCTTCTTGATCTACAGTATTCTGATCTTGTAAAGTGTCAGTATCTTTCTTCTTGATCTACAGTATTCTGATACTTTTTCTATCGCATTTACATTCAAAAGCCCCAAGTTTCTTCTTTATTGATTCACATTTGCATGTTGTCACTGGAAAGATGTCTTTCAAAATTATTGCTTTAATTTGTTTGCTGATTTTATACCATAGGCTCTTAATACTGGTTGAACCATAAAATTATTCTTAAATTTATTTGTTTGCTTATGAACTTTCCAGTTTAGTTTTATGATGATGTACTTATGGGTTTCAGAGTGTAGTATGTTAACATTTCATTGTGTTACTGTACTTGGGATTTTAGTGAATAATTTGAATAGAGTAGTTAGATTGGATATTTCAAAGCACAGTTGTGCAGATAGGGAAGCATTTAGGAAATTGAATAATATAAACACTAAGAAGTGGCTTGGAGAGAACAGTGATGGAAGGTATGGTTCCCGGGGAAAGAAGCATGGGCCAACCTGCATAAAGATGGACCCAGGACATTGAGGACACCTTGGGCATGAGAGTGCATGAGGCAGGGGAAATGGTAAGGAGATAGAAAGGCTTTTAAACTCACTGTGACGAGAGCGATGTTCTACATGGAATAACTGCAGGATCAATTTGATATTCTCTTGACTTCTTTCTACGTGATTGAGATTGCAATGAGAGAGATGTCAACCTTATGTTTGTAAAACTGTTATAATCCAAAATGGTTTAAACTCTCATGTTCGGCTAGCATTAAACACAATAAAATGTATACTTAGATAATTGTTTGCATAATGGTGCGTAGACATTTCCTTCAAGAAGCAACCTTTGTATTTAGAGGATATAAGTAATGATCACATACAGTGTAATATTTATAATGGGAAGTGTACTATGAAACTTAGATGGTGTTGAGATGGGGAATATGCTGGGAATTTTTGCATGCAGTGATTATGAGGGATTCTAGCAGGAAACCGGTATCATGGCATTAGACCTGGAGGATACTTACAAGAATGTAGGTTTTGGAAATTTAATATCTTGTTTGGTACTGTGGAGTAAACACATAATATGCTGAATAGAGAGATCACTTGCTCCCCCAAATTTAGCGTCAGTTCCAAATACATATATGTCTTTGCTTGCCGCAAGATTTCCTGCTGCCTTACCTGTATAATTTAAACAATCAACAATAAACATAGAAATAATCAAGAATAAGCATAGAAATGAAAGTGGAATTTTGTTTATCTCAAATGCTTAGGTGTGTGATATTTTGAAATATATCAAGCTTAGCATTATTTTCTTATATCAGGACTTCTTGATTTCATATTGTTTATGGCACATGTTGTGTTTGTTAATCCGTCCCATCTGTTGCTTTTTATTTATTCACATTAATTATTATTTTATTTATGTTAGTCTGTAAACATATTTATATTAAGTTTAGTGTAAATTGTTGATCTGTTTTCCTTTCATCATGTAGCAGGTACTATGCAGAACTTTGCTCTAAAATGGCCCAGCTGAAAATGTTCTTAATCTCTGGCCATTTCTCCTGCCACATGCACCCTAATGCCCAGGGTGTCTGCAATGTCCTGGTTTAATCTTCATGCAACTGTGATGTTTAATATTGTTATTTTGAGGCTTAATATTTTTTATTTTACCTCCTACAGATAAAAATCCCTTACCAGAAATTTAGTGTTGAGCATTTTACAAACATTTTCATTATTCATTGTAGAAAAGTGACCAACTTGCTATATATTATTTTATTATTTTAATCTACATATTCAGTGAGTTTGCGTTATGGATATGGACTGATGGATGCATCTGCAATGGTTGACCTGGCATTGATTTGGAACACTGTACCAATCAAACACGAATGCCTAGTACAGACAAGCATCAACCATGAGTAAGTGTGTCTTCCTCTTGAAATGTTCTATACTTGATTTTGCAGTTATGATTACAGCAATGTGCAATATGTACATTAAATACATTTGACAAAAATGAATTTCATAAATGTGCATCAAGCGATTTAATAGTGACCTGTGGTAGCCATCAGTGGCTAGCACACTTGCCCATCAGCCCAGTTGTCATGTTTGAATCCCCACTGAGATGGATTGTTTTAAAAATGGACCTGGGTTCCATGTCGACTGAGCCTCAAATATGTCCCAGGAAATGTCCCAGGAAGTAAAGGTAGCAGGTGTGACATTAACCACAGCACCCATCAAGTGCAAATTTGTCTGTACCAAGTATGGGAGTAGCACCATGTACCCAATACACCTCAAAGCATATAAAAGAGTCCTTTATGATATTTTACTATTTTTAGTAGTTCAAGAGATAGATAACAACATTTGTTACCAAAGACATTTTACACACTTGGAGAGAGAAGAACAAGAAATAATCTGACAGAAAACGGGTCAGTGTTAGCTGGTGTGCCATTGGTTTCACACATTCTGTGTCAAAATTAACCCACTCTGCAAATGTTTTTAATCTGAATTGATGGTTGAATATATCCTGCTGAAATAGTTTATTTAAACCCATTTGAAATTCCAGATAAAACCCTCTTTTGTTTGTTATTGTCCAGGAACAACTTTACATATATCTAACAGCCCATAGATTTAACAGGACAGTTTGTATCTGGGTTATGCAGCTGAGAAATAATACAAGAAGAATCATAATAATATTGCAAAGTAGCAATGTGTTATAATCCTATTAAGGAACATTTAATATACTATGCTAGTTGCTGACATTGAATGCAGTGTTGCTGACATTGAATGCAGTGTTGCTAACATGGCGTAACAAACTTCTCTGCATTTGAAGCAACTGTTATTATTTAAAATATACATTTTACTTCAGGAGTGTGTATGCTCATGGGGAAGGCATATTGGAGGGCACAATAAAGTACAGTGCTTTAGTGGCTGTACATGATAAAGTACTCTGCATCCATAGGCAAGGAAAAGATGCTGCTGCTAGATAGGATGTGTACTGAGGAAGTCTGTGAATATCTACACAGTGTAAGATAAGTATAGGGAGACCACACAACAGCAAAAAAAAAAAACCACATATGAAAGAACATTATAGATGTTTGATTAGAGGGAACTACAAGAGATTGCAAAGGTTAGGAGAGTTTAGCCATCTCAGGCTAATTCTTTATTAGGAGTTTAAAGATTATGAGTATGAGAAAAAAATACATTTGGCTGTATACATCATCTTTATTTTTGGATGTTTCTGGACTATAAATGACTACATTTAATATTAAAATATATATATAGGTTATATCTATATACTCATGTTTGAAATCAATTTAAACTGGTTTCTTGTGAGATATTTTGATTCATAATAATGGTTATTGGAAAAACGTCCAGCCCTATGGTGAGATAAACCCTCTACCTTCTGAGCCTGAGGAGAACACTGCAGCCTCTCAGCCATGGCTTCCACCCCACACACTAATGCTGAACATGCTCAGGATCTCTCCACATGAAATATGCAGGGTGTGGGAGCTGGTCCTCTACCGTCATCATGAGGAATTACTGAAACTCCTGCAATATCAGTGTGCAAAAACTGTATTCCTTGGCAGACTTTATCACAGCCAAAATCATGGTTGATCCTCCCTGTGTTTAGCGAGACTAGAGTCTATTTCCAGGATGCTTCATTGGGAGGTGAAGAGAAGTCTTGATTAATATGCTGACTCGATCTGTGTTCATGCATTCTGGCCACTTGGTATAGGATGAGCTGAAGAAGTGATTTTAAAAACCACATTGTTCTTAACGGTAAAGGTAGTTCCATAGAACATCCTGCTGTTGGGGTATGGAGTTATAGGCCTCCACATAACCTAGACCATTGGCATATGAAGTGGAGGTAGCCATCTCTCTTCTTTGTCACCTGTCTTCCCATATTAATTCCCAGAAAAGTGTCTCCTACCAATTTCTGCGATTATCTTGATGTTTGTAACCTGACATTTTCATAACAGTATTTTGTAAAAACTGCTGTGCTTTCTTGAACTTAACAGGAGTCTAGAGGGTGAAACAGAATTCACTGCCCGTGTGGAGACCAATGGCTGCCAGGGTCAGTCTACAGAAGTGAACTATCTGGAACATGTCCAGGCAGTGATCAGCCTTTCCTACCAGAGACGTGGCGATATAGTCATATATTTGACCTCACCCATGGGCACAAAGTCCAAGCTGTTGCCCCGCCGCCCCAGTGATTCTAACCCTGGAGGGTTTGATGAATGGCCATTTATGTCAGTTCACTTCTGGGGAGAAAACCCTAGGGGTCTGTGGACTTTAGAAGTTGTGAATGATGACACTTTGAACGCAGGATTTGGAAGTGGTAAGCACTAAATATTTTATTAGAACCAGGGTAATTTTTGTAAATTCTGAGACATTGAAGACATGGCTTCTATTTCCAGCACATTTAATTGAAATATAACATGTATCTTAAATAATAAGCTGCTGTCAGAGTAGGTGGTGAAACATCAAACTGGTTTCACTTGCATAGGGGAGTAAAACAGGGTTACATTATCTATGCAGAAATTATAATGATAAATATCAAAAATATTGAGTTGGGTTAAGTTGAACCAAGAAACGACATCACTGCATTCAAGACATTCCCACACCCACTCCATCCCCTCGCTCAACAGCCAGCAAAGAGTCATACTGCTAATCGTTCCAACTGCCATCTGATTGACAGTTCTTGTCTTATTTCAGTTTTGAGAATTGTCCAGAACGCTCGCCGATCGCCCGCCATATCATTCTCTCCATATACGGGTTGTCAATCTGTTCCACAGCTTTCTCCACCTGGTCCCAAGGGCGCTCGACCACCTCTCCCTTGTCCATAGGTAATCTACCACCAAGAGGTGCATTCCCTGCCAGCCTATCAGCCTGTTCATTCCCCCTCACTCGCCCATGACCAGGGCAGAAAATTCTTACAATTCTCACAATCTGTGACCTCTGCAGCGAGGCAAGCCATTCTACACGAAACATTCCTTTCTCCACATTATTAAGCATACTGCAGGTCAGCATGACCGAATGGATAAGAACATGTGTTCTTAAACATCTGGTGTGCTGAGGTAAGGGGTTTAACCCCTACACAGAACAGTTGGACTGAAAAGTTGACCTGTCATCCTTGACTTGGGGACATAAATTACAAGTACCTCTGAAGTCAAAGGGTCACTGTTAACAGGGAAAGCTAATCCACATGCAAAATTCAGTCCAGTACTACTGGAAATAGTGTGCATGGCCTGCGCTTGAGTTCAAAGCGAGTGAGTGCAAAAAAAAACAACAACTGCATACTCTGTGAGTCCATAATAAATGCAATGTGTAATTCAGCGGTCTCCTCCAACCATCAGAAGGCTGCTGTTACTGCTTTCGCCTCCATTTTCAATAAAAATAATTAAACCTGCAACAATTTTGATTTATTCATAATTAGTTGAAATCCAATTCCTTAACTCAGATATGCATATGTTACTGCTCTTCTCTCAAACAATGCCAATGGATTCGAACAATTAATTCTGTTCATTAAAAGACACAGTGAATATCAACACCTTTTTCTGAGTATTAAAAAAAAAAGTGTCCACAGACAAAACTGCATGTCAACTAAAAATTATAATCAGTGAAGAAATGGAAAGTGTCACTCACTTTGAATACTTTGGCTCCATAATTAACAACATTGGAGACTGTTGAAAATAAGTGAGAAGAAGACTGGCTGTATGGACTATTTCACAAATACTAGCAAGACAATTGTGGTTTCTTAAATTAAATGTTACAGAAAGTTATCACTTGCATGTTACAGAAAAATTATCAAACTACAGTAGATCAAAAAGAAAGAAATTACTGACAATTTACTAGAAATGAACACCAAAGAAAACTGGCTCATATTTAGCATCAAGTATTGTTCCTTTTATTGGAAGTTTTCAAAAGAAGCCACGGAAGGCAGGTGGTGGATGTAATTTTGAGGGCAGCCGACAGATATTGTGGGTCATGGTCTCGAATTATACGACGGCAGGCAGAAGAGCTCTACTTGAGCCAATGGCTGCGGTCACCGATCAGTAAGATCACTGCCATAGAGGAAAGCAACGGCAAACTACCTCTTTAAAAGTGCCTAGTATATCATGATTCGCTTAAAGACCGATCATCGCAAGACAAGGACAGAGACGTTAAAACTAGCAACTTGGAACGTTAGGACGTTAAACAACGACGGAACATTAGAGAACATAAAACAAGAAATTGAAAGGGAAAAAATTAATATTTTAGGTATGTGCGAAACGAGATGGACAGGAGCAGGCATCAAGATAGAGGAAGATTTCAAGATTATTTATTCTGGAGGTGAAGATCGTCATAGGGGAGTGGCAATTATTCTGGATCGGAAAACATCAAAATCTATTCAAGGATATTGGGCCGTGTCGGACAGAGTTCTACTAGTTAAGTTAAGTGGCAGACCTTTTAGCATAAATATTATTCAAGTATATGCCCCAACAGGGGAATCCAGTGACGATAGTGTAGAAGAATTTTATAACGACATTGAGTCTGCCTTAAAGAAATGTAAAAAGTCAGAAATAAACATCATAATAGGGGACTTCAATGCAAAAGTAGGAAATCAAGGAGATAGCTACACAGTAGGAAACTATGGTTTAGGAGAGAGAAATGAAAGAGGATACAGACTCGTAGAGTGGGCAAAAGAACAGGAAATGATTGTAGGAAACACCTGGTTCAAACAACACCCTAGAAGATTATGGACATGGAGGAGTCCAGATAGCAGGATTAGAAACCAGATTGACTACATTCTGATTAGCAGAAGATTTAGAAACGCATTAACAATAGCAAAAACAGTTCCCAGTGCTGATTGTTATAGTGACCACAGATTACTCACAGGAACATTGAGGATAAAGTTGAAGAAAGTCAAGTATATAACAGGAAACACTAAATATGATTTATGTACATTGAGTAATGACAAGGAAATACAAAACAAATTCAACATAGAAGTACAGAACAGATTTGAAATTTTGTCCGATCTAGAGATCCTATTCCAGGATGTGGATGATCAATGGGAAACGTTGAAGAATTCAATCAATGTGGCTGCAGAAACAACTATTCCAAAATTAAAGAAGGTGGGTCGTAAGAAATGGATGACTGCAGAAATTTTACACCTCATGGAAACAAGAAGACTCAACAAAAATAATTCTGTCAAATATGAAGAAATTCACAGACAAGTCAGAACATTATGTAAGGAGGCAAAAGAAAAATGGCTTGAGGAAAAGTGCTCAGAAATTGAAAGCCAACACAACAGTCAAAACACCAAATTAGTGCACAAAAGAATTCAGGAACTTACTAATAAAAGAACAAGTACATCAACAGGGTGTCTAAAAACTGAAGATGGCAAAATCATAATAGAAAAAGACCAGATTCTACAGGTATGGACAGATTATGTGAAACAACTTTATGATGATAACAGAGACGAACAGTATGATATTAGATTTAATAATGAAGGACCGCCAATTTTGGAGATGGAGGTTCGAAATGTTCTTAAGCATATGAAAGCTGGCAAGGCCCCCGGTGCAGATAACATCACAACAGAAATGATTAAAGCTTTAGAAGAATTTGGACTAGAGCAAGTCACCAGACTGCTGAACACATTATATGATACTGGAGATATACCTCCTGATTTATGTAACTCTATATTTATTGCAATCCCAAAGAAATCAGGAACCTTGGAATGTGATCAACACAGAACAATTAGTATAATGAGTCACATCACAAAGATTTTGCTAAGAATTATCATGCAAAGAATGAGGAAGAAGATACAACCTGAAATAGGGGAAGAACAATGCGGGTTTGTAGAAGGAAAGGGAACAGTAAATGCTGTGTATATGCTGCGAACAGTTATTGAACGTGCTATAGAAGTAAACAAGGATATACATCTTTGCTTTATCGACTATACAAAGGCTTTTGATAGCGTTAGACATGTCAGCATGGTGGATATGCTAGCAGATCTACAAATTGATGGGAAAGACATTAGACTTATAAAAAACATATATTGGAAACAACAAGCTGCAATAAGGATTGATAATGAAGTGGGACAGTATCAGCCAATTAAGAGAGGTGTTAGGCAGGGATGTGTAATGTCTCCAGATCTTTTTTCCCTGTACAGTGAAAATATTTTCAGAAATGTAGAGGATATAAATGGAATCAGCATTGGAGGACGAAACATCAATAACATTAGATATGCAGATGATACAGTATTAATTGCAGACAATCCGCAGGACCTGCAACAATTAGTAGATGCGGTTGTTGTACACAGTGAGCAGCTGGGGTTAGAATTAAATTGTAAAAAGACTCAGGTTATGGTCGTCAGTAGGAAGGAAGAAGTGCCTCAAAGTAATATACAAGTAAATGGAAATATTCTTCAACAAGTGAATCGGTACAATTATCTTGGAACAGTTATAACATCTGATGGGAGATGCCTTGAAGAGATTAGAACAAGAATCGCCATGGCGAAAGTAGCCTTTAGCAAGATGAAAAACATTCTGACCAATAAAAAGATGTCAATTGAAACGAGAAAAAGAGTGTTGAGGGGATACATAGAGCCTGTTCTTTTGTATGGATGTGAAACTTGGACAATGAACAGTCAAGCTGAAAAGCATCTGATGGCTGCAGAAATGTGGTTTCTGAGGAGAATGCAAAGAATACCATGGACAGACAGAAAAACCAATGACCAAGTACTACAGGAGACAAATGAACAACGTAAACTGATTAGAGAAATTAGACGTAGACAGTCAAAATTTTTTGGACATGTTATGAGAAGAAATGGATTGGAGAACTTAGTGACAACTGGCAAGATTGAAGGGAACAGACCAAGAGGAAGACCGAGAGGAAAATACCTGGATGGCTTGGCCACATGGCATGGACGAGACAGGAACACTGAGCTGATCCACGACACTGGTGATCGAGTGAAATGGCGAGTCATGACCGCCCACGCTTTCCGGCATGGCACATGATTGATTGATTGATTGGAAACCAGTTGGTTATGGTCTCAAGTTTTGTGACAGCAGGCAGAGGATCTCTTTAACAAGACAATGACCAGATCGTGCTTTGTTCATTGGCACCTTCTAGTCTAGACAGACGATAGTTTGGTACATTGTGCTTCAAAAAGGCTTAATAACTACGATCCATGACGGTGGCGAGTGTGGCTGGTAAGGCCAATTCTTGCTGCAAATGTTTGCCCACAGTAGGTGCATGTGAAAACATGGTCACTTCCACCATTTTGCACCATCTTACGTCTCTCACGCTCTGTGTGTGCTTTATCTGCAATCATTTTCTCCTTTGTCTTTATTCCATTTCTGATAGTTGCCCTCCATGCAACACGTTCAGCGGCAACGTGCTCCCAATGTGCATTATCAATGCCTGTATCAATCATGTCCCGCTTACACACATCTTTGTATCGTAGTAGAGGCCGACCCTGAGATCTCCTACCCATCTGTAATTCACCAAAAAAGATGTCCTTTGGTATTCTACCATCATCCATCCTCCTAACATGTCCTATCCATCTAAGTCTACGAAGACTGAGCATGGAATACACCGTCACACAACCTGATCTTTCCAATACTTCAGTATTTGTGATTTTGTCTTGCCACTTAATACCAAGTATTCTTCGCAGACACTGCATATGAAAGCTGTTTAAACGCTTCTCTTGGCGTGAGTAAGTTGTCCAGGTTTCACTGCCATAAAGAAGAGTACTAAGGACACAGGCTTGGTAGACGAGGACTTTTGTTTTGGCAGTAAGTTTCCTGTTCTCCCAGACTCTTTTTGCTCAGGGATGGAGTTATCGCCTCTCCATAGCACAAAGCCTGGGCTAAAATAAAGAAACCATGTGTTCCCCATGCAGCAACACTGCTTTCAACAGGCTGTGGAAAGAGACAGCGAGAACCCGGTGCAGTGAAGTCAGTCTGGCCTGTTAACCATTTTTTTTTTCACTCATAGCACAGTATTTGCTTTGAAAGAAGGTCGTGTTTGCTTCAGTTCAATTAACAAAAAATAACAGAAACCGAACTATGCTCTAAAGTAAGAACTCTAGGACTAAGTAGATGGGAGTTAGTCATCCTGCCATATGAAGCTATAGCTGAAACATTTGTAGTAACGTATACTTGGTATCTCAAAAGAAGCCACTTCTAATGTGTTACCATTGTATCTTCATGTTCAAGATTACAATTCATCATCATCATCAGATCAGTCAGTCTGAAGAGTGGTGTTGACTTTGTGTGATCATGTCTCTCTACTGTCTCCTGTTCTCAGCAACTCTCTTCAGCTCAGCATAAGTCTGTGCCCCAACATCTTTTCATGCTTGCGTCATGTAGTTTTTTCCTAGGACTTCTTTTTTTCTTGCCCTTAATATCACCGTCCAGTATTTTAGTACTAGAACTCTTGTCTTATTGTGACTCTGCCAAGGTAACATCTTTTAGTGTTGTTCAATAATTGTCTGCTTTCTGTATTGTCTTTAAGAATTTGTTGATTTGATTTCTTTTCTGTCCAGCTTATTCTTTGCATCCTGCAATAACACATCTTAAATGCTTCACAGTTTTTTTTTCATCTTTTTTGTTTAAAGTTCATATTTCAAAACCTTGTAGTGCTATGGACCAGATATGCTTAGAGATTTATTTTTTTTCTGCAGTTCAAAATTGATGATTCTTGATGTTAGAAATGCTTGTTTCTACTGCATTTCTTGATCGTTTGTTTTCAGTTTCACACAGATTATCTTATGTAAAGATTTGGCCCATATAGAGAAGCTTTTGTACTATTCTTGAAGTTAATATTTATGTTCTGGGTTTGTTTTTGCAGTTAACATCACCTTTGTCTGTCTGTCATTTTTCTTCATGCCAAATATTTTACCTGTGTTAGTAGTTGTAATTATGTTTTTGTTACTTCTATAATGGGCTGGCCGGCCTCCCTGGTGTAGGGATTAACATCTGTCTCCATAATCCTGTATATTCTTGTGAGTAACACAGCTGCTTGAGAATTGGCAGTGGTTTGCGCTACCCTGGTAACTTACAGTGGAATGTGAGCCGATTTCCCAGAAAGCGATGGCAACTACTGAGTGTAATCTTGCCTAGTACATCAACAGCAGCTGAAAAAATGCTGGTGTTGACTGCAATGTCCTATAAGGGATATGCAACATTTTTTTTAAAAATGGGCTGGTCATCTGCAGACTTGATCGCACATATTTGCTAATAATTTATTTTAAACTGTCATAATTTATTTTAATTGTTTAATTTCCAATTATAGCCTAGAAATAAATGAATAAAATTGTTGTACTGTAAAGCTGTCATCTCAAAATTGTGTATGCTTTTTGTATTTAGGCACCCTGGAATCATGGTCACTTGTATTTCATGGAACGAAGGAGCAGCCAATAAGATTGAAGAACCAGACCACAGTTGCCTCAACACCACCTCCCTCAAGACCCATCACAGTTAGACCTCCATTTTTGGAGACAACAGCAGGCTCACAGGTGAGATCCACTCAGGAGTTATTCCACCTTTTTGTCTCTTCCTGCTCTCCTTTTGAGTTATCTTTAGATTTGCTTTGAAGCAGTTAACTGCTTGCTAGGCCATCAAATGTAATGTTATTGAAGCTATTAAAACAGTTAACTACTTGCTAGGCTATAATGTGTCAGGTTATTGAAACAGTTAACTATAAGGGGCGTTCATTTGAAATCCGTTCGTGCAGCACCGCGCGTAATTGCGTACATTGAACATGATCATGTCATAGTCATGTTTTAAGTACTGACCAATGAATAAAAGAGCACACACTCATCGTCCCATGATGCATAGGTTCTGTTTCTGACCGTTGAGAAAATGGCCTGGTTGATCCAAAATCCGTCCAAAGAAGCTCAAAGAGCGATGATTCAGTTTCTTTCATTTGAAGGATGCAGGCAGCGTATGGTACAAATGTGTGTCGAAGACAACAGTGACAGACTGGGCACGAATGTTTTGGAAAGGACGTCAGTTCACGACATATCTTCGACGTCCAGGTCAAGCGCATATTGTTGCAACAGAAAAAACCATCGCCAAAATTGATGCAGCAGTACAGATGAACCGTTGTGGAAGCATACATTCACTAGCAAAAGAATTTGATGTGTCAATTGGGACAATTCAAAAGGTCGTTCATTAGAAACTGCAATATCGGAAGGTGTGTTCACAGTGGGTACCACTCTACCATAAATCTAGCTTTGTGACAGCTCATAAGTTTCATCTTGGGTAATTTTTTATTTATTTTGCCTTGGCTTCCATATCAGTATTAAGAAATTTACATTATTTAAATATTCTAGTGTTTGGTTACTTGCTCAGTTACTGTTCAATCATTCAGTCTTTGCACCTCAGCTGAAAGTATAGGCACTATGTTTTAATTTTTAAAAATTAAGTTGCATGTCCTTCACAGGACGTAGCAGTCAACCCCAGCATTTTCGCTGTTCATGATTCCTGGGGAAATTTTACTTTCAGTAGTTTGCCATTGCTTTCTGAACGACCGGCTCCTATACCTTTTTCAAAAAAACCAGCACCGCTGTGTTTCGAACCCGGGTATACAGGCTCACAAACCGCGTTCGCAAGCCCTTAGCCACAGAAACCGGTTATGTTTTAAACCTTTAAAAACCTTTATGTTTTAATAGCAGGTGTAACAATTATGTCAGCTGATTAGGTCGGCTTCAGTTTCTGAATGTCCACAGTGTTCTCTCATTAGTGCATACTTCTGTATGAGCAGGGCAGTAGGTCGGCTTCAGTTTCTGAAACACCCATGTTAGGTTTGTTGGGATTGTTTTAGGGTAGAGGTCAGTGCACTGGCTTACATACACAGTGGTCCAGGGATCAGCTGACTGTGATGGCTAGGCTGTTTTTCCCAGCCAGTGAGGGCCTAGATCAACTTGGTCTCATGTTTTGTCTTTCTGGTTCCTGAAGTCAGAAATACATCTTTTCCTTCTTGTGCTTTGTGTCTAGTAGTGGAATTGGCATGTCTTTTGTACATGATCTGCTAATGTAGGGCACTGTAAAATGTAGTGATTTAATTTGTCCTTTTTCGTATATGTATCATTTCTTACAGTATTGTTCATTATGTAGTCATTGTGAGTGTTTGTAAAGGGATGCATGTTGTGTTCAGCCTGAATATTGTGTAGGTTCTTTGCAGTGTAGATTATTGATGCTATCATGTATCAATGCTGCATTAATAGAAACCATGTGAGATGGCAAGAAATGCCCATGTGTTGCCCTTGTCTTCCCTTGAAAGTTAAGTGTCATGCATAAGTCTGTTGTATGAAGATTGGAAATGGTCTGTAAACCTTACATGTATGCACAGTATTTGGTGTGAAACAAAGCTCTTGTCATTATATAACTGGTAATTGTTCTTGTTCCAATGAAACCTGCATATTGCCATGTAACCAGTTAGTTTGCTGGTAGCTGAATGCATCAATTGTTTTCTTTTAATTGATACATTTCTTTTCTATTTTACAGTTATGTCATAGTGAGTGTGCTGGCAATTGCACGGGACCAGCCCCAAAGGACTGTATAGAATGCAAACATTTTCGAGTTGGACCCACAAGGCAAGAACATAAAATGCACTTATTTCTGTTTATTGTTAGAATGGTTGTTGGCCTGTGCAGGTAGGTGAAATGCTGTCTAGCATGGCATATGATGATGATAATTACTAGTTAGAAGCCGTGAATCATCAGATATTTTCCAATTCAAGCAAAGATGGAGATGCATTCAAATTTCTATGGCAAGCAGTATTTATCCCCTAAATTTATAAGAGAAAAAGAGAGTGTGTGTGTCTCTTTCTCTCTCTCATTTAGTCAGAAGATAATAGATATTTCTCTCTCTTTCCAAAATTCTGGATTCAAACTGATTGTAGACATGGCTCGTGTTGACACAACGAATATTCTAAGAGCAGATAAATAAATTCAAGAACAATTCAGAGTGATTGTGAGAAACATAAATGCAATACTTAAAAAACAAAGTGTAAGTGAACAATGCGAAGTACTGAATCCATTAAACCAGCCAAAAAAATATTTCTGAAAAGAAGATATAAATCTAAGAAGAATTACTGAAGAAATCTTAAATTTATAAACAACCCCCTACCATATTTACATCGCAGCTGGCTGCAAATGCCCGCATCTTGATATACATAAGTTAGTACGTTGGTGTTTTGATGAAGTGGCTATTCCATATGCTAGTGTTTCTAATCATGTAATTGGTAAATCATCTTATTTAATTATCTGTTTGACCACATTTACCATAACTCAGCATGTGAAATATTCCACTTTAACATGCTCAAATGGTAAAATAAATAAGGACATAAGTCAGTGTTAATAAAGAGAGGTAGAAACAAGATATCTAAAGGCACATGCTGTGACTTATCAGCTGTTACTTTTACTCAGACATCTGTAGATTACAGTGGAAGTTAAGTAACAAATGATAAACAGTATTTTCCCTCCAACACTTTGTTGTCAATCTCAGACTTGATCCCTATTAAACATCTGCTCTCCTAATGTTGTGGGTTTGTTTTTGAATTCATTTGGTTCATAAGCACAATTACCCAGGCAGGTTAACCCAGTCAACAAATACCCACTGAAGTCGAATGTGCGAGCCTAAAGGCGCAGTATTGCAGCTCTGCTATAAACAGGCACAACGCAGTTACATCTGAAAAACACTCCTGGTGAACGCAGAAGATAAGCACAATTCTTCACAGTGACCTCTGGGGGTGAGAGCTAAGGAGTTTGTGCTCAGTGCTTGCTTCTGGCAGGCTGCTCTATGGAGAGAAGACCAAGCTATATGCAATAGAGCCTGGTGCAATGAAGTTGATAATCTTGCCTGTAAAACTCCTGTTAACTGCTTTCCTTACACACTGATAAATACATCATGACTGTTTAGTTTTGAAATGTGAGGCTTCCATGTTACAAAATATTGTGTTCCACAGAGCATGTGTTGCACATTGTCCTGGTGGATTCTACATGGACAACAAGATGTGTCTGCCTTGTGAGATGAGCTGTGCCACCTGCAGCGGTCCCATGTTAACACAATGTCTTAGCTGTCCAGTAGGTCACTTGTTTCAGCAGTTGAACATAAACCAGCAGATCTGTTCAGTTGAGTGCCTATCAGGCTATTTTTTAAGTAAGCCATTATACCAATACTTTGACGTGTTTGATTGTTATAATGCCTTCATGATCTTTAACTCCTTCGCTGAGTTTGGTGCTGCTGAGCTTGCTTATGAAAACTATCTTTGTAATGCTTGTTGTTTGTACGATGAGTACTTGAACCTAGATGAGACGCATATATCGTTAATTTAATTTCTAATTCTCACCACATTAATATGCAGCTAAGCCATAGTGAGCAGAGTTCATTAACCGTAACACATTGCTTGTTAAAAAATATTAACAGCATTGGCACTTCAACTGAGAACTGGATGTTGTGCTTATAAACCATCGTGCCTTCTTGTATTAATGATACTAATACTCACAGAATTAATATGCAGCTAATTTGTAGTGTGCAAGTTCGTTAACTGTAACACATTACTTTAAACAAAAATATTGTTAAGCTTGGCAATTAACATTCATGACTCTAATGTTTCTAACAGTATAAATAAAATGAATTGCTTGGGATTTAAAATAGTTGTAGTTTTCTTACAGATACAGTAATGTTTATCAAACGTGTTAATACTTCAAATGACTTACTAGGTATAAAGGACACATACTAACCAAGCCACCTGTAATTATAAATATGTTCATGCATAGAAAGCTACACAGTGAGACAGACACATATATGCATGTAGTTTTAGTTAATCTTTAGTGGGTTTTACATTATTTCCTTCTTTGTATATTAATAGTAGTGCACCACTTGCATGTCTTCTGCTGGCACAAAGGCATACAACACAGCTCTTTTCACTGTCCATGTAGAATTCTTTCATTATACCCAGTTTTCAAACAATTGCCAGTGTTTGGTCATTGGCGTGTCATTGGAAATCTAAGATACTATAAAATTGTTGGGAATTATATTTGCATATCTTTTACTGGTTTACTAAATACACAATGAACTCTTAGTAAGTTTGGTGCCCCCTTCAAAAACCATCATAGGTTCTAAGTTCCTGACATCAGCATGTTGAAAGTTCTTGGCTAACATCATTACAGATTACAAAAGGATTTCTTCCTATAATGCCTTTGCTGAGTTTCTGTTTCACGTCGTGAAAATTCTGGCAAGATATAAACATGTATACAACACACAATTCTATGCTGTTCCAATAATTCGGTGACCATTTATACAGAGCGCCATTAACATCTCTTCATGACATCATAAACATGTAAACATTTAGTATGCAGTGTTAGTTGCTTCTTTTCTGGTTTTTCTTCTGCCTCATGGAAATCTTGTTCTGCCGTAATACCACAGTGTAGGAAACACTGAGTTGTGGGATTATGTGAGGAACAGTGAGACTCCGATCCTAACATTTTTTGGATTATTATTTACACCTGATTTACCTGTTCAACCTCTGCTTCATGTTTAGCATGCCTTGAGAAATCCACTCTTCAATCCATCCATTATTTTTGTTAAAAGTTGCTTATCCTTTACAGGACGTTGCAGTCAACACCAACATTTCACTGCCATTGTTGATGTCTTGGCAAGTTTTAATTTCAGTAGTTTGCCATTGCTTTCTGAACGACCGGCTCCCATACCTACACGTTACAACCAGCGCGACACGGTCCGCTGCCAAATCGGTCACCGCTTTGTTTCTAACACTGGTAAGAGGCATTACGAATCGCGTCCGCAACACCATCGCCATGGAGACTGGCAACTTTGATGCTATTCCCTCCACCCATCATTTACGTGATTGACCTTTTCCTCTGCTTCCATCTGGTCTGTACATCATTGCTTGTTGTGGTATACTGTTAGTTGGTAACTTAGTTGCATGGCCAGACCATTTGACTTGCTGCCTTCCAATAAAATCTAGTGCTGCTATAACCCCCATTTTAGTCCTGATTTCTTCATTTTTGATCTTCTCTCTTCTTAATACATTGAGTATTATTCTCATGAATCTCATTTCTGCTGTTGTGATTTTTCTTTCTCTTTTTCTGTCATTGTCCAGGTTTGGCATTGGTAACATAGAGTTGGTAGGAAGATTGTGTTGTAAAGTGCTTTCTTAGTAGTTATTAATACATGTTTGTTCTTTAGTATTGGTGCCATTTGTCCAATGTGTTGGTTTGCCTTATTGCATCTATTTTCGATCTCTTCTTCTGATTTGCCATTTGATGATATTATACTTCTTAAGTACTTGAAGCTCTTTACTTGTTTCAGGGGGTGTTCATTTAGGTGAATCATTGTTGTTTTTTCTTCTTTGGTTATAGTCATTACCTCTGTTTTACTTGTGCTAATTTTCATGTTATGTTCTCTACACATTTCATTTAGAATATTCATGTGGTCTTGTAATTCTGCCTCTGATTTTGCTATTAGTGCTTGATTATTGAGCAAACAGGAGTTCTTTAATGGTGTAATTTGCCGATGGTTCTTCTTCTGTGTTTTGTTCATCATGCTGTGGTCTTGTGGTCTCTGTTTGGTTGGTTTCTTTACATATGTTGTCTATATAGGTTAGGAACAAGAGAGGGTCGTACTCCGGATCTTATGGTGAAGGGTTCTGAGTGTCCTCCAGCTGCTCTCACTATGCATTCACTTTTGTAGTATAAGCTTTTACATGGGTTTGTTAGATGTGTACTAACTCCATATCGTTTAAGGATTTCCCCACAGCTTGTTTCTATCTACTTTATCAAATGCCTTTTCTTAGTCGACATAGGCTAAGTATAGCTTTTCATTAAATTCAATTGATTTTTCTAAAAGTTGCCAAAGAGCAAAAATGGCATTTATGCATCCTTTGTTTTTCTTAAATCCAAGTTGTGTTTCGCTTAGCTGGCGTTCTATAGTAGTTCAAATTATTTTCTCAAGAATTTTGCAAACTATTTTCCCAGTATGACTCTAAAGGCCTGTCTCCTTGGCCTAGGAGTTAAATGACTTTCTCCGTGACCCCGTTTATCCACTTAGGGTAATGCAGCGCGCAAGATTTGGAAGTGGTTCTTGCCACGTTGGTAGCTTATGGGATAAGTGAGCCAGCCGCTCAGAAAGCAACGGCAAACTACTGAGCGCAATCTTGCCAAGAAATCGACAGCAGTAAAATGCTGGTGTTGACGGCGATGTCCTGTAAAAGGATATGCGGGGAAAAAAAACGAAAAATGACTCTAAAGGGAAATGCCTCTGTATTGTGTGCAGTCTCTTTTACTGCCGTTGTTTTTCCAAATTGAAATAATTATGGTGTTTCCCCAATCTCATGGTGTTTGTACCCAAACATGGTTAAATAAACTTAGTTTTTCTACAAGCAATATGTACAACAACTGCATCTACTAAATGTTGCAGATCCTGTCTATTGTCTGCAATCAATACTGTATCATCTGCATATCTAATGTTATGGATATTACATCTCCCAATGGTGATTCCTCTCATATCTTCTAAATTTCTCAAAATATTTTCACTACAGGAAAAACAGATCTTGAGACATTACACATCTACGTCACACACCTCTCTTATTAGGCGGGTATTGACCTACTTCATTATCAATCTTTATGGCAGCTTGTTTCCAATATATGTTTTTTACAAGTCTAAGATCTTTCCCATCAGTTTGTAGATGTTGCCATGTCTTCCTTTGGGTAGTCAATGAAGCAAAGATTGGGGTCTTTGTTTACTTCTACAGAATGCTCAATTAATGTTCTCAGCAAATACACAACATTTACTGTACCCTTGCCTTCAACGCACTCGCATTGTTCTTCCCCTATTTCAGGTTGTATTTTCTTCCTAACTCATTGCATGATGACACTTAGCAAAATCTTTGCGATATGGCTCATTATGCTAATTGTTCAATGTTGATCATATTCAAAGGCTCCTGATTTCTTCGAGATTGCATTAAATATAGAATTACATAATTCAGGAGGTATATCTCCAGTATCATATATTGTGTTCAGCAGTCTGGTGGCCTGGTCTATTCCATATTCTTCTAAGGCATCGATTATTTCTGTTGTGATGTTATCAGGACCCAGGGTCTGACCATTTTCCATATGGTTAAGAGCATTCTGAACTTCCATGTACTTAATTGCCTAGCCATATACTTAATATTGTTCACTTAAATATTTTTATATTTATGTATGAGGTAAATGAAATTTACATGTTGTTCCTATCAGTTGCATTTATCTCCCATTTATTTCAGTGTTGTTTGTCTGGTGCATATATGTAGCTTTTATATTTATTCTTCTTTATGTGTTGTGAACAAAACTGTTTTGTGGCATTTGAGTAAACATATCTAGGTTTTCTTGCATTCGTATTTGACAAAGCTTTCAGAGTGAACCTACCTCAACAACAAAAAGTTATCTCTGTGTTCTTTTTGAAAAATGTATGAAATATCTATGACTATATATAAATTAGTATATGCATTATTATATGAACTAACCAGCAGTTTTTTAAATTATATATTCATTATCACTTTGCTTTTTACCATTGTTTTGTGTATATGGCTGGCTACATGGCATATGCTTGTCCTATGCTGTATATGTTTGGCTGTACTATATATGTTTGGCTGTATTATATGTTTGGCTATGCTGAATAGTTTTGGCTATACTGTATTTATTAGACCGCACTGTATATGTTTGGCTGCACTATAAATGTTTAGCTGTACTGTATGTGTTATACTGTACTGTATATGTTGTGCTGTACTTATACGTTTGGCTATACTGTATATGTTGGGCTATACTGTGTATGTTTTAGCTATACAGTACATGTCACGCTGTACTGTATATGTTGTACTGAACTGTATATGTTTGGCTGTACTGTATATGTTGCACTAGACTGTATATGTTTGGCTATACTGTATATGTTAGACTGTACAGTATATGATTGATTATACTGTTAGATTGTACTGTATATGTTTGGCTATACTACATATGTTAGAATACTGTACATGTTGGGCACAACTGTATATGTTTGGCTGCATAGCATATTTTTGCCTAAACTGTATAAGCTTGGCTATATGGCATTTGTTTGGCTACATGGCATATTTTTGGCTACTTTGGTATGTTTGGATACAGTCATTTATATTGGTTACATTGCATTTGTTTGGCTACTTCACAGTTTTAGTCAGTGTAATCCTATGTAAAATTGCTACTCTGACTTATAGCTGTAGAATATAATAATCTATGTTGCCACCAGTGACTATTTGAACACAATTGTTGTGACTGTAAAGTAAGTTTTAATGTATGATAGTCATATACATAAACAGAGAAGGTAGAATGAAAAACACTCATGTTTGTATCTAGCTATGAACCTTCAGTCAGTTTCATTAATTGTTTACCAATTTGTTTATGAAGCTCTAGTTCGCTTGGTTTGTACATGTTATGTGGTTATATACATAACACAAAAATCTTATCACAGACTGTGATATACAACTCAAGACTTCCTATATGACTAGTTGATATGTTTCCCACCATGCAGTGTTAGCTAGTTCTAGTTACTAACAATGGTCACTATTAAATGGATTAAAACACATCACTAACTGATTCACTGCCAAATAATAATATATCGCTAAATGTCCTTTTAGACAGCAGGATGATATAGTACCATAATAGAGTCATGGTATTATGTGTTTTTTTTTGTGTGGTATCTTTCACAATCTCAATGCTCAGGAACAGAAATTGTCATAATAATACTTGCTCATTGATTGTGAGCCATATTTGGTCCAAACTTACTGTTTATTAGGCAGTTGAATCAGTTAAAGAAGTTGAGAAGTGGTTGAGTAACATTTTAAAGAATGTAAAACTGGCTGTTTGAACTCTGGTTAGAAGGGAATAGAGAAGCTTGCCAATGAAAACTTGTATTTACAGAAATGATGTTTATAAAACTGTACTAGCGAACCGAATGGCAGTTACAAAAACACAACTTTCTGAGCAGATGGCTTAATCACTGTGCCACAAAGACATTCATCCAAAAAGACAAAATGTCTTTAATGCCCTGTGTCTGAAGAGTCAGAATGTTCACCTCTCACGTCACTATGTGACGACTGCTTGAGCAAGTAACCTTTATTCTTTGGCCTGGGAAAACTCTCTAGCATACACCAACAATGGAACGCATGCTGTTATTAAAAACACACTTCTGACAAATAATTGTTGCTACTAGTCTGCTCACTTTTGTTTTCCCCCATATAAAAATCCATATCTCAGTCACTAACTGAGGGAAAATTATGAGATTTAGCATATAACCTTATCATTATGTCCACCCAACAACAGAAAAATGTTTGTTCTGGAATTGTACAGCAGATCTCAGTGTTTGTTTATATGCGATACATAATTTACGGGTCAGAGATGAAGTGCATATTATGAAATGTATTACATCTTCACACTGAAACATCAGCGTTCAGTAGTGAATTTTCTCGCGCTGTCACGGGAATTTCCTTATGACAAGAACGTCACATAGTGGAATGGAAGTGTTCAGTGTTGTCGTCAGTAATTCTGCCTATAGTGGATGCTTTCATGATATGTGATTATTTTATAAATCTTACCACTTATCGCTAACATCTGAATGTGTGAATATTGTTTAATGGGATTGAATGTGAAATTTTGTACACTTCAAAGCCTCGCTATGAAGTTGTACACATATTTTTGTCAAGAAGCTGATCGCAGGAAACTTTTTCATACTATTACAAATCCTGAGAAAAGAGTAGTGCATGCATTGGGTTTGAGTAAACAGTAATTTCATCAATGGGTGCAAGAATCTAGAATGAAATCGCCATGCAGTAAGCAAACGGTAGGTAATCGTAGAAAGCTTTGACAAGGATGTCATAAGGCGAGCTATTATAAAAATGCTGGATTCCAAAGAAATAGTGACTGTAAGACAACTTATGGTTTGGTTGAGAAAGAATGACATAGAACTATCCAAAACAACTTTATGTAAAATTGTAGGGACATTAGGCTTCACGTTTAGGGGAGTAAAGTACAAGGGAGGCAGAAATATCATTTGTGAGCAACCACATTTAAGAGCCATGAGAAGCAAATATCTACATGAAATAAGGGAAATGCGCAAAGAAAATTATGACATAGTGTATTTGGATGATAACCTGGATCAATGATCACCACACAAATGAAAAGGAATGGCAATCAGTGGATGGAAAGATAAAGCTTGATATATGCCCAGTAGTAAATGACAGTGTTTGGTCATGGCCTATGCTAGTAGTAAGCATAATGGCTTACTACAGAATGCTGGACTCGTGTTTGTATCAAAGCATACAGACAATAGGGATTATCATAATGAGATGAATGGTAGTGTATTTAGAGATTGGCTTGAGAATATAGTGCTTCCATCCCTAGATAGACCTGTCTTGTCTAAATATGGACAGTGCATTATACCACAATGTTGTTGCCAAAAAGGAGAAATACCTACAGCATCAAGCACAAAAGAAGCAATAAAGATATGGCTCCGAAGGGAAAACATACCATTCCCAGAAACATATTTTAAGCTAGAATCGTCCCTTGTAAAACGGATGCAAAAAAAAGCAAGAAATATCAAATTGACAAGTTGATAGAAGAGCATGGCCATAGGTGCTTGAGACTTCTGCCGTACCATTCTCATTTAAACCCTATAGAACTTGTGTGGACTAAAATTAAAGGACAGGTGGCAGCTGACAATACTACATTCAAATTGTCTTAACGTCAAGATACTAACCCAGTCGGCGCTATAAAATATTGATAAAAGTTACTGGAAAAAATGTGAGAACCATGTGTTGAAAGAGGAAGATGACTATTGGAGAAAGGATGGATTTAATTGTATGAAACCGACAGCAGTAATCAACCTGCTTGAATCATCTGACACAGATTTGCTCCAACTATTCAGAAGAATTGCAGGCCCTAAACATTACGGTATTGGCACAAACAATACAACTTGTCAATGGCAACATTTTGTACGGTGACAAACAACTGGCATTGAAAAAAACAAAAAAACACTAAACGCATTGAATACCAACAGAAGAGTAATATTGCGTTGGAAACTGACATATTATGGCATAACAAGAAATGTGAGAACAAACATGTTGTCAAATGAGGGGACAACACATAAACATACAAATCAATCTATAAACTTCAATGAAAAGAGGACCAACATCTTGGCCGTTAAGAAGGAAGCCCACTACAGAGACATTCACACTATATTAACTGTGCAAAACAGGTAATCATGTTCCGTCTCTAATCAGTAAACAGCAGAATAGGCTATCTTTAACAAAGACTCAAAACGGTTCTGTCACCCATGTACACGTGTGAACAAACTACACAGACAGCTAAAAAGATCCTTAAAAATTGACATATGATAACTAAATTGCGGTATCATCTCTGGTCACTCCATACACACATTAACGCACATCTGTTTGGAAGCTTTCACGGACTCAATATAAAAAGCTAAATGCATCCTAGCAACATGAATACTTGTGTACACATTATTAACCAGCAGCTGAAGAAATAAGAAGGAAATGAAAAATAAGGTAAGATATATATTCCTTTTACTTTCCTGTCCATTCCCATTTCGATTCCACATTATTTACCCCGTGCCTCTGTAAATTCTCTGTCGATACTAATATTACACATTGCACCCACTTCCATACAAATCTGGATACGCCTTGTGTCATCACCCAAATTGACGTGCAGTACTGTAAAACAAATTTGTTATCATGAATTCACTACATTTTCGCCAAAACATCAAAGAAATGTTGCCGCTTTCCATGATTTCAATTGCCTTTGGACCTGTCAAAGACATTTCTTGAGTGAGGGTACATATAAGACGGCAGGAAAAACTTCATAACGATGCAACAGAAGTTTTTTTTTTTAAATGATTGTGAATGAGAGCAAATAATTTGTGAAAGGACTTTAGCTGTCATTTTCATAACTTTGTATATCTTTTCTAAGTGAAAAAAAAGCTGTCCTAGCTCTTCTTTTTAGAGATATTTTGAAGCATCTTTTGTTCTGTAAATGTAGATGTCAGAATATTATAAAATCTTCCTTACATTGTACAGATAGTTTGAAGCATCCTTTCTTCTGTACACAAAGATGTCAGAATATTATAAAATCTTCCTTACATTGTACAGATAGTTTGAAGCATCCTTTCTTCTGTACACAAAGATGTCAGAATATTATAAAATCTTCCTTACATTGTACAGATAGTTTGAAGCATCCTTTCTTCTGTACACAAAGATGTCAGAATATTATAAAATCTTCCTTACATTGTACGGATAGTTTGAAGCATCCTTTCTTCTGTACACAAAGATGTCAGAATATTATAAAATCTTCCTTACATTGTACAGAATAGTTTGAAGCATCCTTTCTTCTGTACACAAAGATGTCAGAATAATTATAAAATCTTCCTTACATTGTACAGATAGTTTGAAGCATCCTTTCTTCTGTACACAAAGATGTCAGAATATTATAAAATCTTCCTAACATTGTGCATATGTTTGAAGCATCCTTTCTTCTGTACACAAAGATGTCAGAATATTATAAAATCTTCCTTACAGTGTACAGATAGTTTGAAGCATCCTTTCTTCTGTACACAAAGATGTCAGAATATTATAAAATCTTCCTTACATTGTACAGATAGTTTGAAGCATCCTTTCTTCTGTACACAAAGATGTCAGAATATTATAAAAGTCTTTCTTACATTGTACAGATAGTTTGAAGCATCCTTTCTTCTGTACACAAAGATGTCAGAATATTATAAAATCTTCCTTACATTGTACAGATAGTTTGAAGCATCCTTTCTTCTGTACATAAAGATGTCAGAATATTATAAAATCTTTCTTACATTGTACAGATAGTTTGAAGCATCCTTTCTTCTGTACACAAAGATGTCAGAATATTATAAAATCTTTCTTACATTGTACAGATAGTTTGAAGCATCCTTTCTTCTGTACACAAAGATGTCAGAATATTATAAAATCTTCCTTACATTGTACAGATAGTTTGAAGCATCCTTTCTTCTGTACACAAAGATGTCAGAATATTATAAAATCTTCCTTACATTGTACAGATAGTTTGAAGCATCCTTTCTTCTGTACACAAAGATGTCAGAATATTATAAAATCTTCCTTACATTGTACAGATAGTTTGAAGCATCCTTTCTTCTGTACACAAAGATGTCAGAATATTATAAAATCTTCCTTACATTGTACAGATAGTTTGAAGCATCCTTTCTTCTGTACACAAAGATGTCAGAATATTATAAAATCTTCCTTACATTGTACAGATAGTTTGAAGCATCCTTTCTTCTGTACACAAAGATGTCAGCATATTATAAAATCTTCCTTACATTGTACAGATAGTTTGAAGCATCCTTTCTTCTGTACACAAAGATGTCAGAATATTATAAAATCTTTCTTACATTGTACAGATAGTTTGAAGCATCCTTTCTTCTGTACACAAAGATGTCAGAATATTATAAAATCTTTCTTACATTGTACAGATAGTTTGAAGCATCCTTTCTTCTGTACACAAAGATGTCAGAATATTATAAAATCTTTCTTACATTGTACAGATAGTTTGAAGCATCCTTTCTTCTGTACACAAAGATGTCAGAATATTAGAAAATCCTTCCTTACATTGTACAGATAGTTTGAAGCATCCTTTCTTCTGTACACAAAGATGTCAGAATATTATAAAATCTTCCTTACATTGTACAGATAGTTTGAAGCATCCTTTCTTCTGTACACAAAGATGTCAGAATATTATAAAATCTTCCTTACATTGTACAGATAGTTTGAAGCATCCTTTCTTCTGTACACAAAGATGTCAGAATATTATAAAATCTTCCTTACATGGTACAGATAGTTTGAAGCATCCTTCTTCTGTACACAAAGATGTCAGAATATTATAAAATCTTCCTTACATTGTACAGATAGTTTGAAGCATCCTTTCTTCTGTACCACAAAGATGTCAGAATATTATAAAATCTTCCTTACATTGTACAGATATTTTGAAGCATCTTTTCTTCTGTAAATGTAGATGTCAGAATATTATAAAATCTTCCTTACATTGTACAGATAGTTTGAAGCATCCTTTCTTCTGTACACAAAGATGTCAGAATATTATAAAATCTTTCTTCTATTGAACAGATGGTTTGGGGCACCTTTTCCTCTGTAAATGTATATACCAGAATATTATTTTAAGCTGTGTTGTTATGGAAACCTAGGTTCATTTTTAAACATCTACCTATATAGGGATTTGACCACATGACACCCTGGCTGGTAGGCAAACATGCTAACCACTAAGCTATGGCCCTCCCTGACCTGTGTTCTCTTGGGTTAAACCTAGACTTGTAAATGGTAACCAAGTGATTTTTTTAGAATTTTATCTAAAAGATATGTAATTACGGAAGGAACTGTTCATTCAACCCTATATTGCTGTAACCTGGTATATATGTAGGTCTAATGCTTCTGAGACATTGGGAGTGATCTTTATCTTTGTAATTGTTGTAAAGATAACGTGTATTGTGTTTCATTCTGTTATATCATTCTTGTGTTTATAATGTATGATGATTTATTTTTGGAGTTGAGCATAGGTTCTCAATCTCATGCTAACTGTCCTATCTTTTGTTATCTTCTGCAGCTCTCTCCATGTCTTCCCCATATTGTTCATCATTGCTTCTAAATTGTTTTCTCCATGTGTTTTTAGGTCTCCCTCTGTTTCATTTGTCATGTTGGTTCCAGAGAAAACTTTCTAGTTATGCTGTTATCAGCTGTTCTCAATTGTTATCCTATCTAATGGCATGCCCTTTCCTCACCTCTTGTCAGTTATCAGTTGGGGTATCTTCATTGCACTCCGGACATGTCCATGGATGCTCAGATCCTCCCCCCAGCATATGCATCAGCGTCCAGTGGCTAATAGTGCCAGTTCTGTGTTGGTTGACGGGGCGCTTTGTTTTCCCGATGTACCTCTCGCGTCTGGCTGTGCCGATTCTTACTCCCAGGTCTTTCATCCTGGACAGCGATGTGGAATCACTGACGTCAAAGTCCTCTGTTCTCGCCATATCTTTGAGGACTTAATAACATCGGCACGGTCCATGGGCTGGCCATCTACAGAGGGTGCAGAGCCAGCCAGTTTATCAGCTCGTTCATTTCCCTCGACTCCCGCATGTCCCGGGACGAAGATGGTGACTTTACGGACAACAGACTTCCGCAGCGACTCAGCCCACTGTCTACGTACAGACCCAGCTTCGACCTTCTGAATCATGCTCATTGAATCACTTAGTACACACACGTTGGTATAATGCTGTGATTCCAGCCATATGAAAGCCTGTGTAACTGCCATCACCTCCATCGTCATGCTGCTCGTGGTCATAGAGTGGGCACCACTGGATTCTTGAACGGTTCGACCCGCTGAACGGGCTGTAAATGCCCACGCACTTCTCTGCTGCTTTACAACAGATCCATCTGTATAGATGAGCACTTCGGGGCTATCTGAGTGTTCATAGATGAGCGCGTTAACCTCTGCATTGACAGCGGCAGGGTTCTGCTCTCTGCACCATCTGTCGAGTGTGATAATGCAGGAGAAAGTGCACTTAAAAGCTGGAGGTACTGACACCCATTCCTTGCCGGGGTTGATACTGGTAAGACTGCAGACCTGTCTGACGACATCTTCCGCCCGACCCATCCATGATTTGCCCCTCTTTAGCCTGTCACCCTTTTCTCTGAATATAGCGTTCCTCACCTCTTGATTTGCTGGAATCTGTCCATTTCTCTCCTTAAGCTTTAGTGATTCTGTCAGACCATTTAGGTTCTTCTATTCTCTCTCTCTCTCTCGCTCTCTCTCTCTCTCCTTCTATTCTCTCTCTCTTCTTCTATTATATCTCTCTCTCTCTCTTTCTCTCTCTCTCTCTCTCTCTCCCTCTCTCCCTCCCTCCCTCTCTCTCCGTTATCTTTAAGTTAAGATATGATAGATAATTTACACATGGCAGCAACAGAGGTAGGGTATCTGGCTTATGGTAGAGAGGATTTAGGAAGATTAGAGGGTGGGGGATGTGTGTGTGAAAGTCTGCAAGGGAATAGCCAATGGATGATATCTATATATATAAAAGAGAATGTTTCTTTGAGTGTCCTTTATGCGTTCCCGAACGGTCCATCCGATTGAGATGAAATTTTCTACAGATGTTGTTCTCACTCCCGCGGATCCAACTGAAATAGTTAGTTAGTTTAAAATCAACAATTTTTCCTCAAGCATGAAAGAAAAAGGCATTACGAGCTTCAGAAACAGACGAAGAAATGTCCCGCCATCATGCTCCAAGGGAACTCCTCTCTAATTAAACCAGAAATTAGTTTTGAACAGTGTGGATTTGTAGAGGGAAAGAGAACAATCTACTTTATTTTTTCTACTATATCTTCTTATAGATGTTTCTTTGTGTGTGTGTCCTTTATGCGTTCCCGAACGGTCCATCTGATTGAAGTGAAATTTTGTACAGAAGTTGTTCTCACTCCCGCGGATCCATCTGAAATAGTTAGTTAGTTTAAAATCAGAAAGCATCAGAAACAGATGAGCAATGGGAACGGGAATTAAATGAGACGCTCCCCGCCAGGGGCTAGGCGATACTGGGCCGGGTCGTCTAGTTTATATATATAAATATTACCTGTCATACCTTGAAAACCATCTGCGACATGATCTTCTACTTCTCCTCTTCCTTGTATAACTTCTCAACCCCCATATTATCTTTTTCAGACATTATGCCTCTTTAAATGCCCAAAATCAAAATATTTCATTTCCCTCATTTTATTTGTTTTAACGACCAAGCTTCCTCTTTGAGTTCTTTTTGGATCAATCTATTTGTTCAATTTTCTGTCCAATGAATTTTTAGTAGAATACTGTAACACTATAGGCACATAAGTACTTTTCAGCTGACATGTTTACTGTCCCAGTTTCATACTCAACATGTTACAACAAGTGATATGCATGCTCCTAGTAATCTATAGACTTTTGTTATTATTTCTGTTCCAATCAATAACTGTCTTCCGCTTTTGCAATGCAATGTTTCTTTTTTCTAATCATTTTTGTCATCACATTTCCATTAGCAGCGGCCGAGTGACTAGAATGGTGTGGATACATTACTTGTAAGGTATGGATTTGTTTCTGGTGAGGGAGAAAAGAAAACCCTAATCTGCACAGTGAAAAGAAAACCCTAATCTCCACAGTGACTACACTCTAAGGCTCAACTAACTCTTCCCCCCCCCCCCCCCCCAGTATTATTTCATCATATATTCTCATAGTTGCCTTATGTTCACTGTAAGAGTTTTCTGTATAATGTGTATCAAGAATGGGAGGGGGGTATTTTTGTTTGTTGTTGCATAATTTTCTTGTTCTACACAGTCAAATGCCTTTGTGTAGTCTATACAGTAGAAATACAGATCTACATTGTACTTTCTGCCTTTTTCTATCATTCATTCATCATGTTTCGTGCCGATAAGCGTGGGCAGTCATGTTTCGCCATCTCTCGATCACCAGAGTCATGGATCAGCTCAGTGTTCTTGTCTTGACCATACCACATGGCCAAGCCATCCAGGTATTCACTTCCCTGTCTTCCCCTCGATCTTACCAGTTGTCACCAAGTTCTCCAATTTATTTATTCTCATAACGTGGCCAAACAATTTTTACTGTCTCCGTCTAATTTCTCTAAACATTTTACAGTTTTCATTTGTTTCTTTTAGGACTTGGTCATTGGTTTTTCTGTATGTCCATGGTATTCTTTGCATTTTCCTCAGAAGCCACATTTCCACAGCCATCAGATGTTTTTCAGCTTGTCTGCTCATTGTCCACGCTTCACATTCATACAAAAGTACATGTTCTATGTAGCACCTCAACACTCTTCTCGTTACAAATGGCGTCTTTTTAATTAGTCAGTGTTTTCCATCTTGCAAAAGACTACCTTCTCCATGGCAATTCTTGTTCTATAATCTCTTCAAGGCATCTCCAATCAGATGTTATGACTGTTCTTAGATAACTGTATTGATTCACTTGTTTAAGAATATTTCCATTTGTATATTAACATTGTCTTTCTAGTGATGACCATAAATCTGTGTCTTCTTACAATTTAATTCTAACCCTAGTTGATCATTTTGTGCAACAACTGCATCTACTAAATGTTACAGATCCTGCTCATTCTCCGCAATCAAGACTGTATCATCCGCATAACTAATGTTATTGATGTTACATCCCCAATGATGATTCCTTTCATATCTTCTACATTTCTGAAAATATTTTCACTGTACAGGGAAAAAAGATCTGGAGACATTATATATCCATCTCACACCTCTCTTAATAGGCTGATATCTACCTACTTCATTACCAATCATTATGGCAGCCGTTTGTTTCCAATATATGCTTTTTACAAGTCTAAGATCTTTCCCACCAATTTGTAGATCTGCAAGAATCATCATCATGTTGACTTGTCTTACTTTATCAAAAGCCTTTGTGTAGTCAATAAAGATGTAGGTCTTTGTTTACTTCTATAGAATGTTCAATTAATGTTTTAAGCATATGGACAGCATTTACTGTACCCATGCCTTCTCCTATTTCGGGTTGTATTATATTTCTAACTCTTTGCATGATAATTCTTAGCAAAATTTTCATGATGTGGCTTATCATACAAACTGTTCGATGTTGATCACATTCTAAGGCTCCTGATTTCTTTGGGATTGCAATAAATATAGAATTACATAATTCAGGAGGTATATCTCCAGTATCATATATTGTGTTCAGCAGTCTGGTGACTTGGTCTATTCCATATTCTTCTAAGTCATTTATAATTTCTGTTGTGATGTTGCCTGAACCGAGGGTTTTGCCAGTTTTCATATGGTTAAGAGCATTCTTAATTCTTCAATCATTTCTTCAAACTTGATCGTCCCTCATTATTACTTCAAATATTATACTGTTCTTCTCTTTTATCATTCTACAAGTTTTGTTTACATAATCTGACCATGCATGTAAAATCTGATGTTTTTCTATTATTATTTTTCCACCTTTTGTTTTTAGGCAGCCTGTTGATGTACATGTTATTTTAATTAGTAAGCTCTTGAATTCTTTTGTGCATTAATTTTGTATTTTTACTGTTGTGTTATTCAATATTTATGCAGTTTGTCTCAAGCCATGCTTCTTTTGCCTCCTTATATAATGCTGTGACTTTTCTGTGAATCTCTTAAAATTTGTCAGGATTATTTTTGTTGTGTCTTCTTGTTTCCATTAGTCATAAAATTTGTTCAGTCATCCATTTCTTCTGACCTACTTGTTTAATTTTGGAATAGTTGTTTCTGCAGCTAACTGATTTCTATCATCATCTTCATATCAAATATGTTTCTCTATTTTATCTAAAGCCTGCTTATACTAGGTTTATATACATACTCTTCTATTTTCTTATACAGTTTTGCCAAGATTATATGTAATACAATTTTACTTGCTTAACTCATAGCTCCAACCTATCAACACTTCTGTTCTACATTTGGTACATAATTTCATGTCTCCCATTTTTTATAACAGGGTATGTGACGACCTTCCTCAGATCTATGGTACCCATTTCATAAGTCTAGCTACCAGAACCTGAGCCAAACTGGTTGAAATAACCTTTCCCTGTCTCTGTTGGGGATTGAATTGTGTGTTATTAATATTTTGTTTTGGTGTTTTTCTTGTTTTGTTACATTGCTATGTTTGTTGTTTAGCATATTAACACACTGACATTCTTTACTTGTTACATACCTGTTATCTTCTGCAGCTGTGTTTTTGTTTACTTATCATATATTTATATTCCTTGAGATACTCCAGTATCTAGTACAGTAGTTGTGTTTCTTATTTTTTTAAAGAACATTATAAAAGCCATAATGGAATATGGTGTTTGGTTAGCTTGTTTCGCTTTGTTAAAGAGGAGATGGACTTTGGTAATCCTGTGGAGTTTTGCTTTTATATTTAGACTAAAGTAAATTATTTAAACTTAGAATATTTATTTCTAATGTTAAATCAGTACTTCTGCATGGATCAGAAACACGGAAGGACAACTAAAATTATTGCTAAATAAACTACAAACATTCGCTGACTGGTGTCTGAGCAAGATAGAAGGAATAAAATGGTATGACAGAATCATCAATGTAGAGCTGATAGAGAGAACTAGACAAAAACTAGACAAGAGGTGAAGAAAAGGTGCTGTGTGGGGCATATACTAAGAAATCTGAGAATAGCATAACTAGACAGGACAGGGCAAACAAAAATTAGAAGAAGACCTGAAAACGCATGGTGAAGAGTAGTAGACACAGAAATGAATAATGTGGGGAGGACTGTGGATGGATCCGCATGGGATAGCTAGGGATAGGTCAGCTGGGGGAGGGGAGGGGGGGGGGGGGGGGGTGTTAATTGAGGGCCAGTGAGGGATCAAGGGTGAAAACAGATCAAGAGGAAATAAATAATTTTTTTTTTGTGTGGGTTTTTTGTTGTTGTTGCTGTGAATCTCAGTTGTTAAAATTGTATAAATCCTAAAAGTTAATATCATTCTAAGATATTTTGCATAATTTATCATTTGCTGGTTAATGATCAGTGATCTTGTATTAGTTATACGTGACTAGAGTATGTGTATTGGCAGTCTGTACTCAAAATTATTTTCTCTGTTTATGTTTTTACTGCTGACTGACCTGTTTCCTCATTTTATTTTACATTTTGCACAAGGGTAGCCATTATAATTGTGCCATTTCAACATGCCATAATGAATATAATAAAAAGAGTTTACATTTTAACATGGAGACAAGTTTTCTTTACTTGCATGCGTAGAGGGACAGGGTTGTAGAATTGTTTATCTCGTGTTCACATATTCTTTTTCTTCTAGTCCATACCATGTGGAGTTGTGATCATGTCTGTCCACAGCCATCCGTCTCGTATACTGCCACTCATTTCTGATACCAATGTTCCTCCATACCATATGGAGTTGTGATCATGTCTGTCCACAGCCATCAGTCTCGTATACTGTCACTCATTTCTGATACTAATGTTCCTCCATACCATGTGGAGTTGTGATCATGTCTGTCCACAGCCATCAGTCTCATATACTGCCACTCATTTCTGATACTAATGTTCCTCCATACCATGTGGAGTTGTGATCATGTCTGTCCACAGCCATCAGTCTCGTATACTGCCACTCATTTCTGATACTAATGTTCCTCCATACCATGTATAATTGTGATCATGTCTGTCCACAGCCATCAGTCTCGTATACTGCCACTCATTTCTGATACTCATGTTCCTCCATACCATGTGGAGTTGTGATCATGTCTGTCCACAGCCATCAGTCTTGTATACTGTCACTCATTTCTGATACTCATGTTCCTCCATACCATGTATAGTTGTGATCATGTCTGTCCACAGCCATCAGTCTTGTATACTGTCACTCATTTCTGATACTCATGTTCCTCCATACCATGTGGAGTTGTGATCATGTCTGTCCACAGCCATCAGTCTTGTATACTGTCACTCATTTCTGATACTCATGTTCCTCCATACCATGTGGAGTTGTGATCATGTCTGTCCACAGCCATCAGTCTTGTATACTGTCACTCATTTCTGATACTCATGTTCCTCCATACCATGTGGAGTTGTGATCATGTCTGTCCACAGCCATCAGTCTTGTATACTGTCACTCATTTCTGATACTCATGTTCCTCCATACCATGTATAGTTGTGATCATGTCTGTCCACAGCCATCAGTCTTGTATACTGTCACTCATTTCTGATACTCATGTTCCTCCATACCATGTGGGGTTGTGATCATGTCTGTCCACAGCCATCAGTCTCGTATACTGCCACTCATTTCTGATAGTAATGTTCCTCCATACCATGTATAATTGTGATCATGTCTGTCCACAGCCATCAGTCTCGTATACTGCCACTCATTTCTGATACTAATGTTCCTCCATACCATGTATAATTGTGATCATGTCTGTCCACAGCCATCAGTCTCGTATACTGCCACTCATTTCTGATACTCATGTTCCTCCATACCATGTGGAGTTGTGATCATGTCTGTCCACAGCCATCCGTCTCGTATACTGCCACTCATTTCTGATACTAATGTTCCTCCATACCATGTGGAGTTGTGATCATGTCTGTCCACAGCCATCCGTCTCGTATACTGCCACTCATTTCTGATACTAATGTTCCTCCATACCATGTGGAGTTGTGATCATGTCTGTCCACAGCCATCCGTCTCGTATACTGTCACTCATTTCTGATACTCATGTTCCTCCACACCATGTGGAGTTGTGATCATGTCTGTCCACAGCCATCCGTCTCGTATACTGCCACTCATTTCTGATATTAATGTTCCTCCATACCATGTGGAGTTGTGATCATGTCTGTCCACAGCCATCCATCTCGTATACTGCCACTCATTTCTGATACTAATGTTCCTCCATACCATGTGGAGTTGTGATCATGTCTGTCCACAGCCATCAGTCTCGTATACTGCCACTCATTTCTGATACTAATGTTCGTCCATACCATGAAGTTAAACTGTCCGGCATCTTCTCCCCTGGTCTCCTCCTACCTCCTCCCCCCCCCCCCCCCCCCCCTCCAACTTTCACCTTGTCATGATGTAATTCAGTTTTCCCCTTCCCGTGATATACCCAAAGAAGTTCACATACATAATATGTAATGTAATCTATTCACATTTGTGTATGGAAATTATTACTAAATGTCATTTTTTTCATCAGTCAGCTCATCCTTCATGTTTCCTGTGGGATGTAAAGTTCCAACAGTTGTTTTCCATCCATGGCTTTACTGGGTTGTCATATATACAGTAGCCTGGATCCATCTTTTGCATAGTTTTTCTTAACTGATAAATGGCATTGTAACAGCATCTTCGGCACATTTGAAATTATCCATTAGTGCTTTAAACTTTTTTTTTAGGAGGCTCTGCTCCAAACAGAAATTCCTTTGCACCATTGTGAATTCCAATGTGTGTATGCCAAGATTTCACACATGCTACAGATATTCTGTTGTGGGTAGGCTTTGTTAAGTTTGACATTTTACCAGGACAATGGTATATTCCTTATGACTCTGAACTGTTGGGGGATTTTTGTTGTGGGCAACAGGACCTGTTATATTTGTCTTCCTAGAAAGCCAGGCATCTGATCTGCTGCTTGGTATTGGTATAACATCCTCCAGTTCTTCATTTTGTAACAGTTATCAACAACTGGATTTGTACTCGGTAATTCTCACGTTAGAGCCAGGTGCTGGAACTTTCAGTCACTCATACTTGTCAAGTTATAGCCAGATGCTGGATTTCTCTGTCACTTGTACCTGGTACTTCTCAAGTTATAGCCAGATGCTGGACTTCTCTGTCACTTGTACCTGGTACTTCTCAAGTTATAGCCAGATGCTGGACTTCTCCACCACTTGTACCTGGTACTTCTCAAGTTAGAGCTGGATGCTGGACTTCTCCACCACTTGTACCTGGTACTTCTCAATTTATAGCCAGACGCTGGACTTCTCTGTCACTTGTACCTGGTACTTCTCAAGTTAGAGCTGGATGCTGGACTTCTCCACCACTTGTACCTGGTACTTCTCAAGTTATAGCCAGATGCTGGACTTCTCCACCACTTGTACCTGGTACTTCTCAAGTTAGAGCTGGATGCTGGACTTCTCCACCACTTGTACTTGGTACTTCTCAAGTTAGAACTGGATGTTGGACTTCTCCACCACTTGTACCTGGTACTTCTCAAGTTATAGCCAGATGCTGGACTTGTCCGTCACTTGTACCTGGTACTTCTCAAGTTATAGCCAGATGCTGGACTTGTCCGTCACTTGTACCTGGTACTTCTCAAGTTATAGCCAGATGCTGGACTTCTCCACCACTTGTACCTTGTACTTCTCAAGTTGTAGCCAGATGCTGGACTTCTCCACCACTTGTACCTGGTACTTCTCAAGTTATAGCCAGATGCTGGACTTCTCTGTCACTTGTACCTGGTACTTCTCAAGTTATAGCCAGATGCTGGACTTGTCCGTCACTTGTACCTGGTACTTCTCAAGTTATAGCCAGATGCTAGACTTCTCCACCACTTGTACCTGGTACTTCTCAAGTTATAGCCAGATGCTGGACTTCTCCACCACTTGTACCTGGTACTTCTCAAGTTATAGCCAGATGCTGGACTTCTCCACCACTTGTACCTGGTACTTCTCAAGTTATAGCCAGATGCTGGACTTGTCCGTCACTTGTACCTGGTACTTCTCAAGTTATAGCCAGATGCTGGACTTCTCCACCACTTGTACCTTGTACTTCTCAAGTTGTAGCCAGATGCTGGACTTCTCCACCACTTGTACCTGGTACTTCTCAAGTTATAGCCAGATGCTGGACTTCTCCACCACTTGTACCTGGTACTTCTCAAGTTATAGCCAGATGCTGGACTTCTCCACCACTTGTACCTGGTACTTCTCAAGTTAGAGCTGGATGCTAGACTTCTCCACCACTTGTATCTGGTACTTCTCAAGTTAGAGCTGGATGCTAGACTTCTCCACCACTTGTATCTGGTACTTCTCAAGTTATAGCCAGATGCTGGACTTGTCCGTCACTTGTACCTGGTACTTCTCAAGTTAGAGCTGGATGCTAGACTTCTCAGCCACTTGTACCTGGTACTTCTCAAGTTAGAACTGGATGTTGGACTTCTCAGCCATTTGTACATGGTACTTATGAATTTATAGGCAGACAATCAACCTCTAACCTAGTTGTGCAACCTTCAGCCCTTTAGTTTGTTAGTTAGTTAGTCAACATATCATCCTCATGGCACATCGGACAGTCAGTCCATAAGTACTCGGATCCCCTACTCAGTAAATCCTCCAGCGTGTAGCGGCTCACGGCACACATTCTGTGTTGGCTTATTAATCTTCTTTGGCTTCCTGCATAGTGTTCTTGTTTGGCCACACCTCTTTTAACTTGATGTTCTCGCAGTCTGACCATGGTTGTAGATTCCCAGTCATCGCTAGGTTCTCACAAGTTTTACTTCTCGTGGAGTATTCAGTATATCAGCCAGAGTAACTTCCTTTGCTTATTATCCCACATTGGAGTATGGAACCTCAACCAGCTCACTTCAAGCTGCCCTATCTCCATGTCCTCTCTATATTGTTCATTCATGTCTCTAATTCTCTTCTCCATATGTTTTAGGTCTATTTCATTTGCTCTGTGGGTTTTGGAGTATTGATTGGTCTGCTTTAAACAACTCATCTTTGTCAAGACTGTTCTGTCAAAATGTTTTAAGAATTATAAATTACATTTTGGTTAAGTTAATGCAATCAAGAAGTCTGATAAGAACTATGTAATTTGGCCATTATACATTAAGGGATGCTCTGCTCCTTTCTCTGAAGGGCAGACTATAGTTTGTGATTAGTTTCTTGTCCTGGGAGTGTTGTAAACTGTCATCACAATCTCAGGGAGTTGAAGGTTAATCTTGTTTTATCTGTTGCTGCGATGCTGGCATCTGTTCCTTCTTTTGTTTTTTCTACCTCTCAAAGTAATTGTACACTTTTGTCATTGTTTGACTATCCACTATCTATGTACTGGTGTCTTTTTATTGTATTTTTTTTTTATTATTGTTTGACCTCTGGCTATATTAGTGTCTTTTTATTCTTTTGCATTTTGTTATCATTTGACTACCTACTTTATTGGTGTCTTTTAAGTACTTGCTTTTTGTCATTTGACTATCTTCTTTATTATTGTCTTTTTATTGTTTGCTGTTTATCATTTGACTACCTATTTTATTGGTGTCCTTTTATTATTTACTTTTTTGTCTTCATTTGACTATCTACTTCATGTGGCTTCTGTTATTTTCCAGATTTTATAAAAATTGTTTATGACACATTGTTCATTCCTTCCTCTACTCCCAGTATTCAACTCTGTATATACCACAACACATTTGACACCATGATCATCGTTATGAAGTAGGTCCTTTGCAGAATGTTGTGTTCATCACAGCGCACCAAACAGTTTCACAATCTCTGGCTATTTCTCCAACCTCATGCCCAATGTGCCTGGAATGTCCTGTATCCATGTTTGTGTGGTCAGCCCCTGATTCTTCCAGAGCCCATGCCTTTTATCCCTGTTCTTTCCCTGCCCTGTAATGTTTAATATGGCCAATTTATTTCCTTCATGCCATGCCAGAATTGTGCTCTTTATATTAGCCTTGACTCCACTGCTTGCGTTTTGGCACAAATAAGTAGATATGCACACTGGTGTGTATAGAAAGAAGCTAGACAAGCAACAAGGTCAATCGCAGTCTGGCACACAGTGGGGTTAACTTGAGTCTTTCACATAGAAGATGGCTGCGAGATCTACTGTGTCATGGAACAGTCATCATCTTTTGGGTACTTCACCAGGGTTTGTTGCTGCAGGGTGGTGGGGGGAGCTTAGGATGCCAATACTAGTGTCTGAACCCGTCCCAACCAGTTACCATGAACACTATGTCCTACCTATTGCTTCAACTCCGTCTGTCCAAGACATTTATATTTTAACTCCAAACATAACCACATTATTACTGTAACACTTCCCTGGGACAGAAATAGTTGTGAGTTCCAGCAGCTGTTGTATAAATAATGATCTGCCTCTCTTTGTTAAGTCTTAAAATCAACATGCACCCCGTTCAGTAAAATATTCAACACAAAGAGTTGATGTATATACAAGGGAGACATGGTCAATACAAGGTCTGTTCAAAAAGTATTAGACCTTTGCCCAGAAAAATCCAGTTATTTACTGGAGATCTGACACCCTAATCCCCTTCGAAATACTGTACCTGGGACTGTGCACACTTCTACCAGCGGCCCTGCAATTGTTGAAGCATTTCAAGAAGGCCTCTTTGGGAATGAAGTACAGCGGGCCATCACGTTCTGCATAATGTTCATTTTCAGCGTGGGGACCAGCCAAAAGTCGCAAGGACACATGTCAGGAAAGTAGGGAGCCTGGCAAACCAGAGGAATACTGTGTTTGATCAAGAAAGTCTGAATCAGATGTGAAGAATGGGCACACGCATTATTGTGTGCAGGAACTAAGCAGTTCTACCCCCAGGCCACATGTATTGGGTGGATTCATGTTTAACATGGTTGCCCATATTCTCCATGACTTATTGTTTCAGGTAAACTTGATCAAGCATGACTGCTGCAATCGTTGAAGCACTGTTTACATGCTAACAAATGTGGTTACACAACAAATACGACTTCCTTCCTTAGAAACAATTTGAACTCATCCTATATCAAGAAAATCATTTTTTTTTAAATTTGGTTATACATGATAGACTTTTGTTAAATCATTCTGCCAGACTGTTAATACATTAACCCACCCCCACCCAAAATTGTTACTTTATCCCCTTTTGTCCCATAGTGTTATATTAACACCTTTCCCTCAGAGTTGGAGTGTGTGGACAATAACACATGACCAACCTCATCCCTGCCAGTCCATTTGCAGAATCATAATCAGGTTACATCTGAATATGTCTCTCAGCAGATGTGAAGTTGCAGTACCAGTCTTACACACCCTGCGAGTTTCTAAGCCAGGAGAGGGTGGGGAGATCTCTGCAGCAGTGCATATGGAGAGATACTATCGCCACTTGATGCTTGTCCATTTGAGGGCTCAAATGAACCCGAACACCAGTGCATCAGAATTAAAACTGTCTTCCAGTCTGTCAAGTTGTGGACTATTTCGTAGCAGGCTGCTTTGATTTAATTGGTATGAGGCATCAACTGTTAGAAAGCAATGGCAAATTACTGAACTATAATTTGCCAGTAAATTGCCAACACATGCTGGGGTTGGTTACAACATCCTGCAAAGGACATGCAACTAACTTCCCAAGAATTCACCAACAAATTTCCTCATATACAAGCAGTTATTACTTAAGTAACAGTTGCTTGGGATAGAAACGGTGCTAGTCACTACTGACTGCAAGAGAAAGAACTGAGTAGACGAGGTTGCCATATTACTCATAGCTGTGTTCATTTTCTTCCTCAGGTAATAATTCCTGTCTTCCGTGCCATTCCACTTGCAAAGAATGCTCTAATACGGACACCTTCTGCACAGCTTGCCCTCGCGGTCATGAGCTGCAACAGAACACTTGTGTTTACCAAAAAGAAAACAACATGGTTAGATTGCTGGTGGTTTTGACTGCAATATCTGTCTTTGTTTTGCTGCTAATTATTGGTGGTATTATCTATGTTTGTAAAAATTATCAGCGTCCTTGGTCTACCAGTATTAAGTATGGACAGTTGTCTAGAGACGAAGATGATCTGGTGACACCTTACAAAGATGAACCTGATGAGGGTTATACTATCCAGTAGTCTATCTCCTGTGTTGTGATTGGGCTTTCACATAAGACTGAATGTGAGTGTATGTAATGAAATACCATGGCATTCAGCACAAACTGTAACATGTTCTTCCATTGTGAGATGCAAATGGCATTGAAAATATAACAATTTAAATAGATTTGGCTTTGAGAGTGGTTAAACAATTGAAATATTTATCTGCCATTTACCCCCAGTGGAGCACATTCCTATGACCGTCTCTTGTCAGTCTCACCAATATTTGAATGTCTCTAACAGTTTGTTTTATTTCTCTTGCGTTGTCAATTCCAGTATGACCTTCTAGTTATGCTGTTAATGGTTTTTCTCAGTGGCAGGAATTGTTAGAAAGTTCCAGCCTTGTATAGGCTCAACTGAGGCTCTGATTGTTCTTAAATTGAAGCAGGTCTCTTGTGACTGGAAACCATGAGCAACTTTTGCATTGCTGGGAAATCTCTGTATGCCTGCTGAATTTCATTGTTGTCAAATCATCCTGGTAGGTGGACAAATGCCAGGTCATTTCTCTTCTGCACATAAGTGTGAAAGTCCAATTGTTTGTAGTTTTGACATAAATACACATGCTGTGCATTTGTATCCTGAACAGTTTCCTTAGAACTGACTAGGTTGTGATCATGTCTGTCCACAGCCATCCGTCTCGTATACTGTCACTCATTTCTGATACCAATGTTCCTCCATACCATGCAGGCATACAATGCAAAAAGATCAGGTGAAGGAGCACTGTGCATGTTGTTTTCACTAGTCTGCTGTGAAGATAGGACAGCACAGTTATGCAGCTTATTTTAGTTTTTTTTTTTTTGGCGCTCGCTGGCTCGCTTTGAACTCAAGCGTGGTCCATACACACTATTTATAGTAGTGATGGACTGAATTTTGTGTGTGGATTAGCTTTCCCTATTAACATGTCCCTCACCATCAGGCGAACCCACTCCGACTTCAGAGGTACTTGTAATTTTACATCCCTAAGTCAAGGACGACAGGTCAATATTTTATTCCATCTGTCCGGTGTAGGGTTTGAACCACTAACATCGGCATCAGCACAATGGATGCTTAAGAACATGTGTTCTTATCCATTCGGCCATATGGGCCTGCACTTATTTCAGTTGAATTGCAGAACATCCTTGACAGCCTACAGAAATGCTTGTGGGGTAATGAGCATAATATCTAGCGAAACAACAGCCAACGGGCTTGGTAGAATCAGCAGGGAAAGAAAACTCTGTTGAGCTTGACTCTAGTCCGACTTTGTGAAGACACATGAAGGGTGTAGCATAGGTGGGCGCGCAAGCGCAATTGACATACCACTACTTTTATCGTTTCTTTACTTATTCAGTCGTCTTCGGTGGAGATTTGCTTGCAACATATACAAGCATTATCTCCTGCGGGCAGAATCTCGCTGGGCGTGTGATCTGCACTGAAGACAGTGTCAGGTGGAGAGTCTGACAGTAGTACATGCTTACATAGGTCCAGACACTTATGATTGACAGGTGTACATGCTCATACAGGTCGAGACACTTGTTTTGAGGCCCTCAGCTGAGGGATATGGCTGAACGCCTCTAAGTCAAATCCCCCGGATGTGAGGGCCTGGCCACTACCCACCTCCTGCTCTTGGAGGTTTGATGCTGAGCCGGCAGCATCTGCAGCCTACCTTGTTCCAGACATACTGGTTATCCTTTTCTCTGGAGAAGACAAGGCTGAGATGTGATCATGCTGCATGGGCACACATGTTCTCTGAATACATGCCCAGGCATTGTGTGATGGAATTCTAGCTCTAGTTCCAACCCACATACTTTCATCTGTAAAGATGGCAAGGTGCCACTACACACTAAGAAGCATAGATACAAATACTGACTGTCAACAATTATCTTGTGTTATTTCTAGTGTTCGGTGTTGTTTCATGGGTCACAAGCCTCCCCAGTAATGGATACTTTTGCATATTATTTGAGCAAGAGCACATGAACACTGCAGAATGAAACTTTGCACAATACTTCTGAAAGAAACTTACAAGAAAAAGCAGCCTATGAAAATGTTGGCTGCCAGCTGGAATCAGTATTGCTTTAGTGCTGCTCTTATGCACACCTTCTTGTCATTGGTTGGCTAGAAAACCTTTATACATCTGATACACAAAACATAAAACATGCTTCTGCTAGATTAGTTTGCCATTCTGACCCCCTCTGCAAGCTGTAGATATTAATCCTGCCCATAGCTATCTTATTCATGCAGTTTTTTCTGAAAATTGGTTTGTACCACTGCATATGTTCTGTATAATATATGGCCTGGATACTTATTTTGTCACAGAAAATGTTTCAAAACCTGGACTCCATTGCAGTTGTTCTGTGTCATCAACACACATCCTCTGATCTCCCTTGCTGCACTGATTATGACATGACTTTCTATATGGGAACTGCTGTTGTAACATTGTACAACAATTATCTCTAAGTTGTGTATGTGTGGAGCAAGTCTGATTTTCACTAATATGGATTTGATGAAGCTGAATTAATTGAGCAATAGTTAGTCTGTGAAATTATGGTTGTAGTGTTTCTCTTGGTAGGCTGCCATTTTTGCCTATATTAAATGGTTACATTTATGATGCATTGCTTTCTAATTTTTATCAAGAGCCTTAACAGTTTTCTATCCACAACTGCCTATTTTGTATTGAAAAAGGCCTTGTATAATTTAACTGGCATGCCTAGTTTGTTCTTTCTTGTGTGAACTGTATGTGATAAGAGCTTCTAGAATAGTATGGGTCACAGTAATTGAAAAGTCATTATTTATATGCGGATGTTGACATCAATATTTATGTATATATGCTGTGTAAGATTCGGTTGATCTGATATATGGATCTTACTGGCCTTTGTTCATCTGTATGTGTGTGTGTGACTTCCTTAATGAAAGTGTTTGGCTGAGGAAATGTTAGCTAGTTAATGAAATCATTGAGCCTTAAAGACTTCCATTTTGTGATCAAGAATGGAAAGAAGTGGTATTAATAGATAACTGAATGGTGTATATTGTGATATGTGTAGTTAATGAAATCATTGAGCCTTCAAGACTTCCATTTTGTGATCAAGAATGGAAAGAAGAGTGGTATTAATACATAACCGAATGGTGTATTAAATATGATATATGTAGTTAATGAAATCATTCAGCCTTCAAGACTTCCATTAGATAATCAAGAATGGAAAGAAGAGTGGTATTAGTAGATAACTGAATGGTGTATTAAATATGATTAAATATGTAGATCACACCAACAAACAGATCTGACTTCTTACTTAAATGCTGTATTTAAATTGACAGATCCTGACAACAACTTGTTAAGTGTTGTATTTCAACTGACAGTTGAAGGAACTATTCTGCATGTAGTCAGGCAAACTTATAAGTGAATGATGTTGAGTATTAATATTTCACGTTGTTGAAATCATGGTATAGATTTGTAAACACATTTGTCGGTACATGGTTAAGGGGTTTAGCATTTGACATTTTATTTCAAAAAGTGACAATCCTCATGTTATTTTCAGCTGTGGCGATGAGTATTAACACTTTGTTAATGTAGCCTTAGACTAGCATTTAAGACTGAACGTTTAGCGGACAGGATCATTTCTCAATGTATTAGTGCAGGATTTTCTTTCTGTGTGAGCTTTGATATATTGTTATAGTTTATGGATTATTTATTTCAATTTTTAAAAATTAAAACTTATATTGATGTTATACATAATTATAATTTAAAGTTATTACAACATGAAAACAGGTTTGGTTTTTAAAACAAACGCCAGCCTTGAACATTATCATTCCATTAATGAAGAGTTAAAAGAAGTGGCTTAGGTAGGATCACAGTCCTATTTGCAAACCATGTTTACAATGGCATACTTATAAATAAATTCACAAGTATTAATTGGCACTAGTATTAATTAGAAGAAAGAAGTAGAGATTAGAGCACTACTTCTTTCTTCAACGTCTATAAGTGCCAATCCTACTTGTGAGTTTGTTTATGAGCTGTCTCAGTGGTCTCAAAGGACTCCTCAATTGTTATTACATTGAAATGGCAGATTATTAAGGATGTGATCTTAGTTCTCAGGTCTTAGCTGGCCAGCTTAGTGTTAATAGAATAGGTCACACACATTTGTAACTGTACATTAGAGCTACATCTGCTCATCTCCACTGTTATGTTTTCTTTTGTTTTCAAACAGTATATCATTGAAGTGATTTTGAGTCACTCTGTTGGCTGTGTAGGTACTTTAATAATTTCAAGTTTTAGTATCATTTCAGATGATGTATATATTTCTGTAATTTTGACCAAATCATGCCTGATGATAAACATGTCTGACTGATGGATCATCAATGAGTGTATTAACTGGTGTTTGTTACCACTTCTTTCTAATAGATCAGTACACCATAATACATTCTTTTGTGACAGTCTTTGTTATTTTTATTATTGTTGTGAATTGTTTGCTGCATACAACCCTATCTATTTCATGCAGCCCAATATATTTTTCATATATGTGTAATCCAGTTTTCTCATAACTATACTTTAGTGTTTCATTATATTATCATATTTGTAATCCGGTCTTCTTTTCCAACTTCTTTCATTCCATTGTTGTTACTCTTTTGGATCATACACATTGTGGTTTGTGGTAGGTTTTCACCCCTATTCAATATCTTTCTTATTGTGTAATACATAGTAAAGTAAAGGGATTTTTTTTCACATGATGAGGCATATTTGATATATGGTGCTGGCCCCATATTTAGATCAGTGGATGGATGATGTGGTCTGTGTCATGTCGACCAGCATTACTTCCCTGGAAATTCCTAGTACCCAAGCCTCAATCAGGATTAGGCAAGTGTGCTAGCCACTACATTACCACGGCTCTACTGTCTTTGTTGGAGATTTTGTAAATTAAGGGATTGTGAATTTGAATAAGGACAAAGATTCTAAAATTCTGGTTAAAGGTTACACATATTCAGATTAGTTTCATTATAAATGTTTGCTAGGATTACATATGTAGTATACTAGAAAACTGACTGTCTTCCTGCAGTCGCCATGAATTGTGCAGGTTAGAGTTTTCTTTTTGCTACAGACAGAAAAAAATCCTGACCTTACTGAGGATTCGAACCTGGGTATCCCAAAGGAGAACTAGACATTCTAGCCACTCGGCAAGCCAATATAAGTAAACAGGGAAAGAGGATAAACTAAGAAAGGAAAATCAGAAACACCACAGAGACTGATCTAACCAGACTGACTTAATAAATATTTACATACTTTGTTAGAAACTGTCTGTTGTTGTTTACTGTGTCACACTTTTGAATTTGTCATGTTTGTTTGAGAGTATGATTTACAATTCTTCTTCATCAGTGCAGTCATAATTCTATAATTTCTCTTTTGTCTGTTTGTGTTTGTTCACATTGTCTATACGTTTTCCTTTTTGCTATCCTCATGTAGTGTTACGTTAAAGTAGTTTCAATGGCTGGGCGAATAGTTAAAGTAACAATGTCTGACGTAGAAAGTTCACATAACTTGTGTAGAGCAAGTTGAAGTAACAACTGAGGTAGAAAGTTCAAGTTAAAGTAATGACTGATCTAGAAAGTTAACATAACTGGAATAGAACAAGTTAAAGTAATGACTGATATAGAAAGTTAACATAACTGGAATAGAGCAAGATAAAGTAATGACTGATATAGAAAGTTCACATAACTGGGATAGAGCAAGATAAAGTAATGACTGATATAGAAAGTTTACATAACTGGAATAGAACAAGTTAAAGTAATGACTGATATAGAAAGTTCACATAACTGGAATAGAACAAGTTAAAGTAATGACTGATCTAGAAAGTTCACATAACTGGAATAGAGCAAGATAAAGTAATGACTGATATAGAAAGTTTACATAACTGGGATAGAGCAAGATAAAGTAACGACTGATATAGAAAGTTTACATAACTGGGATAGAGCAAGATAAAGTAACGAGACAGAAAATTGACCTAACTGGGATAAAGCAAGTTAAAGTAATGGCTGATATAGAAAGTTCCCATAACTGGGATAGAACAAGATAATGTAACAAGACATGTTCACCTAACTGGGATAGAGCAAGGTAAAGTAATGACTGAGGTAGAAAGTTCAGGTAACTTCAGTACAACCTGAAGTTTCTACATGGAAAAAGACATTTGTTCCAGATACATGAACTGAAGAAAGTGGCAGTGTTACATCTGGTGCATGTTAAAGAACCTGTAATACTTTGTTAATAATCAGATTCACATGAATGCGTACAGGCCAGTACCGAATAGGTGCTTATTTACATTTATAAGAATTCTCGCTGCCATCAATGTTGCCCAAGGATACAGTAGGACTATCTTATGCTTATTATTTGCCAAATTTCTCAGAGTTAATTTTTCTAAATCATCTTTACAACAGTTTCAGGCATGGAATTCAAGTTTTGGATTTTAATTGATTTGAAATAGACAACAGTGACAAACTTTTAAAATATTTTTTGGGGGGAATAATGAAGACACAACCAATAGGTCTTACACAATTTATTGACTTGGATATTTTGCTACAACTCATTTGGTGCATACTGCAGAAGTAATTCAACATAAAAACAAACTGAAAGTATGAAGCCTTCAAGCTGAACTATACAATACACATATACCCACAGTAATTTAGACCATCTGCAACGGTAATTTTAAACCCCAAACGTCCATAACAAGGTGTCTTTACTAGCTAGGATTATCATCCACCCAAACCCAAGACTATTTAGTATACATGGCATTCGCACCTTGCCATTCAAACATTGCAATTTTCAGAAAATTATATAAACCAAGCATGTCAAATAACACACAAACACATTGAACTATTATGCTGGGTGTATATATTACGAACATTTAAAGATGAGTGCTCATCAGTACATATATATATCTATTATGTCTGTTTTGTTCACACAGTATGCACCTAATCAGACGCAGTGAAATAAATAAATTAGGCAATAAATTGTGCAACATGTTTGTCTTCGTTATTCATATTCACTGTGAGGAAAACATTGTGTCCTTGAAAACTGAGCATCAAATCCACACCACACTTGTACTGAGCATGTTCCCACACAAAATATTCACATCACCATCATCTGTTTACATGAACCTAAGTTTTTATTGTTCATGAAGCGGCTGATAAAATTTGAAAACAGCGGAGGAAAAGATTGTACAGTGAACACAAAGGTGACAAATATTTTTCATGGTGACTGCATAGGCCAGCATTGTAGGAGATTAAGTCAGTCACAAGCTGATCGAAGATACTTGAGAAATGGTTATTGGCTGTATAAAAGTGTATCATTATGTGGCATACGCATCTAGCATTTTGTCTGTGGCAGATATTTGCCGCAAGAGCATATAGTTTCACGCACATGGCGTTGAAAATGTCAGCCGTACTAGAAGATACCACATACTGAAGAACCAGCACATTGTTGTGAGGTTTTTATTGGGGCCAGAGGAAGAAATTACAAGCGGTACAAAAATAAACCATTTTCAAGCTTGCATCTCATAGTTTTTCCCCCTATATACTAGTTTTGTGACTGACTTAACCTCGGACTGTGGTAACAGTGTTTACATATGGTCAGCAGTTAGTTGTATATTATATGAAGCGATGACATTGAACGTTACTGTTGAAGATTAATCATGGCAAGCACTTCTTTTTCCACTATTCTTCTAAAATCTTCATTATCATGTGGCTTAGGCTTACCCACCAAAGTGGCTTAGGTTTTATGTCCGTGGTGTTCTGGATCAATTCTACAGATATTCCTCCATGCCATTGTCTTAGACCATCAGGCATCATTTCTTAAGGTCTGCCTCTACCATTTCCATTGCTTATCTTAGCATGATGGACTCTCTCTCTTGTCATTATACAGTGCAAACTGCTTAAGTCATATCTCAGATGTGGCGAATTTCTGTTGTGAAGAATATTGTATTGTACGTTGTAAATGCATTACAATATGCTTGAACTCTTATAAGAGGAATTTCTGATAAGAACTATTTCTTGGGTCCCAGGTGAGTTCGCCCTATCAGGTCTGCACCGTATTACCAAAGAATATTGTCTATTTCTTATAGCTGTGTATAGTGTTCTGTTTTCAATAGCTTCTTCCTTTCACTAGCATTCTTCAAGGCAATCATTGTTACTCCGGCCATCCAAGGTATTTGCAGCATCTGTCTCACACACCCATCTCCACTGCCTCCATGCTCTTTCTAGTGTGTTCACATTCCAAAACTCACTGCCATACGGCAGAACATATTCAGTACAATATTTTAGTAGTACTTTGACATTCAGAGTAATTTATTACATAAGAGATGTTCTAAAATGCAGCTTTTCCTTGGCCTATTCTGTCTGAATCTGTCAGGCATCTTCCATCCGATATAATTTACACCAATGACTTGAATTTATTGACTTCGTTAACAGTTTCTTTCTATTGTAATATCACTGTTGGTGTTATATTTTTTTTATATAACCAGTTTCTGTTTCCTTGATATTCAAGGAAAGTTGTCCATCTCATTGTCATGAGTGCAATTATTTCAGAGACCCCCAGTGGTCACTGCTGGAGCTAAGGAGTTCATGCTTGAGTGACACCTTTAGCAAGCTGCTCTGTGGAAAGAGACTAGCCATGGTGTAAAACTTGATGCTAAGAAGTCTGTCTGCTTGTTTTAAACCCCCAATTTTTAAAATGTGTGTTGCATTTGTTCCTGTCGCTACTACAAATTCAAACTTTTCTTCACCATTTTCCTTCTTTTTCTTCTCATATCCTTAGTAGTTTAGTGACATCATTTATGAGGTTGACTATGAAAATGTTCACTTTCAATTGCTGTTGGTCTCTTGAAACAACAGATTTTAGCATATCACTAGGTATGTATCCACTGTTGTAAATATCATTCAGCAGTTTAGTGAATAATTCTATGTTTCCATTCAACTGTTTTGCATAAAGTGTGTTTTTGGTGAGAATAAATTAAACATTCATATTCAGTAGGGTTCCAAGAAACAATGTACTTAACAGCACTTTTTAAATTTTCATGTTTTTAAAAAAAAAAAAAAAACTTTTTGGATGCACACACTAGACAGGTGCCGAGACATCTGAACAATTGATCCTATAGTTGAGAGCAGCAATTAGAAATGTAAAATTATGGATTACCAGGCTGCTATAGTTTTTATTTTCCATTGAATGCAAAATACTGTATCAATTTGACAGAAATGCCGCCTTGATTAGCATTCTAAAAATATACAATATTTGATTAAATAAGGATGGCGACATTATGGATTTTTAAAATTCTTGTCAATATCAAATTTTGATTAAACATCCTTGACACAAATGTAAAGATTCGTAACACAATAAAATGGTATAACATAAATAAAAAGAATAACTGACCAATCTTGTGTTCTTTTTTTAAAATGATTTTTGTTGTGTCAAGTGTATGCTTAAAATATTTGTCCAGATTTTCTTTGCCTACAGAAAATGTACATTAGATAGATTGTGAACACACAATGACATGTGCCTGCATGAATCCCCCATTTTCACTTGCAGCAGTTCCATCTGTCATTCTCAAGTAACTACATGGAAAATGACTGTCATTTGATAAAATAATGGATATTAAAAAAACCTACATTACATTTTTCTGCTATAGAAGGCAAAACACATTCAGTGATAAAATGAATAATTACTTTCCTGTCTGTTAACAAATGGTAAAAAATTACTTTACTATCAGTGAATAAAATAATGAATCATTATTTAATTCTGTCACTGAATGAAATGGTGATGTAATAAAATGAATGATGAAAACAATTGCGGCTGTCAGCTATAGATGTGCTGTCAGTGAATAAGAAAATAAATGGTGTTACTTTTGTCTGCTGACCAATGACAGCTGCTGTTGAATAAAATGTCTATGATAGTTCCAGACAGCAGATTTAATTCTTCCATTCTTCAACTTCTCTCTTCTCGTGAAAGCAGGTTTCAGAATGTCAAAACATTTGTCTTTTTCATCTGTCAATTACTGTACTAAAAATAACACTTACAAAATATTGCTGTGGCTGTGCTTCCTACCCCCTGACATAAAACAAAAAAAAACAAAAAAAGGTTGCTTGTCGTTTGTAGAATACTGTAATCTCCCCCAGCACCTATTAGCTGTTTGTGATTTACTAATTGTACATTCAGTAGTTTGCCATTGCTTTCTGAACATAAAGTCATTATTTAAGTCCAAATGACCATTGTGTGGAATGAATCCACTACTACTGTCACTGAAATTTTAAGCACAAGTATGTTAAGCCATTCAGCCATGTCGATCTCTAGTCCATGATTACTGAGAAAAACCCCTTGTGCTTATGAGTGACAATGTTGGATGAATGAAAACATGCAATCATACAACACAAGCGTGAAACATCAACAATCAAACAAGCTCTGGCTAGGAGTCCTGGGTTCTAGTCACTGACAAGGATTCCTTCTTGTGTTGCTCAGTTTCAGTGTCCTTCTGCTTTTTTCTCAGGACACAACAATTGTGGCCTTCCTTATTTCTGGCAACCTCTATGGCAAGAAACTGAGTTCTCACACCTGAAAGATCCGGTGAAAGAGAGGTTGTGGTTATGAAAAATCTTACTGTAATAATGTTGACAACGATAAGTTAATTAATCTGCACTGTATATGAAGTGAAATTTGACCTGACTAAGCATGTCCCTGTAGTTTATTATAAGCGTACATTTGTTGGTTCACCACTGAACTTTGTAAATTATCACCTCTATTACACACAACAGAGGTCAGAGTGGCAGATAGGTTTTGCGATCAAGCTTAAACTTCCTGTCCGCTGCCAGCAAGTTAGTTCATTCCACACACCGGACAGCTGGACTTAAATGTTCAGAAGGAAGGCGCAATGGAAAAGCAACCTGATGTACCAATCACTTCTTCTCTTCTTTCATTTAACTCAGTGAAGTGTTGAGGGGTGATTTGAGGATCCTTTTGTGCACTCTTTCCAATGTGCTTTGTAAGTTGGTCTTGATTTCTCTAAGGCTGTTCTTGATAAAGAAGACAATTATGAACAGATAAAGCAAGGGTTAAGACAAGATTGTGGGAATATAACCCAACAGAAATATTAAATGGTGAACAAGAGCAACCTTATACTAGGCCCAAAATGATCTTAGACGGATGGAGTTATTTTAAAGACCTGCTTAATTTCAATAAAACAGATGAGATATTATAAAATGATAAATAACACAGAAGCAGAGATAGATGCAGCTGATCCTGAATGTCAATTGGTCAAAATGTCAATTGAAACGAGAAAAAGAGTGTTGAGATGCTACATAGAACCTGTACTTTTATATGGAAATGAAGCGTGGACAATGAGCAGTCAGGCTGAAAAACATCTGATGGCTGTAGAGATGTGGTTTCTGAGGAAAATGCAAAGAATACCATGGACAGCCAGAAAGACCAATGAACAAGTCCTTCAAGAAACAAATGAAGATCGTAAATTGATTAGAGAAATTAGACGTAGACAGTCAAAATTCTTTGAGCATGTTATGAGAAGAAATGGATTGGAGAATTTGGTGACAACTGGTAAGATCGAGGGGAACAGACCAAGGGGAAGACCTAGAAGCAAGTACCTGGATGGCTTGGCCTTGTGGCATGGTTGAGACAGAAACACGGAGCTGATCCATGACTCTGGTGTTCGAGTGAGATGGCAGAACATGACCGCCCACGCTTACCGGCATAGCACATGATGGATGGATGGATCCTGAAATAGCACAAGATTACACCACAGCACAAAGTGACAGGCACTGATGATTTACCCACAGAAGTCATCAAAGCAGCTGGAGAAATAGGGGCAACATAGGTCAGAAGAATTGTCCATACTACCTGGTCAGACCAAAAGACACAGGATGACTAGCAAACAGCAACAATCATTCCAGTATAAAAACAAAGAAACGCTACTAATTATAGCGAAATCTCACTACTGAGTGACACAGGGAAAATGTACGCCAAAATCACTGAAATAAAGATTAATACCATTACTGGAAGAACAACCATTAGAGGTCCAGGGGAGCTTTAGACACAATAGTGACACTAAGACATCCAACAGAAAAAGCAGCTGAACATGATCAGACCTGTAGAGTTGCCTTTACAGTTACGGAGAAAACTTTTGACAGAGCTGACAGGAATGTGTTATGGGATTGCCTAAGAGAATACAGAATCAGTAAGCATCCTATTAAAGTTTGCAAAAATGTATATATATGTCAAGCAACTGCATAAGAACAAAGGCAGCTACATCAAAACCTTTCAAAGTGAATTCATTCAGGTGTATGCAAGGATGTGTGCTCTCTTCACCCCCAACCCCACTTTATTCCACTGCCATTATATGTTTCTTATCATTACAAAAGTACTATCAATGATTTAGCCCAAATAAAGGTAACTTTCATCACAGTCATGAATCAGTAACTTCAATCTTCCAGTAAAAAATAGAAGGCATTCAATGTACATCAATAGTTTGGTTTCCCCCAATAGACCACACAAGGAGAGCCTCAGCAAAATACAAAAACTCCATCGCCCGGGTCAGTAAAGCATGTACACCAGGATCACACATGCTATAAATATTCTTTTCTGGGCAGGTTTCCAAATATTAAATTTAGCCTGAGGCAGCTGCATACTCTTTTCAGTGTCCAAGTGCTGATGGAGACTGACATCCTTTTCACTCTTATCCAAGAAAACTATATATTCAAACCATTACCCGGGGATCCAGAGATGCGGTACCACAGTGGCCAGTACACTTACCTGCCAGTTCAGTGGTTGTATGTTTGAATTACCGTGTGGGCACATTTGTTTGGCCCAGTCAACCTGGGCTTTCATGTCGACACAACCTAACATGGCTAGCAGGAAATGCTCTAGAAAGTAATGGCAGTGGACAGGATACTGACCACCTCAACCATGGACTTCCAATTAGTCTAGTCTGTACAAATATGGGGCTGACCACCTCAACCATGGACTTCCAATTAGTCTAGTCAGCACAAATATGGGGCTGACATGATACTGACCACCTCAACCATGGACTTCCAATTAGTCTAGTCTGTACAAATATGGGGCTGACATGATACTGACCACCTAAACCATGGACTTCCAATTAGTCTAGTCTGTACAAATATGGGGCTGACATGATACTGACCACCTCAACCATGGACTTCCAATTAGTCTAGTCTGTACAAATATGGGGCTGACAGGATACTGACCACCTCAACCATCGACTTCCAATTAGTCTAGTCTGTACAAATATGGGGCTGACGTCATATACCCAATACACCTCAACCATCGACTTCCAATTAGTCTAGTCTGTACAAATATGGGGCTGACATGATACTGACCACCTCAACCATGGACTTCCAATGAGTCTAGTCTGTACAAATATGGGGCTGACATGATACTGACTACCTCAACCATGGACTTCTAATTAGTCTAGTCTGTACAAATATGGGGCTGACATGATACTGACTACCTCAACCATGGACTTCCAATTAGTCTAGTCTGTACAAATATGGGGCTGACGTCATATACCCAATACACCTCAACCATCGACTTCCAATTAGTCTAGTCTGTACAAATATGGGGCTGACATGATACTGACTACCTCAACCATGGACTTCTAATTAAGTCTAGTCTGTACAAATATGGGGCTGACATGATACTGACTACCTCAACCATGGACTTCCAATTAGTCTAGTCTGTACAAATATGGGGCTGACGTCATATACCCAATACACCTCAACCATTGAATTCCAATTAGTCTAGTCTGTACAAATATAGGGCTGACATGATACTGACCACCTCAACCATGGACTTCCAATTAGTATAGTCTGTACAAATATGGGGCTGACATCATATACCCAATACACTTCAACCATCCAGTTCCAATTAGTCTGTACAAATATGGGGCTGACATCATATAGCCAATACACATCAAGGCCTGTAAAAGGATCTTTTGTTTGATGTTTACCCTGGGGTCGGTGTGTGCCGAGCTGTTATACCATCATCATCTTTTGTTTAAAAAATACACTGTAAATTGAACCAGGTCTTCTCCTCCTCCATCTTTGTTTGCCTTTTATCGCACAACAGAGTACAGACCCTCAACCAGCTCATACATGCCTTCATGGTTGATTGGATTTTGCTGCTAAACTCCCCACCCCCTTTAGCACCATTCTACAACACATGGTAGGTTACAGTGTTATTGTCCTTTGCTTCCCTGATGAGCCCCAGTAACACAGGCCTGTGTACCAGGTCTATTTGAGTTAGAAGTGGATTTGCCTCTAAACCACTCGGTGTACCCATGTACACTCAATATAAACAAGCAACAGCTTAATTAAAGTAATGTATGTACACTCAATCTAAACAAGCAACAGCTTACTTAAAGTAGTGTTCTCCGGGGTGTAATCTCCTTCACAGTTCAGCCTGAGTAAAGTGCCTAGGTTGTAGTCTTCGATTTCTTCCTTGAAAGACTCACAAAAGTTGCGCCATCTCTAGAAGGAAGAAAGAAAAAAACGGCACTTGCAAGCTGTAATGATTTTTATTAAAAGCTGAAATCTAAACCTTCAATATCAAAGCATTTGGAATGTCATGTATGCTGTGAACACAAATGCAATCAACTCAGTTGAAATATTGACCAAAATCACCTTAGCAGAAAACTATTGTAGCCAAGATACAAATTGTACATAACATGGTCACGAACGTATGAACTTCAGACCAGATTCTCAATTTACCACGAAAGTCAGAAAACGGAGCCGCCTTACTTTACCTACTCCACTCAGACAGCCAGGGTTCAATCTTGTGAATTTACTCGTCCCACAAAATGGTGGCAGAGCAGTGGCTAGCACACATGCCTGCCAGCCCATTGTCATGTGTTCAAATCCCTATCGAGGCAGATGTTTACAAATTGACCTTGGTTTCTAAGTCTACCCAGCCTAAAACTGGTACCAGGAAATGTCCAGAAGCAAAGGTGGTCGATGTAATCCCCCCCCCCCCCCCCACCCCATGAGTGCTCCAACATAGTCCTATAGATTACAACATGTGAATCACAACACAGAAAATATCCACCAGTCTTTGCTATGAGTTGATCAGCAGTATTCAGAAACTTGGCTCTAGATGTATACACCCAGACTTGAGGAAACAGAAGGTAATGAACACACTGACCTGCTGGGAAATAATGCACCAATACAAAGGGGAAGAAGCATGGACAGGGCAAATATAGTCAACACAGAAAGGACTCGGCTGTCAACTACTGACAAGACATGCTAACCTGACCAAATGACCTAAGAGTGAAGCCTGACCCAGCACATTAATGCCTTCTTCAAGGTCAGGTGATGTGCAACCAACTCCTTGTGGGAACAGTCAGTAGAGATACTTTGGGATGGCTCCTGCCTTGGAGGATTGAGCACACTTGGCAATGCCCAATGTACAGTGACGCCGTGTATGATAACAGCAACACAGTGTGCAAACTGTCACACCAGCGAGGATACAAACGTGTGTTCACCTGAATGACACATCATAAATATTCTTTTGTGGATAGGTTTACTGGTTTCAAATTTAGACTGGGAAGCATTCTACACAAAATTATAGCCATTTCTGTTACTGATTTTAGAGGACCCAATAAAGCAAAAGAAAAATGTCACCTGTTTTGCTTCTGGTGTTTTCAGGTCATCTTCTTGTAATTTTGCTACATTCAGATCTGGAAACTCCTCACGAAAAAGTTTGTAGATTTTATCATCTATTTGAGTTAGACGAAGACGGGATGCATCCACAGACGAAATCAGCTGAAGAGTAAACGGAAAACATTACACCTGTGATGAGTAATGAAATATATCAACATTATATATGTTAAACACTATACAACAATGACGTAACAGTACCCTACCAAAACTAGCAATGTGAGGTAGCAGGTTAGACATAAATAACATGTATGCTGAGAACATGGGAGTGTACATTGCATTTTAAGATACCCTGTATACTTTTATATTAACAATAAAATATTCCTATAAACTTCCTATGGGCATCGGGTTGTAGTCCTGAAATACCTTAAACCTGTGGGGGAAACATTACCAATCTAGGCATCATTCCCGCCATTCCATGTGCTGTGCTGAATCATGCAGATAGTGGTTCTAGTTGGCCTGGTTACATCCTAATAAGCCTCTCTACAGATTAGTGGTTCCAGTACTGGTCTTGCAAAACTCTCGGGTTTATGAGCTTGGAGAGGGAAAGAGGTTCAGCAACACAGTCAATATGGAGATGGTACTTTAGCACAGGGCCTGGGGAAAAGTCTCTGGATCAACCTCATCCTGACAGATGTAAACCCTTTGTGGGAGATAACAAAGAACCATAGAGCAACTCTGGATGTATGGATACAACATCTATGTCGATGTGTCCAAACAAATGCTGCTGATGTCTCAATCAAGGCAGCTGTGATTCAGTTAACAAACCATAGAGCCACCAAACAATCTTGCAGACTAGACATTAAGAGAATAATCCACACAGTGGTAGGTATCTTCAAGATAATTCAAACAGTCATTTCATGTTTGCACTGAAAACCCTTGTATACACCCTAAACAAATGTAGCAGTTCTCCATAACCCTAGCATTGGATTATAGCTGCCAAAGAAACAGTAATGCACTGTAGTATCAACTGTTGGGAAACCCTTGTGATCACTGAAACAGCATGAGAAATAAATTCATAGCTATTGACTGGTACTTATAGAAGAGGAGGAAAGAAATAGAGATTAAAGGACACATCAGACAATGTTAAATTTTTAAATTATGGTGTGCCCACATCAGGATACGAACATGCTGCCTAAACATGATCATAGCATCTCACGTAAGGAATATGTACTTCAATGTCTGTCCCTCCCTCCCTCCATACAGACACAAACATCCACCACCCCCCCCCCCCCAGCCCCACACACACATGTATATTTCATAAAGTTACAAGGCAGATGTGTGGTATTCTCTAGATGGGATAGAATCTTTCATGCCAATCTTCCCAAGGTGTTTGCACCAGATATTCTGGTGACAGATGATTGAAACACCTCGAGTTATGTAGGCTCTGTCCCAATCCTCTGACACCTCAGCATGCTGTGTGCTATTTCTAAAATTCCAGATCACCTAGAAATATTTATACCATGCAACTGCAAACAACCACTCCCCCCCCCCCCTCCCTCACTAAAACTCATCTATTGGGGAACTACTTCCAACAATGCAGAGTTGCCTTCTGCTACTACATCCCCAAGAGTTTTGTGCATACTTACATTGTAGTGAACTGTTGCGTGATCCATAGCCTTCAATGCCCACTTCATTTCAACATCAGCCTGAAAGAGACATATGCTATGTTAACAAACCATTACTAACAGCTTGCATGATGAGAATATAGCTTCAACTCTTCTACCCAAAATCTGTGCTCTATGAGCAGGAATGCAACTTCACATCCCGCACATAAAATAAATGTTTTCAGCTGATTGTTGATTTCTTGGCATGATTACACTCAGTAGTTTGCCATTGCTTTCTGAGCGACAGGCCCACATATCTCGTAAGTTCACTCATTTGTATAGCACATGTTAACTGATTCTGTGCCAAACAAAAAGTAGGTTGGACCAGACATAGTACCACAAATGAACATGTAATGTAAACTTCCATGCATCGAGCATTCAAATTGTGGAAGATACATGAAACAAAACAAATAACATGATGACCCTAGTATGGCAGTATATTGTACTTCTCTCCAAATGAAAGATCAAATTTGGCGATGTATTAATCTTGGGCATTGAAATACCAATGAGGAAATGTGCAACACATGGAAAGAATATTTTGTTGAATTACTAAATTGTGAAGTTCCAAGTAACACTTTCCCACAGGAAGAGGTTCTAACATGTGATCCACAAATTGAAGAACCTGCATTTGAAGAAATCCTATATGTAATCACACGACTTAAAAACAATAAGGCAACTGGGGCTGATGGAATTGCTGCTGAATTTATAAAGGCAGGTGGCCATGCATTATATCTAAAGCTATACCAACTAATAATAAAAATCTGGAGGACAGAAGAATTACCCCATGACTGGAAAGAGTCATTATTGATACCTATCTTTAAGAAAGGAGACAAGTTCCAATGTGAAAATTATAGAGGAATATCACTACTGTCCACAAGCTAAAAGATACTATCCGCAGTATTACTAAATAGACTAAAACAATATTCAGAAGACATATTAAGTGACTACCAGGCGGGTTTTAGACAAAACAGATCAACAATAGATCAGATATTTATTTTACGACAAATAGCCGAGAAAAATTGGGAATATAAGAGATCTCCATAATATTTTTGTGGATTTTAAAAAGGCTTATGATAGTGTCCATAGGAATAGTCTACGGAATGCTATGCAGGAATTTGGAATACCAAGGAAGTTAATCAACATGACCAGACTATGCATGGAAGATACTTATAATATAGTAACATATAAAGGCAGGAAATCAGACCCTTTCCAAATAACATCTGGCTTGAAATAGGGTGATGCACTATGCCGCTACTCTTCAATCTGGCTCTAGAGAAAGTTGTAAGGAAGGTAAAGGAGGAATGTGATATTGGAGGAACATCCAAGCTGCTTGGTTATGCAGATGATATAGATATTATAGGGGAAAATGAACAAAAGACATTAGAAATATTGACTCACTTAAAGGAAAAAGCCCAACAGATGGGGCTGGTTATCAACCAAGATAAGACAGAATATATGGTAATTTCAAGAGAAGGAATGGCTAAAAACTCTGGCCACATACAAATAGATAATATGACCATTATAAAAACGGAAACATACAAATACCTGGGTACAATCTTCAACTGCTCCAACATCATAAGGGAAGAAATACAAACTAGAATCAATTCTGGAAATAAGATATACTATGCACTACAACATCTACTAAAATCAAATGCGCTATCTCGTAACACCAAAATCACAATATACAAAACACTGATCAGACCAGTTGTGCTGTATGGCTCTGAAACCTGGAGTACAACGAAAGGAGACGAAGCCTTGTTACAAACCTTTGAGAACAAAGTTTTAAGACGCATCTTTGGACCCATTAGGGATACACAAAGTGGAGAGTGGAAAAGAAGAAGTAACAAAGACATTTATGATCTGTTTAAGTCCCCGCTAATCACTGGTATCATGAAGGCTAATAGACTACAATGGCTGGGGCATATAGAAAGAATGGAAGATAATAGGGAAACAAAACTCGCTTACACTCAGGAAATAAATGACCGTAGACCCCGAGGTAGACCAAGAAGAAAGTGGAGAGATAATATATATACACAGACCTACAAGCACTTGGAATCAACGATTGGCAAGAGAAGGTCAACCAGAGAGACGAATGGAGACGGATTGTATCTGCAGCTAAGAACCTCAATGGCTCGGAACGCTGAAGAAGAAGAAGAAGAAGAAGAAGAAGAAGAAGAAGAAGAAGAAGAAGAAGAAGAAGAAGAAGAAGAAGAAGAAGAAGAAGAAGAAGATTAAATCAGTTAATAAACTCACAAACATAAAACAATGAAGCATGAGGAACAATTTAGTATTGAAAATGAAAGAAATGATGCCTACACTGTTGCCCAAATCATCAGGATTTGACAGAGCAGCTCCAACTTGATGTAGTTCTGATGCATTCTGAAATCAGAAATAAAAAGTAAAATAACAACACATCCACCTTAAAACTTGAACAAACAAGTTTTGTCATCTTTGCTTCAAACGTGAATAACCTTACAAAGATTTAGAGTACTTATGATGTTAAATTCCCTGATTATTTCGCGATAATTAAGAAACAGAAACTGATTACTGGATATTATTTTTCCCTCCACATGTTACGAATCTATACTCGTCGATACTGAAGTACAGACTGTCTTTATAAGACATAAGTAGACCTGTAAATTCCATTTTAACTAGACTGGGCATTGTTCTAGAATGTATTATTCAATTTAGCATCCATTTTTACCTATAATTTGAAGTTCTCGACTATTAGAGTTGGCAACTCCATCTCAAACTGAAATTATGAAGATGGCATGTTATAATGTGGTATCAATGGTGGGAAATAGTAGTTTTCATTGTCATACTCCAGCGATGACCATTTAATATTTTTATGGAATATTCACAGCCATTGCAATGCCAAAGATTGCATATTTACATTTAACACACATGATAGAATTTATGTGAAATTTTTCATCACTTTACACAGACCACATCGTTTATAATTTTGCAACTTTTCAACGCGACTTCTTTGATCAAAATGTATCAACGCTAGTGGCCTCATGCTGACAGACAGCGAGTGCAGACTGACATCATCAACGCATATATAGGCAGAGTGGTGTGTGTGTGTGTATATATATATATATATATATATATATATATATATATATATATATATATATATATATATATATATATATATATATGTGTGTGTGTGTGTGTGTTCGGCAGCAGTTATCTCCCCCTTAGGAAACTATCGGCAGTTTTATCTCCATTTAGCACGTGTTAAAACTGGTGTGAGTGTTTAGGTCACACTTTGTCAAAGGGATCAAATAGTATTTTCCTCTTTGTTCATCTGGCACACAAACATTAATATCTCGGCTTAGAATTGACCTATAGACTTAACCCTACCAGACCTGAGGCCCTGAACCTAACTGTCCCTATTACCTGGGCTCCTGAGCATTAAATAAAAAAAACCAACATGATATAGAAAAATGTTAGTTGCAAACAAGTGGTTAGAATAAGATGTAACTTGGAGACATTGTAGAAAATAGGTCTACCTTTCATCTAGCGCCAATATTCCACCTTTGTGTGCCAATCCAGTCTGAATAAACCAAAGTATGGATCACCTGTTTGACTGTGAAAAGCCTAGACCTACTTCGCTTACTTATTGAAGTGCTTGGTTCATCAGCCGCTCGTTTCATTGTGAATTTTCAGAATTTTTTCACATTAAACCACACAAAGTAAATTCAAATCTATGGGGGCAGACATTTGCAATGGGGAACCATGAGGTTTGACCACGATATTTTTAGTTTGTGATGCATTTTTTTCACGTACTAGGCAAAATACCGAAAATTAGGTACAGTGGTTTAGCGGCAGATTAGGAAATTACCGATAAATTGGTACAGCGGTCTGGTAGGGTTAAATAAGGTACCGTTGGATTTGTTTTTGTTTTTTTTTAAAGAAGTTTCCAACTATGCAGGTTGCATAATTAAAAAAGTTATTTTGGGGTAACGTTAACTAAAAATTAAAAAATTAAAATGGTTATGAATTGTGTAAAAGAAAGTTTTCATTTCACCATGTCAAGTGTAAGCATGCAGACGAGTTTGTCCCCCATAACCATCTTTTTTTCTAGTGTTCCAGATAAATTCAACCACAGAGCATCCACCAGTTATGTTGCCAACACATTCACCATGGTTCTCTTGTTGTTCCTTGTCTCTAACTCAATCTCTATCTTCTCATTTTCTCAGGTTATTTTGTCCTTATGTGATAAGCTTTATAGAGCATTTGTAATTTAGCTGTTATAACTATAACTATATTTTTATAAGTATTTGCAGGATTCTTCCAAGGAAATGCATGTCAATGTAGTATATAAACTAAATATGGACTAATACTATTAGCAATGTCAGTTACCGGCCTTAATGGGTATGGGTTTGGGAAAGGTGGGAGCCTCTTTTCTCAGGAGATATTTAGCAACCATCCAGTCACTTATGGTTTTTACCTATGTCTGCTTTTGATTCGATGTATTCAAAAACCACATGTCACAGATCGGGGGAAACAATCTGTCTGCTAGACTGCAAGAGACTGAACTTTCTTCTCTTGAATTTAGTTAAGTTTATTCACGAACAGTAAGTTAATTTATCTTATAACTCCTGCCTATACAAAAGTATTAAAGTTTAAACTATAGCGGACCTGTATTTATTTATTATTAGAACTGGCAATTTAACTACTAAAATTAAACAGAATTTTAGGTTTCATTTGTAGCAGTAATTTATCTGTCTTCTTCTTCTTTAGCGTTCCGAGCCATTGAGGTTCTTTGCTGCAAATACAATCCGTCTCCATTCGTCTCTCTGGTGGACCTTCTCTTGCCAGTCGTTGATTCCAAGTGCTTGTAGGTCTGTACATGTATTATCTCTCCACCGCCTTCTTGGTCTACCTCGGGGTCTACGATCATTTATTTCCTGAGTGTAAGCGAGTTTTGTTTCCCTATTATCTTCCATTCTTTCTATATGCCCCAGCCATTGTAGTCTATTAGCCTTCATGATACCAGTGATTAGCGGGGACTTAAACAGATCATAAATGTCTTTGTTACTTCTTCTTTTCCACTCTCCACTTTGTGTATCCCTAATGGGTCCAAAGATGCGTCTTCAAATTTTGTTCTCAAAGGTTTGTAACAAGGCTTCGTCTCCTTTCGTTGTACTCCAGGTTTCAGAGCCATACAGCACAACTGGTCTGATCAGTGTTTTGTATATTGTGATTTTGGTGTTACGAGATAGCGCCTTTGATTTTAGTAGATGTTGTAGTGCATAGTATATCTTATTTCCAGAGTTGATTCTAGCTTGTATTTCTTCCCTTATGATGTTGGAGCAGTTGAAGATTGTACCCAGGTATTTGTATGTTTCCGTTCTTTTAATGGTCATATCATCTATTTGTATGTGGCCAGAGTTTCTAGCCATTCCGTCTCTTGAAATTACCATATATTCTGTCTTATCTTGGTTGATAACCAGCCCCATCTGTTGGGCTTTTCCCTTTAAGTGAGTCAATATTTCCAATGTCTTTTGTTCACTTTGCCCTATAATATCTATATCATCTGCATAACCAAGCAGCTTGGATGTTCCTCCAATATCACATTCCTCCTTTACCTTCCTTACAACTTTCTCTAGAGCCAGATTGAAGAGTAGCGGCGATAGTGCATCACCCTGTTTCAAGCCAGATGTTATTTGGAAGGGGTCTGATTTCCTGCCTTTATCATTGGCACCTTGCCGTCTTGACAGACGATAGTTTGTGCTCTAAAAAGGCATAATAACTTTTAACTATGGCGGTAGCGAGTGTGACTGATAAGGCCAATTTGCGCTGTAAATGTCCGTTCACAGTGGGTGCATGTGAACACGTGGTCATTTCCACCATCATGCACCATCTTACGTCTCAAACGCTTGGTGTGTGACTTTTCTGCAATAATTTTCTCCTTTGACTTTATTCCATTTCTGATATTTGCCCTCCATGCAACACGTTCAGCGGCGACTTGCTCCCAATGTGCATTATCAATGCCTGTATCAATCATGTCCCGCTTACACACATCTTTGTATCGTAGTAGAGGCCGACCCTGAGATCTCTTACCCATCTGTAATTCACCAAAAAAGATATCCTTTGGTATTCTACCATCATCCATCCTCCTAAGATGTCCTATCCATCTAAGTCTACGAAGACTGAGCATGGAATAAACTGTCACACAACCTGATCTTTCCAATACTTCAGTATTTGTGATTTTGTCTTGCCACTTAATACCAAGAATTCTTCGCAGACACCGCATATGAAAGCTGTTTAAATTGTTCTCTTGGTGTGAGTAAGTTGTCCAGGTTTCACTGCCATAGAGAAGAGTACTAAGGACACAGGCTTGATAGACAAGGACTTTTGTTTTGGCAGTAAGCTTCCTGTTCTCCCAGACTCTTTTTCTTAACCTGTTCATTGTTGTTGCTGCCTTACCAATCCGGATGTTGATTTCCTGATCTAGGGATAATTTGCTATTTACCACTGATCCTAGATACGTAAAATGGTCTACTATCTCTAGTTCGGCGTCGTCAATAAAGATTGATGGTACCCCATGTGCACCTTGTGACATAATCTGTGTCTTCTTTTTGCTAATTGTTAAACCAAATTCAGAACAAGCATTGGAGAATGCAGATAGTAGATGTTGTAGTTCTTCCTCAGAGTGGGTCGTAATCGCAGCATCATCTGCAAAAAGCAACTCTCTGATCAGTACCCTCCTAATTTTGGTCTTAGCCTTCAATCTCTGAGCATTGTAGAGGCCGCCATCTGAGCGTGAGTGAATGTATATACCACCATCCTGATCACGAAATGCATATTTCAGTAGAAGTGAAAAGTATATTCCAAAGAGTGTGGGAGCTAGTACACAACCTTGCTTAACTCCACTCTTGATTTCAAATTCTTCAGAAGTTGCACCATCAAACTTGATTATACCCCTCATGCCTGTGTGGAACGATTCCACAATGGACAGAAGAGTTGGTGGGCAGCCAATCTTCTTTAGTGCCTTGAACAGACCCTCACGACTGACCAAATCAAATGCCTTTGTGAGGTCGATGAAGGCAATAAACAGTGGTTGATTCTGTTCACGGCATTTTTCTTGCATTTGTCGCAATGAGAATATCATATCAGTGGTAGACCGGTTCTGTCGAAAGCCACACTGTGATTCGGGGTAGACTTGATCTCCTAGGACTTGAAGTCTGCGCAGAACAATTCTGGCAAATACTTTTCCAACAATACACAGAAGTGAGATACCCCTATAGTTGTTACAGTCACTCCGATCACCCTTGTTCTTGTACAGCGTTATGATGTTTGAATCTTTGAAATCCTGTGGGACTTGTCCTTCACGCCAGCATAGCTCTATCAGCTGGTGGATCTGTAGAGTGAGTGTGTCTTGCCCACTCCTGATAACCTCTATTGGAATCCCATCCTTACCTGGAGCCTTGCCAGATGCAAGTTCATTTATAGCACACTTAACTTCTGTTATGGTGGGAAGTGTGTCCAGGTGGTCAAGAGTTGGTAGAGCCTCTATGGCGTTAAGGGCATCATCCGCTAGTTTGGTCTCACTTGAGTAAAGCTCCAAATAGTGCTCTACCCATCTGTCCATCTGCTGTTTCTTATCAGTGATGACTTCTCCAGTCAAGGTTTTCAGCGGTGCACTTCTTTTGATCAATGGACCACAGGCTTTCTTTATTCCTTCATACATGCTTCTTATGTCTCCCTTATCACTTGCGATTTGAATGGACTCACATAACTTGATCCAATAATCATTTGCACACTGCCTGGCAGCCTTTTGCACATCCTTCCTAGCTTGCCTTAGCTCACTCAGAGTGTTACGCGTTGGTCTTTCCTTGTTTCTTAAGAGAGCTTTCTTCTTCTTATCAATCAAAGGCTGCAGAGTCTCGCTGTTGGCCGCAAACCAGTCCTGCCTCTTATGATCCACAGTGCCGTAAACCCCTACGGCAGTTTTATAAAGAGTTTCCTTAATTTGACCCCACTTTTCATTTACTGTACAATTTTCTGGTGTATCAGTGAAAGCGTCTTCAAGTTGCTGTTGAAACTGAAAGCACTTTTCAGGATCATGAGTGTTAATAATATTAATCCTGGGGCTAGATTTGTGTTTAGCTGTGTAGATTCTCTTTGGTCTCAGTCTAACTCTTGCAACAACCAAAGAATGATCTGTATCACAGTCAGCACTGTGGTAACTACGAGTCAATGATATATGGTTCAGATGTTGTCTCCGTGTGATGATGAAGTCCAGCTGGTGCCAATGGCCGGATCTTGGATGTTTCCATGTGACCTTATGCATCTCTTTTGTTTTAAAAAAAGAGTTTGTAATACATAGGTCATTACTGGTGCAATGCTCCAGCAGCCTTTGCCCATTTTCATTCATGCGACCGATGTTGTATTTTCCAAGGGACACTGGCCATGAACTCGAGTCCTTGCCCACACGAGCATTGAAATCACCGAGCATATAAATGTAGTCAGATTTTGGAACTGCCTTGATCACGGAGTCTAACTCCTCATAGAACAAATCCTTCACATCATCAGAGGAATCGAGTGTCGGTGCATATGCAGTAATAATGGTGGCAAACCCACAAGAGGTTGCCAAGCGCAGGGATAATAGTCTTTCATTTCCTCCTGCTGGAATTTCAATCATTCCCAGTAGCGAATTCTTCACTGCAAAGCCCACACCGTGTTGCCTTTTATCTGCCTGCCCTCTACCCTTCCAGAAAAAGGTGTAGTTGTTTTCCCTGAGTGACCCTTCCTCAGCGAGGCGAGTCTCCTGCAGGCCAGCAATATCAATGTTAAGATGATTGAGTTCGGCATCAATCACAGCCGTTTTTCTCACATCGTCAATATTGGTCAAGTCAGTGGAAAATCCTGGACACATGGTTCTCACGTTCCAGGTTGCAAGCCGTAGCTTGAGGTTTCTATTTTTATTTTTGTTTGTACCTGGTGCATTGGTTTTACAGCCTGCGATTCAGATTTTGTCCTAGCCCCAAGCACCCATTGAAGCAGGCAGGCTGTGGCGGATCAGCACCCAATTGGCTGGGGGCTGCCCAGCTTGAGGCGGGCGGTAGCTGATCAGTGACACTTATAGGTGTCTCCCACCGTCAGAGGCAACGCGTGGCGCCCCATGTCTACGCCAACTGACAAGGACTTATAACCCGTAACAGTTGCCTCTCGCTTTGATTCCGAGACCAGTTAAGACCAGGGATGGAGTTATTGCCTCTCCATAGCACAAAGCCTGGGCTAAAATATAGAGATCATGTGTTGCCCATGCAGCATGATCCCTCTCTCGGCCTGCCTAGTTCACTCCAGAGGAAAGGTAACACCCCTACATCTGGAACAAGACAAGCTGCAGAAGCTGCCGGATCAGCAAAGCAATGCTCTAACTGTCCGCCTGTCGGAGCTTCGATCCTAGACCAGTCGCCAACCAAGGCTTAGGGCCTGGTCTGCCCTGCCATGACAATTTTGTCTTTAGCTTGCATTTCCTCGCACCAGGGTAAGGCTTGTACCCTCCCAATTGTGCTCTTCCGCCCGAAGCCGTTGGCACAATGTGGGGTGTCGGGTTTGGTAAGCGCCGCCCAACGTTCGGCGCTAACAGAAACCAGGTAGTACCGTCTACTGTTGCCTTTATATGTTACTATATTATAAGTATCTTCCATGCATAGTCTGGTCATGTTGATTAACTTCCTTGGTATTCCAAATTCCTGCATAGCATTCCATAGACTATTCCTATGGACACTATCATAAGCCTTTTTAAAATCCACAAAAATGTTATGGAGATCTCTTTTATATTCCCAATTTTTCTCGGCTATTTGTCGTAAGATAAATATCTGATCTATTGTTGATCTGTTTTGTCTAAAACCCGCCTGGTAGTCACCTAATATGTCTTCTGAATATGGTTTTAGTCTATTTAGTAATACTGCGGATAGTATCTTATAGCTTGTGGACAGTAGTGATATTCCTCTATAATTTCCACATTGGAACTTGTCTCCTTTCTTAAAGATAGGTATCAATAATGACTCTTTCCAGTCATGGGGTAATTCTTCTGTCCTCCAGATTTTTATTATTAGTTCGTATAGCTTTAGATGTAATGCATGGCCACCTGCCTTTATAAATTCAGCAGCAATTCCATCAGTCCCAGTTGCCATATTGTTTTTAAGTCGTGTGATTACATATAGGATTTCTTCAAATGTAGGTTCTTCAATTTGTGGTTCGCATGTTAGAACCTCTTCCTGTGGGAAAATGTTACTTGGAGCTTCACAATTTAGTAATTCAATAAAATATTCTTTCCATGTGTTGCACATTTCCTCATTGGTATTTATCATATTCCCATTTTTGTCTTTTAAACCATATGTATTTTGTTGGTGCCCTCGTTTCATTGACTTCAGTTCTTTAAAAAATTTTCTGGATTCATTTTTCTGGTGATTAGTTTCCATATCTTTGATTATATTACTCATATATTCTCGCTTCTGCTGTCTGACTATTTTTGTAGCCTCTTTACATTCATTTCTATAATGCTCTTCCTTTTGGATGTTATTGATGTCATTTAACCATACATGTCTGGCATTCTTCTTCCTAATGACAGCTTCTTCACATTTTTGATTGAACCATCTGTTCTTTCTATGCGTGGTTAACACACCGAGACATTCTTCTGCGGTAGACTGAATTGTATTCTTGATGTTCAACCAAGTTTGGTCAACGCTTTCCTCCAAAGGGTTTTGCAGAGTTTCAAGTTTACATTTTATTTCATCTGTAAATTTCTCTTTGACTGTAATGTCTTGCAGTTTTTCTCTGTTATATGTTGGGTGTAATCTTTGTAATTTAGTATAGAAAGTTCTCTTAAGTTTTATTTTAAATTTTGCTCCAACGAGGAAGTGGTCACTGTGGCACTCAGCTCCTCTATAACTTCTGACTTGCTGTATGTTTGATGCATTTCTGTTGTTAATTAAAATGTGATCTATTTGATTATAGGTTCTCTTGTCACATGATTTCCAAGTTTGTTTGTGTATATCCTTTCTTTGTAGTCTGGTACTGCTAATCTGCAGTCCTTTGGCTTCTGCCAGGTTGATGACTCTCCACCCATTATCATTTGAAGTTGTATGTAGGCTTTCCATACCAGCCACTTTTTTATTAGTTTGCTCTTTACCTATTTTTGCATTGAAGTCTCCCAGCACAATCAGGATGTCCTGTTTGGGGGTTTCTTCTATGACATCTTCCAGATCATTATAAAAGTCTTCTTTAATATCATCTTCTTTCTCTTCAGTGGGTGCATGTACATTAATCATCGTTATATTTTTCCATTTACCTTTTATTCGTAATTTACTAATCCTGTCATTAAAAGCTTTAAAGTTTAAAACGTTCCCCCATAACTCTTTTTTTATGACAAATCCTGTTCCTAATTCATGTTTATTTTGGGTGTTTCCTCCATATATTATAATCATTCCATTTTGCTCTATAGTACCCTCTCCTGGCCACCTTATTTCTTGAATTGCTGTTATATCCATTTGATATTCACCCAGCTCCCGGGTTAGTTCTTCGGCCGCTCCAGCTCGATATAGTGTCCGTACATTCCATGTTCCAAATCTCAAAAGTCCTTTAACGTTCCAAGGTCGTTGTCCAGATAAGTCAGTCCGATATCGAGGCTCATGTATTTGTTTCGTAACAAAGAGGGGTTTTTACAAAGGTGGGGATGTTAACCCCACGCTTCAACCCCCAACCTGGAGGACCAGGGTGTTTCTCTTTGTCTGTTCTCTACCCTTTGATCTGTCCGGCTTGGGAGGCCCTGCTGGTAGCTACGCTACCGCCGGCATAGCTCTCAGGGTCATTGAGAAACTCAAGCTCCCCCACCACGACAAGGTGGAAACACCATCGGGGGAGATTTATCTATGAACTTGTATAATTTTTCACCATTTCACATGACTGATAATAATTTTGAAAGCCAGTTTTCAGACCCGTCTACCTAAACCAAGTACGGAGAACTTTTTTTCTTAGCAGCGCAGCAGTACATACTTATTTAACTAAAATACTGTGAAACAAGTTATGGTTTTTTTAAAAGTTAGTATGTAATTATTAATTGCTCACTTTCAGATACAGAATAGTGTAATTGTAGAACAGAAGTAGAAATCAATTATTAGCGAAAGTGACTGCTTAATTTATGCAACAGTTACAAACTTATTTACTTACATTATTGCATGCTATTTAATCAACAAACGAAAGCTGTCGCGATGCAGTGGGTACATCAAGCCAATATGAGTACATTTTCATGAATTGTTCTTTCACTAATGATGAACATTTCACATAACATTTAATTAATATAAATGGGCAGCTATTTTTAACTGTTAATTAGGTTACAGCACATCCTATCGAAGTCTTAAAAGTCGAGTGCATTTTCATCTGAGACTCGGAGACTCATGCTTTGTGCGATGCTTTCGGCAGGCTGTCGTGCGCAAAGAGACCCAGCCATGTGGGGTAAAACCTGGTGCAATAAAGTTGATCCTATCAATACTCTTGACATTCTATCGAAAGAGCATTGTGACCTTTAATTTCCTGATACCAAAACGCACAATAAAATATACATCTTACCAGGTTTGTTAGCAATGTGACAGACTTTTAATGAATAATAAACAATTGGTGGTCATTTTTAATTGTTAATTAGGTCACAGCACATCCTATTGAAAAATAGATAATAGGTCAAGTTAGGCCTCGCCACCCCCGACGCAATGATATATGGTACTATGTTGTCCGTTTAAAATTAAACAAAGCCAGTAATAGAAGGCAGAATTTCTCAGCTCACAATTTACGGGCCACGAAAGGTGTAGATTCCTTTGCACTTCCTGGTTGTAGATCATGACACAAATATATTTAACAGCTCCACTTAGAACTGACCTACAATCTTTGTTGAGATACCGTTGGATTCGTCATATCAAGCTGTATCCAGCTGTGATTGTTTCATAAGTAAAAACGGTAAACCTAATTTTTTTAATATTGACTATCTCATCTCATCATGTTCCTCTTGTACCTTGCAGTGTCGAGGTGAAGTATAAACAGTGGGAGAGTGCCCGCTAATGGGCTTCAAGTATCGATATTCCCATGGACTCTGTTATTCCCTCCGTCCATCGTTTGCGTGGTCAGCCTCTTCCTCTGCTTCCCTCTGGTTTGTACATCATTGCTTGTTGTGGTATACTGTTAGTTAGTAACCTACTTGCATGGCCAAACCATTAGACTTGCTGCCTTCTAATAAATTCTAGTGCAGCTATAACCCCCACTTTAGTCCTGATTTCTTCATTTCTGATCTTATATTTTCTTGATACATTGAGTATTCTTCTCAGGAATCTCATATTGACTATAATAATGCTAATAATAACTCCGCTTAAAATTAACGTAGTCTTCATTGAGATACCGTTGGATTCATCTTGTCAAGCTGTATCTAACTGTGATGATTTCATAAGTAAAAACCCAATTTTTATTATTCTCTATATATGCTAATACTATTAGTACTAGTAGCATGAACCATCAAGATTTTAAATTTGAGTATTTACTCATGAGACCACCACAGTAGATAGGCCTTAAAAATCAAAATGTAATGGTACCTCAATGATGCCTGTATATCACTTCTAAGTGAAGATATTCAGTTTTGTGAAGGTGAGACAAGTTGTGATTTCTCATGCTCCTCACCCGACATTGTAGCTCTTCAGTGTGTCCGTTACCTACACCAGCGATCTGTGTGTGTCTGTGCGTGCGAGACGGTCTCAAACGGTCATATGAAAACTGACTTCAAAAATATGTTCCGTGATGTTAAATGATTACAAAATAGTACAATACAAATAAATTATTATTAATATTTAAAATTGTGTTCACTTTAACTTTAGTAGTTCAAGTTGCATGTTTTGTGTGTTTTGAGTGTTACAAAGTGAAAGTGTACATGCCAGTCCGAACGATATGCGGATGCGCAGCCGCCTTGGCCCATGGCCATGCGTTTCCCCATTCATGAAAAGCACGTCTTCAAGGAAAACGTTGATTTCATCACACATTAAGCTATTCTAGCAATGAAACTTTCCAAATATATGTAAATTTGCATGCAGAACTTGAAAATTCATCTAAAAGTTATGCCTTTCTACTTCTTCTTCTGCGTTCATCCGGAGTTTCTTTTTTTCGGATGTGACTGCGTTGTGCCTGTTTACAGCAGAGCTGTTTTTGCGCCGTTAGGCCGACACATCCGACTTCTGCGGGCATTTGTTGACCGGGTTAACCTACCCAGGGAGTTATGTCTTTCTATTACCAGCGCCTGAAAAAGTTAATTACGGTAAGTATGAAATATAATGTTATTTATATAAAAGATCACGATGATTTCAACCAAGCGCTGTGCACGGAATATTAGGCAAACCTTTCTTTCCTGGAAAACCCAGGATGATGTGTGTTCTTGTCACATGATATTTGAATGAATCAATGACGTCGAAAGAATGCATGGTAAATTAGATAAGAGTTTTCCGGGACAAGGTGAGTCCCGTATATCACTTTTTTGTTCATTTCCGGTAATGGCAAGATGGGACTCGCTACTAATATCGGGTGAATAGCATGAGAAATCGCAACTCGTCTCACCTTCACAAAAATGTGAATATCTTCACTTAGAAGTAACATACAGGCATCGTTGGGGTACCATTAGATTTTGAATTTCAAGGCCTATCTACTGTGGCGGTCTCATTTGTAAATAGTAAATACTCAAAATTAAAATGATGATAAGATAGGGCTCGCTACGGCAAAAGGTTCGGTTCGCCTGGATTGTCATTGTACTGGGCAATAATTAATATAAAACCGAAACGATTCATAACAATGAATGGCTTACCAAGCCTGACATGGAGAAGGACATGTTGACACTGTTGTATAATCTAGGTGTGGAAGATAAGTGTTAGTAGGAGAAAACAGCTAGTGCCCGCACGTGTATCCAACAATCGCCAAACAAAACTTCAGATCTTCTCTTTTCGTTTTCTGACCATTCATTTCCTGTCGGGGGTAAGCTAAAAACATGGACTGGCTCCGAAAAAAATCTCATCTCATCTTGTTCCTCTCGCACGGCTTTATCTCATGTCATCTCATCTTGTTCCTCTTGTACGGTTTATCTAATGTCATCTCATCTTGTTCCTCTTGTAAGCTTATCTCATGTCATCTCATCTTGTTCCTCTTGTACGGTTTATCTAATGTCATCTCATCTTGTTCCTCTTGTAAGCTTATCTCATGTCATCTCATCTTGTTCCTCTTGTACGGCTTATCTCATGTCATCTCATCTCATCATATTCCTCTTGTGCGGCTTATCTCATGTCATCTCTTCTCATCATGTTCCTCGTATACCTTGCGGTGTCGAGGTGGAGTATAAACAGCGGGAGAGTGCCCGCTTATGGGCTTCATGTTATGTATCGATATTCTCATGGACTCTGCTATCCCCCTTCACCCCCCACCCCCCGTCCATCGTTTACGTGGGTCAGTCCGTTTATACTTTATACTTCTTAGTTTTTCAACGAGTAGTATGAAGATCCTCTGCGGGCTTGCTAGGCTGTCGCTGGTTTAGCTAAAAAATCGGACCATTGGGAGTGCGTTCCCAATGGCGAACCATAGCCCCGTTGTAGCCGTCTATAATCGAGCCACGATTTGTTAAGCTTGTAAATAATAAACAGGCCCACCCCTCGCATTAAATAGTTACTGTTAGCAGCTGATCATTAAATCATTTTTATTACAACATACATAATTTAGTCAGCTTGTTTAAAATCTGATGTGGTATCGCTTTCCAAGATATTTTAGTTTTATTTTATACTAGCTGACCCGGCCCGGCTTCGCCCAGTCCCTGGAGGGGATCTATCTATCTATCAGTCTGTCTGTCTGTCTGTCTGCTTGTTTGTCTGTCTGTCTGGCTGACCCGGCCCGGCTTCACCCAGTCCCTGGTGGGGAGCATCTAATTTAATTCATATAAATAGTCATATAAGCTCCCGTTCCGACTATCTGTCTGTCTGTCTGTCTATCTGTCTGTCTGTCTGACCGGCTTCACCCAGTCCCTGGTGGGGAGCATCTCATTTAATTCATATACGTAGTCATATAAGCTCCCGTTCTCGACTATCTGTCTGTCTGTCTGTCTGTCTGTCTGTCTGTCTGACCCGGCCCGGCTTCACCCAGTCCCTGGTGGGGAGCATCTCATTTAATTCATATAAGTAGTCATATAAGCTCCCGTTCCCGACTATCTGTCTGTCTGTCTATCTATCTGACCCGGCGTGGCTTCGCCCAGCTCCTGGCGGGGAGCGTCTCATTAAATTCCCACAGTAACTTAAAAGAATGTCCTTCCACACACCATCCATTATTTTTAATTAAAACTGTTTTTAATCACCTACATGACTGTAGATGACTTCTTTAAGCATAAAAAGATGAGTTACAATGTTATGCATTATGCATTATTTTTATGAAAACTTTGAAAATGCCTTAAAGATTATATCATTATTTATTATAACTCATATGCCTGTAAATAACTATAGACAAAGAGTTTATAAATCTTTGAAAACGATGCAACAATATGACTATAAAGTATATAGAAAGGTTATTAAAAGTTATGCCCCTTGAAATAACTTTTCTAGAGTTAAGTCCCCTTGCTATATAGAAATTATAATGAAAAATGAAATATTAAATTTTAGTAAGTAAGTAGCCGGGAAAAAAAAACTAAAAAACTATGACAGAAAGTTGCACAGGAATGAAAAGAAAACGTGTAGAAAATTTCATCTCAATCGGATGGACCGTTCGCGAACGCATAAAGAACGGACACACATACAGTCTCTTTTATAGATATAGATTGGTGTTCATTACTGTCGGCGTATACGAGTATACACACCTTTACAAGAAGACCTAAAATGTAGTTTTGATATCTGAAACATTTTTTGATTTATAAATCTCTACAATAAAATTTTTACTATGAAAATTGGATCACCATTAAATAAATCACCATAATCCAATAATATTATGGAGCTGTATTTATCGCACCGGGACAACGCCCACAATTACGTTAAATCTTACATTTATATTAAAATTCGTTCGCATTTTATATTAAAATGTATATTGATGTCATATAAAATTCCAGATTACAAGGAGAATTTTTTTTTTTTTTTTAACGGCACCGGTCCCTGGTGCAAAAGGAAAATGTTTATGTCGGTCCGCGAAAGTGAAAAGTTTGAGAAGCACTGCCTTAGGCTACTTTGTTAACATTTCTGCCGTTTATTGAGACCTGGGACATTATTAGTTTTAACAATCTTGTTGTCCAGTGAGCACCGTAACACAGTCACCTTATCTGGGTTGATGTCACAACTCATCTATGTGCACCCGTCGATTACTGTTTTCCCCAACTTTTGCGCCCGGTCTCCCCATTGCCTATAAGCTTTGACATCATCTGCAAATGTCAGTATCCTTCCAATTCCGTTAGTATTTAGGAAAGTATTTTTATACAATATGTCATTAGATTTTGAAAAGTTTCTTACAGATATGTCATTAGTATTTAGAAAGTCGTCTTCTTCGTCCGTCCAATGTGTTTTATTCTGGACTGTTGTTTGTCCATCAAGAATGATGATGACCATTCATTTCATCCAGTGGGGGTTGGGACGCAGAGGTGTTTCCAAGGCACCAGGGCCGGGTTATATACTGGCCAAGACCTATTGACGCGTCCTCGTCGAGCGTCCTGGGCAACAGGTCCCTTCGGGGTCCTGGCTGAAGTCAATAGGATCGCCGATTCCTCCGAAGTCGGAGAGTGTCAGCCTGTATGGCGAGGAACCACCAGTCTGCACACCAATAAGCCAGACATGGGATAACGGATACTCACGCAAAACTCAGGTCCTGTATGACATCACACTGATGTTGGACAACAGGATGCCTTCATCCGACATACAGGACTTTGCGCTGGAGCTCAAGCCAACGAACGCAAGCAAGCAAGCAATCCAGTGGGGTTGAAAGTATGGAGCCATGAGTTCTACGGTGGCTGATAAGGCCTATTTTGGCTTGAAATATTCTTTGATAATGTGGGCAAACAATGCTTGAAGTTCCAGGAGGAGGATCTCCTGCAGTGGTTTTTCTGTCAAGCCTTTTCTTCACAGCTCTTGCTGTCCTGGTTGCCTCATACGTGACTGCACCCTTATGTAGTGATATACGCCACGAATTACGGTCTTTAGCATCAGTCTCCCTGGTGTCAAGATGAATTCCAAAAGCTTTAAGTGAGATTTTCAGAGTGTCTTTAAAACGTTTCCTCTGGCCGCCTTGGGAGCGTTTACCACAACGCAGCTTGCCGTAAAAAAAAAAAAATCGTTTAGGGAGCCTGTGATCTGGCATACGGGTTAAGTGACCAGCCCAGCGAATCTGATTTTTCATTAGTACAGTGTGGATACTGGGCATGGACGCTCTTTCTAGAACTTCAGTGTCTGGGATCTTGTTTTGCCATTTAATCTTCAATATCTTCCTAGGGCAGGCTGTGTGGAAGTGGTCTAATTTCCTAGCATGTTGCTGATAAACAGTTCATGTTTCACAAGCATATAGCAGTGTCGACAATACAACTGCGTTATAGACTTTCAGCTTTGTTTCCAGGCTTATTCCATTTCTGTCCCATACATTCTTGTACAGTCTGCCAAAGGCCACGCTGGCCTTGGAGATTCTTGCATTCAGTTCGTCATCAATTGCTGCAGCTTGTGACACAGTGCTGCCAAGATAGGTGAATGTATCCACAACACTTAGTCTATGACCGTTCACCTTGATATTCGAGACGGTGTGATTATTCCCTGGAGCTGGCTGGTAAATAACTACAGTCTTCTCCAAGTTGATATTGAGCCCAAAGTCGGCACAGGCATATGAGAAAGCTGAAACATTGTGTTGCATGTCTGCCTCTGAGTTGGCATATAGAGCGCAATTATCAGCAAACACCAGTTCTCTGACGGTGTCGCTGTTAGTTTTGGTTTTGGTTTTCAGTCTTCTGAGATTGAACAACTTTCCATCCATGCGGTAGTTGATGTCTATGCCTATGTCATTGTTCTCGAAGGCATTCGTCAGCATAGCTGAAAACATGTGACTGAACAGTGTTGGTGCCAGCACACATCCTTGCTTCACTCCATTGGTGACAGGAGAGGGCTCAGATAGTTAACCAGTGTCCTGTACTCTTGCCTGCATACCATCATGAAATAGCCTTACGATTTGGACAAACTTTTGTGGACAGCCATATTTCACCATAATCTTCTACAGTCCTTCTCTGCTCTTCTCTTCTTGGTAAGGTCAATGAAAGTGGAGAACATTTCAGAGTTCTCTTCCTGACATTTCTCTTGCAGCTGCCTTGCAACGAAAATCATGTCAACAGTTCCTCGTTCTTTTTTTGAAGCCACATTGACTCTCAGGAAGAAGACCTTGATCAAGATGGGCGTGAGGCGATTGAGAAGAATTATGGCGAGTATCTTCCCTGCGACTGAGAGCAAGGAGATGCCTCGGTGGTTGTCACATGATTGACGGTTTCCTTTACGTTTGTAAAGGTGGACTATTGACGCGTACCTTGAAATCTTGTGGCATGATCTCGTTCACCCATATGTTTGTAAAGACTTGGTGAAACTGCTCTATTAGGACCGGCCCACCTGCCTTGTATATCTCTGCTGGGATGGATTCAGAACCAGGCGTCTTTCCACTGGAAAGTTGCTGGATGGCTTTGTTTAGTTCCATTATAGTTGGCAGGTCATCAAGTGTATAAATTAGTGGGAACTTGAGGAGGGCAGTTGATGGTTTTATCATCGAAGAAGGAAGTTGCATTTAAGATGTTGCTGAAATGCTCTGCCAGGCATTGAAGGATTTCTTTCTTATCGGTGACCAATGTTCCCTCATCTGCACTGAGGAAGGGAACTATGGCTGATGATGTAGGACCATAGACCGCTTTCAGTGAGTCGTAGAAGTTTTTCATATCATGTCTGTCAGCAAAGCCTTGAATTTCATCAGCTTTGTTGCTCAGCCAGGAGTCCCGCATGTGCCGAAGTTTCTGCTGCACTACTCTCCGAATGTTGTTGAAGGCATCTTTTTTTTTTTTTTTTATGTTGACTTCGGGTCGTTCAAATGTGCCTTGAGGAGAAGATGTTTCTCGGCCAACAATTGGTTAATGTCTTCAGAATTTTCATCAAACAATTTTTTATGCTTTCGGGGGGATGGACCCAGGATTTCCATAGCCGTGTTGTAAATCTTCTTCTTCTTCTATGCGTTCATCAGGAGTGTGTTTTGTTTTTCCAGATGTGATTGCGGTGTGTCTAAGTTATGCGCCCTTGGGCCGAAACCCGTAGGCCAACACATCCGACTTTAGCGTGCTTTTTTTTTTGACCAGGTAGCATTCATGGGAGACTCTAACTTTTGCGGTACCGTCCACAACCCAGCTGGCCAAGTTGGAACGGTCGAAGACTTAACGGTCATCCCTCAAAGGAAGGCAGGGGCAGTCCATGGCATTTTCCACCATCCGGGGTGGCTTCCATAATTGCAGGGCCGACACATAGCGCCCTGGTACTGGGCTCACCGAGGGAATCGTCACGTCCTGCTCATGGCTGCTTTAATTCCTCACTTCAATATATTGGGCATTTCGTTCGCCCCGGGCCGTTCCCGCACAAACCAGACGGTCTGCAGTTGGTATCCACTCAGCGAGTTTCGATTCGGACATGTGCTTGTCGTTGTGCCCGTCAGAACTGTTCCAGACACGTCGGACATTCGGAAAACTACCTAGTCAGAGCTGTTCCGAACAAGAGCGGCATTCGGAAACTAGGTAGCTGTTCCTAGCACGAGGGAAGACTAGTTAGAGCTTTTCCGGCCACGAAAGACATTTCACTCGGACGTAATTGCGTAGTGCCAATTTTTATTTGCCGCCCAGTAGGCTGGCACTTCCGTCTTCGGCGGGTATTTTTAATGAAGTTAGCCTTCCTCGGGTTTCGAGGCAAGTTAGACTCTTATTTCGACTTCCACTCAGCAGGCTTTTGCTTCGGGCTGCCACGTAATGGATTCGCTAGCCAAGCGTTCCATTTCGTGTCAACGAGACAATCTTCCACCTTTGACTACACTCACTCCATGAGTACGGTTACAGACTTTCATCGGAACGTGCGACCGAGGTGTTTTTCCACCTTTTAGTACTCGCTCACGAGGTAGGCTACATGTGCTGCCGGCTCAGCACCTTACCTCCGTGCGTCTGTGGGCGAGAAACGGCCAGGCCCTCTCATCCGGGGATCCCTCATATCCCCCAGCTAAGAGCCTTTGATCGAGTATCTGCACCAAGCATGTAGCGTGCTCAGCACCTCACCTCAATTTTGATGTAGGTAAGTCGGCCAGGCTCTCACATCCGAAGGTTTATGGCTTAGAGGCCATACCCCTCGGCTGAGAGCCTTAGAGGTTGTATCCGTACTGAGATTATTGGCATCGTTCGCCTGATTTAGACTGCTATCCTCAGTCTACCTGCAGGGCAGCAGGTTGTGTCTCTCTTAGTCTGGTTCCTATCCCAAGAGCTGTCCAATATGTAGTTAATATCCATCGGCACAGCGCTTGGGGTCAGTGGGACACTCAAGCTCCCCCACGACGGCAAGGTGGAGACACATCGGGGGGGGGGGGGGCGTGTTGTAAATTATGTCCTTTAGGGCTCTCCACTCTGTTTCCGCATCCTGTTTAGCTGCAGCATTTGGCTTGAGGCGGTCTTACAGCATGTTTTCAAACGACAGCTGCATTTTTCTGCTATTTAGGCTGGTGACATTTAGTTTTTTTGTTTTGTTTTGCATTTTTATCCCTTGAGGACGCCGTTGTGGTTTGATGTGTATGTTTATTTTCGAGATAATGAGACGATGGTTTGTCCAACATTCGGCACCACACATGGATTTTGTCACCCGAACGTCTTGTCTGTCACTCCTCCTAACGATGACATAGTCAATGAGGTGCCAGTGTTTCGAGCGAGGGTGCATCCATGATGCCCTATTTCTTGTGGGAAGACGGAAAATTTTGTTGGTGATTAGGAGATCGTGTTCGGCACAGGTCTGAAGGAGGAGGAGCCCATTGCTGTTACAATTTCCGACTCCGCACTTTCCAATGATGCCACTCCAAGAGGCGATGTCCTTGCCTACTCTGGCATTGAAGTCCCCAAGGAGTATACGTTTGTCTCCTTTGGGAACGGATATTTATACGTTGTGCAGGTCTTCATAGAACTTGTTTTTTGGCGTCATCTTCATTTGTCATGGTTGGTGCGTAGACACTCACGATGGTTGCATGTTGCTTTCCTTTCAGCAGGGGTAACTTAATTAGTCATAAGCCTGTCATTTATAACCTTCGGAAATTCAGCTAGTTTGCCAACCAGGGCCGACTTAATGGCAAATCCCACACTGGATTGGCGTCTTTCATCGCTTTTCCTTCCACTCCAAAAAAATGTGTATCCGGCACCTACTTCACAGATTTGGCCTTCTTCTGCAAGTCGTGTCTAACTCAAGGCTGCAATGTCGATGCTGTACCTGCCCAGCTCTCTCCCAATCAGTGCTGTTCGTCTCTCTGGGCCTGACACATTGTCTCTATCAAGTAGGGTGCGTACATTCCAAGTTCCTATTGTCAAGGGAATATGATTTGCTCTTTTAGCTTTACCTGTTTTTACTTTGTTTGTATGTTGACCTCATATCGGGTACCCACCAACTGCGGCTAGCTGGTTAGGTAATGATGGGGAAGACAATGTATAGGGCACCTTTTCTAGCCCCTTCATCATGCTATGGAGGTGAGCAATGCTTTCCTATAGAGGGCTGCTTAGTCACTCAGTGGGCTGCCGAATCCCACTGCTGCTCGGGTCAGTAGAAGAGACCATTTGGCCTGAGTCGCCTGTGTGCAGGTCTGCGACTACGGCTGCCAGCGTACCCACGCCTGCCGCTCGCCCATCGCCACAGGGCTTGAAGGTGATATATGAAGTTGGATGAATAATGACTTGCGTGATGAATTGGATTAAAGTGAGGAAGAGTTGCGCAATTCGTCGACCTCACTCTCTCGCCTGTCCATCGGCAAGACGACTGGAGACGAATACAGGTGCAGTGGATGACCAGGGCGCTCTACGTGCCTAGCCGTGCTCATTACGTCCCACAACGCTTTGCAGGTAAACACTGTCTTGTCCGTTGCATCATCAGTGATGTCATTCGCGCAGTCTGCCGAATCCCGTCTTCACATGCTTGGTAGGCATATCCTAGTTTACAGCTTGGTTTGACACTAAATCGGCAACCCACGCCTGGTTTAGCCAGCCTCTCACAGCTGATGCCCGGGGAGTGGCCGCTGTCGCATGCTGACAGCTACTAGGAGCCACAGGAGTGAGCTGGATGTCAGGCCTGGACAAGTGGGGGATGAGTCCTGAAGAGGACATGAGAGTCATCCTTACCAAAGGTACCACCCCCCCCCATTCTGGACTAACTACATTATGTCAGTTTACTGCAGAGCTGTGATATTTGAGCCATTTGCCTGGTACATCTGACTTCTTTGGCCACTTGTTGACAAGGTTATCCATCTCGGTTGTTTCATATGTTTCATGGTCTTGAAGTGAAGATGTGTTTTGTTTTAAAGAAAACTGTCGAGAATATCCTGGACTGTGGGGAAAATAAATGCTGAAGTACTGAGGGTTGCAAGTGTTACAAAAACCAATGATCAAAACCGTCTCAAATCAACAGAAGAAGTAGAATAAATAAATTTGCCTTATGAAGGAAAATATTAAGTTAGTCAAAGAAAGACTAAGACTTAAACAGCTGGACAACAAATGATAATATCAGCAATACCAAATGAAAATGACAGAGGGCTGAAATGTCATGATCGCCAGTGTCTGCTCCAGACTAGTTAGTTGCATATCCTTTACAGGATGTAGCAGTCAACCCCAGCATTTGTTAGCTGTTTGTGATTCCTGGGAAGTTTATGTTCAGTAGTTTGTCATTGCTTTCTGAATGACCGGTACTCACACCGCTGTTTGGAAACCAATACCAGGTGGTCTGCTTCCAAATCGTCTGCAACTGTGTTGCTCGAGACTCAGTCAATCAATCAATCATGTGCTATGCCGGACAGCGTGGGCGGTCATGACTCGCCATTTCACTCGATCACCAGAGTCATGGATCAGCTCAGTGTTTCTGTCTCGTCCATGCCACGTGGCCAAGCCATCCAGGTATTTTCCTCTTGGTCTGTTCCCCTCGATCTTGCCAGTTGTCACTAAGTTCTCCAATCCCTTTCTTCTCATATCCAGAGGATCTTCATACTGCGCGTTGAAACACTAAGAAGTATAAAGTATAAACGGACTGACCCACGTAAATGATGGAGGGGGGGGGGGGGGGAACAGAGTCCATGAGAATATCGATACATAACATGAAGCCCATAAGCGGGCACTCTCCCGCTGTTTATACTCCACCTCGACACCGCAAGGTATACGAGGAACATGATGAGAAGAGATGACATGTCCAAAAATGTTTGACTGTCTTCGTCTAATTTCTCTAATCAGTCTAAGATTTTCATTTGTCTCCTGTAGTACTTGGTCATTGGTTTTTCTATCTGTCCATGGTACTCTTTGCATTTTCCTCAGAAACCACATTTCTGTAGTCATCAAATGATTTTCAGCTTGACTGCACATTGTCCAAGTTTCACATCCATGCAAAAGAACAGGCTCTATGTACCCCCTCAACACACTTTTTCTCGTTTCAATTGACATCTTTTTATTGTTCAGAATGTTTTTCATCTTGCTAAAGGCTACTTTTGCCATGGCGATTCTTGTTCTAATCTCTTCAAGGCATCTCCCATCAGATGTTATGACTGTTCCGAGATAATTTTATCGATTCACTTGTTGAAGAATATTCCCATTTACTTGTATATTACATTGTGGTACTTCGTTCTTCCTAGTGACGACCATAACCTGTGTCTTCTTACAATTTAATTCCAACCCCCGAGACTAGTCACCCGAAAAAGAAGACAAATAATACAAGTAACATCAAAGTATTCTGTATCTGTTTAATGACACAATGATTGATTCATTATAGACAAACCCCTCCCCATAGTTGGATGAATGTAATGCAGCAACGTTCCTGTTCCCAGCTAGGGATCATGCTGCTATTTAAATAATTATTTCCTTCTTTCACTTTCAAATACAGGTGAATGTATGCCATGTCATACGGTGCAAATAACAGACATGACAAACTGTAACCATCAAGAAACAGGATGAAAATAACATATGACATATTTTAACTCACAAGAAACAGGATGCAAATAACATGATATATTGTAACTGACAGGAAAAAGGATGCAAGTAACAGGTTGACATATTGCAACATAAGAAACAGAATACACATAACAAAGCATAACATTTTGTCACTCACAAGAAACAGGAAGCAAGCAATATGCGTAACATATTTTAGATCATATGAAGCGGATAGATAAAAAGCCTGAATAATAAATTATTTATTGTAACTCACAATAAATGGATACAAACAGCATGCATAACTTATCATCATCATCAAGTGTTTTGTCAGCTGTTATAGACGTTCAAGTTTCTCTACAGAACTTGGTCTTTGGGGTTCTGGATCAACTCTGCTCCATGCCATCATCTCAGTTCATCCAGCATCATTTCTCTTGGTCGCTTCTGCTTCTCTTCTCCTTGATTTTTCCAGTTGTCATGATGTTCTCCAGCGCTTCTCTTCTTATCCTATGACCAAAGAAGGCTGTTTGTCTCATTCTTGTTGAATATAATATTCTAGTTCCATTAGCCTCTTTCAGGCAGTTGTTAGTTACTCTGGCAGTCCAAGAAATTTGCAACATTCATCTCAGCAACTATATCTCTATTGCTACCAAGTTCTTCCTAACTTGACATTAAATATGGCAGCAGCAGCAACAACAACAAAATAATCCCAAAACAGGAATATGGGTCTGTGAAGTGTTAGGACCATCGCATTTGTAGGCCTGAATACACGAAGGATATTCAGTCTGCTCTGATAAGGGCCAAAAAAACCCAAAAAAACAACAACAGAAGTTTCGCACATTAAAAATTCAATGGTAGCTGGGAATCGCAAAGGGTAAGCGATAAGGCTATGGACCAGACAAAACTGTTAGGAAAGACAACCTAGCCACAAGGAGGTGGAGCCATTACACTGGATGGGGTCTGTCTAGAGCAGTGGTTCTCAACCTTTTTTGGCCTGTGCCCCCCTTCACCATATTTTTAGGACGTCATCCCCCCCCACCATATTTTTAGAATGTCACCCCCCCCCCCCCCCCCTTTTCGTATTTCCTCCCTAAAAATTTCCCCCTGCCCCTACACAGTATATGTAATAATTGAAGCTAAATTTAATAACACATACTAAAACAAGTCTAGACATCTACATAAAACGTGATTTGTGGATCTACTTACGTTATAAAATGAATTTCAGAAGGGTGATACGTACAGAACTGTAAAGTATGAAGGGAAAAATAATATCAAGTAATCAGTTCTTGTATTCACGCAGTCTAGAAATAATCTTAATTCCCTCCTGGAAAACCTAAAATTCCCCCCTTGCCTGGAGGGGGTAGGGGAAAGAAAATTCCCCACCGGTTGAGAACCACTGGTCTAGAGGAAGCAAACCTTACACACAAGCATGAGAAGTCTGACACACAGACATGTTAAGTGCTTAACTGGGTGTGGCCCACTCCTCTCAAAAGAAGTAGAACATACTTTTTAAATGATATAATTATATCATTTTGGAGATAAATGTCTCAATCTAAATAGCTTAAGTTGCTGAATCGTTTATTTAGTTTTGTGGATATCTTAATTATTACAATGTGAGTTTAAAAAGTGTTCAACAAAAACACTTTAAAGATGAATTAAAAAACAACACACAGCTTTAAAACATGAAAATATAATTGTAACAATTTTATATGTTCAACATATTTCCATTGTTCGAAAAGGTCATTTCCTGTGGCATTAAAAAATATGTATCTGATTTGGATGAGTTACAGCATTAAAACTATTCTTTCACTAACTACAAAAAGATGGACATTGTCAGTGATGTGTAACCCCAATGGATAAATCATAGAGCTGCCTTCAGTGGCTTAAGTTAGTAATTAAGTTAATAAATATGCGATCGAGAATTACCTAAAACAGTTTCATGCAACTCTCATCTGATGACGTTTACTTTTATTTTTGCTAGTTATCAATGATTATCAATTTTCTCAAAATCCCGTCTTCATACAAATGTGAAAAAATATTTCCCTCCTTTATAACATCATGTAAATGAAATTTAAACATGATGCTCCGATTCACAAGTGTAGAAATGCTTCTTTTTATAGTCCATGCCATCTGGCATTGGTGATCATGTCTGACAATAGCCCTATGTCTCGTGTTTTTGCCAGTCATTTCTTATATGAATGTACCTTTTTGTTATGATGTCAAATTGTTGGACATCTTCTGTCTTGGTCTTCCCCTGCCTATCCCGTTCTCAAACTTTCCTGTTGTGATGTCATACTCCATTTTTCCCCTTCTCATAACATGCCCAAAGAATGTGAACTGTCTTCTGATGTGAGTAACCAGTTCTCTTTGTGAGTTCACTTTCATGATATCTTCTTTGCTCCTCCTGTCCATCCAGTGTTCTTTTAATTCTTCTGCAAAACCACATCTTTGATGCTTCCATACAATTCCTTACTGGTTTGTAATTGTCCATGACCTGCTTCTGTACATCAGGATTTGCTTAATAAAGTTCTTGAGAGCTCTTGTCCTCAACTTGACTGACAAAGATAAATTGTAGAGAATGTTTTTCAACTTGTGAAATGCTGGTTTTGCGTGGGCTATTCAATATTTATCTTAACTTCCTTCATACATCTTCTATCTTCTGTTATTAAAGTACCCAAATACACTGAATACCAATATGAACACAAAAGTAAAATCTATGTTCAAATGTCTGTATCTTTCTAAAAATCATCTTTCACTTTCAAGTCTTCATTTGTCATTGCTGAGCCAGGAGGTCTTGTTTGAAAAAACTGGGTTTTCCCTATTCTTTTCCCCATGAACTGCATAAATTGAGGCATCAAAGCTGGAGTACGAAGATGAAGACCTATTTTCCCTGGCGTGTAAGCTTTAATCAGGACTTGGTCATCTTTTCTGAGTCTTACGGAAACCCATCCTGTGAAGTGTACATTTGGAATTTTCAGTAGGAGACATTGTAGGACTAATAAAACATATATCTTGACAAAAAGTTAATCCAACATAGTAATACCGAAATACTCTAGCGAAATAACCTAACTAAACAATATCTATAGAAATCAACTTACATTACTAACATAGCAAAATAAACTGAAAACAGGGAGATATGGAATGATTGCAATAATTAAATTGCCGAATGGCCTTACAAGAATAACAGATGCATCTCCTTCACAAGATGTTGCAATCAACTCAGTATTTATAGTAAGTAAGAAAATCCAACCAACACAAACTGCTGCCGTCTGTTGCAATTGCTGATAACAGTTCTTCATCTTCTTCTTCTGCGTTCATCCGGACTTTTTTTCGGACGTGATTGCGTTGTGCCTGTTTACAGCAGAGCTGCGTTCTTGCGCCGTTAGGTCGACACATCCGACTTCTGCGGGCATTTGTTGACCGGGTTAACCTTCCCAGGGTTTCTTAGGACGTTTGACTCTCACTGTTGTGGTGTTATCCCCCATCCCAGCTGGTCCATATAGAACAGCCAAAGACATCCTGGTCAGCCCTCAAGGGAAGGCAGGGGCAGACCATGGGCATTCCCCGCCATCCAAGGAGGCTTTCATACACACAGCGCTCTGGTACTGGGCTCACCCAAGGAATCGTCACGTCCTGCACATGGCTGCTTAGCCTCACTTCCGTATATTGGGCCTTCCGTTCACCATAGGCTGTTCTTCCGGAAACCAGAAGAATGCAGTCTGCAGATGACATCCACACAGTGAGCTTTCGATTCGGACTTTCCACGTAATGGATTTGCTAAGCAAACAATATTCCATTTTGTGCCACTAGGACACTTTTCCCACCTTTTATGAAGCCCACACTTTTTTTGGAGCTTTTGGTTCGGACTTTCCACGCAATGGATTTGCTATCCAAGCAATATTCCATTTCATGCCCCTGGGACGCTTTTGTAACCAACATACCTGTGGTATGAAGTGTGGCAGTCTAAGTACTTCTTCATGCACCTTTAGATGTCAACCTGAATGTAGTTAAAGTAAGCTGCGGTCAACTTGAGCTTGTTGATATCTCCATAGAGCTTGTCCTCAAATGAAGCAGGTGTGGGCCAAAATATCTTTCTCTGTTCTGCATATATTGGGCACTCCTGCAGAAAATGTCTAGCTGTCATTTTACCAGTTCCACAATTGCATTCATCGGTATCTCATTTTTTGTATAAGTGGTATTTCAGCCTATTATGTCCAGTGCGGAGTCTGAAGATTGCTACTTGTTCTCTTCGGTCGAGTTTGTAATATGCATCATCCTTCTGCTGGCCTGGATGCTCTGATTCCCATTTGGTTCCATAAGTGCTTTTTACAAACCTCTTTGCCTCATTATAGGTTATGTCTATGTCAGGCTGTGGAAGTCGTCCACCCTCTTTTGCTAGTCTGTCAGCCTCTTCATTTCCAGGTATACTGCAATGTGATGGGATCCACTGTATTACAACTTTTTTGGATTTCTGGCATAGACCATGGAGTGCTGCTCTTAGGTCAGCTAGTTCTGTGCTGTTTTTGCTCTTCAGGAACTAACAGTTCAATGTGCAATGAGAATAATCTGTTAACCAGTGACAATAGGCATGGACATCTAACTCCTGTCCTTATTTAAAATGTATCTGTTAGTTATCCCCCATGAAGAACATTTCATTTCATGTCATTATATGGTGCCTTCATTAAGTTAGTGATTTTCTGTGGAATCCCATTGTGCCTTAATTTACAAAGGAATTCCTTATCAATGCTGTCAATGGCCTTTTAATAGTCCCCAAATCCAATATAAAGTGGGATTTAGTTCAGCTTTGCTCTATTATTATACAAATGTGACTAACTGGTTGATTGAAACCCTGCCTTTTCATACCTTAGTTGTTTGTCAGCGGCATCTCTTAATCTTCTCAGAATGCTCTTGCTTAATATTTACCCTGGAACTGACGATAACATTAATACTCTATAATTTATGCATTTCTGCTGGTCCCCTCCTCTTCCCTTGACAGCACCACCAGATATCCTTCTCTCCAGTCTGCTGGTATTTCTTCAGTGCCTCAGATGCAGCCAAATAATTTGTGAAGTTGTTCACTGTTCTCATTAATATTGTTTTTTGAGCTATGATGTTCTTTACAATAGTTCTTAGAATATGTCACGATTGCTTTCTGTGACAGCAGTTCCCATTCAGGGTAGGCTATCCTAACCATTGTCCCTGTAATTGCATCCTATGTTAATGACATTACTCCAAGATATTACAACCTATTGCAATTTTTAAAGTTCAATAAAACCAAAGACATCCAATATAAAATGCTGTATTGGCAATTAATATGAAGCGATGTAGTTATAGACAGTAGAGGTGTGCTATTTTGAGAAGAATGCTAAGCATATCTTGGACCCCAAAAAAAACTAACACTGAAAAGTTAACATCACCAGGCGTTATTTTAACACTCACAAAAGCCATAAGGAAAAAAGACAAATGAAATTAATGGAACAATATAATAACAGAAAATGTGAAATAGAGAAATTAGCCCTATGTGGGCAATTAAAATATGCAAGTGAGGCAGAGAAAGATATGGGAAGCTTAACCAGTTGAGCAATAATAATATAAGCAGCATCAACTTCATCACAATATTAGATAGAATACAGGATTAGAGAGGCATGATCGCCAATGTCTGCACTTGAAGAAGAAAGAAGAAGAGGATCTAGTTACAGCAGAACTGACAGTTATTTTTCTACCACACATAATAAAACAAACAATATTGCAGCTAATATTACCTAAAGAAGACAACTGGATGTCTGCTGAAGCAATACGTCTGCCAGCAGTTTCCACTGTAAACTCCTTCCAATCAAGGGCTGGAAGCTTTGACAGTCGCTCTTCATTCCCTATAGGTAACTACAAGCAGACAAGATGTACAATAAATTACCTTATGTATAAAAGGTAACAATTATCCTATAACAAATACAGCTAGGTGTGATAGGATTACTTCACATAAACTAGTCACAGTAATATGTGGTGCAGTGACTAGATCTTTTTTCCTGCCCAGAGAAATTATACGAGGACAGATCAACCCCAGGGCAGATTTAAGCTAGAAGACAATTGTTCTGCAACTAAAGACGAAAAGTTGACTGCAGCAATACTAATCAGGTACAACTATCCACTAGTGTGTCACAGCTAACAGACTTACACACAGACCTGTGGTTCCCAAAGTGGACCACCCAAGAGCCAGTTGGAACATGCAAGGGGGCTTTGAACTTGCATTAGACTTAATAATCAGAAAGAGGTGCGTACATGTGTACATGTCGGCATAAGGGATTTAGTGATGCGGCCTAGGAAACAGCAGCCCAAAACAGTTTGGGAACTATTGATATAGATTATACAATTTCTAAAGAAATGTTTGAACTTACCCTGGCCAAGACCTTGACGTACAAAAATATGGGTCTAGCATCATATGCCCAATAAGCCTTAAGGTGCGTAAAATGGTCCTCTACCGTTACTTTCTAAGACTTTGAAGCATCTCTCCAATGTGTGACCTAACGAAAGATTAAGATTTTCAGTCTTGCTAACATTCCAAGGATTGTGAGAAGTACCCGGCTTTGCACACCCGGCTGGATTCTGTGTTTGGAGAGGTAGAGAGAAGTCTGCAATACAGATCCTGTGGAGATGGTACTCCAGTACCATGCCAGGTGGAAAGTCTCTGCACCAGCCTCTACCTGACAGATGCAAGACCTTTTCAGGATGTAGGCAACTTGAACATCAATGCACCAGACTCAAGAAAAAAAAACATCCCTTATTTATAATTTTCTTTTATATTAAAAAAGTATAGCATTCAAGTACGGATAAAAATGTGTGAATCATAAGCAGCAAATACTTCAGCGAAAACAAGAATTAAAAGCATATGATCACAAACTTAGTGGAACATGAATACTCTACCTCCTCAAAGATCCACAGCATCACATTTCATCCCATGGAAAAATTCATGAGCTACATTATTTGGCAACTGAAATAATTTAAGTAGGAGGTTTTTTATTGCCCATTCTGGTGCTTGAATTAATGACTGCTATCAGAATTATCATGTAGCAGTTCCTTTGCAGAATGTCACTCATCAAAACTCACTGGAAAGATTGTCACTCCTTCACAATTCTTCCGCAGTATGTATTCTTTTCATGCCGAGGATGTTCTTGAATATTCTATGTCCACCTATGTGTTGGTGGACCTCTGCCTCATCTTCCAGGAACCATGCCTTCCATGACTGTTCTTTCTAAACCATTGGGACATTTAATTATCGTCAAAGCATTTCAGTTTTTAAAGATCAGAAAGCTGCTGGTCCAGAAGATTTCCCAGTATGAAAGTCAACATATATATATATATATTAACTGAACCACCGCATGCATTATTTAACAAAGTCTGTGAGACCGCAGAAAAACTCGCAGATTTAAGAGAAAGATATCTGATGAAGCTGCCAAAAAAAGGGGACCTGCAGGAGTTTGAACATTATAAGTAAAAAAAAAAGTAAAGTAACCTTTTACTCATCTGAAGGCGTATAATCTTATATGCCAATTGGCAATCGGTAGTGATGTAGTCTACATCACACTGGCCACCTTTACTTCCCAAGACATTATTGGTACCCATTATGGGCTCTCTCTCTTACACACCCACAGACAACCTCACACACCCACAGACAACCTCACACACCCCCAGACAACCTCACGCACCCACAGACAACCTCATGCTGCACCCATCACAATGTTCAGAATGTACCCCAAAAGTAGCAGTCCCAATGTTCTCATCATAGAACTGGTCGGCTGCATCAGTGGCAACAACATGTATAGGAATGGCTGGTCCAGCATGAACTGCAAGCAGCAGAAGATCTTCTCCCTGTAGATCACACAAAAAAGTTGTCAGGTTACAGAAGAGTTTGACCATATTTCAGCTCTAGTGTGCACAAATAGTTGTAAGAATACGCAAATGTAAGAAAATATAAGTTTGATCATATTTTGGCAATAGAGCACACAAAAAATTAAAACACTACACAAGGATTTGAACATATTTCAGCTACAGTGCACACAAACAGTTCTAATAACACACAAGAGCATGACTGTATTCCAACTGTAGTGGACACAAAAAGTTGTCAAAATACACTGCAGTATTACCATATTTCAGATGTTATGCTGCCTTTCATCTCCCAATGACACAAGGTCCTCAACCCACTCTTACCATGCCTTATATAGGCTTGTTCATGCATGGCTGGATTCTACAGCTAAAGTTGTCTACAAGATGATGTAGCCAATGCCATGCCAACCCTCCTTAATCACCTCTTACGACATGCAGGGTAGATTACAATGTTTCTTTGCTTTCAGAATAGTGAATTTAAATACAGAAGCCACAAACAATGTGTTGCATGATTTATTGTCTGGCATATTTTGCTGCATCTCCTCAGTGCATGGCCATAGCATGAACAAAGGAAAAGAAAAAGCGTTGTGTATACTGTATTTGATGAACAATAAACAATTGCTCAGATGCAGCGAAATATGCCAGGCAACAAATCGTGCAACATATTGTTTGTGGCTTTGGTGTTTAAATTCTCTGCTTTGCTTACGGGCCATAATGCACACAAAAAATTGTCAGAACACATTAGTTTCTCAATAATTCAGCTATAGTGCACACAAAACGTTGTCAGAATGCTGCACAAGAGTTTCTCCATATTTTAACTAAAATGCACAGAAAGTTTTCTTCTTCTTCTTCTACTCATCTCATCTCATCATGTTCCTCTTGTACCTTGCGGTGTCGAGGTGAAGTATAAACTTCGTGAGAGTGCCCGGTTATGGGCTTCGTATATCGACATTCTTCTTCTACATCCATCCATTATTTTTTGTTTTGAACGTAATTGCGCCCACAGCAGAGCTGTGATATTTGTGTGTTTTGGCCAACATACCCCATTTCTTCAGGCATTTATTGACCGGGCTAGCCTTCCACAGTGTATTGTAGGACACTCCACGGTCTCAAATTTGTGATGTCATCTTTGTCCCTCCATCTATAATAGTTAGTTAGTTAGTCGACAGATCTTCCTCATTGCACATTGAACCATTCAGTCCATAAGTGCTCGGATCCCCTCCTCAGCAAATCCCGCAGCGTATAGCGGCTAACAACGCCAGTTCTGTGTTGGTTTATCAATCTTCTTTGGCTTCCTGTATAGTGTTCTTGTTTGGCCACCCCTCTTTTAATTTGCTGTTCTCGCAGTCTGGCCATGGTTGTAGATTCACAGTCATCACTTGGTTCACGCAAAAGTCTTACTTCTCGTAGAGCATTCAGAATGTCAGCCTGGTCCATGGCGCGCCTGCCCCCCACAGTAGCCTCACCTGCGAGCTTGTCAGCCCGCTCATTTCCTTGTACTCCCACATGTCCTGGCACGAAGATGAAACTAATCTTTGCCAGCCGAGACCGCTCCAGAGGCAGCAACCATTCTCTTCAGACCGACCCCTCTATCCTCTTGATCATGTTCATTGAGTCGCTAAGGAAACATGCCCTAGTGAATGTCTGTGTCTCGAGCCATGTTATTGCTTTACTTACTGCCATGACTTACATAGTCAGGCTACTTGTGGTTTCAGTGAAAGCACCAGTCTTCCTTCACAATTCTCCCTCCGACCCGAGCTGTAAAGGCCCATAAGCTTCTCACATGTCGGACGACCGACCCATCTGTGTAGATGATAGCATCACCGTCTAGCGAATTCTCGAAAATCAACACTTGTACTTCAGCTTCCACAGCAGCCGGATTTTCTTGTCTGCATTTTCTATCTAGTTGGATGCAAACTGAAAAGGATGTGCAGAAATCTGTTGGCACTTGTACCCACTCTTCGCCAGGTTCTAAGTCCTCAAGTGAACACACCGGTTGAAGAATCTCTTCGGCTTGACCCATTCATGACCGCCCTCTTTTTAACCTGCTGCCCTTCACCTTCATAATTTCACTATGCAGTGGACGTTGTGTGTTCCACCTCCATCTATAAGTGATGCCCTAGCTTGCTCGTCAAAAATACCTCACGCATGCTTGTCAGCCCTCAAGGGAAAACAGGGGCAGACCATGGTCATTTCCTGCCATGCAAGCAGGCTTCCATAAGTGCAGAGCCAACATATGATCCTCTGGTACTGTGCACACCCAAAAAATTGTCACGTCCTGCACGTGGTTTTAGCCTCACATCCACATACTGAGCCTTCTGTTCACCCCAAGCTACACCTTCAGAAACCAGAAGAATGTAGTCCACAAGACTTGGGACTTTGATCATCCCCCACACAATGAGTTGTTGGGACTTTCCATCAAAAGAATTTGCTAGCTCAGCAATTTTCCATTCGAAGGTCACTAAGGCGCTTTGTGAGATAGTACAATAGTTGTTACATAGTTGTACATTTCCTTTCTTTGGGAGAGATGTGTAGATTGTTCTCTTCCATGCTTTGGGCCAAACAGTGCTACATCTTCACACCCTGTGTATAATATATACAGAAGGTGGTTTACCTCCTGCCTAGATTATTATTTAGACTCCTCAACCATCAAGATAACTTAACACACGCAATCGGAACATAAGCCCTTCTAGTTGTTTCCCTTATTTGAGAAACCTAGATCACCAACAATCCACTAATGCAGGATCTGGCAGGAGACATACCAGTCAGGGTCATGAATTTATATTAAATCTACACCATGATTTGTATCCAGTCTCCTGGAATCAGAGGTGGAAGCCATACCTATAAACCACACGTCAGTGTTGCCAAATGTCCTTACTTAAAGCCAAACTTGAATGTCCGATCACAATGATAGATTTATTTCTTAATATTACAAACATCATGACACTACAAATTCACAGATGTTCTGTCCACCTCACAGAAGTCAACGTATGCATAGGCTAAGTTAAATGTTACAGCCAAGAGGATCAACTTCACTGCGCCAAGTTTTACCCCCTCTGGCAAGCCGCCTGTTAACAGCAACAGACTAAACTCCAGCGATGACACCAGGTGTCTCCATAAAAAAAAAATGCACTTGTGGTCTGAACAACACAGTTCGAACCCATAACTTTCAGCATGAGGCAGATGGCTTAACTACTTGACCTCGGAGACCCCCAAGCACAGAGCTGAGGGAAAGAACTAGATAGATTGTAACAAATCAAGGACTGAATATAACACAGAGATGACCTAAAAACAGTAAGCTAGAAAGTTCTTTTTCTGGAATCCAGTGCAAAATAAAATAATAGGAGACCTAAAAACACAAGGAGAAAAAAATTAGGGACAAAGTATTAGAAACTGCAGGAGAGAGCAATAGATAGGAATGCCTGGTCACAGATGGCTGGGGGGCCTTTGATCCAATAAAGGGCAGAAGAAGGAGATTATTGCATTATTTATCAAGGTTACTCTTAGAAATGTATTAAATTTATCATAGCAGTTGGCTCCCTTTCCAGGAATGCCTATACTTTACTCAATTTTAAAAAAAACCATCAATATAAAAATTACACTGAATAATGTACTCCTATTTCTTAACTCTGAAACTGATGACCTTCCAGAGTTCTAAAATACACCACATTAACTATCCAAATCAGACTGCACATAAACCAACATTACCTGCGCATAATCAAGTCTAGCCAGTCCTGACACAAATACAGTTTCACCAGGTTTAACATACAGGCATTGTGGTACAATCATGGACGTAAGTGCTAATAATGGAGCTTCCTCAGGCGTTAGGAAATTAACAATCTAAACAGACAACAGAAAATTTAAAATATGAAAATAAAATAGTTAATACTCATGATATCAATCATATGAATGTCTGATATTATCAATGATTGACTAGTTGTGATTTCTTAATATCACTGATAATACACTTTCTTCTGCATGTATGCATTTGTGTGGTTGTTGTCGTGTCTTGTCCATTCAATGGCAGAAACTGAAGACACTATACAGATAACTTCTGATCCTTGCCTACTGTTAAACATTGTGTATATACATGTCAGTATCAAAGAAAGGAGGGGTAGAGAAAATACTCAGAGGGAGCAGGGGTTTTAGAAGCTGACCCCTCATTTCTTATAGCGAGAGAGGAGATATTACAACCACTTTTCATGGGAACAGAGAGTAGAGATAATCAGAGATGGTTGCTGCACCAACGGGCTGAGCACGCCCGATGTGCAGTGACCCCGATCATCATAACATGAACAAATCTAAGTGGAGTGAGTGAAGGTTGTGGTCTTGAATTTCTGGATCTTCTCAGAGACTTATTTTAAATGTGCTAGAATTTTCAGCAGAGATTAGCTACCTGGTGTGCTCTGAGAAACTATCTAATTGGTTTTCTCTCAATGCTGCAACTGCAGCTCCAAGAAAAAGGAGATTCTTCTATTGAAGATAGGTGCATTATGGAGAAAGTTGCAGGAAATAAGGATTGCCAACTTACTTCCTTTCACCTAAGCAAATCTTTTTCTACTTCTTTCATTCACTAGCAAATCTTCTGAATGTAGAACTAAGTATAAATTGGGGAAGGTAGTAGACAAAATGAAATAATATAGGATTAACATTCTGAGATTAAAACAAGGTGGAATGTCCTACCTGGTCAGGATTAATAATGCCAGGAGTGTCATAAGCCCAGTAGCTGTCCTCATAGTTCTCTGGCTCAAATGGAGTAGGGTCTGGCATTTTACAAAGCAGTGTGCCATCACTTCTGGCATTATAGCCATGCACCACTTGACCCCAAGCTTCACCAGCTTCATCTGCCTGTCTCTGTATGTCTGTCCGCACATCTGTCATTAGGACCTCTTCTACACAGGAGTAAAGAAAAGCATATTGCTGTTAGAAAAAACCTAGACAGATGAGATAATTTAGTGTAAATCATTTACTGCACAAACTGTAAATCTACACAAATTATAATTACAGAAAACAAAATACACAACGTGTAGACAGAAAGTAATAAGTTAATAAAGCTCTTTTACACAGCATTAAAAGAAAACCATAACAAATTTCTTCTTCAGCGTTCCGAGCCATTGAGGTTCTTTGCTGCAGATACAATCCGTCTCCATTCGTCTCTCTGGTTGACCTTCTCTTGCCAGTCATTGATTCCAAGTGCTTGTAGGTCTGTATATGTATTATCTCTCCACCGTCTTCTTGGTCTACCTCGGGGTCTACGGTCATCTATTTCCTGAGTGTAAGCGAGTTTTGTTTCCCTATTATCTTCCATTCTTTCTATATGCCCCAGCAAATTGTAGTCTATTAGCCTTCATGATACCAGTGATTAGCGGGGACTTAAACAGATCATAAATAAATCATAAATAACAAATGTCACTGCCTGAAATATTCCTGCATACAGGACAGGAGACAAAATACACATTTTAGAACGTTTGTTTGTTTTGAACTCAAGTACCCGGGAAGGTAACCCGACCAACAAGTGTCTGAAGAAGTTGGATGTAGCGGCCGAAAGGTTCAAATATCGCAACTCAGCTGTAAACAGACACAACATAATTATGTCTAAAACAACATTCTGGACAAGCGCGGGAAGAAGAGGAAGAAGAACTCAAGTGTAGTCTATATATGTGCTACTACTTTTAGTGCACTGGAGTGATTTTTTGCATGTGGATTAGCTTTCCTTATTACCCGTGTCCCCTGCCATCAGGTGAACCCACTCCTACTTCTGAGGTACTTGTAATTTACATCCCAAAGTCAAGGACGGGAAGTCAACATTTTATGCCAACTGACCTGTATAGGGATTGAACCCCCTACCTCAACATCAGCACACCATAAATTTAATAGTAAGCGCTCTATTCATTTGCCTGTGCTTACCACTGACAAATTAAATGATTTATGTAATTTACTGTAAAAACAGTAATGCACAAAATGACCGAATTACACAAATTAAAGTACAAAACAGAAATATGGACATTAAAACAGGAAATTGGTGTCTTTGAAGAAAATCGACATAAATGTATGATAATCTGTGTGTCAAATGAAATTATATGAAATTAACAAACAATCACATGACACCACAAGATAACAACAGACATTATCACCATGTTCCTAGTAAAGTGCTGTAGACATTCATATCTCTCCACACATCACAGTCCTGGGTATTCTGGATCAATTCATGCCTCTCCACACATCTCGGTCCTGGATGATCTGGACAATTCATGCCACTCCATACATCTTGGTCCTGGATCAATTCATGCCATTCCACACATCACAGTCCTGGATGCTTTGAATCAATTCATGCCTCTCCACACATCTCGGTCCTGGATGTTCTGGATTAATTCATGCCCCTCCACACATCACAGTCTTGGATGTTCTGGATAAATTCATGCCCCTCCACACATCTCGGCCCTGGATGTTCTGGATCAATTCATGCCCCTCCACACATCTCAGCCCTGGATGTTCTGGATCAATTCATGCCCCTCCACACATCTCGGCCCTGGATGTTCTGGATCAATTCATGCCCCTCCACACATCTCGGCCCTGGATGTTCTGGATCAATTCATGCCCCTCCACACATCATGGTCCTGGATGTTCTGGAGCAACTCATGCCTCTTCACACACACCGCGGTCCTCAATGTTCTGGATCAATTCATGCCTCTCCACACATTGCAGCCCTTGTGTTCTAGATCAATTCATGCATCTCCACACCTCTCATTCCTCGATGGTCTGGATCAATTCATTCCTCTCCACATACCGTGGTCCTTGATGGTCTGGATCAATTCATGCTTCTCCACACACCACGGTCCTCGATGTTCTGGATCAATACATGAATCTCCACACACCACAGTCCTTGATGTTCTGGATTAATTCATGCCTCTCCACACACCACAGTCCTTGATGTTCTGGATTAATTCATGCCTCTCCACACATCACGGCCCTTGATGTTCTGGATCAATTCATGCCTCTCCACACATCACGGTCCTCGATGTTCTGGATCAATTCATGTCTCTCCACACATTGCAGCCCTTGTGTTCTGGATCAATTCATGCCTCTCCACATATCACAGTCCTTGATGTTCTGGATTAATTCATGCCTCTCCACACATCACTGTCCTCGATGTTCTGGATCAATTCATGCCTCTTCACACACCACAGTCCTTGATGTTCTGGATTAATTCATGCTTCTCCACACACCACAGTCCTTGATGTTCTGGATTCATTCATGCCTTTTCACACACGATGGACCTTGATGTTCTGGATTAATTCTTGCCTCTCCATACATCATGGCCCTCGATGTTCTGGGTCAATTAATACCTCTCCACACATCTCAGTCCTGGATGTTCTGGATCAATTCATGCTTCTCTACACACTGCGGTCCTCGATGTTCTGGACCAATTCATGCCTCTCTACACATCACGGTCCTTGATGTTCTGGGTCAATTAATGCCTGGATTCATTCATGCCTCTTCACACACGACGGACCTTGATGTTCTGGATTAATTCATGCCTCTCCATACATCATGGCCCTCGATGTTCTGGGTCAATTAATACCTCTCCACACATCTCAGTCCTGGATGTTCTGGATCAATTCATGCTTCTCCACACACCGCGGTCCTCAATGTTCTGGATCAATTCATGCCTCTCCACACATTGCAGCCCTTGTGTTCTAGATCAATTCATGCATCTCCACACCTCTCATTCCTCGATGGTCTGGATCAATTCATTCCTCTCCACATACCGTGGTCCTTGATGGTCTGGATCAATTCATGCTTCTCCACACACCACGGTCCTCGATGTTCTGGATCAATACATGAATCTCCACACACCACAGTCCTTGATGTTCTGGATTAATTCATGCCTCTCCACACACCAGTCCTTGATGTTCTGGATTAATTCATGCCTCTCCACACATCACGGTCCTTGATGTTCTGGATCAATTCATGCCTCTCCACACATCACGGTCCTCGATGTTCTGGATCAATTCATGTCTCTCCACACATTGCAGCCCTTGTGTTCTGGATCAATTCATGCCTCTCCACATATCACAGTCCTTGATGTTCTGGATTAATTCATGCCTCTCCACACATCACTGTCCTCGATGTTCTGGATCAATTCATGCCTCTTCACACACCACAGTCCTTGATGTTCTGGATTAATTCATGCTTCTCCACACACCACAGTCCTTGATGTTCTGGATTCATTCATGCCTTTTCACACACGATGGACCTTGATGTTCTGGATTAATTCTTGCCTCTCCATACATCATGGCCCTCGATGTTCTGGGTCAATTAATACCTCTCCACAAATCTCAGTCCTGGATGTTCTGGATCAATTCATGCTTCTCTACACACTGCGGTCCTCGATGTTCTGGACCAATTCATGCCTCTCTACACATCACGGTCCTTGATGTTCTGGGTCAATTAATGCCTGGATTCATTCATGCCTCTTCACACACGACGGACCTTGATGTTCTGGATTAATTCATGCCTCTCCATACATCATGGCCCTCGATGTTCTGGGTCAATTAATACCTCTCCACACATCTCAGTCCTGGATGTTCTGGATCAATTCATGCTTCTCTACACACTGCGGTCCTCAATGTTCTGGACCAATTCATGCCTTTCCACACATCTCAGTCCTTGATATTCTGGATCAATTCAAGCCTCTCTACACATCGTGGTCATTGATGTTCTGAATCAATGCATGCCTCTCCACACATCATGGTCCTCGTTGTTCTGGAACAATTCTGCTGATGACTTTTCTTCATTCCATTATCTCAGACTAGAAAGCATCATTTCTCTCTATCATTTCCTGCTGCATATACTGCTGATCTTTCCAATTGTCTTGATGTTTTCCAACGCCTCTCCTCCAATTTTGTGACCAAAGAACACTATTTCATAGTTGTATATAATGTTCTACTTTTATTAACCTCATCCAGGCACTTGTTGTTAGTTATTCTGTTCGTCCAAGCTAAAAGCAACATTCAACTCGGAAATCACACCTCCGCTTTGCCCAAGATCTTCTTTGTTTAACAAACATTATAGATCCCAATTAAAATACAGTGGTACTGAACAGGATATACTGTTTCATTTGTTAACAGTAAAATAAAAACTGTAGAGATGGTCACAATAATGCAAGTACACAACATGTATTTACAAGTCTTTTCTCCTTCCTTAACTTTGTATTTTGCCACACCTCTTCAATCTTAAGCCCTGCATATTTTGCCACACCTCTTCTATCTTAAATCCTTCACATTTTGCTACACCTCTTCAATATTAAACCCTTCATATTTTGCCACACCTCTTTTATCTTAAACCCTTCATATTTTGCCACATCTCTTCAATCTTAAACCCTTTGCATTTTGCCACACCTCTTCTATCTTAAACCCTTCGTATTTTGCCACACCTCTTCTATCTTAAACCCTTTGTATTTTGCCACACCTCTTCTATCCTAATCCAGTGCTGTGGCTTAAGGATAGTGAAACTGTGTTCTACAATACCCAACCATACAGAGTCAAGGGTTCAAAATCAACCGATATGGAAATAGACACATCATGTTGATTTTGATTGGTTTGAAGAGTTGGCCATTCAGAAAGCAATGGCAAATTGCTGAACTAACATTGCCAAGTAAATCACAAATAGCCAATAAATGCAGAGTTGATTGCAACCTCCTGTAAAGGACATGCAACTAACTTCTATCTCAGGATGTGGAAGAAAGCAACACTTGAGGAACTTGCTTATGAAAGCATTCCTGGGATGAATTACCCAAAATATAAGTTATAGTAATATTGCAATAGCCAGTAGTACATGAAGGACACTTTTTTTACCCTTTTGCAAGTCCTAAAGCATGCTGGGCATATGGTGCTAGACTGGAATAAGTGAACTAAACACTAATTTGCAAGAAGCAGATGACTTTTCAATATTTGATATTATGGCAACAACAACCGCAAACATCTTTAAAGTTCACATAATTAATTATTATGTCGCAATAATTAGCCAATTCATAAATATGATACAAACAAACAAAATAAGACAAATAAGAAGTCGTTACAAACCACTGCTTAACCAAGAAAATTTTTCAAAAAAATTCATTTCAGAGAAATCTATACTAGAAAACCAATAGAGATTGCATGGATGAACGCCACAAAATAGATGTTATAATAGATACTTCACTAAATAACACAGCAACATATCTAGACAAACAGAATGCACATATATATATACGAGAGATCACTTGCACTCACATTTCTCTATACATTTTTACACTGACCTTTTAACTCCCATGTCAAAGTCTCTTTTTTTCTCATTTTCTCAATTCTTGCTGCTTCTCTTTTCCGAGCCACATGTTGCTTTAGTCGCATACTTCTAAGTACAACAGTGCGCCGTGATGGTCGCATGATTGGAAATTTCAGCAGATTTAGTGTGGTTCCTGAACATCAAAATGGGAAAATATTGTTAGCTAATGTTTCAAGCAACGCAAGTTTGAAAGGGAAAAATTAGTGGTTAGTTTATGAAATGATATTAACCTTCAATGGTAACAAATATTTAAAAAAAACACAACAGCAACAAGAATAAATTTATCTAAGTCATGTAGTATCTGTGTGTTACTGGAGCCCTTATGGGACAGGCCTGCAAAATATGATGATCCTTACACTTCACATACCCTCAGTATGTTCCTGCTATGTGAATTGTTTTGTTTATTTATTTATGGGAAGCAAGGAATAATATCACTGTAACCTACCATACATGTCTTTGGAGGCAGCTAAAGAAAGCTGGGCATGAGCCTCGCTATCCTATCCCTTAGTAAACTTTAGCTGCATAATCCAACCAACCCTGTACAAGCTTAAACATAAGGAAAACAAGAATAACCCAGCTAACCAAGATTAGAGGAGGCTCTAGAAGTGGTATGACGTGATGTGGAGAAAGCAGCAAGGAATCGGAATGGCCTACTTACTTTTTTCCACCTAAGAAAACCTCCAGAATTGGCACTGGCAATGTTAGATCATTGTACAAATTGGGAAAGACAGCATAGGTGGTAGCAAAAATGAAATATTGTAAGATTAGTGTTTTGGAATTATGCAAAACAAGGTGGCATGTAACAGGTAACAATACTTCTAAACACAGAAGAAACAAAGCTATTCTCAGGCCATTGAAAAGAAAAAGCCTCTCACATTGAAGGAGTGGCCCTAATGCTATCTAAAGAGGCAGAGAAAGCACTAATAGAGTGGGAAGCAGTGAGTTCCTGGATAACAGTAACATTCAGAACCACAAAAAAGAACATAAACGTGAATGTGATCTAGTGTTACATGCAAACAAATGATAAGGATGAAACAGTTAAGGAGGTATTTAACATGAAAATTTAAAGTACTATAGATTAGGTAATAAAACAGCAATATAAACATTGTGATAAGAGACCTAAATGCCAAGACAGGATTGGATAACACTGGTAAAGAAGAAATATGTATAAACATGGACAAGGAGCAATGAATGAAAATGGACAATTGTTCACACATTTTTGTACAGTGAATCAATATGTTACTGGCAGATGTGTTTCTACATAAAAGAAAACACAAAGCAATGTGGGTATCACCAGGCCACAAAACAGAAAAGCAAACTGACTATATAGGTATTAACAAGACATTTAGATAATTTATGATGATGTAAACGTTTTCAGAGGACAGATGCAGATTCACACCATCATGTGCTGTTAAGTTAAACTGAAACTCAAGAATCATCCCTGCCTCTAATTATTTTTGCATTGTGTTTTAGGTTTCCAGTTATTCATTTTGCCTTGTAGGTTTCAGATGAAGGACTTTCTATTCACACTATTAACAGGTTTGCTCAATGCATGTCTTATCCAGTGCCTGTTCCTCACCCCTTGAGTTTGTTTAGTTCACTTCATGAGTTACACAATGGTGATTCTGTGCTACCATAGTTAGCAATTAATTATTTTAAATTCACAGTGTATACATTTTAAATATATATATATATATATATATATATATATATATATATATATATATATATATATATCATCAAGTGCCCTGCCAGCTGGCATAGGCGATCATGGCTCTCCACAGATCTCGGTATTTGGTTTTTTGGATCAACTCTGCTGCTGATATTCCTCCATGCCACCATCTCAATCCATCCAGCATCATTTCTCTTGTTCTGCCTCTCTTCCCACTCGATCTTTCCAGTTATCACGATGTTTTCCAATGCCTCTTTTCTCATCACATGACCGAAGAAAGATGTTTGTCTCTTTCTTATTGTTGTATATAATGTTCTAGTTTCATTAGCCTGTTTCACTGCCATACAGCAAAACTGGTTCTACATAGCATTTCAGCACTCTCTTTCTTACATTCAGTGATAGTGACTTATTGCATAAGATACTCTTCATTTTCTGAAATGCGGTTTTTGTTTGCCCTATTCTGCTCTTAATCACTGTTGTACATCTTCCATCTGATGTTATAAATAGTTAGTTAGTTAGTCGACAGATCATCCTCGTTGCACATCGGACCATTCAGTCCATAAGTGCTCGGATCCCCTCCTCAGCAAATCCCGCAGCGTGTAGCAGCTAACGACGCCAGTTCTGTGTTGGTTTATCAATCTTCTTTGGCTTCCTGCGTAGTGTTCTTGTTTGGCCACCCCTCTTTTAATTTGCTGCTCTCGCAGTCTGGCCATTGTTGTAGATTCACAGTCATCACTTGGTTCTTACAATAGTCTCACTTCTCGTAGAGCATTCAGAATGTCAGCCTGGTCCATGGCGCGTCCGCCCTCAACAGTAGCCTCACCTGCGAGCTTGTCAGCCCGCTCATTTCCTTGTACTCCCGCATGCCCTGGCACGAAGATGAAACTAATCTTTGCCAGCCGAGACCGCTTCAGAGGCAGCAACCATTCTCTTCGGATCGACCCCTCCTCTATCCTCTTGATCATGTTCATTGAGTCGCTAAGGAAACAAGCCCTAGTGAATGTCTGTGTCTCGAGCCATGTTATTGCTTTACTTACTGCCATGACTTCCATGGTCAGGCTACTTGTGGTTTCAGTGAAAGCACCAGAGTCCTCCTTCACAATTCTCCCTCCGGCCCGAGCTGTAAAGGCCCATGAGCTTCTCACATGTCGGACGACCGACCCATCTGTGTAGATGACCGCGTCACTGTCTAGCGAATTCTCGAAAATCAACGCTTGTACTTCAGCCTCAACAGCAGCCGGATTTTCTTGTCTGCATTTTCTATCTAGTTGGATGCAAACTGAAAAGGATGTGCAGAAGTCTGTTGGCACTTGCACCCACTCCTCGCCAGGTTCTAAGTCCTCAAGTGAACACACCTGTTGAAGAATGTCCTCGGCTTGACCCATCCACGACCGTCCTCTTTTTAACCTGCTGCCCTTCACCTTCCTAATTTCACTATGCAGTGGATGCTGTGTGTTTGCGTTAATTCTGAGGTAGGCACGTGCCCTGCAAACTTGCATTCTCTCTTCAATGGTTGGAAAATCAAGAAGGTAGCGCATCGCCCTGCATGCTGTATCTCTTGTACATCCAAGAATAATGCGCATAGCTTCATTCTGTATCCTTTCCATCCTTTCTATCTGCTTATGGCTGACAGTCAGGATTGCCATTGCATACTCCAAAACAGACATGACCAGCCCCTCGTACAGAAGACATAGATGGCGCTGCTCACAGTTTGCTGCCGCCATCACCCGCATCGCTGCCAAACCCCGCTTGGCCTTTGTTATCACCTGGTCTATGTGCACATTATAAGCAAGGCTTCGATCAAACCGTATCCCCAGGTAATTCATTGCCTGCGTTCTTTCCACCGTCTCTGAACACAGCATTACAGTTGGTGTTGGATTGTTGACAATATGATTATTCAACGAGAACCAAGTCACTGTTGCCTTTGTTGGGTTGACCATTGCCCCAGCTTCATCACACCAAGTACTTATGCGATTGAGTTCGGTTTGTAGTTCCACAGCAACCTCCTCTCTATCCTTACCCTGACGATACACTAAAACATCATCGGCATATGACAATGTCCTGCCAGGTCCAGTGATCTGCTCACTGGTGATTCTCACTGTGTAGGCGTTGAACAATACCGGAGATAATGGTGATCCCTGTGGTAGGCCAGGATATATTGTTGTTGTTGATGTTATAAATGCCCCTTGGTATCTAAAATTATCCACTTGGTTAAGAATTTTTCCTTCTATTTCTATGTCACCATTTTCTTTGATATCACCATTGTTACTGTTTTCTTGATATTCAAGGAGAGCCCTTTCTGTGCACTCTCTGTTACTACAGTGTCCAACAATTGTTGTAGGTCTGTTGATTTATCTGCCACCAATACTGTGTCATCTGCATAGCGTATATTATTTATATTATAACCTCCAACTAGTATTCCTGGCATCTCTTTAATTTCTCTCACTGTATACTGTGACATTAAATAAGTTGTAAGAATGAAATCATTTATGAAAGATCAGACAAAAGGTCCATTTCTATTACGCTAGATTTAATATTGCACGGTCGTATACCTGGCCATGCAGAAATTGTCGCTCGCTGAATCAGATCTCTAGCCGAATGTTTGCAATAGTCCGAAGCGAGTAATATGTTGAACAGGGATGATTTTCCAGCATTGGCAGTTCCCACTATGAACACATCAACTGAGGTATGGGAGTAAAAAAAATATAGATAAATATTGTGAATATATGCATGCACATTGGGGAGTAAAACGTTTTTGTCAATCATCTGTTTCAAATGAATACAGAAAACAATCTTTACATAATGAGAGGAAGCTGTCTGCATATTACTGGGACCCATCAGGGATGCAAAGAATATTAACAATGTAACTTACCATGCATGTCATAAGAGACAAGCAAGGAGAGCTGGCATGTGACTTGTTATCTCATGTCACAAAAGAATGCTTTAGCTGCACAATCTAGACAATCGTGAACAAGTCTACAAAGGGTCTGGTATGAGTTGATTGAGGGTCTATGCTCCATTGAAAGATGAAGGAGAGGAGAAGAACAAGTATTATAGAAAATGCCAGAAATTGTCTATGGCAAGATGGTTAAGAAGGAAGTACCTGCTCTTCATGAAGTTCAGAGCAGGGGTTCTGAACGAATCTCACAACTGAGAGGGAAGACCCGGAGAAATTTCAGTCAGATGGGAGTTGGAATGATTAGCAATATGACTCTTCACTGGCTGTTGAATGAGGGGACAGAGCATGTGTGGGAATGTCCTGAGTGCAGCGATATCAGTTCTTAGCTCAACTCAACTCATGAAGTTCAGATATCATCCCCTTAGACGGCAACTGCCATGGGTAATATATTACATAGAAAATCAATCACATGCATCTATCAGGTGTTCCTGTGTTCTTTGTGATGTGTTTTACTTATAAATGAGGCAAGAAGCAGATACTGCAAGCAATGGATTAGCAGAATAGCAGAGGCAATTAACACCATCTTGTATGCAACCCTCAGAAGGGCTTTGTTTAGTTCTTCTAAACCAAACACTGAATGATGAACAAACATTTTCACAAGTTGACTTTAATGTTTCACTCAAAGATCAATCCAAGACAGTCAAATTTATGTATATATTTTTCAACAGCTTTCTATTTTCTCCTACATCTGTAAAAATGTATACATTTTATATCTTTCCAATTTAAACAATGTGCACAGCATTAAAATAACTCAACGTATGAAATGTGAGGCATGGTCAAATGAAATCAGTCCAAATGCTTTATTACAAAATATGAAAAGTATATTACCAGATGTGGCAGAATTAAATCAATTGTTAGGAAGCAATCATGCACCTGGGCCCGTCAGAACTTGCACAGCATTTAGACATGCATCCCACTGCTTAAGGAAATGGTGGACACCGTCCATCAAAACAGTTTTCATTGGTCACTGTTTGATTCTGTTGCTTATCTGCATCTTGTGAACACTGCACAGGAAGGGTTAACTTAGAGGAGGTTGGAAGTTCTGGAACACAACAGCCTACAGTCTAGATCTATTGCTATGTGATTTTCATTTGTTCGGACCTTGAAAAAAGCTATAAAAAGGCAAAGACACCACACCAATGCAGAAGTCATGATCAAGGTGATTAAACGGTTCAATAAGCAACCAGGTCCTTTTTCACGGACAATATCCACATCTCCCTAAACAGTGGGATACGAGACTGAATGCCTAAGACGCTTGCAAGCACACTTGCTTCCAAACAGCTGCTTTGATTAATTTTGTCACACATGCCAATATATCTTTCATAAGTTTGTAATAAAGCCATCATGACAGACTTCATGTAATAAAGCCATTAGCGCAGGTTTCATGTAATAAAGCCATTAGGTGGGTTTCATGTAATAAAGCCATGAGGATAGGTTTCATGTAATAAAGCCATTTGGTGGGTTTCATGTAATAAAGCCATTAGGTGGGTTTCATGTAATAAAGCCATTAGGTGGGTTTCATGTAATAAAGCCATGAGGACAGGTTTCATGTAATAAAGCCATGAGGACAGGTTTCATGTAATAAAGCCATTTGGTGGGTTTCATGTAATAAAGCCATTAGGTGGGTTTCATGTAATAAAGCCATGAGGACAGGTTTCATGTAATAAAGCCATGAGGACAGGTTTCATGTAATAAAGCCATGAGGACAGGTTTCATGTAATAAAGCCATGAGGACAGGTTTCATGTAATAAAGCCATGAGGACAGGTTTCATGAATAAAGCCATTAGGTGGGTTTCATGTAATAAAGCCATTAGGTGGGTTTCATGTAATAAAGCCATTAGGTGGGTTTCATGTAATAAAGCCATGAGGACAGGTTTCATGTAATAAAGCCATGAGGACAGGTTTCATGTAATAAAGCCATGAGGACAGGTTTCATGTAATAAAGCCATGAGGACAGGTTTCATGTAATAAAGCCATTAGGTGGGTTTCATGTAATAAAGCCATGAGGACAGGTTTCATGTAATAAAGCCATGAGGACAGGTTTCATGTAATAAAGCCATGAGGACAGGTTTCATGTAATAAAGCCATGAGGACAGGTTTCATGAATAAAGCCATTAGGTGGGTTTCATGTAATAAAGCCATGAGGACAGGTTTCATGTAATAAAGCCATGAGGACAGGTTTCATGTAATAAAGCCATGAGGACAGGTTTCATGTAATAAAGCCATTTGGTGGGTTTCATGTAATAAAGCCATTAGGTGGGTTTCATGTAATAAAGCCATTAGGTGGGTTTCATGTAATAAAGCCATGAGGACAGGTTTCATGTAATAAAGCCATGAGGACAGGTTTCATGAATAAAGCCATTAGGTGGGTTTCATGTAATAAAGCCATGAGGACAGGTTTCATGAATAAAGCCATTAGGTGGGTTTCATGTAATAAAGCCATGAGGACAGGTTTCATGTAATAAAGCCATGAGGACAGGTTTCATGTAATAAAGCCATGAGGACAGGTTTCATGTAATAAAGCCATGAGGACAGGTTTCATGTAATAAAGCCATGAGGACAGGTTTCATGTAATAAAGCCATGAGGACAGGTTTCATGTAATAAAGCCATTAGGTGGGTTTCATGTAATAAAGCCATGAGGATAGGTTTCATGTAATAAAGCCATTTGGTGGGTTTCATGTAATAAAGCCATTAGGTGGGTTTCATGTAATAAAGCCATTAGGTGGGTCTCATGTAATAAAGCCATGAGGACAGGTTTCATGTAATAAAGCCATGAGGACAGGTTTCATGTAATAAAGCCATTTGGTGGGTTTCATGTAATAAAGCCATTAGGTGGGTTTCATGTAATAAAGCCATTAGGTGGGTTTCATGTAATAAAGCCATGAGGACAGGTTTCATGTAATAAAGCCATGAGGACAGGTTTCATGTAATAAAGCCATGAGGACAGGTTTCATGAATAAAGCCATTAGGTGGGTTTCATGTAATAAAGCCATTAGGTGGGTTTCATGTAATAAAGCCATTAGGTGGGTTTCATGTAATAAAGCCATGAGGACAGGTTTCATGTAATAAAGCCATGAGGACAGGTTTCATGTAATAAAGCCATGAGGACAGGTTTCATGTAATAAAGCCATGAGGACAGGTTTCATGTAATAAAGCCATGAGGACAGGTTTCATGTAATAAAGCCATGAGGACAGGTTTCATGTAATAAAGCCATTAGGTGGGTTTCATGTAATAAAGCCATTAGGTGGGTCTCATGTAATAAAGCCATGAGGACAGGTTTCATGTAATAAAGCCATGAGGACAGGTTTCATGTAATAAAGCCATGAGGACAGGTTTCATGAATAAAGCCATTAGGTGGGTTTCATGTAATAAAGCCATGAGGACAGGTTTCATGAATAAAGCCATTAGGTGGGTTTCATGTAATAAAGCCATGAGGACAGGTTTCATGTAATAAAGCCATGAGGACAGGTTTCATGTAATAAAGCCATTTGGTGGGTTTCATGTAATAAAGCCATGAGGACAGGTTTCACGAATAAAGCCATTAGGTGGGTTTCATGTAATAAAGCCATGAGGACAGGTTTCATGTAATAAAGCCATGAGGACAGGTTTCATGTAATAAAGCCATGAGGACAGGTTTCATGTAATAAAGCCATGAGGACAGGTTTCATGTAATAAAGCCATGAGGACAGGTTTCATGAATAAAGCCATTAGGTGGGTTTCATGTAATAAAGCCATGAGGACAGGTTTCATGTAATAAAGCCATTTGGTGGGTTTCATGTAATAAAGCCATGAGGACAGGTTTCATGTAATAAAGCCATTTGGTGGGTTTCATGTAATAAGGCCATTAGAAGCACGGATTTCATTTATTGCCCCATATAAAAATGATTGAACTGGCAAAGGTAATTTGTAACAACATGAGATATAAGATATATACATACGTTGCGTTTTGTAAAATGAAAACAGCTGATTAATGAGTCTCTCTATTCCAAATCCAGTTTTTGCACTAATAAGTATGCACTTGCGAATGTTGAGCAGTCCAGCATTACAACATGCCTGTTTCAGCTCTATCTTAACATTTTCCAAGTACTCTGGACAATCTGGGGCCAGCAGATCAGCCTAGGAGATATAAACAACAAATGAAATGAGAGCTCTAAAATTCAAGATTTATCAAAATATTTTTTTCTGTAACACTTAAACTAAACGAAGATATTTTATAACAAAGAATCACAGTAGCGGAATATGCTAGTTACTCAAATAAAACCATATGTTGAAATGATTCATCTGTAGACTTTGCATTTCAACAAACTAACCTATTATCTGTTCTATTTTTATTCTTACATCATCATGTACCTTGCCAGCCACAGAGCTTGGTCTGGATCAACTCTTAATATCATTCCATGCCAACGCCTCAATCCATCCAGCATAATCTCTCGTGGTCTGCCTCTTTTTCCACTGATCTTTCCAGCTGTCATGATGTTCTCCAAAGCCTCTTTCATCATTCTTAGAAACATTAAATTTATTCCAATCTTAGAAACAAATATGGCTAAAAAGAGGAACATCTGGATGGGCCGGACCAAAGACATTATTCAATAGAGGTGTTGACTAGAGGACAAAGAAACTGGTGAAGAAGAGGCACCTGAATTGTGTGGTACGACTTTTGCAGTCTGCCAGAGAATGCAAACAAAACCTTATGGTCAATGAGACATATGTACAGGCATTGATTTTTGAAAATTCTTCCAAGAGTGATATAATCATCGACACAGATGGGTCTGTTATGTGGCACACACGGAGTTAAGGGATTTCACAGCCCAGGTTGGAGGGAGAACTGTTAAGAAAGATAGTGAAACATTTACCACGACTACAAGCAGTTTAACCATAGAGGTCATGGTAGCAACAAAGGCAACAGCACGGCTGGATACACAGACTTTCAAGCATCCATGTTTTCTCAGTGACTCCATGAGTATACTAAGACTGAGATGGACTGGGCCAGAAGACAATGGCTTGAATCTCTGACTAATATCTGATTTTCATCTTTGCACCAGGGCAAGCAAGTGTAAGAGGAAACAATAGAGTAGATAGGCTTGCAGGCTTGGCTGCTGTAGTGAGTGGAAGAGCAATGGACCAAACTGACATCCTGAATGCCCTTAGGGAGACATGGCGAGTAAATGACTCAAGGGCTGGATACGACTTCATGTTATGTTTTGTGCAACTATTCTGGAGTAAATGTATGTGTTCCTGCAGTTGTTCACTACTGCTATGCAGCAGACATTAGTCATCGATGAAGAGCAATTCATCCACTAAACTCATCGCCTGTTTTATTTTTGTCTATTTTGGTGATGCTATCCATATATATATATATTTAAAATAAAAGAAGTGGTGACATGATGCATCTTTGTCTAACTCCAGTTGTTTTTGTGAGTCCAGCTCTTGTTCTAACTGCACTTGTGCTCTCTCTTTATACTGTTAATCATGGCAAATCACTCTCTGGGTAGTAAAGTAGAAGAAAAGGACTCTTCTCTACATCTCCAGGTGGTCTAGGTTTATTGTTCTAGCCCCATATTTTTAAAGACCAAGTGTCACCCAACGGGTGATGAGGTCAATTTCATGCTGGCTGCCTTTACTTTCTAGAACATTTTCGGCTACCCATTTTGAGCTGGGTCACCATGGGAAAAGAGGTCAATTTGTCCAAAAAAAAAAAAAAAAAGCCTGTCTTGAAGGGAATTCAAACATGTGATTACAGGACCGGCAGGCAAGCCATGGCTCCCAATCTATTGGATATACAGCTTTACTTTGCGTATGAAAATAAAAATGGTGATTCTGAAAGTCAAATGTTAAGATCAACAACCCAAAGATTATCTTTAAGAAGTAACCATGGACACAAAAGACAGAAATCATAAACATGCATATGAAGTGTATCTTCAATACATAAATGGACAAAAACAATTAGACTTGTTATCTAAAACTATAACTAACCTTGTTTCCTACTACAACAAGAGGATGTGTGTTTCCTATATATGTCATCAAGTCAGGGACAATGCTTCCTTGTATGTCCATCACATCAACCACCATCACAACAACTGATTTTGTGGGCCTTATCTTGGAAATCATGTCTGCAAACTCCTCTGGCTTGGCAGTGACTTCAACAAATGCATCACAATGGCGAATATAATAACAACGCTGGCAAAGTGAAACTTTCAATTCTTTTTCAGACAGCAGTTTGAAAAGCTCACTTGGTAAATAGCCAGGAAAGTTGTTGTGTTGACAGTGTAGAAGAGCTCCACATCCTACACAAGGTACTTTGCTTGCGGGAATGCTTTGGTCCTCTGTCCCATGAAGGGGTGAAGGTCTGTAAGTTGAGGTGACTGTCAGATCTTGAGGGAACACTACAGACTCAACAGATTTATCATCTTGTGAAGGCTCTGAAAACATCAAGTCTGAGTGTTGTAAGGCAGCAGCATCTGGTTCAGTTAATGTATTATCTAAATCAGTTGACAGCACCTCCAGTCTCTTCTTCTGCTTATCTGTTGAAAAAGCATTCACAACATCTGTGCTTTCTGCAATCACGATCTTTTCAGTAGCAGGCTTTTCATGATTTTGTTCCATTATTTTCTTGGCCAGAATAGATAATTCATATGGCCTAGGTTGTTCCAACTTTTCTACTTTTGTCGTTTCTGTCATGAATTTGTGCCCCATTTTGATAACAGAATAAGACATACACAAACTAGGCTTTTCAATGCCTGAAGACAGTAGGTATGATAATATAGCCTTTGAATGCCATCTTCTTCTGTTTAAGATTTGCACTAAACGCACCATCTGATCATGCATTGTGATGTTTTCTGTCAAGAAAAAAATGTTAGGTATTAAGAAAATATGTAACATCTTAAACCAATACTGCAATGTGATTAATTCAATGGCCAATTAAGTTAAAGGTTTCATAAAGAACTGTAATAAATGTTGAAAACACTAAAACTTGTAAAAGAAAAGCATGCATATATATATATAAATATATATATATATATATATATATATATATATATATATATATATATATATATATATATATATATATATATATATATATATATATATATTAATATGGGTTGTCAGTAGAATCCAATCATGCTGTGAAGGTTCGATTCCAGACTCTATATACAATTCACTAGTAAAGTTTTCTCAGAGACTCCTGGGAGTCATTGCTGGAACTACAGAGTTCATGCTTTGTGCAATGCTTTCGGCAGGGTGTCTTGTGGGATAATATCTGTTGCATTGAGGTAGATCCTCTCACCTGTAAACTCCCCTTTTAGTATGGTACTACAGTTCTCACAGTATAAAATGCTCTTTGTTTTGGTTATTGACATCTGACTGATGTTCATGAATAGCAGCATGAACCAGACAGAACACCAACCCTGGAAACATGCAGTTCAGTATTGTTTTCCTTGGTTTTCCTATAAGATGAAGTTGTATTCGACACACTGCATGTGACAAATGTGGTCAGGAATGACTTTCCGCCTCATAAATTTGTGAGACCAACCACTTACTATTTAATGGCCAAGAAATTATTTCCTGCCACGAGGCATTCAATCCAGTATGTTTTTGACAATCTGGGTCTCTCTTCAGTATTGAGAAATTTGCATGTGCAGCAAGATGTTTCATTCATAGCACTGATTAATTTAGCAGGCTATACATTTGAATTGATTTCTGATGTAACAGGAAAAAAATCAGCTGAGCATTTCAACTGATTCATCATTTAGTAGGAAACACTATTGATAGATTTTATTTACCCATGATTTCCCTTTTACCCTATGGTAACTAACAGTTCTCATAGCATAAAATGCTTTTTTGTTTTGGTTACTGGCTTCTGATTTGTATACCTATGACAGGGCAAGCAAAAGCTGCATTTCATAAAATTTAAAGTATCTTATGCAATAATAACTGATATTATTGATTGTATGAAAGAGAGTGCTAAAATGCTATATAGAACCTGTTTTGCTGTATGGCAGTGAATCTTGGAATGTAAATGAACAAATTAAGAAGAGGCCTGGTGTTCCTTGCCAGTGAGAAGTCCTGATCGTTCGGGTCCCATCGATTGACGGACGTCGGTCGCGGCGATTGGGCAATCTTGAGCATAGCCTATGATGGGTAGCGTTGTGATGTTCTGTTGTGATAATTTGGTGTGTCCAGTGTGTGCCGCGTGGTTACACACCCGCTTCACACGCGTGATCCGGGACTGTTTCCGGATCCGGTCAGGGATATGCACTACTGACGAGCTCAAATGAGGGCGAAACTCGAGTATAGTGCTTCCATATTGACGTGGATAGGCCTTAGGTTCATACCAGAATACGATCGGCGTTGCCAGTAGTTGGTTGTGCTCAATATTTAAATTTCAAATCCCGAAACAACCACATAATCAAATTAAGAAGAGCTTGGAAGCAATAGAGATATGGTTCCTGGAGACCCATGTTGCAAAATCCTTGGACTGCCAGAGTAACTAACAACAATTGCCTGAAAGAAGCTAATGAAACTAGAACATTATATACAACAATAAGAAAGAGAAAAACATCTTACTCTAGTAGTGTGATAAGGAGAGAGGCATTGGAGAACATTGTGACAACTGGAAAGATCAATGGGAAGAGAGGCAGAGACGGACCAAGAGAAATTATGCTGGATGGATTAATTCAGTGGCATGGAAGAATATCATCAGCAGGGTTGATTGAGAACACCAAAGACCCAGATGTCTGGAGACATGAATGCTTATGCCAGCTGGCAGGGCACCTGATGATGATGATTTCACCATGCTTAATGGAAGCAAAGAACAGTATCAATGTAACCTACCTGCATATCAAAAGAGACAAGAAAGGCGGGTCAGCGTACAACTGGCTTTATATATATATATACTTATATATATACTTATATATATATATATTTACTTTATTAAAATGTTTACTCGTTTCAAACTCAAGCGAAGTCCATACATGTGCTACTACGCCTAGTGCACTAGGCTGAACTTTGCATGTGGATTAATTAGCTTTTCCTATTACCAGTTACCCTCGCCATCAGGCAAACTCACCCTTATTTCAGGTTAGTTAGTTGCATATCCTTTACAGGACATCACAGTCAACACCAGCATTCTTTGCTGTTGTGATCTCTCGGCAAGTTTACGTTCAGTAGTTTGTCATTGCTTTCTGAACGACCGCACACCCATACCATTTCGTAAAAAAACAAATGAAGACGATCTGCTGCTAAATCGCCCACAGCTGTATTTCGAACACGAGCATACAGGATTACGAACTACATCCGTTACCCCTTGGCCATGGGGCCAGCATTTCAGAGGTACTTGTAATTTATACCCCCAAGGCAAGGATGAGACGTCAATATTTTAGTCCAACTGACCAGTGTAGGGGTTGAACCACTTAACTCGCCATCAGCACACCGGATGTTTAAGACTAAGTGCTCTTATCCATTTGGCCATGCTGACCTCTTTATAATCCAGTGGAAAACTTTAGGTGCAAAGTGAACACATCTAAATACATTCTTTTTTAATTTGTTGTGCAACCAACCTCAGATTGTTTTAGCTGTCTGTGATTTTCTGGCAATCTTATGTTCAGTAGTTTGCCACTGTCTGAATGGCTGACACTCATACCATTGTTAACAATCAATGCAAAGCAGTCTACTTCCAAATCACCAGCAAATTATTTCCAACATTATATGCGGGATTGTGAAATGTGTTTGCTACACCTTAACAACAGATGCCTACAGTCTAAAGAAAAGGAAAACAAAACATTTCAGCCAAACAAGATGAAAGGAGGCTCTTTTCTTACAAAAAAGTATGACAAGATATGGAGAAAATTGCAAAGAGCTTGGATCAATGACTTACTTCCTTTCATTTAGGAAAATGTCTAGAATGGGAATCTGGAATGCTAGAATTGTGTACGAAAATGGGCATGACATGATAAGCTGTAGGAGAAATGAAATATTTCAAAATTAGCATTTTAAATTACCCAAAACAAGATGAATTAAATTTGGCAAAAAGGATGGTGAAAACAGGGTGAAACTGCTTTTCTCAGGCAACACAAAGGAAAATGCTCCTCACAGTGAATAAGTCGGCTTAGCTATCTAAAGAGGCAGAGAAAAGACTAACAGGGTTGGAAGTAGCAAGTTATAGAATAATAACAGCAACATTTAGAACCACACAATTTAAAAAAACAAACAGTGAACATGAATGTGATCCAGTGTTATACACCAACCAACAAATGATAAGGATGAATTAATTATGAAGGAAGTTGTTTATATGAAACTTCAAAGTACTGTCTATAGTATTTAGGATAGGTGATCACAGAAATCCCCTATTTGAACACAGGCCGTCAAGCAACTCACAGTTATTATCTACACGGATGGGTCAGTGTTGAGAGGTAGGAGAAGTGCCTGGGGGTTCTTGGCAAAAACTAATGGTGGGCGTTTGATGCAGGAGAGCCTGGCGTATGATGACACTACATCTAGCTTAAGAATGGAGGTGGAGGCGGTCAGTGCAGCTTTCCGCTGGATAGAAAACACGATACATACACACATTGTGATTGTAACTGACTCAGAAAGCATGCTGAGAAAGGTGAGAACAGGCAAGCTTCATGCAGAGTGGCTTGCTTCGCTTCGGAGGTCACGGGTAGCAAGCATCACCTGGATCTTTTCTCCTGGGCATGCCGGTGTGCTGTGGAATGAACAGGCGGACAGATTGGCTGGCTCGGCAAAACTTGGTGGAGTATTGATGCATGACAAGGCAGACATGGTTGCGGCCTTGTGGGAGCACGTGTACACCTTGGAGGAGCAGATGGATCACCATAGTCTGGTAAGAATGAGACAGCGAGGTGTGACGAGGGGATCTGGCCAACACTCGACGCTCAGAGGAAAGGCGAGACGGACATATAATCAGATTGCTACTGGAACTATTAGTGTTGGAACTCTTCGCTGGCTGCTGGGGATGGGGACAGAGTGCTTATGGGAATGTCCCGAATGCTGTGATGTCGGTTCCTAAATCAATCAATCATTTATTCTATCTTTTTTTTATTCCCTGCAGCCCTCTTCATGTCTGATATTCTCCCCCATATTATTCATCACCTGTCTCTCTTCTCCTTGTTTTTTTTTTTAGGCCTCCTATTTTGTTTACCCCATGGTTTCCAGTGGAAAGATTTCTAGTTTCACTATCATCAGGTGTTCACAATGTGTGTCCTATTCAGGGCCAGTCATTCTGTTTTTTTTTTCTAACAAAAGGATGGAAAATACTTTATTAACCATTCTCATTCAAGGTTTCGGCAAGCATCAGCTTTGTTTTATTCCAAGCTGTTTTTTTTAGGATGCTGAGTTCTTCAGGAAACCCGGGTCCGAATCCTCAGTAAGGTGTGGATTTTTTTCTGTTGGGGGGCGCTATCCTGCACAGTTCACCACGGCGACTGCACTAGCCAGGCAGCCTTAATACCTCAGGCTCAAGTCCCCTAATGCCCTACAACGCAATAGAATCAGTAGATGACAGTTTGTTTGTTTTCTTTTGAAAGTTTATTTGCCAGTGACAGTGGAGAACTTCAGATTCCTCAAGAACTTGGAATCAACCCCTTTCATGGGTGGATATCTGTTACACTTGGGCAAAGATGGTGTTTGCTGTTTTGGTTACGATTGCAGATGAGATTGGTATGATTCTTTGACTTCGTAATTTTACTTCAATCTTACACCGAAATTCACAATGTAGCAATGTTGTCTGACTTTGTGAGTAGAGTGTGAGGAAAGATGGGAGCGTTTTTCGCAGAAAATGTTAATCAACCATCCAGTTATTTATGGTTTGTACACATGCCTGCTTATAACCTCATATATTCAAAAAACAACGTTGCTTGCATCACGGGAAACCACTCTAATAATTGCATGAGTGGTTTGTCTGCTAGACTGCAAGCATTTGTCCCTTAAAACTTTTTTCTCTTGAAGTTATTAACTTTTTATGATGTTCAGTAAGCTAATTTTCTTTTTAACTCATGTTTCTTTTTGTCTCTGGTTACTGTTTAATGCATTTGTTAATTCTGCGTTCAATTTTACATATACTTAAAGAGTTTCAACATTTACCCCCTTTTACTGTGTTCGGGAGAAAATATTCAGCACAACCATGAAAAAGAGATAGTGCAATCATAACTCAAAATTCAAAACGGTGGCGCCCTGACTATACTAATTACTATAGTTTTTTTTTTTCCAGTGTTTCCATCCTGTTTCAGGATATTGCGGTCAACACCAGCATCTTACAGCTGTATGTTGATTCCTAGGTTAGATTACACTCATCAGCACGCCACGACTTTCTGAGCGACTGGCTGCATACTCTCATAAGTCACTGGCGTGACTCGAACCACTTCTAATTCTCGTTCGCTCACGTCGACCACGAAAGTATTCAGGGTTAACGGAGAAAGCTGCTAACCCCTCGGCCAGGCAGCCGGCAATTACTATAGTGGACCTGCATTTATTTATAATTAAAACTGGCAATTTAACTACTAAAATTAAACAGAATACAAGTTTCATTTGTAGCAGTAATTTATCTGTGTACTTGTATAATTTGTCAGCATTTGACATGACTGAAAATAATTTGAAAGCCAGTTTTCAGACTTATCTGTAAACCTGTAAGTAGTGTAAGGAGTAATTTTTTTTCTAAGCAGCACAAAAGTACATAATTATTTAAATTTAAATAAAATACTGTGAAATAAGTTATTTAAAAAAAAAAAATATTTAATTATTAATTGCTCACTTTTAGATACAGAACAGTGTAATTATAGAACAGAAGTGGAAATCACAGCTTATTTATGCAGCAGTTACAAACTTATTTACTTACATTAATGCATGATATTTAATCAACAAAAGAAAGCAGTGGTTACATTATGACATTGTGAGTACATTTTCATGAATTGTTCTTTTACTAACAACAAACATTTCACACGACATTTAATTAACAAAGTGTCTATTCATAGCGCACTATGTATAAATGAAGTGTCTATTCATAGCGCACTATGTATAAAGTATTCCTTTATACATAGTTGAACTGTCCTGGCTGGTCACGTGATTTTTCAAGTCACGTGACTTAACGAATGTGACGTCATCGGGACATGTGGTGGCTATATTATACATTTTTGTTGATTCAAATTCGTGTCCTCAGTAGCATAGTGGTATGAGTGTCCGTCCGATACGCTGGAGCACGAGGTTCAATTCCCGTCCAGACACATTAAAAAAAAATTCTTCCGCAATTAATGGTGTGACTTTTTAATTTAAAAGAAAAAAAATATTAGGAACTAAAATATAGAACTGAGAAACTCAAACCTTGTGAATAAAGTGTGCTCTATGGATCTGCGGAAGCTGCCGGAGAGGGGAGGAGAGGCAGCCTCCAGGCAGTGATGGAGTGATCGAGTGTTGGAATCGATGAATTCGATGGATCCAATAGATTTCTTTGTTTACCGTGAATTGTATTTGCCAAATAAAATATAGATGTTCTTATTTAAATTAACCACCTTCTTACTGGCTGAAACTAAAATTGACTAGTGAGCAGACGTGGATATACGGGATTAAGAGCTATGTTTGACACTTTGGGGGTTCTTCTCTGGGAGCAGTGCCCTGTATGTCCTCTCCCTACCCTTGTCCCCACTACCCTTGTATCATCCTGATCGAGAAAGACAGGGCCAGGGGTCAAGGAAACAAGACAAATGCCTTCCCGTATGACAACACTGGTAAAGACGCCATAAGCAAGATCAGAAGAAGAAAACTAACTTCCTCCCGCAGGAGACAAGAAAAATGGTTGCAGCCACCATGGTGGAATGGAGAGGTAGAGAAGACATGGCTGGGAAAGAGGCAGGCTGTCAAAGACTCAAAAAGCCAGACAAAGGCTAACATGCCACAGGTTGAGTTGGCGAACCTGAAGACTGAGGTCCACAGGGCGATGACTTTATTCAAATCCTGCGCCAAACAGGCCAAGGCCGAGAAATGGGATGAGTTCTGCAGGAAGATGTGCTCCGAGCAGTCTCTTACGACATTCTGGCACCTCCATAAGAGAATGAACGGTGCTGCACAACGTAGGGGTATTCCAGACTTTCAAGGCACAGACCTCACATGGAAAAAGTCGGATGCGGATAAAGGTCCTTCTTGCACGCTACATAGAGCTGACTGACCAGAAAGACGAGCCCGCCAGACAGAGGACCACAACGACACTCTCTCAATTGTGCAAGGGGGGACAGACGAAGAATGCATAATCACAGCTGAGACAATACGTGCGATGTTCAAGAAATCACCTAACACCGCCCCAGGTCCAGACGGCATCCGATATGGTGACCTACTGGTGATGTCAGATGATGACATGGAAGAACTGGCCAGAGAATTCAACACCATATCCAGAGGGGTCAGATCAAACAGGAATGGCTACACGCCACTGCCAAAACTGAACAAAGACTATTCCAAGATAAGCAGCTACAGAATCATTACGATGCAGAACACTGCTGGCAAGCTACTGGAGAAAATTGTAGCACAAAGACTTGCTTGTGACTTGGAACAACTCGGCTGCTTCCCGCCCACACTTGGAGGATACAGACGTAACAAAGAGTCATGGCTGAATGTGGCGGTCTTTGCTCAAGATGTTTACGAAGGATTTCAGGTCAGAGAAGAGACATGTGCGGCCGCTATAGACTTAGAGGACGCATACAATAGAGTATCCTTGGAGCGCTTGACGCAAACCCTCCTCAGACTGAAAGTGCACCCTCACCTTGAAAGATGGATAGCTGCTGATCTGCCCAAAGGAAGGTGGTGCTAAGATGCGGGAGTTGGTCTTCTGAGCCATTAACGATATGTCCAGGATTGCCGCAGGGTTCACCATTGTCACCAGTACTATTCAACGCATATACCGTGCCGATCACTGAACAACAGTTGGATGGGAGGGGTAGAACTCTGTCATTTGCTGACGACATTCTCGTGTATCGCCAGGGTCGGGATAGACATGCGCTTGCCAATGATATGCAGGGCGAACTTGATCGAATTTCCTCATGGTGTGCTGATGCTGATGCCCTTGTCAACCCTGCAAAGGCATTGGTTACATGGTTCTCCCTAAACAACCATACTATGAACACAGACCTGCCGGCAGTAAGAATGGATGGGAGCATTTTGAGTAGAACCCAGTCAATGAAGATACCCCAACTGATAACTGATTCTCTCCCTACCTGTCCCACTCTTTGGAGCGTGCACTGAAGTAACCACATAACAGATGCCAAGTAGCAGGTGTGACGCAATAGGATAAATTATAAATAGCAGAGAATCCCAAAAACAAAATGCTAAGAAAACCAAGCACATGACGTGTCAACGCAGAAACGTCATTAAAGATCGTCAACAACAACAAAGGCAGATGGACTTGGGAGATTCTTCGTAGCTGATTTCTTCATGTTGATTTGGGAAATATTGGTCGGCTAAACACAGGCTTTATACCACATCAGTGGCTGAATTAGTAATTGGAATGGATGAAACACTCTGTGGACACAACGTGTATCAAAGCTACAAATAAACAGGCGGATAAATGCAGAATCTTGATGTCTGAAAATTGGCAGAAAGGACATTGCGAAGATAGAGAGAAGGACGCCGTGTGGGCGGGCCAGGACATTATTTATAACCCGAGTGTAGATGGCTTTGGACATGTTACTAATATTAATTTTAATTATATTACTGCCCGCCTGGTCAGAACAGGCACAGTAGATCATTGTGTATTAATGTCGTTATTCCGCCACCCTGCGGAAAGAGACCGAGCCATATGGGATAAAATCTGATGCAATGAAGTCAAACTCTCGACATCCTATTGAAAGAGGAATGTGACCTTTACTTTCCTTTTACCAAAATGCACAATAAAATATACATCTTGCCAGGTTCGTTAGCAATGCAACAGACTTTTAATGAATAATAAACAATTGGTGGCCATTTTTAATGATTAATTATGTCACGGCACACCCTATTGTAAAATATAGATAGTATGTCAAGTTAGGCCTCGTCACCCCGGACGCAATGATATATGGTACTATGTTGTCCGTTTAAAAATAAACAAGCCACAGTAATAGAAGGCAGAATTCTTCAGCTTCCAATTTATTAAGCCACGATAAAAATCCCCCATTTCTTAAGATCCCTTTGCACTTCCTGGTTGTAGATCACGACACAAAAATATATAAGGGAGGCTCTATTCGCAATGGAATTGCGAATAGAAAAAATTTATATTCGCAATGGATTTGCGAATAGAGAAAAATTATATTCACAATCGAATTGCGGGAAGTAACAAACATGTTACAGCGTCTGCTCACTAGTCAATTTTAGTTTGAGCCATTAAGAAGTCTAAGAAGGTGGTTAATTTAAATAGGAATGTTCACTGTTGCGAGTTTAATTCTGCCGAATTCTCCGTATTTTTTAATGAATCACTCTTCTTCTGACTTCTGTCCGTTCTTTTGGCATCCCATTTTATTTTTACATTACGTTAGTCCTGTTTAAATATCAAGAATAATTTTTCAGAACAGGTATCCCCAATACAAGTAACGATCCCTACAAATAATTCTGTCCCCAGGCAAGTTCAAGAATTGTTAACTTTCGTTTATGTACACTTACTGTTACCAGGCATCCATGTTTGTTTACATTACCGTCCTATTTATGTCCTGATAATATCACATCAGTGATGATTCTCTTAATTTGACACTTTCTATGGCCTCCAGTAATATGCTTCGCCTCAGAGAGACATCATTAAGTAATTCAAACACCAGGCTTTCGACTGACTGGCCTCATGAATTAATAAATAAACAAGGATAAGGAAATGCTATGCATATAAAGTGCAGGAAAACCTGGTATATATGAAGCAGGTGGAAAAGAAAGAGGAGAGAGATAGATAACGAAGATAGTGTGAGAGACAGAGATATGAGAAAGATGTATTGAAAGACATTATCAACAAAATATTGTAATATGGAAACACGCATAGGAATAATCACGTGACCTACTCCTACTTCCATTGCGAATATAATTTTTTTCTATTCGCAATTTCAATTAGTCACTCAGAATATATAACTCTGCTTAGAATTAACGTGCAGTCTTCATTGAGATACCGTTGGATTCGTCTTGTCAAGCTGTATCCAACTGTGATGATTTCATAAGTAAAAACCCAATTTTTATTACATTACATGCTACACAACGTCCGTGGCCTTCCCTATCTATACTCTGAGTAATACTCTATTAGTTATTACTAACTATAGATAGACTGAAAAGAAGAAAAAAAACGTTCATAAAGTAGGATACCCAGTCAAATATTTTAAACGGGACATGAACGTACGCTTTACCACAAATATATTTTTGTCTAGGAAAAGTCTGCCTTGTTGCTAGGTAATAAATACAAATTTAACCAGCTTGTCGCATTATCCTTCAATCGTCAGTAAAATGCGATATGCATGGACAAAACAAAGGGACGCCATTCTGACTGACAATATAAGTAATATTTCGCCTTTTTACACATGTGACACATAAATTTGAATAATTAATTAAAAGTTGAAACCAACCGTGACATTTAGACAACTGCAAAAGACAGTAGCATTACAATATAACAAATAATATACAAGTTTTCACTGCTGAGATTACTGTTGTACTAAAATTACTAAAAGCGTCAAATGTATGTGATCACTCTCCCAAGAAAAAGAAAGTTTTAACTGTTTTAGCAGACCCCTTACCGACATTTCTGACACTAAGAACAAATACATGCGTGCAACAAAGACGATCTTAACTGCCGCAGTGTAAGAATTGAAGGGAATAACATTATGGACAAAGCAAAGAAAGGCAGAATAATTTATTATTAAATATTAAGAGCATACACTTGAATCTGAGGTAAGATTATAATAAATAAATCAGGTGCCGTCTCCACAGTGAAGGTTGGCCGCAATGGATCTCCAATACTGTCTGTCTCTCGCATTGATTGTACATTCTGTCAGATGTTCGTCCATCTCTTAATGTTATCTTCCCACTTGTATCGTTGTTGTCTGCCTCTTGCTCGCTTTCCCCCAACCTTGCCCTCCAGTATGGTTTTTATAAAAGTGTTATGTCTTTTAACGTGGCCGAAATCCAAATATTTCTCATGCCTTTTTTTTTAAAAAATTACTTTCATCTACTTTATTTTCATTCCCAATTTGTTTTTAGAACCTCTGTATTTGATGGGTTTTGTTTCAATGAAATTCAAAATACGACATAATTTTCTGTATATCTACATCTCTAAGGCTATTCGATTTTCTAGTTGCTTGTTCAGAGTCCAGGCTTCCGTGCCATACAGTAATGTTGAATGTACGTAGCATTTGACAATTTCCATTTTTAATGCGCTGTTAATATCTCTAGATGTTAATACTGATTTCATGCTATTGAGGGCATTTTTTGTAATTCCTATTTTCTTCTTGATTTCTACTTCACTTCTGCCATTATCTGTTATTACATCTCCAAGATAGGAGAAACTTGTTTCTTGTTCTAGTGTCTCTTTTGAAGACTATATTTTCGTTGAGGTGAGTTTTTTGCAAGCAACATACGCTTACTTTTGTTTGGTGCAAGATGTTTTCTAGTTCTATTTTTTTGTTGTTGCTGACTCCCTTCTCATTCCAGTGCATTATGTTTAGTCTTTGTTTGGTATGGCCAGACGCTCTATTCTCAGGTCCCCTGGCTCCATAGTACATTTGAGAACGACCTCCAGTAGTTGTGGTTGGACCCTTTCGAGGTATAGGGCCCGGCACTGTAGCCTACCTGCCTGGGGGTCCAAAGCAGGGCGAGCACCATAACATTTAGCAGTAGTCGACATATTTCATGGCATAAATGCGTGGCATCCTGATTTCTGTGGTGAGCCTCCTGGCTGGTTCTTCCGTCTTCAGCACCTTTCTTTTACAAGAGCAGACTGTGGTCTTACTCAAGTTTAGGTGTGTAGGCATGCATACACGTGTCTGCGCATGCATGTACGTGAATACACATCTATAGCGTTCTGGTTATTTCTCTGCGCCAGAGACTCGCCGCCGCCCCTTCTACTGTTAACTAAAACAGTTCCGCCACGAGAAGGCCAGGAGTTGGACTTGCTGCAGAGGTGATGAATGCACGATCCATGGGGTATTTATGCAAGGTTTGCGCTCACCCCGACTCCGCCCCGGCTACATAACAGCAACATTTGGAACCGTAAGAAGTGATAAGCTTGACCACTAGAAGTGAAAAGTAAGGACTGAAACTAAACAAGATAAAACCAAAAGTGTGGTCGTACCAAGAACAAAAAATAAACAAAATGTTTAGTGACAGTTAAATTAGTAACGCCTAAACAAACAGAGAGATTTACCTATCTTGGGTCAACGAAAACAGCAGATGGGGGAAGTAACATAGAGATAACATGCAGAATAATCGTAGCAACGGAAGCATTCGATTCAGTTAAAAGTATTATGTGCAATTTATCCCCGAGTTTTAAAATGCTATACTGTTGATACTACTTAGTTAAAGTTAGTTTCTTATCCTTTACAGGAACGTCGCATTCAGCACCAGCATTTTTTTGTTTTGTTTTGCTGTTGTGATCTATTGGCAAGTTTACATTCAGTAGTTGGCCATTGCTATCCGAACGACCGGCATCCATACAATTTCGAAAGAAACCAACGCAAAGTGGTCTGCTACCAAATCGCCTGCAGCTGTGTTTGTTGATACTACTGAATGCCTGCACATCATGGACACTTGATTAAAGAGAATTGAAGGAAACTGAAGGAGTGAGAGATGGGTTTATTCGTAGAATACTAAGAATCTCATTTTTTAAACAAATTACGGAAAAAAACAAAACAAATGAGCAAGTCCTACATGAACAAATGGAAAGTGTAAACTGATTAGAAATAAATTTAGGCAGTTCAGATCTTTTGGATACGTTATCAGAAGAAATAAACTAGAAAGCTTGGTGACAACTGGCAAGACTGATGGGGGAAAAAGTTAAAGGCAGAGAGATAAATATCTGGATTGTTTGGCCTTATGGGATAATCGAGACAAAAACACGTAGATCCACGACTCTGGTGATCGTGTGATATGGCTTATCGACATGGTACATGCTGATGATGAAGAATCTTATCAACTCTAAGAAGACTGACATCCAATTATAGTACGAGGCTAATTCATGAAGACATTTGGTTACCAATTTTACGACCATAAAATCTTCACAGTCTAGTCATTTTAAGAGACCAAAAGGTCTGCTGAAGGTTGCGACAACCGAGAAGGTGCAGAGTGTTAGAGGCTGATGTCGACTGAGGGAGAAGATGCTGGACGAGTTGGCAGGGCGGGGGGGGGGGGGGAAGAAAATCAGCGGTTAATTATTACTTAAGTAGACCGGCAGAGAGATAAGTAGACAGCTTTGTAGATAAGTAAGGACGCAGACAGATATATGGCACACAGACGTATGACAAAAGTATGCACAGACATATGTACCTATATATATATATACAGACAGATGGCAAGACAGATAGATATGTAAGTAACGAAGTAGACAAATAGACACACAAAGACACACACACACACACACACACACACACACACACACACAAGTAACAAAGCAAATAGATAGACAGAGCTATATAGGTAATCATGTAGACAGGCAGAGAGATGCGCAGATAGCTATGTTGCTGAGCAAGTAAGCAGGCAGGCATAAAGGCACACAGGCATACTGACGGACAGACAACAAACATATGTGTAGTAGAGAGGTAGACATGCAGACAGAAAGGTTAAGAAAACAGACAAATAAATATGTAGGTGGGCACTGCAACAAACAGACACACATGCCAGCAGATAGTTAAACAAGCCGACAGAAAAACAAGTATTTAGGATAGTAAGCAAACATACAGGCAGCTATCTAGATGTATAGTTAAGCAAGAGAGCTTGTCAGTAGACAGACAAACAAACATACATGTAGGTAATCAAAACGCAGACAGACAGCGCGCTCATGGTTGGTGGAAACGGTATATTTTATATATGTTCTCCTCTTTAGTGTTTATGACTTCTGCTAATCTGTAATCAATATTGGGACATTTGAATTCTGACGGCGGTATGTCTGGATTATACAAACGCCTGCTATTGATTCAGAGAGTGGTACTCGGCTAGGCTGGCGAGAGGGCTCAAATCATCTCAGATTTATTTTTTGCAAGAAAATGTTAGGAAGGAAAAATAAAATCTCAAAATTCTTTACAGCTCAATCAATGAGTTGCCATCTCCGCAATGACGATTGGCTGCTGTGAATCTCCAGCACTCTCTTGTACACACTGACAGGCTGCTGTTCGTCCATCTCTTTATGTTATCTTCCCACTTGTATCGCTGTTTACCTCTTGCTCGCCTGCTTTCAATTCGTCCCTCCTATATGGATTTTACAAGTGTCTTTTGTTGTTGCCGAAATAGTTAACTTGTTTCCTTTTATTTCGTTCAACTACTCTCTTTGCATTTTCAGCCTCACTAGTGCCTGTATTTAATTGTTTTTGTTTTCTTGAAATCTTCTATATATCTACATTTTCAGTGCTTCAGTTCGACTTTCCAATTGCTCGTTCGTTGTCACGGGCTATGAGCCACTGTGTAGTGTTCAATACACATATATAATATTTGACAATTCTAATGTATAACGTGTTATTTATATTTCGATATGTTAATATCGTTTCATGTTGTTGGAAATAGTTTTGGCTATTTATAAAACTGTCATTTACCGCCTATAATACCTTGCGGTGTAGGACAGGGGGGAACTTGAGCCTGTGGAATTAGGGCCGCATGGCTAGTGCAGTCGCCGCGATTTGTGCAGGTTAGAGTTTTCTTTTTGCCCCAGACAGAAAAAAACTCCACGCCTTACCGAAGATTCGAACCCGGATCTCCCGAAGGAGAGCTCCGGCCATTATATGTTATTATATGTCCAAGAAACGACCAGCTTGTTACTTATTCTGACCCCCCACACACACACATTTGCTGTTTTGTTCATTGTTGGAATTTCCTTTCCATTGTTAATTATCATTGTGTTCGTTTTTTGTTGTTGTAAATATAGATCTCTAATCCACGTTCTGCAATGCAATAGTTTACTTGTTCTGCGATATATTCTAGCAAGTGTGAACTGTCTGCCAGCAACACTGCATGTACATCTGCACATCTAAGGTTCTTTAGTACTATTGTGTTGATGTTCAGTCCAGGGAATTCTCCAAGTTATTTAATCAAGCTTTCTCTCTCTCCCCTCCCTCTCTGTGTGTGTGTGTGTGTGTGTGTGTGTGTGTGTGTGTGTGTGTGTGTGTGTGTGTGTGTTGTTGATGTTGTTGTTGTTGTTGTTGGCTATTTGTGATTTCTTGGCAAGTTTGCGTTCAGTAGTTTGCCATTGCCTTCTGAACGACCGGCACTCATACCATTGTATGAACATCAGCGCAAGGCGGTCTACTTTAAAATATTTCCCTCCCACCCCACACCCACATATATATATATATATAATATATATATAATATATATATATATATATATATATATATATATATATATGTTTCGAACGCGGTATGCGGGATTATGAACTGCGTTCATAACTCCGCCATCGTACCGATAGCTCTCTGTATACGCTGAAAAGGCCCGGGAAACGACACGCATCCCCGGTGCACCAACTAACTATACATGTAAGAAACACATGTAATCAGTTTGTCCACATCCTTCTGCCTCCTATTTTGTAAATTACTCGATATCGTGTTCGTAAGGATAATAGCGCTCGCTCTTAAACTTCTGCTGCTCTGATGGCAAGGTGGGGCGTTTAATCTCTACGCCGGCATTGAGTTGGACTTGAACGTCGACTTCTCGTTCAGAAAGCAATAGCAAACTACTGAAAGTATCATTGCCATCAAAATCAACCTGAGGTCGAACGCAACGTCTTACAAAGGATATGAAACATATAGACGTTTTTCCATGTCACAAAATTAAACTGCCTGGCATGTTCTCTCTTCATTCAGATTCGGATTTCTGTCCACACTGTGAAGTCAAGCTGTCCAGCACTTTGTCTTTTAATTTTGATACATATTCTCTCCGGGCCATGGAGCCGATTTGTCTAGCATTTTCTCTCCTAATTCAAATACAGATTTCTCTCATTGTCACGAAGTCCGAGTGTCTAGCATATTCTCTCTTACTTCAGTTACATACAGGGTATGTTTTTAACGACTGTGGGTTTGTTTGAAAATATTGCCGTTCCAAGTTGTCTATTTACCCTTTACGTTGCATGAGTTCACAGAGGGTAAATACAAAACTTGGAACGGCAATATTTTAAAACACCCCACAGTCATTAACAATACACCCTATATTTCTATCTAGACCATGAAATAAAGTAGCCAAGCACTTTCTCTTCTCCGACACACATTTCTCTCTGTGTCACGCAATCAAATTGTCAAGTACATTCTCTCTTAATTCAGATAGATAATTCTCTCCATGTCACGAAGCAAAGCTCCCTAAATCTTCGCCATTTTCTCATCGTCCGGGACTATCTTGTTCTCAATTTGTATTTTAATTTTCATCTCCTCATAACGTGCCCAAAAATAGAGATTGTCTACTTTTGATCAAAGTAACCAGTTAATGTGTTGATTTTTTTCTTTCTCTGTTTTATTCATTCCGGCTTTGTGTCGAAGTAGTAACGGGCCTAATTCATAATCCCACATACCTCGTTCGAAACACAGCTGCGGGAGATATGTCAGCAGACCGCCTTGCGTTGGTTTTCATAAAAATTATGAGTACCGGTTGTTCAGGAAGCAATGGCAAACTACTGAACGTAAACTTGACAAGAAATCACAAACAGCACCAAAAAAAAAAAAGGCTGGAGTTGACTGCGACGTCCTGTAAAGGATGTGACCTATCTTGTCATTCATTATGTGACTTATCAATTGTGCATTTTCGAGCTCAATTTCGACCTGCTCTTCGAATACAAGTAAATGGTGAAAGACAGCTTGTTTACCTCTTCGAAAGTCGACATTCACCTGCTGTTTCAAGGACCCGACGAGGTGGCGTGCAGGTTGTTTCGATTCGAATCTTGTATGCTTTCATTCTGTCTGCTGGAGGTCAGCATGGCCGAATGGATAAAGCTCTCATTCTAAAACATCCGGTGTCTGATACTGAGGTAGGGGTTCAACCCTTTCACCGGTCAGTTGGACTAAAATGTTGACTACTCGTCATTGATTTGGGGGAGTAAATTACAAGCACCCAAGAAGATGGAGTGGGTTAGCCTGATGACGAGGACACTGGTAATAGGGAAAGCTACTCCACATGCGAAATCAGGTCCAATGCTACTAAAAGTAGCGTGAATGGACTACGATTGAGTTCAAAGCGAACGATCGCAAACAACAAAAATAATTTGTCTGTCGTCAACTGTGCCCTCCGACATATAGGGTGTATTTTTAATGACTGGGTAGTGTTTGAAAATATTGCCGGTCCAAGTTTTGTATTCACCCTCTGTAAAGTTCGTGCAACATATTTTAAAAAAAGTTGCATATCCTTTACAGGACGTTGCAGTCAACACCAACATTTTTCAACTGTTGTTGATGTTCTTTGCAAGATTACGCTCAGTAGTTTTACTGAGGTCACCGGGTTGAACCCCAGGGTTGAACTCCCTACCTCAGCATCAGACACCCGATGTTTTAGAACGAGAGCTTTTATACATTCGGCCATGCTGCGGTGCAAGAGACAGAATGAAAGCATACAAGATTCGAATCGAAACACCCTGCAGGTCACCTCGTCGGGTCCTTGAAAGAGCAGGTGAATGTCGACTTTCGAAGAGGCAAACAAGCTGTCTTTCACCATTTACTAGTATTCGAAGACATGTTAAACCAACATAATAGGTAAATACAAAACTTGGACCGACAATATTTTCAAACACTGCACAGTCAATAAAAATACACCCTTTCATACACAAAATATTTAAAAAATACACCTTATATCTCTTTCCCATCTTCTAGTCTGCCGGTCTCCCCGACGAAGGAGTTAAGGACGTTGTTCGTAGTTCCGTATATTCACGTACGAAACACAGCTGCGCGAGATTCGGCAGCGGATAGCGTCGCGCTGGTTACTTACGTAGGTATGTGAGCAGGTCGTTCAGAAAGCAATGGCAAACTACTGAACGTAAAACTTGCCTAAACATCAACAGCACTTGAAAAATGCAGGTGTTGACTGCAATGTCCCGTAAAGGATATGCGAAAACAAATCTTCTAGTCTACGTCAATACTTGCTAAGTAAGAAAAGGAAAAATTTCCCTGCCTCGAGTCGTTTTGGGCCCCATGTAACCATTATTTGTCATGATGTGCCAAGATACTAGGAAGGATGCACTGTAAGGCATGCAATCAGTGATGTGGTCAAGATTAGGCATGTTTCTATATTTCCCAAAACATTTCCGGCTGCCCATTTTAGGCTGGGTAAACCTGCGAGCCCAGGTCAGTTTCTAATTATCCGCTTCGATAGAGATGCGAACCAAGACCACCAAGCCAGCAGGCAAGCAACACTTATGTATTGATGTATAAATCACGGGTCCCCGTTTTAAGCCTCCTTCATTCAGTTCACATTGCATTTATTTTTTCAGAGACCTCTGGGGTCTCGTCGCTAGATCTAATGAGTTCATGCTCTGTGCGACGCTGTTATGCCAAAAGAGACTGAGCCATAAGGAATAAAACCAGTGCAATGAAGATGACCATTTTGCATTGAAACCCCTAAATCACGTCTACTTGACTACACCAGACCACTTGATCTCCTTTATCGCCCCACATTCTCTTACATAGTCAGAACAAAGCCTTCACTTCTGACTGCCACATTTACATAAATGTGCGTTTAGCGGAGACAGAAGTTAGGGTTTATTACAGGATCTAGAGCAGTAGTTCTCAACCGGTGGGGAATTCCCCAGGGGGGGGGGGGGGGAAGGAATTTTAGGGTTTCCAGTTGGGAGGGGGGATTAAGACCATAGATTGGCAGACTGAAACTGGCTTCAGGACCACACAAAACGCGACAGTCCCCCTTTCTTGAATTATGTGTGAGCGTGTGGTTGCGTGTACACACACAATATATATATATATATATATATATATATATATATATATATATATATATATATATATATATATATATATATATGTGTGTGTGTGTGTGTGCGCGCGTGTGTGTGTGGTGTAAAATGAGGGGGGGGGTGGCATTTTGGAAAGGGGGAATGACTTTCTGAACAAATGGTGAAAGGGTGCATGGGCCAAACAATTTTGAGAACCACTGATCTAGAGAATAAGATGGGCTTCAGCATGCTAGGGTCTCGAGTTAAAATTTGGCCATTAACGAAGAAGAACAAAACAGCAACAATAATAATAATAACAACAATAACTACCACAATAACGTCTGCAATAACCACTTTCAACGCATAAACATTTGACAACAGAGGTTTTAATGACACAAAATTTAGCAGACATATTTGACTTGCATAAACGGTGATATAAGGAATGTATGAACTTATTTATATTGAACAAAACGCGGATAATTCTGAACCAAACACATGCGTTAGGTTTCTACGCACAGACACATTATTTACTGTTGACAGAACCCATCCTACAATGTATATCCAAATTATACGTTTGAAATTGTCCACAGCAGGTATCGTGACTCAGGCACTATGAAGCATGTCTGCTACAGATAGACTTTTAGTCTGAAGAAAGTGTTTAGTTTTGATATCCAGTACAGAGAACTGAGGCGTATTAGGTACATCGTGCTAGTCTCATATGTGTATACACCAGTTGGCATTCGATAAGCGATGTGGTCAATATAAGGCCGGTCGACTTTACTTCCCAGAACATTTCTGGCACCAATTTTAGGCAAGGTTGACCTGAGAGCTCTGGTTAGTTTTTAATTATCAACCTAGGTTAAGATTCGAATATATGGCCACCAAGCCATCAGACAGGAGAGATGATGCTAGCTGTTAATCAAACGCACAAGTTATGTTTCTACGCACAGATATAGCCTTTGTTGTTCATAACACCCATTCTACATCACACATTCAGACATTAAATCGCACACAACAAGTAATTTAACTCATGCACTAAGTAACATTTTTTAACTACAGTGAGACTTTTAAAGTCTCTAAAGAGAGTATAGTTTACAAATCCAATAAAACGAATTGACTAGGGTAAGGTACATTTTGGAAGGAAACACATTTCAGTTTTGTCTTGTTCACTGATGGGAGACGTGGTGGCGTAGTGGCTAGATATTCGCCTGCAGTACAGATTGTCAGCGGTTCGATCCGCATTGGCATGGTACAAGGAAATGTCCTGGGAAGTAAAGGCAGGTGGGCTGACACCGACCACATCACCAGCAGTGGCGACTAGTCTATGACAGTGTCTACAACAGATGCCAAGTAGGCATTAACTCGTGAACAAGACACCTTCACTTACTTTATGTTCATCATCATCGTGTGCCATGCCGGTAAGCGTGGTCGGTCATGTTTCGCCACCCTACACGATCAGCAGAGTCGGTGATTAGCTCTGTGTTCTTGTCTCTTATTGGAGACACTGACTACGGTCATCTACCAGTATGGCTACTGCTAAGAAGGAAAGCAATGGCAAACTACCTTCTTTACAGATGCCTAGAAAGTCATGTTTTGTTGACTTGTTTTGATAGAAAATCAGAGAAACGGCGTTAATGGGTACTCCAAGGCAGCTGCCTCCCCGCTAGGGATAGTCATGTGCACCAGGTGACTCCAGACTGTAAGCAAAGCGACTGAGTGCAAAAAAGTACACTGTACTTTGTTTGACTGACACTTGAAGTTATTTGTAAGTGAAAATAGCTTTCGTCAAAGTCGTGGATCAGCTCCATGTTTTTGTCTCGATTATGCATCGTGGCTAAGCCATCTAGATATTTATTTCTCAGTCTTCCCTTTGTTCTTTAGCCCTCAATCTTACCAGTTGTCACCAAGTTCTCCAATTTATTTCTTCTCATAACGTGCCCAAACCTTGGTACACTCTACCTGTATACTATTAACACCCCCTTCCCCACCCCTTGTCAGCTAACTTTATGAATCACTTGCTTCTCTGTGCGCATATATATATATTCTCTATTACAGTAGTTAGTTCAGCTATCCTTCTTTGGCATTAATATAGTAGTCTTTATTATAGAATTGTTGTTGTTGTTTTTTGTTTTTTTTTTTGGCATTAATATATGTTATTTCAGTCAAACCACACTGTACAACTCTACTATATTGGAAGTTGTGCACCATTATTTCACCAATTCCCTTAAACACAGAAGCCACAAACAATATGTTGCACGATTTATTGCCTGGCATATTTCGCTGCATCTCGTCAGGTGCATATTGCAGAGTTATATCATATGAAATAAATGATACTTAAGCTGAAACAATTAAAACACATATGTATTGTTTGAGTGTGAAACATCTGTTATCTCCACGTTTATTTCAAATTTAACACGAACTCTTTCTGTTTGCACAAAGCTGGCTGGAACCGCCTATATGCTAACGCTTCCTATATTTGACCAATCGTTAAATATCGAACACCTGAAATGTTGGACATGTGTAGCGTGCTTTATCGATTTCCTGTGGCTTTTCTTAGGTGTGTTTATATGTGTGTTGATATATTTGTTTATATTTGTGTTCATACTCTAGTGATATTTATGTTACTGGATATTGTCACCTGACCTGACATCTCTATGATGTCTCTCTAGCATGTAAGTTTATACTTGCTGTTTCCTCTGAGGGTCTTTATGTATTGTCTCAGTATTGTACTAACATAACCTGCTGTGGTTAACATCGCCTGCATCATCTTTACACACATTGTTTGTCCCCTTTCTACCTTCTATTACATTTTACGCCTAGCTCAAATACCCTTGGCTTTTCATAAACTGCTGCGTAGTGATCCGAGAGAGGGTTATTTGTTGTTCGCATTCCTCAATTAGCCATTATCAAATGTGGAATCCTTCAGATAACAGGCAACACCGGAGAAGATGAGAGCCCCAGGATAATTTCAAGCACCATAAAGTTGGTGATTGGATCTAATCAATCAATCAGTCAGTCAATCAATCAATAAACAAACCAACATGTCTGTCTGCCTGTCTGTCTGTCCGCCCACCTGCCCGCCCGTCTGTCATTCTATGGATCAGTCAATGTATTATATTTCGATGCCAATTCTCAGCCGCTCTCATTTCCACTTACTTCTACTTCACTCGAAAAGTCAACAAATGTAATCCAATAGCAAATACTGCTAAAGGAGTAAAATAAGCCATCACAAATTCTGGAGACTAAAGCGGCATAATGAGGTAGTGTGTCAGTTTCCCTTCACACCGCCTTCTTCCCGAGTCAATTTACAAAAAATTTTCCGGTAGCCATTTTGTGAAACTGAGTTGAACCTAGAGTAGCATTGATCGGGAAAAAAACAACATCCTGCAATTGCCAGGAATTGAATCAGGCTTATAGTGATGGTAGGTAAGCGAATGAGCCACTGTTCTAAGGCGGCTCAAACCGGACAACACCTCCTTGATAATGTTAGTTAAATAAATACCTGAAGATTGCCTGTACTATAGTCAGGTGTTTGAACTTATTTCAAGCATAGATTGACTGTCACATATAAAATACTTTTCAAATATGTACGAATTAAAACACTACTTCAACAAATATTATACAAGGGAAAGACTAAACACAGTGAAAGCCAAAGCTATAAAATAATAAGAAGAAAAGACTAATAGCAACGCACTGAAATAGTAACATAGCTCTGCATATAGAAGCTTCGGTAATGTTAACAGTTCATCTTTTCGCCCCATTACTATACAAGTGCCGGATCCGTGGCGAAGGTGTTACGACACAGTTCGTGATCCAGCATACCAGCGTTCGAAAACATCTGCGCGCGATTTGGCAGCAGACAGCGTTACGTTGTTTTTTTTTTAACGAAATGGTATGGGTGCCGGTCGTTCAGAAAGCAACGGCAAACTATTGAACGTAAACTTGCCAAGAGATCACAACAGCAAACATTGCTGGTGTTGACTGCAATGTACTGTAAAGAATATGCAGCTAACTTTTAACTGTACAAGTAAAAGAGAAAGGAGACTGACTATTCAATATGAACCGCAGCCTCACTTTCTACTAATGCGCACGTAAAGTTAGTTGAATGTCCTTTACTTGATGTTGCAATCAACTCCAGCATTTATTGGCTGTTTGTAATTTACTAGATAATGATAATTCGATAGTTTGCCACTGTTTTCTGAACAGCCAACGCCTCATATCATTGCAATCAACGCACAACTTACTGTTTTTAAATCTCCTACAGCTGATTTCGAATCCTGCCTCTTTTTTCCAGGAACCACGCCTTCCGTCGCTATACTCTCCAAGCCAATGTGACATTTAAAATGACCACAGTATTCCAGTTTCGAAGACACGATGCTGTTTATGGTCCATTTCTCTTTGATATTCACCTCTTGCAGAATGTCTACATACTTGTTCTTTTCGGTCCATGTTATTTTAAGAACTTTTCTATAACATTAAGCTCAATTTTCTTCTTTGATTGTGAAATGCTCCATAAATCACACCTATGTTACCACAAGAAAGATCAATCAATCAATCATGTGCCATGCCGGAAAGCGTGGGCGGTCATGACTCGCCATTTCACTCGATCACCAGTGTCGTGGATCAGCTCAGTGTTCCTGTCTCGTCCATGCCATGTGGCCAAGCCATCCAGGTATTCTCCTCTCGGTCTTCCTCTTGGTCTGTTCCCCTCGATCTTGCCAGTTGTCACTAAGTTCTCCAACCCATTTCTTCTCATAACATGTCCAAAAAATTTTGACTGTCTACGTCTAATTTCTCTAATCAGTCTACGATGTTCATTTGTCTCCTGTAGTACTTGGTCATTGGTTTTTCTGTCTGTCCATGGTATTCTTTGCATTTTCCTCAGAAACCACATTTCTGCAGCCATCAGATGCTTTTCAGCAAGAAAGATACATGTTCTCAAACATTTTACTTAAACCTGTTTACTAGTGTTGTGCCATAGATTCTTAATACTAATCAATCACCGCATTACTATTGCCAGTCTACGTCTGATTTCAAGTGAACAGTCCCCATTGTTGCAGATTACGAAGCCAAGATATTAAAAGTGTGCGGCATGTTGAATTTCTTCATTGCTGTTTGTGATCTTTATTTGACATTTGTGTGGCAAAACTATCTGGACTGTAGTGATGTTGGTTCTCAGTCCCGACTCCTGTGAGGACCGCGGAGTATTTTCTGTGGAACTGACGTGGTTAATTTTAATAGGTTGTTTACGTTCACTGAACATTTCACAAACGTTTCAACGTCTGTTTATTTCAATATGGCTTTATTGCGATATTTTACTAATGGGAGTACATGTTATAGTGCTGATTAATACGCGAAAACAGCTGACTTATGACTCACTTCTACGGTTACTTGAGAGCCTTAAAACGCCGTTGTGTTCGTGCATATTTTGTTTCGCATATCCTTTATAGGACAACGCTGTGAACATCAGCATCTTTCAGCTGTCTGTTGATTTCTTGGCAAGATTACACTCAGTAGTTTGCCATTGCTTTCTGAGCGGCCGGCTCAGTTATCCCGCAAGTCACCAGCGGGGGTAGAACCTCTCCCAGTTCTCGCCCGCTACGAGACTCTACGTGACAAACGGGATTACGGAGAAAGTGGTGTAACTCCTCGGCCAGAGAGACCGGCTAGTGCATATAAAACATTTTAAATATAGTTACTATCTGATCTGACGGGTCTTTAAAAATTATTATATCCCCTAACTTTAGCCCTGATTTACTGGCCGCAATTAAACACACACAGTCTTATTAATAAAGTTTGTATTACAACTGAAACAAAACATGGACCCTAAACGAAATATACGCAAATGATCCTTGCTTTATCTTTGATGTGCTTTTAAGCAAATCTGAAATGGAAAGAGGAGTCGGGTATTATTTTATTATTTTACAATGGTAGAGGGTCGCATGGCCTGTGTAAAAGTTGTTCGCGACCTGAAAGAGGTTGGGAAACAATGTACCAGGAGATTGATAAACAGTTAAGAGATCGGAGCAAAGGCTTCTATTTACATTCAGATAATTTCGTTAAGGGGTTCGCATTTCTTTGTCAGATTACATCTACAGTGCCGTCTTATCGAAACCTTAATCTTGCATACAGACTAGTCACAGTTTCCCGCAAGAGAGTCATGTACCGCCACAGCAGTTGCCAATCCCACTAGAGGGTCGTTTCAACGGCACACCAGTTGCCAATCCCACAAGATGGTCGTATCATCGGCACAGCAACTGTCAATTCCGTAAAAGAGTCGTATTATCGATACATCAAGTGTAAGTCTCATAAGAGGTTCGAATCGCGGGCACAACAATTTTCAAACATTGACCGAAGCAAGAGGGATGAGCAGTACAACACCTGTTATTGTCAGCGTGAAGCAAACGAAGCAAGTCAACAGAAGTCTGTCCGTGATTTGGGCCACTTGCTGCCACTCCAACTTAATGCCTTCCTTTTTATCCTGTTCTGCGATGCGAATGTCATTCCTTTCAATAGTCTCGTACACTTTCTGGAGAACTTTTATGAAGTATGTTTCAAACGCATTGTTGTCAAGACTCGTATCTGATGGCGGAGTGTTGCCGTGTGACGGCCGGTACCCGAAGAACTTTCGCGGCAACGTCCCGTTGCCTTGAAAAGATTCGTTGTCCATGAAAGGAATGTCGACCAGATTAGGTGGACACAAGTCTGTCATATCCTTTAACTCCTGTTGGGAAAAAAATGCATGTTATTGATTATTTAGCCAACACGCACGGCTGCCTAAAAACAAATGATGGAAAAATTATAATAGAAAAAGATCACAGTTTAATGTATGGTCAGATTATGTGGGGGGGGGGGGGGGGGGGGAACACCTTTGCAATGATAACAGAGAAGAACAGTATGATGTTCGAAATAATAATGAAGGAACATCAATTTTGAAGATAGAGGTTCAGAATGTTCTTAAACATATGAAAATTGGCAAGACATACCCCCCCCCAGTTCAGACAAAGGCACAACAGAAATGATTAATGCTTTAGAAGAATATGGAAGCGATCAAGTCACCAGACTGCTGAACACAATAATACTAATAATAATAATTGAAATATATTTCAATCCCAAAGAAATCAGAAGCCTTGGAATGTGATCAACATCGTACAATTAATATAGTGAGTAGCATCACGAAGATTTTGCTAAGAATTCTCATGCAAAGAGTTAAGAAGAAAATACAACCTGAAATAGAAGAAGACCATTGTGGGTTTGTAGAAGGCAGGGGTACAGTAAATGCTGTGTATATGCTGAGAACAGTAAATGAACGTTATATAGAAGTAAATAAAGATCTATATCTTTACTTTAATGACTACACAAAAGCTTTTGATGAAGCAAGACATGTCAACATAATAAAGATGCCTGCAGATCTACAAATTGATGGCAAAGACCTTAGACTTGTAAAGATATTGGAAACAACAAGCTGCCACAAGAATTGATAATGAAGTAAGTCAATTTCAGCCTATTAAGAGAGGTGTGAGACAGGGATGTGTAATGTCTCCAGATCTTTTTTCCCTGTAAAGTGAAAATATTTTCAGAAATATAGAAGACATGACAGGAATCATCATTGGGGAGGGGGGGGGGGGGGCGCCCGAAACATCAATAAGATTAGATATGCAAATGATACAGTATTGACTGCAGACAATAAGCAGGATCTGTAACATTTAGTAGATGCGGTTGTTGCAAACAGTGAACAATTAGTGTTAAAGGAAATGCCACAATGTAATATATAATTTAATGGGAATATTCTTAAACAAGTGAATCTGTACAATTATCTCGGAACAGTCATTACATCTGATGGGAGATGCATTGAAGAGATTAGAACAAGAATCGCCATGGCGAAGGTAGCCTTTAGCAAGATGAAAAACATTCTGACCAATAAAAAGATGTCAACTGCAACGAGAAAAAGAGTGTTGAGGTGCTAAATAGAGCCTGCACTTTTTTATGGATGTGAAGCGTGGACAATGAGCAGTCAAGCCGAAACACATCTGATGGCTGTGGAAATGTGGTTTCTGAGGAAAATGCAAAGAATACCATGGACAGCCAGAAAAAGCAATGACCAAGTTCTACAAGAAACAAATGAAAATCATAAACTGATTAGAGAAATTAGACGTTGGGCATGTTATGAGAAGAAATAAATTAGATAACTTGGTGACAACTGGCAAGATCGAGGGGAAGAGAACAAGGGGAAGACAGAGAAGTAAATACCTGTATGGTTTGGCCACGTGGCATGGTCGAGACAAGAACACTGAGCTGATCCACGACTCTGGTGATCGAGTGAAATGGCGAATCATGACCGCCCACGATCTCTGGTGATGGACGAGTGAAATGGCAGAATCATGTATAACTCGAGCCCTTAACGCTCTACTCGGTAACATACAATGAAACGTTGCATGGTTGGATGCAAGAGCCGTATGTAGTTTGACGAACCCCGAAATTTCAGCCAAAAATATGATATCAATATTATTATATTTTGATATCACAAACGCGGAGATATGAATACATACATGCGCACGCGGTATTATATATACAGTCTCTTCACTCCCTCTATCTTTTATTTGAATCGTAACATTGTGAAACAGACTTATAAAATTAAACGCTGTGCACCAGGTAGAAATACCATGTATTATCATCTTGCCTGTTTCCTCTTGGATTTGCAAGTTTCAGCCTTCTGTTGACCAACCTTGTGAAACAGTTCAATAAGTTCGCGTTCGGTGTTGCCCCATCTGCCAAGATCTTGCAGAGAGCATTGAATAAAGCGAGATCTGCCTGACCAAACATAAGTACCGTGAGATGCGCTGTGAAGTCTTAAGTACTAAAGTCGCAATGAAGGACTTATTGTCATGTTTATCTAGAGTTTCGTCCTAATTTTACATATCGGTAGATTGTGATCTGAATCTACATCTAAAAATGTTTACGTATTATAGTGTCTGTTCACCATCTTTGTTACTACAGCTATGATAAATGTGATTTTGTGGAGTGTAGACTTGCTATACTCTTTGTTTTTCGGAGTCTTCGTGGGAAGAATCCGGGTTCGTGTCCTTCGGTTCACGAGTGCATTTATTTTTTCTGTGGGTCATCGCTGGAGCTACGGAGTTCATGCTTTGTGCGACGCTTTCCGCGTTGCGGAAAGAGACTGAGCCATATTGGATAACAACCCGGTGGAATGACGTCGGCCACGTCGACTTTTAAGCGACTTTTTTAATACTCTTTGCTTTGTGTATTCTTCTATGAAGAAAACACTTACTCCTTTGACATTAATTCACTGCGTTTAAATTTTCTTTCCTTACTCTAAGTCCATGTTTCACCCACTATCTCTTTACAAACAAGTGAATCGGTACAGTTATCTCGGAACAGTCATAACATCTGATGGGAGATGCCTTGATGAGATTAGAACAAGAATTGTCATGGCGAAGGTAGCCTTTTGCAAGATGAAAAACATACTGACCAATTGTCACGAGCTCGCCATGAGTTAACCAGATAATAATACCGACGTTTGCTTGGCGTATATTTTCTAGGCCACAACAGTCGTACTAACAGAGTAAACACAGCTGCACGGGATACATCGGGTCAGCCCATATACACATTTGGCGGTGAGTGAGAAGGAAGGGATAAAACGCGTTGGCAGTTCATAACAGTTAAAATCACATATAATTGGCCGCTCAGGATATGGAATGGTTCCGTTTGTCATCTATGGTTCCGGACATCAGACGGAATGGAGGTTTTGACTGTCAGCACATGACAGAAAGTTGAGGGTGTTATTGAAAACAGTGGAACACCTGCCGGACATGAACAACGTCACGTGCACAATGTAAGCTTGTTTGGAAAACCATGATTGGCAGCTTGGTATCGAAACTCTTTGTTGGAACTCGACAGTAACTCTCTAGATTGTTTTGGATGTCAGAACCAGTGATGACAAATCTAACATGGAGGGAGCCCGAGGGAGGATGGATCCCTGACAGGGGATGATCTGCCAATGTGCCACCTTTGTGGGGGTATAAAGGATAACGTCACGTGGCCAACTTTGGTAGTTTGCCATATAAACCCGAGTTGGGATCAACTAGGGTGGACTTGAAAAATGCTCTAGTCAGAGTGCCAGGGCACTGCAGTGCTTAGTGGAAATAATATCTACCGTGTGTTAATTAGTGACTTAATTTTGCACGTGCCTATAATGGCAGATGTAGATATGATTGATAGGACTGCAGTAGTGCCATTTAAGGTATAACCTATTATAATATATTCGTTATAATTACTTTAGGCAGTAGCCTTGTTAAACTATAGTGTGATGATTAGCACTGTTAGTGGAAACTAGCTAGAGTAGTGAAGTGATACTTGGCTCTGTTAGCTAAAATAGATTAGTGAAGTGTTGATAAGCTTTACTAGTTGAGAATTGAGTAATGAGGGATAATTGGGATCTTCCCGTAGGTGTCCCTGGTGGGCGGAGTTCCGCATTCTGGTTGCTGATTTTTTCTTTGTCATAGCCTGATTCGACTCTAGGTGGGTAGCTAATCTGCTCTATGACTAAGTCTAGTTAGCTAAAGATCATTAAGCAAGGTGATAGGCTTACACTCAGCCGAAGGGATCAGTGACTAGTACTATCACCAGATGTGTTGTTTCTATCCTAGGTTCCCTACCAGATCCAAGGAAACTCTACATGTTTTGGGAAAGAATTAAAAAACCCATTCGGAAGAACACCAGTTCAACAATCAATAAAGTTGCATACAGAACGTAACTAAAGCTAGAAGGAAGTTGATTCACCAAAGAGAGTGATGCGTACTGATGCACCACACAGCATCAGACAGTAGTAACTAAATGAGAACAGTCTAATAGTTACCTAGTGTTATATAATCTCGTGTAATAGAACACAAGACATTATACGTGAGGCTAGATAGACACGAGTGAGGATCAATCACATTAACAATTAACATTAATGACGGTGTACACACTACAAAGGACTTGTGCAGTTTTTTTTAAGGAACGATAGGAACGGACATTGTGTAGAGTGCAACCGGTCCATGATTAACTGTTAATACCACCGGTGTCTATTTCGGATGATCATGAAATTGGATTACCAGAGGTCTACAGAGGCAAAGCAGTATCCGGCAAGATGGTTTCGGCACGGGGTGAGATGTACATGTTCTGACGTAACGTGCTGTGGTCTATCCTTGCTGGGATCAGCTGACTGGGTTGTGGTCTGAGAGTCCGATTCTACACACTTTATAGAACACGTCACACATTTTCTTCACATACACGTCTCATATACGTTACACTTTTCTTTTAATAAATTATCTTTATTAATTTTTAGAAGCAAGAGTTGTTGAGTATGTTGCGTTGGGGAAGTATGAGAAGGGGGCATAGTACGACAGTGAGAGAGTGATAGGAAAAGGTGTCCATAGGCTGATGGAGTGTGTTGGACGGAAGCTGGTGGATTCTCCAGAATATTGAGAGGAAAAAAATATTATAATGTGGGTGTCGGATCTCCTCACTCCAGGGACGACACTTTAAAGGAGGACACGACACCAATAAAAAGATATAAACTGAAACGAGAAAAAGAATGTTGAAGTGCTATATAGAGCCTGTACTTTTTGTGGATGTGAAGCATGGACAATGAGCTATCAAGCTAAACAAAACATCTGATGACTGTGGAAATGTGGTTTCTGAGGAGAATGCAAAGAATACCATAGACGGACAGAAAACCCAATGACCAAGTTCTACAAGAAACAAATTAAAATCGTAAACTAATTAGAGAAATTAGACGTAGGCAGTTAACATTGTTTGGGCATGTTATGAGAAGAAATAAATTGGAGAACTTGGTGAAAACTAACAAGATTGAGGGGAAGAGAACAAGGGGAAGACAGAACAGTAAATACTTGGATGGCTTGTCCAGGTGGCATGATCGAGACAAGAACATAGAACTGATCCATGACTCTGGTGATCGAGTGAAATGGCGAATCATGTCCGCGGCACATGATGGATGGATGGATCTCTTTATAACCGTCTTATCCGATCGCCTCTTGGCATTCAGAAAACCTTTCAACATTTTGAGAGTTTATGGCTGGCTCGTTTTCGTGGAACGCTCGTACTTGTTGCGAGACCTCTTAGTTTTTTTCAGGAGGCAAGGTCGAATCCTGATGGGCCCATAGATTCAAATTTTTCTGTCGATTATTGTCACTCTGATTTCTTCCTTGTCTTTTCTGTGTGTTCTATCAGTGATAATTTATTTCTGAATAAAAAGATCGATACCACAAAAATGTGGTAACAATTGTCCACTCTCTAAGCTTTACAACCTTACATTTAAACCTCTTTTTTTTCCTTCAAAATTCCCAGTGAATAAGAAATACCTACACGAAGTTTATGTATCTTAATGGAAGAATACCTACACGACTGAAGTGTCTGTATATGACAGGAAGAATACCTACAAAACTGAAGTGTCTGTATCTGACAGGAAGAATACCTACAAGACTGAAGTGTCTGTATCTAACAGGAAGATTGCCTACACAGTAGACGTGTTTGTATCTGACAGGAAAAATACCTACAAGATTGACGTGTTCTTCTTCCCATGTGTCCACTTTCCGACATAGGAACTTGGCCAATAACTGGAAGCAAATTCTCCTAATTAGGGCAGGGACAGGTCGTCCTCGGGAGCCCATGTGATGAATGTTCAGCGTGAGAACGGTCATCGCCGTGGCGAATGACACGATAAATATTGTCATTCCGTAGTACAGACCTGCAAATTATGTAAAGATAATGTAATGCCCAATTTACCTGTTATGATACAAATAAAAATGCGTATAAAAGAACAACGATTGCCTGGAAATTGTCATTGGAAGTAGAACATTATACGCAAATATATGACATGGAGCAATATCATCAGTGTTAGTGATCCATGACTCAAGGGACAGCGATCTGTGGAGATCCATGAATGCCAATTTCATTTGGCAGGGCATGTGGTGATTATGATAAAGGAACATTCTAATTAATAGAAATATCTACTGACGAGGAATTCAGGATAAATTTCCAGTCAGAAGACCTTCCACCAAATAGCTGTTTCTGCCACTCTGCGCTATTGACAGTCTGAAGGGTGAATTAACATGGATCATGGTTAGGGAATTCAATTCTCTCGTGTCTCCTATTTGTTTTGATAGCCAGTAAATTCGTGAACAACGGTAACGTAGTGGCTATACGCTCGCCTGCGTCCCGATGGTCATGGTTTGAATCCGGATCAAGACGAATTTGCAGATTGCTCTTCGCTGCCAAGTGTAAAATGAATACCAGAAAATATCATGGGAAGCAAAAGCAGCATGCGTGATTCTGACCACATGGCCTACTGAGTGTCGACTGATCCATCCACAAATATTGGTCTCATCATCATCATCTCCAAGAGTAGTATGTGGCGTTGTAACTAAGTAGCATTTTAGGTGCAGCACCTATATTTTTAACTATATAAAAAGTCTAGCACCTACGCTCTAACGTCATATTTTACGACCTCATTTTCAAGGGATGCAACCCATGAATAAACAATCCTACGTACTTTTGCAGTGTTACTTCCCTTTGTGTGTGATAAATTTTATATGTGTAAAAATTATATATTTGCTGGTATTATTGATTGTAGCGGAGTGGGGCTTAAAAACTATCAGCATACTAGTGATGCTGTTAAGGTACAGTGCTCTTCCTCCTCGAATTTTTTTCGTCTTCTGTATTTATCTGTACTGGGTCGGGTATAAAAGCTATAAGCATTCTATTGGTGCTGTGTAAGGCTTGGGGTTACAGTGCATTTCCTCGGTGTGGTCTAGGGGCGGGCCGGCGTGGGGCTGGGTGATCAGGGGTGGGGCACGGGTGTCGGCGTGTGGGGTAGAGTTAGGTGGTTCGAACCTCGGGTCATGACAGGTGTCATATGAAAATCGTAATAGGTAAACATGTAAATATGGCAGTTATATGATCTGTAGAGGGTCGTAGTAGTGTAAACTCTATCATAATACGGGTTACAAATGAAAACCTTCAAAAGTAAAAATGGCCGATATTATTGATTTTAGTGGGTATATCTTAGTGAAACTCATTGGTAAGGGGTGGGTAGCGGTTATTAGTGGTCTGTAGAGGGCCATAGTTGTTTATTCACTATCATCATACAGGTTACAAATGAAAACATTTATCACACTGTGCCGAATATCAAAGTGAATGATCATAGACTAAGTGTTGTGGACAAATTCACCTATCTTGGCAGCACCGTGACACAAGCTGCCACAATCGATGACGAAGTGAATGCAAGAATCTCCAAGGCCAGTGCAGCCTTTGGCAGACTGTACAAGAATGTATGGGACAGAACTGGAATAAGCCTGCAAACAAAGCTAAAAGTCTACAAAGCAGTTGTATTATCCACACTGCTATATGCTTGTGAAACCTGGACTGGTTATCAGCGACACGCTAGGAAATTAAACCACTTCCACACAGTCTGCCTAAGGAAGCTACTGAAGATTAAATGGCAAGACAAGATTCCAGACACTGAAGTCCTAGAAAGAGCATCCATGCCCAGTATCCACACTCTACTGATGAAGAATCAGATTCGCTGGGCTGGTCACTTGACTCGCATGCCAGATCACAGGCTCCCTAAACGAATTATTTACAGCGAACTGCGTTGTGGTAAACGCTCCCAAGGTGGTCAGAGGAAACGTTTTAAAGACACTCTGAAAATTTCACTGAATGCTTTTGGAATTCATCATGACACCTGGGAGGTTGCAGCCAGAGACCGAAATTCATGGCGTGCATCATTGCGCAAAGGTGCAGTCATATGTGAGGCAACCAGGACTGCAAGAGCTGTGAAGAAAAGGCAGGACAGAAAAACCACTGCAGGAAATCCTCCTCCAGAGACGTCAAGCATTCTTTGCCCACATTGTCAAAGAACATTTCGAGCCAAAATAGGTCTTATCAGCCATCTTAGAACCCACGGCTCCACACCTTCAACCCCACTGGATGAAATGAATGGTCATCATCATTCTTGATGGACAAACAACAACACAGGTTACAAATGAAAACATTAAAAAGGTAAAGATGGCCGGTATTATCGGATGTAGCGAGTATGGCTTAGTGAAATTTGTGTAAGGGGTTTGTGAGTGGAGGAAAGGTTAGATAGGTGCTTCTGAGCATTGTTAAGGGGTGGTCGAGTGGCGAGGTGACTAGATAAATACGTCCGTTCCTTGATAATAGCCCGAGGGTAAGGTTCATATTAATGTCTAAAGATTGAACTCATAGGTGGCTGATATGCGGGTGACCACCTGCGTGACTCATCACGGGGCTATGTCGGTGGGGGTGAGCATAGTGAACGTGTTCAGACATGTCTTTAGGGAGAATCGGAGGTCGTCTTAGAGCGTACTGACCGCATAATGATACACATGGGTAATGGTCACATCGGAATAAGAATGGGTCTGCTTCCGGTAGCATTGTAAAGATTACAACCAGACCACGTGCTCACTGGCTAAAGCCGATCAACGATGGCGTCGCATCCGATCACACGTGGTAATGACAAAAACCAGACCACGTGACTAAACCCGCTCAAAGATGGCACTGTATTCGGTACACATGGGTAATGGTCACATCCGATGAAATATGGCACTGCTTCCGGTCGCACGTGTAATGACTACAACCAGACTACGTGCTCACTGGCTACAAGTGGCTAACTATGGCGTCGCATCCGATCACACGTGGTAATGGAGAAACCAGTCCACGTGGCTAAAACCGATCAAACATGGCGCTGCATCCGGTCACATGTCTTATGGGATAAACCGAAATACGAGACTAATGACTCAACCGGTCAAAGATGGAGTCGCACCCGGCCACATGACAAGGCAGTGCATAATATTCTGCTGAGTTATTCTACATCAGCAGATATCGTGTATATAGCGTCCACCATTCACCGTCTAGAAGTACCGGTCTCAGTGAACAGCAACCAGCTTTCTTTCTTCTCTGTGTCTGTGCTGACGAAAAGCTTTCTAGTCGCAAGACTCAGTGGTCACATGTACACAAACTCTGCGGGCGAAGCGGTCACGTATTCATGTGGCATCGTGACTGAATAGTGGCGACAGAGGTGGAAAGCTGACTAGCAAGGAGGTCACCGTGGCTGAATGATCCTACCATACATGGTAATGACAAAACCATACCACGTGCTTAAAGTCCCAGGCATGTCTTTAGCTCTAAAATAAGGTACTATTACAGAATACCACTCATACATTAGATTACAAAGCTTTGACAATAAAACTTGGCGATTCCACAATCCGACACTAATTCTAGAACCATTTACTGCTACAACATCTATGACCTGAACGCTCGGTTGACTCATCACAGGGATGTCAGCGTGAGTGAACGTACGTGAACGTGTTCAGACATGTCTTTGGGGAAAACCCGAGGTTGATTCAGAGCGTACCGACAGCAGTAAACCTGCTTGAACATGATTAGACATGTTTTCTATTTTTCATCAATCGCACAGTCTGTATAAAAAGGACCGCAAAGGCAACAAGGGTTTGCAACAAGACCTATCGAAAACAGCTCACCGAAGTGACCACAGTGGTAAGTACGCTGTGTGTAGTATATATTCTTATTACATGCCGTCAAATCGGTATAGTGTTGTTGCTGATGTATATCGCAGGAAATTAGGTACATGATGCTACATTCGGGTTTACACCTCGAGATATATCAGATGCGTATGATATCAAAATATTGTCTGATGTATATATCCCTCCACATTAGGTCAAAACTTGTCTGCGTAAAGGTCATATGGATGGTGTCACATTGTGTAAAATTCAGTATGTGTAAATTTATCATATACATATGATGTCACATGTTATTTCACCACTAATTATTGTTCACCAATATTCAGTAACTGTCTATCAGTGCGTGTATTCGCCTGCTTTGCTCACTAATATAGTACATAAAACACATCTATGTCAGTAACATACTATATAAAATAACACAAACTAAATAAGCTTTACAGAATTACGAAACATACACGACGTTGCTAGCCTTCAACACCAATCACAAAACGTATACTTACGTTGAAGACCCTCAGGTGACGTAAGATAGCCGGTATGAGAAGAACAAAAAAATGAGAGCAATGCAGAGAACAACCATTATTTCACTACATATGACGTCTTGGTGCACCCTCATAATTCGCAAATGTCAAATGGGTACTATTGTCTATTGATATATCATAATTAAAAAGCAAGTACTTTTGATTTGAAAAAAATTTCGGTTATTATTTTCTGTAGATGATTTAAAAACACTAACATCAAAATAATATTGGTTGTCGCATGTTTTGAAATACAAAATAAAATGTCGACGGTGGACTGTAATGGATTGTATTTTCTTCACAGCGATATAACGTTTGACGGTCAGTACTTACACCAGAACGTCCTGTGAAAGCGTGGAACTACAGAAATCTATACAAATCATAGTGTTGGATCACTCTACCGGATCAACACTTCACCAGTGCAACTACACAAAAGAGTACTTTGCTAACTATCAACAATCAATTAGCTGGTGCCAGAAACTACAAGCGGGGTGGAATACGTGTCTTATTGCCCTTACCCTTTGCAGCGTTATGGCCACTAAACAGAACAATCTCTATCTGTGTCATATATGTGGGCAATTCTTTACAGGAAACCACAAGCTTACACGCCACATTAACACAGTTCACAACACCGAAAGTCATACATGTCATCTCTGTGGTAACCTATACAATAGAAAAGACAACCTACAGCGACACATAAAAACAGAGCATCAGACACCCACTTCAGCAACAACTATGGATACTGCAACCTCAACACTTATGAGCACTACACCCTCAGCTTCATCATAAAAACGAAAACACCTTCAGATACACAAAAGCTGAGCCATCAAGCAGAAGCACTCTATACTGCCAGTTTTCAACCCAGATACAGTCAGATGTGTGATGACCCAGGCAACCAGATGTGCGATGAGCCCAATAGCCAGCTGTTTGATGTGCCCGCCACTCAGATGATTGATGCCACAGTTGTCTACAATACTCAGATGTCAGCCCACCAATCAGGAGCCCAGTCTTATGACTACATACCAAGTGACCTATACATGCCAGGCTACCAGCCGGAAAAACCAACCTACTCAGACAGTGGTGTGAAAAAACCCAGAAACAAAATACAATTTGTATAGCTCTATATGTGAAAATAAAATATTGTGATGATACTATGTACACTAGCTCATATCACATCATCCATTTCGTATAATGCCATTATACATTTTTAAATTATTATTCTTGTAAAATGTAGTGAAATACTAAATAAACAGGTATATAGATTATAATTACGTCTTGGTTTTTGAATATTTAGTGTTTACGGTGTATATAGTTGTCATGCGGTGAGAGAATGAAGGGCAACAATCTCGATCAAGTAATACAATTTGTTAGCCAAAGGTGAAAACTTTGGCCAAATTTCAACCAAACTTATAAAAAGTAGGAAACTTTGTTAACCAAATGTGAAAATTTTGGCCAAATTTCAAACAAGCTTATAAAAAATTGGAAATTTTGTTAACCAAATGTGAAAAGTTTGGTCAACTTTCACCCAAACTTATGAAAAGTGGGAAATTTTGTTATCCAGCTGTGAAAAGTTTGACCAAATTTCACCTAATCTTATGAAAAGTAGAAAACTTTGTTAACCACAAGACGAAAAGTTTGGCCAAAGTTCAATCACAAGCATCAACAAGTAGGAAAATTTGTTAACGAAAGTGAAAAGGTTAGCCAAATTTCAAACAAACTCATAAAAAGTAGGAAACTTTGTTAACTAAAGGTGAAAACTTTGGTCACTTTTCATCCAGTCTTATAAAAATCTCACTCAAACTTATAAAAAGTAGGAAAATGTGTTAACCAAAGTGAAAACATTTGGCCAAATTTCAAACACACTCATAAAAAGTAGGAAACTTTGTTAACCAAATGTGAAAAGTTTGGGCAAAGTTCAACCAAACCCATAAAAAGTAGGAAATTTTGTTGACAAAAGTGAAAAGTTTCGCCAAATTACAACCAAACTTATAAACATCTCAGTCAAACATGTGAAAAGTAGGAAAATTTGTTAACCAAATATGAAAAGTTTGGCCAACTTTCACCCAAACTTATGAAAAGTGGGAAATTATGTTATCCAGCTGTGAAAAGTTTGACCAAATTTCACCCAAACTTATGAAAAGTAGAAAACTTTGTTAACCAAAAGGCGAAAAGTATGGCCAAAGTTCAATCACAAACATCAACAAGTAGGGAAATTTGTTAACAAAAGTGAAAAGGTTAGCCAAATTTCAAACAAACTCATAAAAAGTAGGAAACTTTGTTAACCAAAGGTGAAAAAGTTTGGTCAAATTTCATCCAATCTTATAAAAATCTCAGTCAAACTTATAAAAAGTAGGAAAATTTGTTAACCAAAGTGAAAATTTGTGGCCAAATTTCAAACACACTCATAAAAAGTAGGAAACTTTGTTAACCAAATGTGAAAAGTTTGGGCAAAGTTCAACCAAATAGATAAAAAGTAGGAAATTTTGTTGACCAAAGTGAAAAAATTGTGGCCAAAGTTCAACCAAACTTATAAATATCTCACCCAAACTTATGAAAAGTGGGAAATTTTGTTGTCCAGATGTAAAAAGTTTTGCCAAATTTCAAACTAACTCATAACAACTAGGAAACTTTGTTAACCAAATGTGAAAAGTTTGGCTAAAGTTCATCGAAACTTATAAAAAGTAGGAAACTTTGTTAACCAAATATGAACATTTTTGGACAAGTGAAGAAAATATTTCATTCAAAACATGAAAAAAGTAGGAAATTTTGTTAACAAAATATTAAAAATGTTAGCCAAATTTCACCCAAACTTTTAAAAAGTAGGAAAATTCCTTAACCAAAGGGGAAAAATATCTCACGTTGTCATTTTACACCCCCAACCTACTAGAGATATGCGTCTGTCCCCTAGGCAAACAACAGCTGTATTTCAGAAAATTAAATGTATCTTATGTAATAACTAACTATTATTGAAGTAAACAATAAAATTTCAATAATAAAATTGTACAAAAACTAACAATTAAATTTCTCTTTATTGTTTCCAATTTGAATATTTTCTTATAGAAATTTAATTGTTAATTTTTGTTGAGATTTTGTTGAGATTTTTATAAGTTTGGTTGTAATTTGGCCAAACTTTTCACTTTGGTCAACAAAATTTCATACTTTTTATGGGTTTGGTTGAACTTTGCCCAAACTTTTCACATTTGGTTAAAAAAGTTTCAAACTTTTCATGAGTGTGTTTGAAATTTGGCCAAAAGTTTTCACTTTGGTTAAAAAATTTTCCTACTTTTTATAAGTTTGAGTGAGATGTTTATAAGACTGGATGAAATTTGACCAAAGTTTTCACCATTGGTTAACAAAGTTTCCTACTTTTTATGAGTTTGTTTGAAATTTGGCTAACCTTTTCACTTTCGTTAACAAATTTTCCTACTTGTTGATGCTTGTGATTGAACTTTGGCCAAACTTTTCGTCTTGTGGTTAACAAAGTTTTCTACTTTTCATAAGATTAGGTGAAATTTGGTCAAACTTTTCACAGCTGGATAACAAAATTTCCCACTTTTCATAAGTTTGGGTGAAAGTTGACCAAACTTTTCCTGTTTTGGTTAACAAGTCTTCCTACTTTTCACATGTTTGACTGAGATTCTTATAAGTTTGGTTGAAATTTGGCCCAACTTTTCACATTTGGTTAACAAAATTTCCAATTTTTTATCAGCTTGTTTGAAATTTGTCCAAAATTTTTACATTTGGTTAACAAAGTTTCCTACTTTTTATAAGTTTGGTTGAAATTTGGCCAAAGTTTTCACCTTTGGCTAACAAATTTTATTACTTGATCGAGATGTTTGCCCTTCATTCTCTCACCGCATGACAACTATATACACCGTAAACACTAAATATTCAAAAACCAAGACGTAATTATAATCTATATACCTGTTTATTTAGTATTTCAGTACATTTTACAAGAATAATAATTTAAAAATGTATAATGTCATTATACGAAATGGATGATGTGATATGAGCTGGTATACATAGTATCATCACAATATTTTATTTTCACATATAGAGCTATACAAATTGTATTTTGTTTCTGGGTTTTTTTCACACCGCTGTCTGAGTAGGTTGGTTTTTCCGGCTGGTAGCCTGGCATGTATAGGTCACTTGGTATGTAGTCATAAGACTGGGCTCCTGATTGGTGGGCTGACATCTGAGTATTGTAGACAACTGTGGCATCAATCATCTGAGTGGCGGGCACATCAAACAGCTGGCTATTGGGCTCATCGCACATCTGGTTGCCTGGGTCATCACACATCTGACTGTATCTGGGTTGAAAACTGGCAGTATAGAGTGCGTCTGCTTGATGGCTCAGCTTTTGTGTATCTGAAGGTGTTTTTGTTTTGTATGATGAAGCTGAGGGTGTAGTGCTCATAGGTGTTGAGGTTGCAGTATCCATAGTTGTTGCTGAAGTGGGTGTCGGATACTTTGTTTTTATGTTTCGTTGTAGGTTTCTTTTCTATTGTATAGGTTACCACAGAGATGGCATTTATGAGTTTCGGTGTTTTGAACTGTGTTAATGTGGCGTGTAAGTTTGTGGTTTTCTGTAAATAATTGCCCACATATATGACACAGATAGAGATTGTTCTGTTTAGTGGCCATAACGCTGCAAAGGGTAAGGGCAATAAGACACGTATTCCACCCCGCTTGTAGTTTCTGGCACCAGCTAATTGAGTGTTGATAATTAGCAAAGTACTCTTTTGTGTAGTTGCACTGGTGAAGTGTTGATCCGGTAGAGTGATCCAACACTATGATTTGTATAGATTTCTGTAGTTCCACGCTTTCACGGGACGTTCTGGTGTAAGTACTGACCGTCAAACGTTATATCGCTGTGAAGAAAATACAATCCATTACAGTCCACCGTCGATAGTTTATTTTGTATTTCAAAACATGCGACAACCAATATTATTTTGATGTTAGTGTTTTTAAATCATCTACAGAAAATAATAACCAAAATTTTTTCAAATCAAAAGTACTTACTTTTTAATTATGATATATCAATAGAAAATAGTACCCATTTGACATTTGCGAATTATGAGGGTGCACCAAGACGTCATATGTAGTAAAATAATGGTTGTTCTCTGCATTGCTCTCATTTTTTTTGTTCTTCTCATACCGGCTATCTTACGTCACCTGAGGGTCTTCAACGTGAGTATACGTTTTGTGATTGGTGTTGAAGGCTAGCAACGTCGTGTATGTTTCGTAATTCTGTAAAGCTTATTTAGTTTGTGTTATTTTATATAGTATGTTACTGACATAGATGTGTTTTATGTACTATATTAGTGAGCAAAGCAGGCGAATACACACACTGATGGACAGTTACTGAGTATTGGTGAACAATAATTAGTGGTGAAATAACATGTGACATCATATGTATATGATAAATTTACACATACTGAATTTTACACAATGTGGCACCATCCATATGACCTTTACGCAGACCAGTTTTGACCTAGTGTGGAGGGATATATACATCAGACAATATTTTGATATCATACGCATCTGATATATCTCGAGGTGTAAACCCGAATGTAGCATCATGTACCTAATTTCCTGCGATATACATCAGCGACAACACTATACCGATTTGACGGCATGTAATATGAATGTATACTACACACAGCGTACTTACCACTGTGGTCACTTCGGTGAGCTGTTTTCGATAGGTCTTGTTGCAAACGTAGTGTATTTAACCCGCCTTGCGGTCCTTTTTAAACAGAATGTGCGGTTGATGAAAAATAGAAAACATGTCTAATCATGTTCAAGCAGGTTTACTGCTGTCGGTACGCTCTGAATCAACCTCGGGTTTTCCCCAAAGTCATGTCTGAACACGTTCACGTACGTTCACTCACGCTGACATCCCTGTGATGAGTCAACCGAGCGTTCAGGTCATAGATGTTGTGGCAGTAAATGGTTCTAGAATTAGTGTCGGATTGTGGAATCGCCAAGTTTTATTGTCAAAGCTTTGTAATCTAATGTATGAGTGGTATTCTGTAATAGTACCTTATTTTAGAGCTAAAGACATGCCTGGGACTTTAAGCACGTGGTATGGTTTTGTCATTATCATGTATGGTAGGATCATTCGGCCACGGTGACCTCCTTGCTAATCAGTTTTCTACCTCTGTCGCCACCATTCAGTCACGTCGCCACATTATACGTGACCGCTTCGCCCGCAGAGTTTGTGTACATGTGACCACTGAGTCTTGCGACTAGAAAGCTTTTCGTCAGCACAGACACAGAGAAGAAAGAAAGCTGGTTGCTGTTCACTGAGACCGGTACTTCTAGACGGTGAATGGTGGACGCTATATACACGATATTCTGCTGACGTAGAATGACTCAGCAGAATATTATGCACTACCTGGTCATGTGGCCGGATGCGGCCCATCTTTGACCGGTTGAGTCATTAGTCTCGTATTTCGGTTTATCCAATAAGACATGTGACCGGATACATCGCCATGTTTGATCGGTTTTAGCCACGTGGTCTGGTTTCTCCATTACCACGTGTGATCGGATGCGCCGCCATAGTTGACCACTTGTAGCCAGTGAGCACGTAGTCTGGTTGTAGTCATTACACATGCGACCGGAAGCAGTGCCATATTTCATCGGATGTGACCATTACCCATGTGTACCGGATACAGTGCCATCTTTGAGCGGGTTTAGCCACGTGGTCTGGTTTTTGTCATTACCACGTGTGATCGGATGCGACGCCATCGTTGACCGGCTTAATCCAATGAGCACGTGGTCTGGTTGTAGTCTTTACAATGCAACCGGAAGCAGACCCATACTTGTTCCGATGTGACCATTACCCATGTGTATCGTTATGCGGTCAGTACGCTCTGAGTCTCCCTCCGATTCTCCCTAAAGACATATCTGAACACGTTCACTATGCTCACCCCCACCGACATAGCCCCGTGATGAGTCACCCAGGAGGTCACCCGCAGATCAGCCACCTATGAGTTCAATCTTTAGACATTAATATGAGCCTTGCCCTCGGGCTATTATCAAGGAACGGAAGTATTTATCTAGCCACCTCGCTACTCGACCACCCTTAACAATGCTCAGAAGCACCTATCTAACCTTTCCTCCACTCACAAACCCCATTACCAACGAATTTCACTAAGCCATACATCCGATAATACCGGCCATCTTTACCTTTTTAATGTGTTCATTTGAAGCCTTGTGATGATAGTGTATAGGCCACTACGACACTCTACAGATCACTAATAACCGCTACCCACCCCTCACCAACGAATTTCACTAAGCTATACCCGCTAAAATCATTAGTATCGGCCATCTTTACCTTTTTAATGTTTTCATTTGTAACCTGTATGATGATAGTGAATAAACCACTATGACCCTCTACAGACCACTAATAACCGCTACCCACCCCTTACCAATGAGTTTCACTAAGATATACCCACTAAAATCAATAATATCGGCCATTTTTACTGTTGAAGGTTGTCATTTGTAACCCGTAGGATGATAGTGAACAAGTCACTGTGACACGCTACAGATCACTAATAGCCGCTACCCACCCCTCACCAACGAATTTCACTATGCTATACCCGCTACAATCAATAATATCGGCCATTTTTAATTTTTAAGGTTTTAATTTGTAACATGTATGATGGTAGTGAATAAGCCACTGTGACCCTCTATAGATCACTAATAACCGCTACCTACCCCTTACCACCGAATTTAACTAAGTTATACCCACTAAAATCAATAATATCGGCCATTTTTACTTTTGAACGTTTTCATTTGTAACCCGTATGATGGTAGTGTTTACACTACTACGACCCTCTACAGATCATATAACTGCCATATTTACATGTTTACCTATTACGGTTTCATATGACACCTGTCATGACCCGAGGTTCGAACCACCTAACCCTACCCCAAACGCCAACACCCGTGCCCCACCCCTGATCACCCAGCTCCACGCCGGCCCGCCCCTAGACCACCCCTAGGAAATGCACTGTAACCCTAAGCCTTACACAGCACCAATGGAATGCTGATAGTTTTTATGCCAGACCCAGTACAGATAAATAAAGAAGACGAAAAAAAAAATCCGAGGATTAAGAGCACTGTACCTTAACAGCATCACTAGTATGCTGATAGTTTTTAAGCCCCACTCCGCTACAATCAATAATACCAGCAAATATATAAATTTTACACATATAAAATTTATCACACACAAAGGGAAGTAACACTGCAAAAATTCGTAGGATTGTTTATTCATGGGTTGCATCCCTTGAAAATGAGGTCGTAAAATATGACGTCAGAGCGTAGGTGCTAGACTTTTTATATAGTAAAAAATATAGGTGCTGCACCCAAAATGCTACTTAGTTACAACGCCACATACTACTACCAAGTGCCGTGCCGGCTTGCGTAGGCGTTCATGGCTCTCCACAGATCTCGGTCTTTGGTGTTCTGGATCAACTCTGCTGATGATATTCCTCCATGCCACCGTCTCAATCCGTCCAGCATCATTTCTCTTGGTCTGCCTCTTCCTCTCTTCCCCTCGATCTTTCCAGTTGTCACAATGTTCTCCAATGCCTCTCTTCTCATCACATGACCAAAGAAAGCTGTTTGTCTCTTTCTTATTGTTGTATATAATATATGTAATATGTGTATAAAGTATGTAGTATTGGTCTAGCACCATATATTCAACACGCCTTAAGGAGTGTGCAAGGACATTTCACGTTTTTAAACCAGTTAATTCAGATATGGAACAGAGTCATGAACAGTCAACAGACGTGATATACACAGACAGACTGCTGATTCACATGGTTCGATAGAAGAATGCTGAAAACATTTTAGACAGAAAAATGTATCAATGACGTCTTGATAGAGATCAAATGATGCGGATAACTGGTTACTCGGATCAGTAGTAGACAATTCACATTCTTCGGCCATATCAAGCGATGGAGTCAACAGGAAAATGTTATGACTGTTTGGCTCTCAAACTTCCAGGATTTGGTTGAAGTATGTTAACACTTCCTAAGACCTGTGAGGATACTTTACCAATTTAGGTTTACTTCAGAAAAAGTCCGAACGTGCTGTGATGAATTATGACTTTGCTTCAATCTAATGTGCCTCTTCGAAGGCATGAGGTTTAGGCCTATCACTGGTCTTGCATAGCACGCGACTTGTTGAGATTGGCGAGGGGAAGCTGAGTTGTGCAGCACAGTTCCCCAGAGAAGCTACTTTGTTACCGGGGAAGGAGATAGGTCGTTACAGCAACTTTCCCCTGACCTTAACCGCATCAGACTTAGCAGTGAAACTTTTCAAGCGGATTCACAACCAACCAGCTATGACAACAGGACTGTTGGACGGGAAGAAATACAAAAGAAAGATTCAAAAAGAGGATTCTAGACAGCTGAACCCGGTGGCATGAAGAAACGTGGTTCTGAAAAAAAAAACGAAAAAAAAAAAACACTACTGATATCCCTCGAGACAAGAGGCTGTGGACAAACTTGACAATCAACGTCATAAAATATAAAATATAAGAGGTAGTAGCATCAGCTTTATTTTATTTGTTCAACCAGCTATTAAAGTTTCCTCTCCGCCAAGTAGCTCCTGTGTTTACCACTCTTCCTTTCCAGGGTAAAAGCAATGGACAATTGAAACGCTTCAAGCTGATTTAAATACGCTGCAGCATAATCCAGTAAGAAAAACAGTGGACGCCAAATTCGTTCACGACCCATTTCAGTTGCTATTTTCTGACACTGCGAAAGCAGGTCAATTTTAAATGTGATGTTTTACAAACAACAAGCTGGATGTTGTAATAAAAATTGAAATAAGGCCAATGAATATTTGAGTAACAAGATTTCACTTTAAACATATATTACAAGCTCATTATAAACCGAGATAACGCGTGCATATTTATATGTTAACCCAAGACGTCTCCCTGCTGAGCGTTGGGTGGAAGTCTGCTGACAATTAAATAACCAAACCAGTGAATGAAACATTACCACTCTACGTGTTATCCTAAAAGTGTGTACTCATCTCATCTCATCATGTTCCTCTTGTACCTTGCGGTGTCGAGGTGAAATATAAACAGCGGGAGAGTGCCCGCTTATGGGCTTCATGTATCGATATTCCCATGGACTCTGTTATCCTCCTGCGTCCATCGTTTGCGTGGTCGGCCTCTTCCTCTGCTTCCCTCTGGTCTGTACATCATTGCTTGTTGTGGTATACTGTTAGTTAGTAACCTACTTGCATGGCCAAACCATTTGACTTGCTGCCTTCTAATAAAATCTAGTGCAGTTATAACCCTCACTTTAGATATTCTTGATTTCTTCATTTCTGATCTTATCGCTTCTTAATACGTTGAGTATTCTTCTCAGGAATCTCATTTCTGTTGTTGTGATTTTTCTTTTCTCTTTTTGTTTTGTTTTTGTCATTGTCCAGGTTTGGCATTGGTAACATAGAGTTGGTAGGAAGATTGTGTTGTAAAATGCTTTCTTGGTAGTTATTGATACATGTTTGTTCTTTAGTATTGGTGAAATTTGTCCAATGAGTTGGTTTGCCTTATTGCATCTATTTTCGATCTCGTCCTCTGATTTGCCATTTGATATTATACTTCCTAGGTACTTGAAAATCTTTACATGTTTCAAGGGATGTTCGTTTAGGTGAATCGTTGTTGCTTTTTCTTCGTTAGTTACACGTTTTACGTGTGCTATTTTCATGTTATGTTCCCTACAAATTTCGTTTAGACTATTCATGTGGTCATGTGGGCTTCTGATTTTGCTATTAGTGCTTGGTCGACCGCAAATAGGAGTTCTCTAATGGTTAGATTTGCAGATGGTTCTTCTTCCGTGTTCTCGTCATGCGGTGTTATTGCGGTCTCTGTTTGGCTGGTTTCTTTACATATTTGTCTATATGTTATGAACAAGAGAGGGGACAGGACACAACCTTGTCGTACTCCAGATCTTATGGTGAAGGGTTATGAGTGTTCCCCAGTTGCTCTCACTATGCATTCACTGTTGTTGTATAAGCTTCTACATAGGTGTGTTAGATGTGTACTCACACCATATTGTTTAAGGATTTCCCACTGCTTGTTTCTATCCACTCTATCAAATGCCTTTTCTTGGTCGACAAAGGCTTAGTAGAGTGTTTCATTGAATTCGATTGATTTTTCTATAAGTTGTCTAAGAGCAAAAATGGCATCTGTACATCCGTTATTTTTCCTAAATCCAAGTAGTGTTTACGCTTATCTGGGGTTCTATAGTAGTTCGTAATCTTTTCTCAAGAATTTTGCAAAAGTGTGTACATCTAAACCTAAACGTGTGTCCATGCTGTGCTGTATGATGACTAGTTACAACCAAAACACCTCACCTCAGATGTGAAGTTTCAGTACCGGTCTTGCACACCCCACGGGTTTCTATGCTAGGAATGGGAAGACGAGCTCCGCAACAGAGTTCATGTGAGCTGATGAGTGCCAAAGATATTACCACTCTATGCCTTCTGGGCATGGCATTTCCGGGATTTGACAAACTCCGACATCCAATGCAAGCTCAGCTCTAGTCTGTCTTCCAATTCATCATCATCACGTGTCATGCCTATAAGCGTGGGCGGTCATGTTTCGCTGTCTTACGCGATCACCAGAGTCGTGGATCAGCTATGTATTCTTATCTCGACCATACCACGTGGCCAAGCCATCCAGGTATTTACTTCTCTGTCTTCCCCTTGTTCTTTTCCCCTCAATCTTGCCAGCTGTCACCAAGTTCTCAAATTTATTTCTACTCATAATATGTACAAAAATTATGACTGCCTACGTTTAATTTCTCAAATCAGTTTTCGGTTTTCATTTCTTTCTTATAGGACTTGGTCATTAATTTTTCTGTCTGTCAATGGCATTGTTTCATTTTCCTCAGAAACCACATTTCCACGGCCACTAGATGTTTTTAAGCTTATCTGCTCATTGTCCACTCTTCACATCCACATAAAAGTTCATTTGTCATTATCATTACTGGAAGGCGTGCAGCAGGAATTTACATGTTGTTTTGGAAAGCTAGCAATAATATTTATATAATTCTTCCCTTATTCATCACGATTCTTGTAGACACATAAAGGATACACCGTCCTTACACTATATCCGATTTAGCCCTAACAGTTCCTTGTGAAGGAGACCAACATCACTCATCACCTTCATCATTATCATCATCAAGTGCATTGTCGACTAACGTGGTTAACCACATCTTGCGATCTCCATCAGCACGTATCAATTCTTGCGCTGACGCCTTTCGTGTCATGACACAAGGCTGAAAATAATTTTTCTTGGTGTCTTCCTCTGTCTCTCATTCCACAAATTTTCCCTCAGTTCATAAACTCATAGTTTTTGTCTCTTCTCATAATGTAGACATACGATGATGGCATATTTCTGATGTTTGTGATGAGTGTCTATGTGTGTTAGCCTCTGTCAAAACGTATTGATTACTACTTTAACTGTCCTAAAGTCACCACAAAGTGACAATATAAATATACACAAGTACAAACCAACGAGAGGGAGCACATCTGACGTAGGCGGCATGTTTTCCGTCACCAGCATCATAAACACGGTCATGGAGAGTAGGGTGGTGATCCCCATGGTAACCTTCTCGCCAGAGTCTGAAGGGATGTAAAACCCCAGTAGGGCCACCAGGGTGATGATGATGCACGGGAGAATCATGTTGAAGATGTAGAACAATGGACGCCGCTGAGGGGGGAAAACGTGTTGTTTATTTGGATAGTCTTCAAATGTAGTCATGGAGACAAAGAATAAGCTGTTTCATGTTATATTGTTTCAGATCTTGACGTAAGTAGTAGAGGGATATTATACCGCCTAATAGCCATGCATGTGGAGAGTTTTTCTGACGCCCCCCCCCCCCCACCCCCCCCCCCCCCACCCCTAGTCGCCCTCTTTTCCCAATAATTTTCACCTTGCTCCAGCAAAAGCTAGGACGATCTAGGAAAGATCGTAAATGTGTTTCTGAGACGAATGTTTGGAATACCTTGGACGGCCAGTGTAACTAACAGCGAATGCTTGGAAGGAGCTAATGAAATATAACACTATGTGCGTGAAAAGGGGAACGATTGCTGGACATCACAGTCCCCAGGGAGCTGGTACCTTGGAATTGCACCTTATGGAAAATCTCTATAAGAACAATCAGATATCAGGGAGCCGCGGTTGCACAGTAGCCATCTGTTCCGATGGTCATATATTCGAATTATCATCGAGTTCGAGTTGTTTTTTTTTTTTTTTTTTTAAATTGACACGAGCTCCAAGGTCAACCAATACGAAAATAAGAAGCAGGAAATGTTATGGGAAATAAAGGTGACCAGTAGGACATTGTACATATCAATTATGAAATTCCGCTTGATCTATAAATGGGCTACCACCATATACCAAATACACCTAAAGGCATGTAAAATGATGAAGTGACGAAGAAGACAATAAGAAAGAGACTGGCAGTGTTCTTTGGTCATATAATGAGAAGAGAAGCTGTGGAGAACATGGTCACGACTGAAAAAAATCAGTGCCAGACCAAGCCGCGGCAGACCGATAGAAATGATGCTGGTTAATATATTAATATGACATGGAGAAATATTGTCAATAGCATTTATACAGATCACCACGGCTCTCTGGAGAGATATGCACGTCTATAAAAAGTGGCATGTCATATGATGATGCTCCAACCATCAGCGAGATGTAGCACCATATGATATGTGTGTGTATGCCCAAGAGTGGACTGCACAGATCGTAAGACCAGCACCAGAGTTTGCACTGACAAAGACCCTGGAAGTAGTTATAAATGTGGGATTCGGTTAGGATTTGGAGGATTGCGGAGGATTGACCTTGACCTCGGGTGATTTTCACTCCTCCTCGGTCATGAAGTTGGGTAAGGGGTAAGGGGTGGTATCTAGGTCATATCTAAGGGCGATAATTCTAAGATTTTATGTTTCTAAGGGCAGATAACTATTGAGTGGGTGTATACACATTTTAATTAATTATTATAAAATAAAATAAAATAAATAAAAAATAAACATAAATAACGACGGGGTGCGGGGTGGTGGCGAGGGGGTGGGCGCGTGGGGTGAGGCTAGGCGGTTCGGGTTTAAACACTATCAGGTATATAATAATTTTTATTAAATCATGTATAAACAATACAATGCATATTAAATAAGTAGCGGCATAGTGGAAAATTCTGGAAGGTAGTACCGGAGAGTTATACGTCGGCAAGTGTGGGAAAATCTCCGGCGGGTGTGACGGTGGTCGGTTCATAACAGACGTGGAGGGGGTGCATACGGAAAAGTCATTAAGTAACGGGTTGTAAAAACGTGGGTGAGTGGTGTGTTAAAATATTTTGAACTGTTAGCGCATTGGTGGTGTACATTAGTACGAATAGAAGGAATAGGTGCGGTGGGGATAGTAGTGGGTATGGGTTAGTGAAATTAGTTGATAAGGGTGGTTATTAGTGCTATGTAGATGTTCATAGTAGCTTATTCACTAACATAACACGTGTTACAAATGAAACCTTGAAAGCTAAAGATCGCTGATTGTAATGGATATAGTGTAGTATCATTCGGTGGTAAGGGGTGGGTACCAGGTATTAGTGGTCAACAGATGGTCAAGCAGTGGTCAAGTGGTGGTCAAGTGAGGTAATTTTAGGAAAAAGTGGTTATAATGATAGGGTGATGCTTAAAGGGTGGTAAATTAGTGGTCAAGTAGTGGTCAAGCAGTGGTCAAGTAGTGGTCAAGTGATAGTCAAGTGAGGAAATTTTAGGGAAAAGTAGTTGTAATGATATGGTGATGATTAAAGGGTGATAAATTAGTGGTCAAGCAATGGTCAAGTGGTGGTCAAGTGAGGAAAATTTTAGGGAAAATTGGTCGTAGCGACATGGTGATGGTTAAAGGATGGTAAATTAGTGGTCAAGCAGTGGTCAAGTGGTGGTCAAGTAAGGAAAATTTTAGGGAAAATTGGTCGTAGCGACATGGTGATGGTTAAAGGATGGTAAATTAGTGGTCAAGTAGTGGTCAAGTGAGGAAATTTTAGGGAAAAGTGGTTGTAATGATATGGTGATGATTAAATGGTGGTAAATTAGTGGTCAAGCAGTGGTCAATCAATATTCAAGTGAAGAAATTTTAGGGAAAAGTGGTTATAATGATATGGTGATGATTAAAGGGTGGTAAATTAGTGGTCAAGTAGTGGTCAACCAATGGTCAAGTAGTGGTCAAGTGAGGAAATTTTAGGGGAAAGTGGTTATAATGATATGGTGATGATTAAAAGGTGGTAAATTAGTGGTCAAGTAGTGGTCAACCAATGGTCAAGTAGTGGTCAAGTGGTCGAGTGACCTCTTAAATGTAGAGGACGATGTCCCTAAGATTATGGTAGTGGTTAAGTTGATCGATGACATGGTCAAGTAGCGGTCAACAGGTGGGCAAGTCTGGGTAGAATTAATTAAAATATTACCATCAAAAATTAATTAAATAGTGATAATTATTGTCAAATGGAAGAATTCTAACCAATGTAACAAATCAATATTAAAAAAGTATTAAATACGATTAGTATGATAAATGAATGGATATTAAATATTTAATTAGTTAGTACAATTATCATATGGTCAATATTAAGTGTCAAGTATTAATAAATACAAAATTATTAAATATAATAAATAGTAATTCATTGAATTATTATTAAATTTAAATTGATATAAAATAAGTATTATTATTAGTAATCAAAATAATCAATTAATCATCTATTATAAATAGAAAAAATTATCCAATTGGTACATCACATATAACACCAGAAAATGTTATTATATATTATCATTAATTATAATTATTATGTGTAAGCAATTATTATCATATCATTTCGATTACATAATATTTTAAAATATCTAAGGCAGATAACTATGAGTGGTGTATACACATTTTAATTAATTTAAAAAATAAAAATAAACAATAAATAAAACATAAATAAATTACGGGGTGGTGGTGGCGAGGTGGGCGCGATGGGGTAGGCTAGGCGGTTCGGGTTTAAACACTATCATAATAATAATTTTTATTAAATCATGTATAAACAATACAATGCATATTAAATAAGTAGCGGCATAGTGAAAATTCTGGAAGGTAGTACCGGAGAGTTATACGTCGGCAAGTGTGGGAAAATCTCGACAACGTGGTGACGGTGTGGTCAAGTTTAACAGGTGGTCAAAAGTGGTAAGTGAAAAAACGTGGGTTGGTGTGTTAAAATATGAGACTGTTAAAATTGGTGGTGTACATTAGTACGAATAGAAGGAATAGGTGCGGTGGGGATAGTAGTGGGTATGGGTTAGTGAAATTAGTTGATAAGGGTGGTTATTAGTGCTATGTAGATGTTCATAGTAGCTTATTCACTAACATAACACGTGTTACAAATGAAACCTTGAAAGCTAAAGATCGCTGATTGTAATGGATATAGTGTAGTATCATTCGGTGGTAAGGGGTGGGTACCAGGTATTAGTGGTCAACAGATGGTCAAGCAGTGGTCAAGTGGTGGTCAAGTGAGGTAAATTTTAGGGAAAAAGTGGTTATAATGATAGGGTGATGCTTAAAGGGTGGTAAATTAGTGGTCAAGTAGTGGTCAAGCAGTGGTCAAGTAGTGGTCAAGTGGATAGTCAAGTGAGGAAATTTTAGGGAAAAGTAGTTGTAATGATATGGTGATGATTAAAGGGTGATAAATTAGTGGTCAAGCAATGGTCAAGTGGTGGTCAAGTGAGGAAAATTTTAGGGAAAATTGGTCGTAGCGACATGGTGATGGTTAAAGGATGGTAAATTAGTGGTCAAGCAGTGGTCAAGTGGTGGTCAAGTAAGGAAAATTTTAGGGAAAATTGGTCGTAGCGACATGGTGATGGTTAAAGGATGGTAAATTAGTGGTCAAGTAGTGGTCAAGTGAGGAAATTTTAGGGAAAAAGTGGTTGTAATGATATGGTGATGATTAAATGGTGGTAAATTAGTGGTCAAGCAGTGGTCAATCAATATTCAAGTGAAGAAATTTTAGGGAAAAGTGGTTATAATGATATGGTGATGATTAAAGGGTGGTAAATTAGTGGTCAAGTAGTGGTCAACCAATGGTCAAGTAGTGGTCAAGTGAGGAAATTTTAGGGGAAAGTGGTTATAATGATATGGTGATGATTAAAGGGTGGTAAATTAGTGGTCAAGTAGTGGTCAACCAATGGTCAAGTAGTGGTCAAGTGGTCGAGTGACCTCTTAAATTGTAGAGGACGATGTCCCTAAGATTATGGTAGTGGTTAAAGTGATCGATGACATGGTCAAGTAGCGGTCAACCAGTGGTCAAGTGGTCGAATTAACACTTAAAAGGTAGAGAAAAGTACGTATATTGAAACGGTGATGGTAAAATGGTCGACAACGTGGTCAAGCAGTGGTCAAGTAGTGCTCAACCAGTGGTCAACCGCTCAAGTGAGAAAATTGTAGGGTATGGTACGTGTAGTGAAACTGAGATGGATAAATTAAGTAGTGACGTTGTCAAGTAGTGATCAAGTAGCGAGCAAGTACTGGTCAAATGGTCGAGTGACCACTTAAATTGTAAGGGAAAGTACGTGTAGTGAATCTGTGTTGGTTAAAGTGATCGATGACGTGCTCAAGTAGTGACCAAGTAGTGGTAAATGGTCGAGTGACTACTTAAATTGTCGGTGAAAGTAGGTATAGTGACATGGTGATGATCAAGAGTTGGTCAAGTGGTGCTCAAATAGTGGTCAAGTAGTGGTCAAGTAGTCGAATGACCAATTAAATTATAGGGTATGGTACGTGTAGTGAAACGGTGATGGTAAAATAAGTAAGGACATAGTCAAATAGTGGTCAAGTACTGGTGAAGTAGTGATCAAGTGGTCGAAGGATCACTTAAATTGTAGGGTATGGTATGTGTAATGACATGATGATGGTTAAAGTGATCGATGAAATGATCAAGACGTGTCAAAGATGGCGTCGCACCCTATCACACATGGGTAATTGCTACAACAAAACTACGTCTCATTCACTAAAACTGGTCAAATATGGTGTCACATCCGGTCACAGGGGTAATGGGACATCTGAGACACGTGGTTAAGAGGGAAACTATAGAAAAAGGGTGTCCTATCGGTTGTCGAGTCAGGGAACTTAACGTATGATGATCACTGTGTATAGGAGTGAATACACTGCATCATCAACACTGCATCCGAAGGGTAAAATGGTCACCCCTTCTCTCTCTCTTTTCTATAACCGTGTAGTCCTAGTGTTATCCGGTTACACCAAAGGACACCCGAGCATCAACACAACAAACTGCCCCGATTCAACCTTAGGCAATGCACGTAACATGACTTTGTTCATGTCTGGTAATGTAAGCTCTGTTCCATCAAGAAAAAAGAAAATCAACAAAAATCTTGGTTTCAATATTTAATCACCAAAATATGTATGTCATTGATTCTTTCTTACGATATATCACTAAACCGTTTTGATGAATAAATATTGAAACCAAGATCATGACGTTGTCTTTTTTCTTGATGGAACAGAGCTTACATTACCAGACATGAAGAAGTTATGACAAATACAGAAATATTTCAGTCAAATGTATAAAAAGTAGGAGTTAACCAAGTATGAAAAGACCAAAATAAGAAATATCTCAACCACACTTACAAAAATAATCAATCGAAAAAAAAAAATGTTCTGCCAGAAACCTACTCGTGGCACCCAGCCAGCATTAGATGTACCAGAGACAACCTTTGCTTGGGGTGATGATTCGTCTTCAGATGAAGATATTGACCTTTTGGATAGTAGTCATGCCCCAGAGTCTCTCAAGAAAATTAATGTGTTGTGGAACGAAAACTATCCTACTGTCGGTGTCCGAAGGTGTTCGTCATCAACGAATAAGGTGTGTATGGGTAGTAATGATCATAGTTCACATGTGTATTTTTGTAAACATGTCTAATACAGAAGACCTAGCTGCTATACATGTTTTCTATGTACATCTCTCTATACTACAAACCATCAGTGACTATACCTTTACCTTTTCTCAAGACGTGACCAATAGAATGTCGACAGTCTGTTTTTGATGCCTTTTACCACTTCTCATCATGAATTTTTTTTTTACTGTTTTTTCTTTAGTGAAGTAGTATGTGTGGCCGTCTTGTAAGTTTCAATGTGTTTTATTTACCTCCACAGGTTAATTTTGCACCAGAACCTCACTTCTTGACAGTCCATACTGTTGGCACCGAAGAACGCAATGGTAACTGGCACCATGTAATCAGAGAACGTGAGCATTTTGAAAGGCGTGTACAAGACTTGGAAAAAAATTTTGAATCCAGTCCTGAAGGACAAGCACAGAAGAAAAGTCATCGAACAAAGGACAGCAGTGAAGAAGGCAGATATAGTCTAATTACCATGTTTCTCTCTGCCATATTAAAACAGTTATAAACAGAAATAAACTAGTATGCGTTTCCTTAATATCGTTATGTTTTGAGTTCTAGTAGTACTTGTTGGGTGGCTCATCTGATATGGTTTAAGTTTTAGTTTGTGAATTGTTTTGTATGATATGTTCTTGTTGTCTTGGTGTATCTCATACGTATTCTTTAATAGATCCTGTGTGAGTGTAGATTCTACGAGCCACAAATCTGGACTGGTGTAATGGTTTTCACTAACAACTGACAAGAGGGTGTTTTTGTGAAACGGGAATTCGACACCAGTGATATGTTAGTAGTAGGGGATTTAAATCTAATGTCTGACAATGTGTAAGTATGCGTTTCCTTAATATCGTTATGTTTTGAGTTCTAGTAGTACTTGTTGGGTGGTTCATCTGATATGGTTTAAGTTTTAGTTCTAAGTCTGGTTTGTGAGTTGTTTTGTCTGATATGTTCTTGGTGTCTTTGTGTATCTCATTACGTATTCTTTAATAGATCCCCAAATTTGGGAAATTTCATGTAAAGTATATGTTAGAATAAGATGTGGTATAGCAAGTTGAAGATGTCAGCCATGGGAAATGGATCTTTGGTGACGAGTACTCGGATGAACTATCCCCGATGGACTCACAGATTACATGGTCATACATGTTGTTAACTGTCATGGGTGTTTCAATGGAGCACGTGTACAATGGAGGTTCGAAGTTCTTGGTGATGTGACCTTTTTGTATTAGAAAGAAACCAAGAGTGTGGAGAGATGAGTGATGTATAAGGGTTTCTGTACCAGATACGGTGAAGGCCTTCGGTAACGTAAAACAAGGAAAGTGGTGGTGATTATGTATTGTGAAATGTCTTTTCAGATAAAACTTCAAGACACATTTGACTACAGAAGTTACATTTTTTTTCTTAGTTTTGTGGACTTACTTTTTCCATAGCTATTTCTGTACTTGACCAAAAATTTTCACAAGTTTTGTTGATTTATTTATAAGTTTAGTTGAAATATTTCTGTCTTTGGACGATATTTTTCACATTTGGTTATTTTTATAATGTTTGGATTTATACCTTTTGATCAATATTTTAGTTGTAATATTTTTTCCTAGATTTTTATAAGCTTGGTCGAGACATTTTGTGTTTTGGCCTTTTCGCCTTTGGTTAACTCGTACATTTTATAAGTTCGGATGCGATATTTCATTACTTGGTCAATATTTTCCTTCTTTACCTAACAAATTTTCATACATGTTATAAGTTTAAACGAGACATCTATAAGTTTGACCGATACTTTTTCATATTTGGCCAACAATTTTATTACTTTGGTTCACGTAATTTCATACTTCTGTCGACATGTTTCTTAGTTTGAGCAATATTTACCCCAGTTGGTTAAGACAATTTTCTACCTTTCATAAGTTTGGACAAAATATTTCAGTATTTGACCTACATTTGTCGCATTTGGGTACCAAGGTTTCGTACTTTTCATAAATTTGGAGGAGTTATTTCTTTACTTGATCAATATTTGTTTTGTTTTTTCACATTTGGTTAACAAAGTTTCCTACATTTTTATAAGTTTCGACGAGATATTTCGTTACTTGGTCAATATTTTCCTTCTTTTTATAAGTTTGGTTGCGATATTTCTGTATTTGGCCGACCTTTTTCCCATTTGGCTGACAAATGTTCCTACTTTTTTATAAGTTTAGTTGAAATATTTATAAGTTTGGTTGAAATTTGGCCAAAATTTTCACATTTAATTAACAAAGTTTCCTACTTTTCGTAGGTTTGAACGATGTATTTCGTTACTTGGACAATATTTTCCCCCTCTGGCTAACAAATATTCCTATTTGGCCAAGATATTTTCCATTTGGTTAACATATGTTCCTAGTTTTTATAAGTTTGGGTGATATATTTCTCTGTTTGGTCGATACATTTTCATACTTGCTTAACAAAGTTTCGTACTTTTCATAAGTTTGGTGGGGGTATTTCGTTACTTGGTTAATCTTTTTTTTTTTCCTCATTTGACTAACAAATTTCCCTACTTTTCATAAGTGTGGACAAGATATATCGTTATGTGGTCAATATTTTTTTCTATTTGACTAACAAACTTTCCTACTTGATTGATATTTTTCCCAATAGGTTAACAAATGTTCGTACTTTTTATAAGTTTGGACGAGATATTTCTGTATTTGACCAATAATTTTAATATTTTGTTTAACATATTTTCTTATTTGACGGTTGAATTGGTACATAGAAGGTGTACTTTTGTCTGGTTGTGAAGTGTGGCACTGAGCAGGTACACTGAAAAAACATATATTGGGCTTGGAAATGGCTTTTTGGAGAAAGATGTAAAGACACTATGGCCAAATAGAAAGGAAATGAAAGTGTGGATGTCAAATTTGATACGTGATAACGTCGCCGGTTATGACGGCGGACATGTGACCTGTCATGTTACGTGCATTGCCTAAGGTTGAATCGGGGCAGTTTGTTGTGTTGATGCTCGGGTGTTCTTTGGTGTAACCGGATAACACTAGGACTACACGGTTATAGAAAAGAGAGAGAGAAGGGGGTGACCATTTTACCCTTCGGATGCAGTGTTGATGATGCAGTGTTGATGATGCAGTGTATTCACTCCTATACACAGTGATCACCATACGTTAGGTTCCCTGACTCGACAACCGATAGGACACCCTTTTTCTATAGTTTCCCTCTTAACCACGTGTCTCAGATGTCCCATTACCCCTGTGACCGGATGTGACACCATATTTGACCAGTTTTAGTGAATGAGACGTAGTTTTGTTGTAGCAATTACCCATGTGTGATAGGGTGCGACGCCATCTTTGACACGTCTTGATCATTTCATTGATCACTTTAACCATCATCATGTCATTACACATACCATACCCTACAATTTAAGTGATCCTTCGACCACTTGATCACTACTTCACCAGTACTTGACCACTATTTGACTATGTCCTTACTTATTTTACCATCACCGTTTCACTACACGTACCATACCCTATAATTTAAGTGGTCATTCGACTACTTGACCACTACTTGACCACTATTTGAGCACCACTTGACCAACTCTTGATCATCACCATGTCACTATACCTACTTTCACCGACAATTTAAGTAGTCACTCGACCATTTACCACTACTTGGCCACTACTTGAGCACGTCATCGATCACTTTAACCAACACAGGTTCACTACACGTACTTTCCCTTACAATTTAAGTGGTCACTCGACCATTTGACCAGTACTTGCCCGCTACTTGATCACTACTTGACAACGTCACTACTTAATTTATCCATCTCTGTTTCACTACACGTACCATACCCTACAATTTTCTCACTTGAGCGGTTGACCACTGGTTGAGCACTACTTGACCACTGCTTGACCACGTTGTCGACCATTTTACCATCACCGTTTCAATATACGTACTTTTCTCTACCTTTTAAGTGTTCATTCGACCACTTGACCACTGGTTGACCGCTACTTGACCATGTCATCGATCACTTTAACCACTACCATAATCTTAGGGACATCGTCCTCTACAATTTAAGTGGTCACTCGACCACTTGACCACTACTTGACCATTGGTTGACCACTACTTGACCACTAATTTACCACCCTTTAATCATCACCATATCATTATAACCACTTTTCCCTAAAATTTCCTCACTTGACCACTACTTGACCATTGGTTGACCACTACTTGACCACTAATTTACCACCCTTTAATCATCACCATATCATTATAACCACTTTTCCCTAAAATTTCCTCACTTGACCATTGATTGACCACTGCTTGACCACTAATTTACCACCCTTTAATCATCACCATATCATTACAACCACTTTTCCCTAAAATTTCCTCACTTGACCACTACTTGACCACTAATTTACCATCCTTTAACCATCACCATGTCGCTACGACCAATATTCCCTAAAATGGTCCTCACTTGACCACCACTTGACCATTGCTTGACCACTAATTTATCACCCTTTAATCATCACCATATCATTACAACTACTTTTCCCTAAAATTTCCTCACTTGACTACCACTTGACCACTACTTGACCACTGCTTGACCACTACTTGACCACTAATTTACCACCCTTTAAGCATCACCCTATCATTATAACCACTTTTTCCTAAAATTACCTCACTTGACCACCACTTGACCACTGCTTGACCATCTGTTGACCACTAATACCTGGTACCCACCCCTTACCACCGAATGATACTACACTATATCCATTACAATCAGCGATCTTTAGCTTTCAAGGTTTCATTTGTAACATGTGTTATGTTAGTGAATAAGCTACTATGAACATCTACATAGCACTAATAACCACCCTTATCAACTAATTTCACTAACCCATACCCACTACTATCCCCACCGCACCTATTCCTTCTATTCGTACTAATGTACACCACCAATGCGCTAACAGTTCAAAATATTTTAACACACCACTCACCCACGTTTTTACAACCCTTTACTTAATGACTTTTCCGTATGCACCCCCTCCACGTCTGTTATGAACCGACCACCGTCACACCCGCCGGAGATTTTCCCACACTTGCCGACGTATAACTCTCCGGTACTACCTTCCAGAATTTTCCACTATGCCGCTACTTATTTAATATGCATTGTATTGTTTATACATGATTTAATAAAAAATTATTATATACCTGATAGTGTTTAAACCCGAACCGCCTAGCCTCACCCCACGCGCCCACCCCCTCGCCACCACCCCGCACCCCGTCGTTATTTATTTTTATTTTTTATTTATTTTATTTTATTTTATAATAATTAATTAAAATGTGTATACACCCACTCAATAGTTATCTGCCCTTAGAAACATAAAATCTTAGAATTATCGCCCTTAGATATGACCTAGATACCACCCCTTACCCCTTACCCAACTTCATGACCGAGGAGGAGTGAAAATCACCCGAGGTCAAGGTCAATCCTCCGCAATCCTCCAAATCCTAACCGAATCCCACATTTATAACTACTCCTGGAGCAACTCTTCGTGTGCTGCCTGTCCCCAGACTGAGTTCCCTGTCCCGCTAAAGTTCCAAGGATCGCAACGTCTCTCCGCAGAAGTGAAAGTCAAGTATCGACCTTGCACGTGCCCCTGGTCGAAAAAGAGAAGGAGAACTCGCCAAAACAGTCCCCATGAAGACGGTATCTTGGTATTGGCTCTGGAGGAAAGCCTCTACGTCAGCCTCACTCCAAAAGATGTAAGCTCTTTTCAGGACTTAGGCGATCTACACTTCAATGTATCAGATACAAGAGTTAGAACTCAGTTTTCCAGAGGTATTCCAGAGATAGAGGTCTTTCCAACTATTTGGTCATGCGTCGAGGTACACATTTACCTGCAGGGAGGCAGGCGTTGTCGTCATTTGGAGGTGAAAGATTTGAATCCTGGTCGGTAACTATATATTTCAATTTGTATGTTTCTAGTGCGTCCTCTAATCTCTAATTCTTACCCCTACTTCTATGAGCGCCAAACAATACGTATGTATTTATTTATGAACTATTTTATCTATATATTTAACGAGTGCTTGTGTGTGTGAGAGAGAGTGTGTGTGTGATAGAGAGAGAGAGAGAGAGAGAGAGAGAGAGAGAGAGAGAGAGAGAGAGAGAGGGAGAGGGAGAGAGAGAGAGAGGACGATCGAACGAACTTTATTTTCAAAGGGTTAAGAATTACGCACTCAGGCCCGTCTGATATTCTATTCTTCTTATCTCTCTGCTCTTATACATACATCGCTCACGAAGCTAATCATAGACAAGAACGACAACCTGAAACAATATACATTTTAAACGCATGACATATGTGCAATATTCCATAATATATGACTCACTATAACTAATTTTTGACATGGCAGTTATAATTAACTAAGGTAGATGTAACTTACCACAGTTTGAGAGAGAGAGAGAGAGAGAGAGAGAGAGAGAGAGAGAGAGAGAGAGAGAGAGAGAGAGAGAGAGAGAGGGCAGAGAGACACAGAGAGGGAGGTTGAAGAAACGGTCACAATGACATAGACATGGTTCTTGCAGCAACTATTTAACACGCCTTAGAGACAGAAAAAAAAATATAATAAAATGTACCTTTATGACGATGTGAAAGTTAATATCCGGGTAGGGTTCCGCGCAACAGGAGAAGTAGTGAGTCTTCTTGTCAACAAGAAGACTGATCAGTTCCCATTCGCTGTTGGTAATGAAGTTACTCGTGTCACCTCTGTCGGTGTTTATCAGCAGGTCCACCTAGCAGATCGGTACAGGAAACATGCAATGAGTGTATGGACAATGTAAGAAAGGTATCTTTTAGGTGTAAATTCCGCTGATTGCTTCGTTTCATGGTAAGTGGCACCTTGCGGTCTTTGTAGACAAAAGTATGTGAATTGGAACTAGAACTAGAATTCCAAAGCACAATGCCTGGGCATTAAGTCAGAGAACATGTGTTGCCCATGCAGTATGTTCCCTCTCTCGGCCTTGCCTTGTTATCTCCAGAGGAAAGGATGACCAGTAAGTCTGGAACAAGGTAGGCTGCAGATGCTGGCGGCTCAACATCAAACCTCAAAGAGCAGGAGCTGGGTAGCGGCCAGGCCCTCACATCCGGGAGATTTGACTTAAAGACGTTCTGCCATATGCCTCAGCTGAGCCTTGTCGAACCAATGCAAGAACAAAATGAAAACTGCAATTTGCATCTTACTGCAACAAAAACAACAATAATGATAACCGTTACATAAATATGTCAGCAGATGTATTTATCAATGCTGAAAACTTTACAGAAAGTTAGCATTTTTTGAATTTTTAGGTTCTCAGCTGACGGACGAAATAAAGATGATGGTAGAAATTAAAAGAAGAAAACGTACTGTTCTGCAAAAACTGAAGCAGTTAAAATGTGTGTATTGCAAAATATAGAACAGCAAATGTCAGATTACTAAGAGCATGCACGTATCCCGTGAAACGTTGATATTTCAACAAATCAGAAGTGACACGTGGATATTTCAACAAATTTATAGTACCAAATCTACTCATTTTATCTCAGAACAATAAACAGTCGGATGAATTCCTGTTTGCCATTGCTTTCTGAACAAGAATACAACATAACACTGTAAAATGAGTGATCATATAGTGGTTTACTAATGTTCAGTTGGGTTGACCCAAGAACCGACATTACAGCTCTCGGTCATCCCCACACGCGCTCTGTCCTCATCTTCATCAATCAGCAAAGAGTCTCGATACTAATAGTATCAGCTGCAGTCTGATTCAGTGTTCGTCTGTCATTTCATCGGAGATCTGAGTGTTGACCGGAAGCCACACTATTCTCTCCAGGCAATGAATGTGTATATTTTTGTCCGCACTATACACACGACCCTACAGGGTCCTGACCGTATCTGCATTATCGAGCACCTGTTCCCCACCCAGCCAAGCAGACTTAGCCAGTTTATCCCCCTGCTCGTTTCCCTACACACCAACCTGCCCTAAGGAAAAGATCAGACGATTGATCCTTATCTTAGATTATAAAAAAAAAAAATTGAAACACGTTACTCTATGAAGCATGCATGTCTTTGTCCTTCTTCTTCTTCTTGCTACCAGTCAATACAATGAAAGAGAAATACTTTACCTGATTTCCACCGTACGACCAGGAAGCAAACCGCATAGAACAATTCTGGGCATCGAATGGGAAGTACCTGACATTGATGGAGCAGGAGCTCTTAAAGATGACCATGGAGAACCACGTGACGTTGCCGTCGTTGCTGACAATCAAGTTGGAGGAGATGGAGGAGACGAAGGTGGACACGTCAGCGCTGTGCGGCGTGCAGAGTAAACAATAACAAACAGATGGGAGCAACTGTAGGTGTAGTTATAAACAAAGTGATTTTCATATGTAAAAAAAATAACAATTATGTTTAGTTCTATTGTATCTTTCATAACCATTATTATGAGTGCCAGTTCTTTTTTTAAGACTAAATGTTTAAAGGCGAGATGATGGACTTCATTGCAACGGGTTTTATCCCATATCGCTCGGACTTTTATCGATAGAGCGGTCTGCCGAAAGCATCGCACAGAGCACGAACTCCGTAGCTCCAGCGACGACCTCCAGGCGTCTTTGAGAAAATTGAACTCGTGAACCGAATATAGAGTCCGGAAACAAACCAACAACCTTCGGAGCTTGAGACAGGCGGCGTAACCAGTTAGCCATTGAGACCACCAGCTCTGTTTAGTTCACTTTAATGTTTAATACTAATGACTAAATATCAGCTCTGTTTAGTTCATTTATAGATCAATAATAAAGACAAAATAGCAGCTCTATTTACTTCATTTAGGGATCAATAATAATGACTAAAATGTCAGGTCTATTTAGTTCACGTAAATTTTAATACTAATGACTAAATGTCAGGTCTATTTTGCTCACGTTGAGTTTAATACTAATGACTAAAATCTCAGCCCTATTTAGTTCACTTAGAGTTTAATACTAATGACTAGACTGTCAACCCTATTTAGTTCACTTAGATTTTAATACCAATGACTAAACTGTCAACTCTATTAGTTCACGTAGATTTAGTTAGTTAGCGTTAGTGTAATTGTTAGGACGTTATGTTAACATTAACACGAGCGCAGTCAAACAAAGGTCCAAAGTTAGCTGATGCCGAACGCAACAAGAGGGAAAGTCAGGCCACCAATTCCTCCATGCTATCAAACCTTAAAAATGTGATGATCCTAACATTTCACATACCCACATAACGTTCTCGCTAAGTAACTTGCATTTTTTCCCCCTTCAAATTAGTTCACTTTGAACTTCATACTAATGCCTAAAATATCAGTTTTTGTTCAGGTGAGTGTAAAGTTGAATATTAATGCATGAAATGGCATTCTGCTTAGGTGACTTTAGAATTGAACACGTATGCCTAAAACAGACATTCTGTTTAATTCTCTCTATATTTTAAATAAGAATGACTAAACAGTCAATTTTGATTAGTTCACTGTAAGTTTAATAGTAATGAATACAATGCCTATTTTATTTAGTTCATTTTAGAGCTTCATACTAATAGAAAAATGTCATTTCTTGTTAGTTCACTCCAGGCTTTAATACTAAAGCCTAAAATGTAATTTCTGTGTGCTTGCTCCCGGCTTAAATAATAACTATATTAGTTTTTCTTACAATCAAGGTCATCATCATTCCGTTGCAGGTCCTTTGAAAAGGTCATCAACATGTAGCAGATCATTCGAAAAGGTCTTCACCATGTGAAAATTCCCCATCATGTAGCAGGTCCTTTGAAAAGGTCCTCATCATGAAGCAGGTCCTTTGCAGAAAGTTGCCCACATCATGGCCCCTCGTAAAGATTTTCGATCCTTAGCCAGCTCCCCTGCAATACATGCTCCACATTCTTGCCCAAGGCGTCCTGTGTCCAAGTTGGTGTTGGTCGAAACCATACCTTGTCTAGCAAGAGCCGTGCTATCCATCACTGTATTTCTGCACCACTGCGGCGTTTAATATGGCTAAAGTATTTCAGTTTCCGAGACAAGGTGATGTTCATGAGCCAGTTTTCTTCGATGTTCAGATCACGTAGAATGTCAGTATTTTTCTTTTTCTTGGTCCACGATCTTGCAAGTACCCATTTGCTACTGCTCTTACATTATATAGTCTGTGTTTTCCAAATTGGTGGTGAATTTTCTTCGTTTTGGTCCACTGTATTCTAAGCACCCATTTGCTACTGCTCTTACATTATATAGTCTGTGTTTTCCAAATTGGTGGTGAATTTTCTTCGTTTTGGTCCACTGTATTCTAAGCACCCATTTGCTACTGCTATTACATTATATAGTCTGTGTTTTCCAAATTGATGGTGGATATTCTTCCTTTTAGTCCACTGTATTCTAAGCACCCATTTGCTACTGCTCTTACATTATGTAGTTTGTGTTTTCCAAATTGATGGTAAATTTTCTTCCTTTTGGTCCACTGTATTCTAAGCACCCATTTGCTACTGCTCTTACATTATATAGTTTGTGTTTTCCAAATTGGTGGTGAATTTTCTTCGTTGTGGTCCACTGTATTCTAAGCACCCATTTGCTACTGCTCTTACATTATATAGTATGTGTTTTCCAAATTGATGGTGAATTTTCTTCGTTTTGGTCCAATGTATTCTAAGCACCCATTTGCTACTGCTCTTACATTATATAGTTTGTGTTTTCCAAATTGATGGTGAATTTTCTTCCTTTTAGTCCACTGTATTCTAAGCACCCATTTGCTACTGCTCTTACATTATGTAGTTTGTGTTTTCCAAATTGATGGTGAATTTTCTTCCTTTTGGTCCACTGTATTCTAAGCACCCATTTGCTACTGCTCTTACATTATATAGTTTGTGTTTTCCAAATTGGTGGTGAATTTTCTTCGTTGTGGTCCACTGTATTCTAAGCACCCATTTGCTACTGCTCTTACATTATATAGTATGTGTTTTCCAAATTGATGGTGAATTTTCTTCGTTTTGGTCCAATGTATTCTAAGCACCCATTTGCTACTGCTCTTACATTATATAGTTTGGTTTTCCAAATTGATGGTGGATTTTCTTCGTTTTAGTTAGTTAGTTAGTTAGTCGACAGATCATCCTCATTGTACATCGAACCATTCAGTCCATAAGTGCTCGGATCCCCTCCTCAGCAAATCCCGCAACGTGTAACGGCTAACGACGCCAATTCTGTGTTGGTTTATCAATCTTCTTTGGCTTCCTGCGTAGTGTTCTTGTTTGGCCACCCCTCTTTTAATTTGCTGCTCCTGCAGTCTGGCCATTGTTGTAGATTCACAGTTATCACTTGGTTCACGCAAAAGTCTTACTTCTCGTAGAGCATTCAGAATGTCAGCCTGGTCCATGGCGCGTCCGCCCTCCACAGTAGCCTCACCTGCGAGCTTGTCAGCCCGCTCATTTCCTTGTACTCCCGCATGCCCTGGCACGAAGATGAAACTAATCTTTGCCAGCCGAGACCGCTCCAGAGGCAGCAACCATTCTCTTCGGATCGACCCCTCCTCTATCCTCTTGATCATGTTCATTGAGTCGCTAAGGAAACAAGACCTAGTGAATGTCTGTGTCTCGAGCCATGTTATTGCTTTACTTACTGCCATGACTTCCATGGTCAGGCTACTTGTGGTTTCAGTGAAAGCACCAGAGTCCTCCTTCACAATTCTCCCTCCGGCCCGAGCTGTAAAGGCCCATGAGCTTCTCACATGTCGGACGACCGACCCATCTGTGTAGATGACCGTGTCACCGTCTAGCGAATTCTCGAAAATCAACGCTTGTACTTCAACCTCAACAGCAGCCGGATTTTCTTGTCTGCATTTTCTATCTAGTTGGATGCAAATTGAAAAGGATGTGCAGAAGTCTGTTGGCACTTGCACCCACTCCTTTCCAGGTTCTAAGTCCTCAAGTGAACACACCTGTTGAAGAATGTCTTCGGCTTGACCCATCCACGACCGTCCTCTATTTAACCTGCTGCTCTTCACCTTCCTAATTTCACTATGCAGTGGATGTTGTGTGTTTGCGTTAATTCTGAGGTAGGCGCGTGCCCTGCGACCTTGTATTCTCTCTTCAATGGTTGGAAAATCAAGAAGGTAGCGCATCGCCCTGCATGCTGTATCTCTTGTACATCCAAGAATAATGCGCATAGCTTCATTCTGTATCCTTTCCATCCTTTCTATCTGCTTATGGCTGAGAGTCAGGATTGCCATTGCATACTCCAAAACAGACATGACCAGCCCCTCGTACAGAAGACATAGATGGCGCTGCTCACAGTTTGCTGCAGCCATCACCCGCATCGCTGCCAAACCCCGCTTGGCCTTTGTTATCACCTGGTCTATGTGCACATTATAAGCAAGGCTTCGATCAAACCGTATCCCCAGGTAATTCATTGCCTGCGTTCTTTCCACCGTCTCTGAACACAGCATTACAGTTGGTGTTGGAGTGTTGACAATATGATTATTCAACGAGAACCAAGTCACTGTTGCCTTTATTGGGTTGACCATTGCCCCAGCTTCATCACACCAAGTACTTATGCGATTGAGTTCGGTTTGTAGTTCCACAGCAACCTCCTCGCTATCCTTACCCTGACGATACACTAAAACATCATCGGCATATGACAATGTCCTGCCAGGTCCAGTGATCTGCTCACTGGTGATTCTCACTGTGTAGGCGTTGAACAGTACCGGAGATAATGGTGATCCCTATGGTATGCCAGGATATATTGTTGTTGGTTCCGAAGTCCAACTGCCACATCTAAAAACTACTTTCCGTTGGAAGAGGGCTGCAGCGATCCAACTAAGGAGGAATGGACTTACGTTTAGTTCGAGAAGCTGAAACATTAAAAAATCCAGTGGTACTCTGTTGTATGCGTCCTCAAGATCAATCGCTGCAGCAACGGTTTCAGTGCCTGAGTGGAAACCTTCATAGACATCCCGGGCAAAGACTGCTGCATTGGTCCAGGTTTCTCTTTTTGGACGGTACCCACCCAGGGTAGGTGGGAAAACACCTTGCCTCTCTAGTTGGCTTGATATTTTCCTGGCAATTACCTTCTCCAGCAGCTTGCCTATTGTATTCTGCATGGTTATAATTCGATATCCCTGAATTTTTGTGTGGTCTTTGTCAGGCTTCGGCAAGGGAATCAGATAGCTGTGTAACCATTCCTCCTTGATGCTAGCACTCCCTATACTGTTGTTGTACAAGTCTGCTAGTTTCTCTAGCTCATTGTCGGTACACCTGTTTCTTCGTTTTGGTCCACTGTATTCTAAGCACCCATTTGCTACTGCTCTTACATTATATAGTTTGTGTTTTCCAAATTGATGGTGGATTTTCTTCCTTTTGGTCCACTGTATTCTAAGCACCCATTTGCTACTGCTCTTACCTTATATAGTTTGTGTTTTCCAAATTGTTGGTGAATTTTCTTCGTTTTGGTCCACTGTATTAAGCACCCATTTGCTACTGCTCTTACATTATATAGTTTGTGTTTTCCAAATTGATGGTGAATTTTCTTCGTTTTGGTCCACTGTATTCTAAGCACCCATTTGCTACTGCTATTACATTATATAGTTTGTGTTTTCCAAATTGGTGGTGAATTTTCTTCGTTTTGGTCCACTGTATTCTAAGCACCCATTTGCTACTGCTCTTACATTATATAGTTTGTGTTTTCCAAATTGGTGGTGAATTTTCTTTGTTTTGGTCCACTGTATTCTAAGCACCCATTTGCTACTGCTCTTACATGATATAGTCTGTGTTTTCCAAATTGTTGGTGGATTTTCTTCCTTTTAGTCCACTGTATTCTAAGCACCCATTTGCTACTGCTCTTACATTATATATTCTTTGTGTTTTCCAAATTGGTGGTGAATTTTCTTCGTTTTGGTCCACTGTATTCTAAGCACCCATTTGCTACTGCTCTTACATTATATAGTTTGTGTTTTCCAAATTGGTGATGAATTTTCTTCGTTTTGGTCCACTGTATTCTAAGCACCCATTTGCTACTGCTCTTACATTATATAGTCTGTGTTTTCCAAATTGATGGTGAATTTTCTTCCTTTTTGGTCCACTGTAATTCTAAGCACCCATTTGCTACTGCTCTTACATTATATAGTCTGTGGTTTCCAAATTGATGGTGAATTTTCTTCCTTTTTGGTCCACTGTAATTCTAAGCACCCATTTGCAATTGCTCTTACATTACATAGTCTGTGTTTTCAAAATTAATGGTGAATTTTCTTCTTTTCGGTCCACAGTATTCTAAGAATCTTTCTGTAAAATGTAATTTCGAAAGTCCCGATTCTATTCTTTAATAAACGCGAAATTGTCCATGCTCCACACCCGTAAGCTGCTACAGAAATTCAGAAAAATATTTTTGCAGTAATTTGTTTGCAGAGATTTCACAAGTTTACGTCGGACGTCTCTTGAACGGTCTCCATGGTTGTGTATTCTGGAGCCAAGACATTCAGGCCTGCAATATTTTCGATTTCTCCATTGTCGATTGTGATCTTACAACCACGATAGAGTAGGTTAATGTAATAACGAAAATTATGCATGTATCTTGCAGGATTCTGCGACAAACCACACATAGATTTTCTAGGCAATTTGACGTTCTGTAGTTTGAAAGCTTTCTGAAAGAGAAGTCAACATGAAACCTCTCGGCCATGCTGACCTCTACAATGTAAGAGCTAGACGGGACAAAGGGAGCTATAGTATACTATCTATGGCGTTATCAATAAACGTGTTATGAGTTGTTAGATACAGACACAGTTAATATACATGCCTAAACCTGTCAGTTATGTTTAGTACAGTTCAATAGTAACCGTTATACTCTTAATTCTCGTTAGCTCAGTTTATATTTTAGCACAACTGATTAGAATTTCAAATATGGGAGGCTCAGTTTAATGTTTAGTACTAGTGACTAAACATTAATTCTGTTTAACTCAGTTTATGTTTTAGTACTAATGACTGAAATAGTAATTATGTTTAACTCACTATATGTTTTAGAACTAATGACTAAAATAGCAATTATGTTTAGCTCAGTTTATTATTTAGCATCATTGAATGAAGTGTTAAGACTGTTTGGTCCCAATTAACGTTTTAGCACTGTTGATTAAAACAGCAATTCTACTTGGCTCGGCGTATTTTAAGGACTAGGGGTTAAATATTAATTCTGTTTAGCTCAGTTTATATTTCTGTACTAACGACTGAAGTATTAAATCTGTATAGTGCAGTGTATATGTTAATATTATTGGCAATCATATTAATTCTGTGTAGCTCAGTTTGTGTTTTAAAACTTACGACTGGAGTGTCAATTCTATGTGGCTCAGTTTTTTTTATTGGGGGGGGGGGGGGGGGGGGGGGGGTATATACCTAATATCATCTCTATGTGGCCCAATATATATTTCAGCAATAATGAGTAACATACCATTTCTGTTTAGCTTAGTTTAAATGTTAGCACTAATGATAACAATTGCAGTTCCCTTTATCATCTCAGTTTATGTTTCAGTACTAATGACTGAAATACACGAATTATGATTTAAGCTCTAATGACTAAAATATATCATTTCCATTTAGCTCTGTTGTTTTAGTACTAATGTCTCAAATATAAATTTTGTTTAGCTCAGTTTATATTTTCGCCTTAATAACTTAAATATCAATTATGTTTAGACCAATTTATTTGGTCGCAATACTAACATATATCAATTGTGTTTAGATCAACTTCTATTTCAGCACTAATGATTAACAGTGTGTATGGTGATTATTTTGATGTATAGCTTAACACTGATTACATAAAAAGTATCGGAATAGCCTGGATCAAGAAAGAAAAACATACCGATATTCTCTACAAGATCTGAACATCGGAGAACTGGCTCATAAAATGCAACGCGTCCAGGAAACTAAAATACTATGGCCCCATTGAACGCCAGACTGCCTTGAAAAGAACAACACTGGAAGGCATGGCTCCTGGAAGAAGAGGCAAGATCAACAGCATGAAGGTGGACACAGAAAACCAAAGACACCTTTGCCATACAAATGCATGAGGTATGAGACCTGGCAAAAGATCGAAAGACTTTCCGGCGGCCGTAATGAGAGAGGCGCTTTGCAAAGGAGTTATCTCATGAATGAATGTGTAAATGTAGCAGCTCTTTGAATTAATTATTGACTATTTTCAATTGTGGTTGGTTCACTTTAAATACACATACCAAGGAATTAAAGTGTCCGTTGTTTTTACTTAAATTAAGCAAAACTTACATTTTGGTAACTATTCTAATGACATTCCTTATGTGTCAGATATAACACAATATAATTCACGGCTCATCTATTGTAATAATTATGCATAACACTTTGGTAATTATATTTAATGACACTCCTTGTGAAAAATATGTATAAAGATGTGCATGATTCGGTTCATCTATTGTAACATCTGCAAAAAGACTGTAGTAAATATATTTCCTGTTAGTCCTGCAATTATAGAGGAATATCACTCTTGTCCATAAGCTATAAGATACTATCCGCGGTATTACTAAATAGACTAAAACCAAATTCAGAAGACATATTAGGTGACTACCAGGCGGGTTTAAGACAAAACAGATCAACAATAGATCCGATATTTATCTTACGACAAATAGCCGAGAAAGTTAGGAATATAAAAGAGATCTCCATAACATTTTTGTGGATTTTAAAAAAGGCTTATGATAGTGACTATAGGAATAGTCTATGGAATGCTATGCAGCAATTTGGAATACCAAGGAAGTTAATCAACATGACCAGACTATGCATGGAAGATACTTATAATATAGTACCTTATAAAGGCAGGAAATCAGACCCTTTCCAAATAACATCTGACTTGAAACAGGGTGATGCACTATCGCCGCTCCTTTTCAATCTGGCTCTAGAGAAAGTTGTAAGGAAGGTAAAGGAGGAATGTGCTATTGGAGGAACATCCAAACTGCTTGGTTATGCAGATGATATAGATATTATATGGGAAAATGAACAAAAGACATTGGAAATATTGACTCACTTAAAGGAAAAAGCTCAACAAATGGGGCTGGTTATCAACCAAGATAAGACAGAATATATGGTAATTTCAAGAGAAGGAACGGCTAAAAACTCTGGCCACATACAAGTAGATAATATGACCATTAAAAGAACGGAAACATACAAATACCTGGGTACAATCTTCAATTGCTCCAACATAATAAGGGAAGAAATACAAGCTAGAATCAACTCTGGAAATAAGATATACTATGCACCACAACATCTGCTAAAATCACATGCGCTACCTCGTACCACCAAGATCACATTATACAAATCACTGATTACACCAGTTGTGCTGTATGGCTCTGAAACCTGGAGTACAACTAAAGGAGACGAAGCCTTATTATAAAACTTTGAGAACAAAGTCTTAAGACGCATCTTTGGTCCCATTAGACATACATAAATAGGAGAGTGGAAAAGAAGAAGCAACAAAGACATTTATGATCTGTTTAAGTCTAATCACTGGTATCATGAAGGCTAATAGACTACAATGGCTGGGGCAATAGAAAGAATGGAAGATAATAGGGAAACAAAACTCGCTTATACTCAGGAAATAAATGACCGTAGACCCCGAGGTAAACCAAGAAGACGGTGGATAGATAATATACATACAGACCTACAAGCACTAGGAATCAGCGACTGGCAAGAGAAGGTCAACCAGAGAGACGAATGGAGACGGCTTGTGTCTGCAGCAAAGAACCTCAGTGGCTCGGAATGCTGATGAAGAAGAAGAAGAAGAAGAAGAAGAAGAAAAAGAAGAAGAAGAAGAAGAAGAAGAAGAAGAAGAAGAAGAAGAAGAAGAAGAAGAAGAAGAAGAAGAAGTTATTCTTGGTGAAATACACAAAAAACACATAACATTCTTACTAATTATGCAGCAGTATATCAGGTTTCCACACGTCGTCATATGGAAGGCGAAGAACTTTAATACCGCCATACTTGGCCGGGTCCCAGCGGAGACTGAAGTCTGTCCATATCTGAAAGATGAAAGGTTTGTCTTTAACAGATTCGATGCCAACCAAAACGTAGGTTTGGACCAAACAAAAATGGATGGCCAAAATTTGAAGTATGGGTGCGTCACAATTATGATTTAAAAGCTGTTAAAATGGTAGCAGACATGTTGTATTATAACGCAATGGCAACATTTCGACGATATATAAGTCCATGACATATACGGGAAGTCGTTTAAGACAATTAATCATTCCATGGCATTTAATCAGTTAAGCAACAGAGTGTATTTTTACTGACTGTGCAGTGTTTGAAAATATTGCCTGTCCAAGATTTGTATTTACCTATTATGTTAACCAGAAAGACCAATGAACAAGTTCTTCAAGAATCAAATGAAGATCGTATTAGAGACATTAGACGTAGACAGTCACAATTTTCTGGGCATGTTATGAGAAGAAATGATCTGGAGAACTTGGTGACAACTGGTAAGATCGAGGGGAACAGACCAAGGGGAAGACCTAGAAGCAAGTACCTGGATGGCTTGGCCTTGTGGCATGGTCGAGACAGAAACACGGAGCTGATCCACGACTCTGGTGATCGAGTGAGATGGCAGAACATGACCGCCCACGCTTACCGGCATGGCACATGATGGATGGATGGATGGATTATGTTTCATGAACTTTACAGATAGTGAATACCAAACTTGGACCTGCAATATTTTCAAACACTGCACAATCACTACACATATACCTTACATTTAGTTCAGCGTGGCTGCAATGACTATATTCAAAAGTGAAATTGGTAGTCATGACATGTTGAAACGTAGTCACGCCTGGGAGCGTGAAAGACGTGGATATTGAGCCACGAGGCGCACGTCGAGTAGTCACCGAAGCTAATAACCAAGATTTGCAAAGGTGACAGAGATAATTCAAGTCGTGGTTGTGGTCGAGTGTGGACACACCACGTTATGAAGATGGCTATGGCCAAGGATAGTGCCACCTGTAGAATGATTCTTGTTTAGAAGTAGTTGTAGATATTTTAGAAGTGCATTTGATATTGTGCGAGTGAACGTTAATGTGTTCGTTTATTACTTGCACAATGTATACTTGGCATTCGATGAAAAGAAGAAAATAAAATATAAAAAAAGGAACTCGTCTCATGTAATGGTTTCCGTTGGAGTTTTTAGACGTGTTATGGTGTTAACTAATTGGACAGTCCTGTGATCTAACCTTTGTAGACCAATATTTACTAGGTGTAACGAGCAAGTATAATGATAAAGAATCTGACGCGGAACAAAGAATGTTACAACAAAAACGAATGACAACTAAAGAACCATATCTCCCATGGCACCCAGAAAGAAGATATTGCCCATGGCACTTAGATGACCACTAGACATTGAACAATTTGTTCATGGTACATAGACCATCTTCGCCTATAGCACTTTACGCCATTCGCCTATGGCAGTGGCGATGGCTTAGTTTGAAGCAAATGTGTTGAATCTCGGTGTCTTTATACACATCTTTCTTGTCTGTTATCTCATGTGTTATTGAATACTGCTTTCTTTCAGTGTTCATATGTTTTACGTCCAGTGACAGTCAGTCAACGTGTACAATTGTCGTACAGGTGGCTTTAAGATTGCCGCCCATAACAGTCGAATTTGGAAACCGGATGCCATTTATGAATGTGAATTTGTGTGTGTGCATATCCCTTACAGGACGTTGCAGTCAACATCAGCATTTTCAGCTGTTGTTGATGTACTAGACGAGACTACGCTCAGCAGTTTGCCATTGCTTTCTGAGCAACCCGCTCACATACCCCTAAGTTACCAACGCGGCGAGAACCGCTACCGATTCTCGCACAGGTTACGTTACTCACGAGAATGTACGGGATTACGGAGAAAGACATTAACCCCTGGCAGGGAAACCGGCCTGACAACTAAAGAGCCATATCTCCCATGGCACTCAGAGAAAAGATGTTGCCCATGGCCATAAATGCGAATACCGGTAGATAAAGGTAATGATGAGAAATGAAGCACCCATTTAACCGCTATACGAATTAAAACCAGATAGGTATGGTATTTGTGAGTGAAAGCCAGGAATGGGTGATATCAATGAGCCATAAATGAGTGACATCAGTGAATTAAAGCCAAAGAGAGTGATACCAATGAATGAAAGCCATAAATGACTGACATCAGTGAATTAAAGCAAAAGAGAGTGACACCAATGAATGAAAGCCAGGGATGGGTGACATCAAAGAATAAAAGTCAAAGAGAGTAACATCAATGAATGAAAGCTAGGGAAGAGTGACATCAATTAATGAAAGCAAGGGATGAGTGGCATCAATGAATTAAAGCCAGGGATGAGTGACATCAATGAATGAAAGCCAGGGATGAGTGACATCAATGAATGAAAGCCAAAGATAAGTAACATCAATGAATGAAAGTCAGGGATGAGTGACATCAATGAATGAAAGCCAAGGATGAGTGACATCAATGAATGAAAGCCAGAGATAAGTAACATCAATGAATGAAAGCCAGAGATGAGTGACAAAAATGAAGGAAAGCTAGAGATGAGTGACATCAGTGAAGGAAAGCCAGGGATGAGTGACATCAATGAATGAAAGTCAGGGATGAGTGACATCAATGAATGAAAGCCAGGGATGAGTGACATCAATGAATGAAAGCCAAAGATAAGTAACATCAATGAATGAAAGTCAGGGATGAGTGACATCAATGAATGAAAGCCAGGGATGAGTGACATCAATGAATGAAAGCCAAAGATAAGTAACATCAATGAATGAAAGTCAGGGATGAGTGACATCAATGAATGAAAGCCAAGGATGAGTGACATCAATGAATGAAAGCCAGAGATAAGTAACATCAATGAATGAAAGCCAGAGATGAGTGACAAAAATGAAGGAAAGCTAGAGATGAGTGACATCAGTGAAGGAAAGCCACGGATGAGTGACATCAATGAATGAAAGTCAGGGATGAGTGACATCAATGAATGAAAGCCAAGGATGAGTGACATCAATGAATGAAAGCCAGAGATAAGTAACATCAATGAATGAAAGCCAGAGATGAGTGACAAAAATGAAGGAAAGCTAGAGATGAGTGACATCAGTGAAGGAAAGCCAGGGAAGTGTAACATGAATGAAGGAAAGCCAGAGATGAGTAACATCAATGAATGAAAGCCAGAGATGAGTGATATCAGTGAATGAAAGCCAGAGGGGTATTGATTAGAGGTAATTAATTAAAGGCAGAGAAGTGCAGAATCAGTGAATATAGGCGAAAGATGTGGGGCATTCATCAGCTAAGGCCACATATGTGTGGTATCAATTTATGAAGGCCAGAGAGACATGACTTAATTGAACATAAACCAGAGAGGTTTGACGTCAATAAATAAAAGCTTAAAATGTGTGCCGTGCATGAATGAAAGCCAGCACCTGTGATATCATGAATGAAAGCCAGAATCTGTGATATCAGTGAATGAAAGCCAGCATCTGTGATATCAGTGAATGAAAGCCAGCATCTGTGATATCAGTGAATGAAAGCCAGAATCTGTGATATCAGTGAATGAAAGCCAGCATCTGTGATATCAGTGAATGAAAGCCAGCATCTGTGGTATCAGTGAATGAAAGCCAGCATCTGTGATATCAGTGAATGAAAGCCAGAGAAGTTTGGCATCAATGGATGATAGCCAGGATGTGTGATATCAATTAGTAAGAGTCAAAAAGGTGTGGCGTCAATTAATGAAAGAAAAGAGGCGTGCCATTAACGCATGAAAGTTAGAACTACCGATGTTTAAAAATAAACAGATGTGCTTGCCAGCTATTTTAAATTCAACAAATATAATTTTGACTGAGTGAAATAAATGTGCTGTTATTTTTATTTAACAAAACACGCAAAGCTTAATTTTATCATTACTTTTTTTTTTTTTTTAAATAATATGCATAGACTTGCGAATTATTTAACCTAATAATGTAGAACTCCATTAACAGATTTCATTTTGTGGAGCGGAGGGAAGAAGGAAATGTGTGGGTGCAACGATAGCTGGCACTAAAAATAGTTATCATCATCATCATCATCATCATCATCATCATCATCATCATCATCATCATCATCATCATCATCATCATCATCATCATCATCATCATCGTCGTCGTCATCAGGTTCATCAGTATGAAGACTAGTGTTGAAGTCGTCCGACCATGTCACTCCATTGTCCCTATTCTCAATGTTTCTAGTCAAGTCAGTCTGTCTTGACTCCGATTCCCCTGCATGCATTAATGATGCAATTTCCTGGACCTCGTCAAGTAGTGGAGTCACAACACTCCAGTGTGACACACGCAGATTTGGGGACAGAATATCAACAAGAATGTACGAACTACTGTGTACTTGAGCAGATTTCAGTATTCACTTGTCCTGACTGCTGGAAATTGTTGTTAAACTAGGTCGTAAACCACTCACGTCTGCGAGGAAGTTAAAGGGAAGTCATTAAATTGTCCAGTATGCTGATCTTTTCCTGTACTTTATCCCTTCTTAGGACATTGTCCCTCAATAAACTCACCCAAGGCCGTCTTTTCCATTTTCTGCTGCTCACTCACAGTGTTCTCCCCATGTTATTCAACTCGGCCTTTAATTCTCTTCTCCGTTTTTTTTTAATGCTTGTTTAAGGTCTCCAACTATTCTATAATCCTTGTGAGTTCCAGACTATGAGGTGTCTAATTATACTATCCTCATGTTTTCTCAATGCGTGTCCTATTCAGCCTGCGGCCTTGCACTTGATCTCGCCAGGGCGCTGAGGCGGTCTCTCACCAAATCACTGTCCTCTAACATTGGTAGACAGGTCTTGGTGAAACACAATAGGCCGAAATGCACATAGTGAAACTAAGAGGTATTTTAAAAAAGCGTCTTTTCATCAGTTCTTTATTCACTGGAATTTGGTTAGCTATCTCCATGAGCTCTACATCAGTATTTCGTCATACTATGTTTAAATAGTTAGTTGCATATCCCTTAGAGGACGTAGCAGTCAATCCCAGCATTATTTAGCTGTTCGTAATTCCTGGGCAAATTTACGTTCAGTGGTTTGCAATTGCTTTCTGAACGACCGGCACCTATACCATTTCATAAGAAACCAGCGTAAGGCGGTCTGCTGCCAAATCGCCCACCGCTGTGTTTCGAACGCGGGTATGCGGGATTACGAACTGCGCCCGTAATCCCTTCGCCACGGAGTCGGCATACCATGTTAGTCATTATATCTTATATTATGTGCAGGAACCAATTAATTAATATTTGTAGTTTATTAGTAATTCTTTTAGTCGTTTCCCACGTTTCATATCCATACAGTAGTTAGTTAGTTGCATGGACAGGACGTGATAGTCTTTATAGTCTTAGATAGGACTTTACAGGACGTGATAGTCAACACAATAGCTTTTTTTTAAAAAAAATGGCAGTTTGTGATTTCTTGGCAAGTTTACGTTCTGTAGTTTGCCATTGATTTCTGAACGACCGGTATTCATACTTCTGTATGGGAACCAACGCAAGACGGTCTGCTTTCAAATCGCCCGCAGCTGTGTTTCGAACGCAATATGCGGGATTTACTGTCATAAAGTCGTGTTCGTCTGCACTGTCATGATACGTGCTTAACACTATTGACATTCTTAATAACAATTGTAACATGTTACAAGACAATGGCATGGTTATTGTAATTTCGTTCACACTTGTAAGGTTTTCATTTCAATCCCATACGTATATACAAGATTCCACAGCTAGACATGAGGTTTTACGAAGGCAGATAAGTTTATCATAGACCCCTAGAAACTACTAAATATAATGCACCCAGTCTTGACAGTTAATAACGGTCCCTATTTGCTGTATCTTGTATTTCACATATAGGAATGCATAAATATCCCCGACTCCATTACAAAGCCGCCAAGTCAATTCAAGACAGCGTTGCTATTTGATATTCTCATGTCCCATAAATTGTGTAATGGCAATGAACCTTTACCTTCTACTATCTTCCAAAAATGGCTGTGATGTGTAGTCTTTAAAGCAGCAGTAAACAGCAAGATACGTATGATAATGTGTACATTATGTGAGGCATTTGGAGAAAAGTTGGAACAAAATGCTAACAGAGATTCAGAGATTGTTCTACAAAATCGTATATTCTGCAGAACAGTAAGAGCAAAAGGAAATGAATGCCCATCTTCCGAATGTTTAAACATTACAAATAAGGACTTTAACTTATTACCATTCTGACAGAACATAACAAAAAATAGAAAGACTTTTATTGCTCCCTTATGCAGAGGAAGGAAACGTTTGAGAAGTAACTTACATCACCACACCACAGGAAACCAATAATATTGACGATAACACAACAAAAAAGGACTTGAAAGCGGCATTAAAGAAAGTCAAGCTAAACATAACAAGTCGGCATGATATTTATCATAAGAAAGGCAAATCGTATATGTGTGTGTAGAAGTGTGATCTTTTGAAAGGTTCCCCGGATTCCTTGTGAATGAAAGGCTGTTTTCAAGGATTAGGAAGTTGCCATCACAACTCCTAACATAATTATGATGACAACAGGCCATATAAGAACAAAAGATACATATCTCTGTAGTAAAAGTAAAGGTTCATTTTTCTATGTTTTGGGGAGTATTGAGTACGAACGATCGAATTTTATTTTTAAATTGGGCACGCAGGCCCATCTGACATTCTGCCCTTCCTATCTCACTGCTCTCATACATGATTTCATACATCACTCATGAAGCTAATCTTAGACAACAACAACAACAACAGAAACAATATGCATGATAAACGAGCGAAAATTGTGCAATAATCAATAATTCACGACTCACTTAAATTAATGTTATTTACATGACAATTACAATTAGCTTAGGTAGATGTAACAACGTACCACATGAAGGAGAATGTTCATTAAATTAGTTGTCCTTTAAAATAATAATTATTATTTGTAAGGTGGCAAGTATAGTGAAAATATTTTCAGAAATGTACAAGATATAAAAGGAATTACCATTGGAGGAAGAAACGTCAATAACATTATATATGCAGATGATACAGTATTGATTGATTGATTAATTGATTGATTGATTGATCTTTATTTTCGAAGGGCTACAAATTGGGCACGCAGGCCCGTCTTACATTCGGACTTCCAATCACTCATCTTTCGTTCATCAATAGTGCATGGTACATTCGCATAGGAAAACATTGTGAAATGAATGTTCTAAACATAAACATTGCATATTACCATGTTATGAGACACATCCCCCACCCACCCACTCATATCCCACCCACCATAAATCCACCACACACACACATCCCCCACTCACCAACACCCCCCCCCCCCCACAAAAAAAAAACATATCCCAGGCAGACATATATTCCCCCACCCACCCACCCATCTCCCACCCACACATCCACACCTACACAATCTCCCCACACACACGCACATCCATCACCCATCCCACAACCCACATACACTAACCCACCCACACATCCACTCACCAACCCACACACCCTCAGCCACTCAGCCAAACACACATTCCCCCAACAACACACACATCCCCTGCCAACCCACACATCCAGCACCCACCCACCCACACATCCCGCACCCACCCAAACACATCCCCCACACACTTCTCTCACCCAAACAATCTCCCCCCACCCACACACACACATCCCCCACCCACACATACATCCCACACCCACACCCATCCCCAACCCACACACACTCACCCACCCACATATCCTCCACTCATCCACCTACACACCTCACTCACCCATCCTCAACCACTCATCCCTCAACCAAACATCTCCCACCTACACACACATTCCCCCACCATACCAAACATCCCTAACCATTACACACATCCCCCACACACATCCCCCACCCACGTAGTCAACCCTCAACCACTCACACCCACACATCCCGCACCCACACATCCCGCACCCACCCATCAAATATACATTCCCCATGTACCCACACACACTCACACATCCCAACAACTCAGCCCAACACACACCCCCACACTCTCACACATCCCTCACCCACCCGCACATCCCAGACCCAACCACACCTCCCCCGCCCACCCACACACACATCCCTCACCCACACATCCCTCACCCACACATCCACCACCCACGGATCCCTCACCCACACATCCCTCACCCACACATTTCCCACGCATCCCCCACCCACATACACACACACCCATCTACCGACACATCCCCCACCCACCCACAAATCCCCTACATATAAACATCCTCACCAACCACACATACATCTTCCACCCACCCACACCTCCACCACCCATACAGACATATTTCCACCCACAAAGACATATACTCCACACATAAACACACACACACACATCCCCACACCCATACCCCACACTCATCACACACACACATCCTCCAACCCACACATATCTTCATCACCCCTACACACACCCACACACCTATTCACCCACACATCTTCACCTACCCACCCAAACACACATTCCCCACCCACCCAAACATCCCCCATCCACCAACACCCATACACTTCCAACCATCCACCCAAACATCCCTCACATACACACACATCCCTCACCCACATACATCGCTCATCCACCACACAGCCCCCATCCACCCACACATCTCTCCACCCACGCGCAGATCCCCCACCTACCCGCACATTCCCACCTACCCGCACATCCCTCACTCACACCCGCACCCCCCTACCCACACGCACACACATCCCCCATCCACACATATCTCCCCACCCACACATACATCCCTAGCCATAATACACCCCCACCCACCCATCCCCCAATACAACCTCCACACATAATTCCCCCCGCCCCCCCCCCCCCACACACACACATCCCCCACAAACACACATTCCCCCATACACACACCCACACACCAATATCCTCACATCTAGACACATACATTATGCCTAACATAATCACTGTAACTAGTATGAACAAACTCCCACACTTTACACACACAAACACTGACGATTGTCGTGAGCATTATCACAAAAACTGTCAAAAAATGGAGAAAATATTGTACATATACATTGCATAACGTAAAAAAAATAATGATGCAATTAAACTCTCTCTCTGTCTCTCTCGCTCTCTCTCTCTCTCTCTCTCTCTCACACACACACACACACACACACACACACACACACACACACTCTCTCTCTTTTATTTTACACATACACACTCTCACACTCATTCCCTCTTTCTCACTCACACTCACTAACTCTCTCACTCACTCTTCAGTAATGTACAAACAGACAATGAGCAGGATCTGCAAAATTTAGTAGATGAGCTTGTTGCACACAATGAACAGCTAAGGTTAGAATTAAATTGTAAGAAGACACAGCTTATGGTCGTCACTAGGAAGAATGAAGTACCACAATGTAATATACATGTAAATGGGAATATTCTTAAACAAGTGAATCGGTACAATTATCTCGGAACAGTCATAACATCTGATGGGAGATGCCTTGTAGAGATTAGAACAAGAATCGTCATGACGAAAGTAGCCTTTAGCAAGATGAAAATCATACTGACCAATAAAAAGATGTCAATTGAAACGAGAAAAAGAGTGTTGAGGTGCTACATAGAGCATGTTCTTTTGTATGGATGTGAAACTTGGACAATGTGCAGTCAAGCTGAAAAACATCTGACGGCTGCAGAAATGTGGTTTCTGAGGAAAATGCAAAGAATACCATGGACAGACAGAAAATCCAATGACCAAGTACTACAGGAGACAAATGAATATCGTAAACTAATTAGAGAAATTAGACGTAGACGGTCAACATTTTTTGGACATGTTATGAGAAGAAATGGATTGGAGAACTTAGTGACAACTGGCCAGACACTGCACTAGCGCGGCTATAGTATGTCCCGAAAAGAATGCCTCCATTCACGATCAATTATTTTGAAAACTGTCTTTTGCATCGTTATGAAATTTTTCCAGCCGTCTTATATTACCCCCACCCAAGGAATATGTCTTTGATAGTTCCAAAAGCAACTTAAGTCATCGAAAGCGGCGACATTTCTTTGATGTTTTGCTGAAAAACTAGTGATTTCTCGCTAACAAATTTATGTTTGCAGTAAGGAAAGCCCCGCCAATTCAGATGACACAAGGCGTATCCGGATTCGTATGGGAGTGGGTGCAATGAAAGAAGTAGCTTACAATCGACAGGGTCGGCTGCATTGCACCGGGTTTTTATCCCAAATGGCTCAGTTTCTTTCCGCAGCGCGGAAAGCGTCGCACAAAGCGCGAACTCCGTACCTCCAGCGACAACCCTTGGGAGTCTCCGAAAAAATGCACTCGTGAAATGAAGGACGCGGCCCGGAATCGAACATACAACCTTCGGAGCCCGAGTCAGACGGCTTGACCACTTCACCACGGAGAATCCCGAGAGGGGTGCAATGTGTAATATTAGTAAAGACAGAGAATTTACAGAGGCATGGGGTAAATAATTTGTAAATTGACAGGAAAGTAGAAGGAATATATTTCTTACCTTATTTTTCATTTCCTTCTTGTTTCTTCAGCTGCTGGTTAATAATGTGTACACAAGTATTCATGTTAGCTTTTTATATTGAGTTCGTGAAAGCTTCCAAATAGCTGTGCGTTAATGTGCGTATGGAGTGACCAGAAATGATACCGCAATTTAGTCATCATGTTTCCATTTTTAAGGATCTGTTCAGCTGTCTGTGTAGTTTGTTCACACGTACACCTGGGTGACAGACCCGCTTTGAGTCTTCGTGAAAGATTGTCTACTCTGCTGTTTACCGTTCAGAGACGGAACATGATTACCTGTTTTGCATTATGCGAATAGTTGTCAGTGTCTCTGTAGTGGGCTTTCTTTTTAACGACCAAGATGTTGGTCCTCTTTTCATTGAAGTTTATAGATTGATTCGTATGCACGTGTGTTGTCCGCTAATTTGACAACGTGTTTGCTCTCAAGTTTCTTGTTATGCCACAATATGTCATTTTCCACCGCAATATTACTCTTCTGTTGGTATTCAATGCGTTTAGTGGTGTGTGTGTGTGTGTGTGTGTGTGTGTGTGTGTGTGTGTGTGTGTGTGTGTGTTTCAATACAGTTGTTTGTCACCGCTGAGGGCTTGCGGAATTGAAAATTCATCACTGTGGAATACAAACTGTTGCCATTGACATTATGCTGATGCTGTAATGTTTAGGGCCTGCAATTCTTCTGAATATTTGTAGCAAAATATCCCAGTTGGTGTGCACGTGGATTAAGGTCTGCGATCTGCTCAGACCTTAATCTGTGTCGGACGATTCCAGTAGGTTGATGACTGCTCTCGGTTGCATACAATTCAATCCATCCTTTCTCCAATAATCCTCTTCCTCTTTCAACACATGGTCCTCACATTTTTCCAGTAACTTTTATCAATATTTAATAGCGCGGACTGGATTAGTATCCTGACGTCAGACAATTTGAATATAGTATTGTCAGCTGCCACCTGTCCTTTAATTTTAGCCCACACAAGTTCTATAGGGTTAAAATGAGAATGGTACGGCGGAAGTCTCAAGCACCCATGACGATGCTCTTCTATCAACTTGTCGATTTGATATTTCTTGCTTTTTGGCGTCTGTTTTACAAGGGACAACAATTCTAGCTAGAAATACGTTTCTGGAAATGGTATGTTTTCCATTCGGAGTCATATCTTTATTGCTCCCCTTGTGCTCGATGCTGTAGGTATTTTGTCTTCTTGGGCAACAACATTGATATCATGCATTGTTCATAATTGGACACGACGGTCTATCTAGGGATGGAAGCACAGTATTCTCGAGCCAATCTCTAAATACATTACCATTCATCTTATTATGATAATCCCTATTGTCTGTATGCTTTGATACGAACACGAGCCCAGCATTCTGTTGTAAGCCATTATGCGTATTACCAGCATGGGCCATGACCAAAAGCTGTCCTATACTACTGGGCACATATCGCTTTATCTGTCCACCCACTGATTGCCATTCCTTATCACTTGTGTGGTGCGCATTGATCCACATTTCATCCAAATACACTATGCCATAATTTTCTTTGCGCATTTCCCTTATTTCACGTAGGTATCTGCTTCTCATGGCTCCTAAATGCGGTTGCTCGCAAAGAATATTTCTACCGCCCTTGTACTTTCAAAAAGTGAAGATAATGTCCTTATAATTTTCCACAAAGTTGTTTTGGATAGCTCTATGTTATTGTTCTTTCTGAACCAAACCCTAAGTTTTCTTACAGTCACTGTTTCTTTGGCATCCAGCATTTTTATAATGCTGGATAATCCTGGATATAAAATCCAAAATTGTTATAATTTTAGGAGTCTCCGTGGCGAAGTGGTCAAGCCTTTTGACTCGGGCTCCAAAGGTCGTGGGTTCGATTCCGGGCCGCATCCTTCGGTTCACGAGTTAAATTTTTCGGAGACGTCTGTGGGTCGTCGCTAGAGCTGCGGAGTTCGTGCTTTGTGCGATGCCTTCCGCGCTGCGGAAAGAGACCGAGCCATATGGGATAGAACCCGGTGCAATGAAGTCGACCCTGTCGAATGTTAAGCGACTTTTTAAAGCATTTTTATAATAGCTCGCCATATGACATCTTTGTCAAAGCTGTCTACAATAATCTTTCTATCTACCGTTTTGTTATTGCGTGGTGGTTTAATTCCAGATTCGTCCACCCATCGACTCAAACCCAATGCATGCACTGTTCTTTTTTCGGAATTTGTAATAGTATAAAACAGTTTCCTGCGATCAGCTTCTTGACAAAATTTGTGTATAACTTCATAGCGAATCTTTGAAGTGTTCAATTTCGCATTAAATCCCTTTGAAAAATATTCACACATTTCAATGTCAGCGATAAGTGGTAAGATTTAAAAAAAAAAAAACATATTAATCAGGTTTCATGAAATAACCCACATTTTGAGACACCTCTGAACAGTCCTAGTTTGAACAACGCGTGGAGTTGGCATAAAGCCAATCCCTTCAATACACGTACAATATTCAACATTGAGCTATGATTGTCTGGCTACGCTGTAATACATTTAAAATTATGAATTTCATCTCAGACCCGTAAATTATATACCGCATATAAATAAACTTTGAAATCTGCTGTAAAATCTCCAGAACAAAAATTGTTTTGTTGGATGGACATAATGATAATGTTATATACTAAATCTCATAATTTTCCCTCAGTTGGTTACTGAGATATGGATGTTTATATTGGGGTAAAAACAAAAAAACACAAAAACAAATATACCAATGAAGTGCAATGTTCATGCAATTTTCCAAACCTGACTTCAGCACTGAATGGAGCAGACGTTACTGACTTGATTATAGGCTGTCATACCCTTAAGTCTTAACAATACCAAATGGATATACGAAATATCAAAAATCCCGTGGCAATTGAAAATGAAAAAGAGCTAACCGAATAGGCAGTTGCCTAGGCTTAATTTAAAGTGAGAAAACCTACATGCAAAAGAATATGAACCTTCCAACACACCTTTACTATGATCAAGATAAAAGAAAGTCACAATGCCAAATGAAAAGAAAAAAAAACGCTGGCTCTTAAACTTCCGTTTTGCTGATTCCAAGGTAGTTGGTTCAACCGCTACAGTCATTTGGACTAAAATGTCAGCTTCTCGTCTTTGACTTGGGGACGTAAATTACAAGTACCTATGAAGTCGGAGTTGGTTCGCATGATGGCGAGGGACACTGGTAATCGGAACAGCTAATCCACACGCAAAAATCAGTCAAATGCACTGGAAGTGGCAGCACGTGTATGGACTACGCTTGAATTCAAAGCGAGCGAACGAACAACAACAACAACAACAACAACAACAACAACAACAACAACAACAAAATCAAGATAAATATCTTACCTGATTTAGCCAGCAATTTGTAGTAAGTATCTGGTTTTTCTCATCCTGTTGAACACACAAGAATATTATATATGAGTACAGAGGCGGTCACATCAATTGCAGTTGATGTAGTAAAGTAAATTAAAGAACCCCTTTTCACGCAATTAGGCGTACTGGCTATAAGATGATAGTCCTATGTTGTTAGATCGGGCGGTTCTTGATGAGTGATGTGGCCAATAGCTGTCTTTACTTCTCAAGAAATTGCCTAGTACTCTTTTATGCTGAGTCTACACGGGAACTCAAAAAGTGAAAAATATCCCAGCCTTAAAAAGGATTCGGGAACATACTAACGGACCAACAGGCAACCGTGCTAACCATTGCACTACCTCGACGCCCTTCAGTTTCTTTAACTTTCTATATATCAATGAACATTTTATAATAATGGTCTACTAGTTTTGTTTAGCCATTTTGCTATTTACCCTTCCTATATTTTCATGCAAATTATTTTTGAACGTTGATTTGCTCCTGTTCACGCGTCATATTTAGTTTCTTTCCTTCTCCTTAAGAAAGTTTACTCCCGTTTACTTCTAATCCATCATGTTGTGTTGATGATCACAACTGACTTTCTAGTAACGAGAATACGACTAACTATTTACCAAGGAATATATGCAATATGGTTGTGATATTATTGTAGACATGTCATCCTTCAGAAGCACAGAACACTTTTGCCATAAATAAATAGCACTGCATATATCTTGAAGCAGGAACATGTTGTGGGTCTGTGATATGATAAGGTCATCACACTCTCTAGGCCTTAATGCACGGTAGAATAGGTAGCAAGCATTTCCCTCACTTAGCGAGACGATGGCAGAAGCTGATTCCTTGTCCGACAGGCTCATGACACTATCAACATAGCTCCCTATCAACTTCGTTAACACACCAGCTCTTGTGCCATACAGTTGTGTAATAATTTAATGACGGACAGCTGTAGTGTTCAGTGTTGATCCAGGATCATAAGATAAAAGTGTACGCACGTGTAGGAACATTTTATAGAAACCTTACAGGTAAAGGAAACAGTAAACACAAAGCATCTGATGAAGCTAGAGGCCGTATATCAACTCAAATAGAATAATATAAAAAGCGAGGGGGAAAAACAGGGAGGGAAAATGTTGCAGACCCAAGGGGAAATAAGTTACAATAAGTTAACGTCAAAGAATCTAAAGAAAAGAAGAAAGACAAGTACCTACCACATCGATAATCTGTGCCAAAGCTAGACCAAAGGTCACGTTCAGGGTCTCTGAGTGATTGAGGGATGGCCGAATTCTCTTGTCGTAACTGCTCATCAAATCTCTCACTAGACGGTACTCGTTTTCGTCTGCGTACGCCGTGAACACTGAAAGGATAGTCAATGGTATATTATGAACATTCACAGGAATTCAAAGGTACCGACAGAAGTAGAGGAGTGAACATTTGGATAAGCTGATTGGATGGTGAATTCTCAGGAATTCTATATCGTTGGCGTTCAAATTGATTGAGCCCTAAAGAGCGCTTGCATCTGTTGAAGTGAAGTTAGTATACATACTTTCAATGTCTGTGTACTAAGTGATTCAATTAGCATGATTCGCAATTCGAGGCTGGCTCTGTACGTAGACAGTGAACTGAATCGCTGCGGAGATCTGTTGTACGTAGAGTCGACCTCATCTTCGTCCCGGAACATGCATGAGTTAAGGAAAATGAACACGCTGATAAACCTGTTGGCTCTGCATCCTCTGCAGATGTCCAGCCCTTGGATCTTGCCGTTGTTATTAACGCCCTTAGAGAGATGTGGAGAGCGGAGGACTTAGAATCCCGGTGAATCCACTTCGTTGTCCAGAATGAGAGACTTGGACGTTAGAATTGGCGCGGCCAGACACGAGAGGTACATCGGGAGAATGAGGGACTCGTCAAACAACACAGAACTGGCACTATTAGCCACCAAACGCTGATGCATATGTTGGGTGTGCGGGGATCTGAGCATCTAAGGATTTGTCCGGATAGAAAACTACAGATAATGAACAGATAACTTTTTTCCCGCATATACTTTACAGGTCTGTAAGGTGTGGAATGCGCCTGGCCCTGCAGCCAGCAGGGTTAGGATCGGCTAGCCTCTCCCAGGAGGGGTGAAGAGCGAAAATTAGTAGCTTGCCGATGACCCGCAGACTACACAAGTCAACCCCCACCTCCACGTGGTGCAGACCGGGCAACCATGACAGCGAGGTCATGGGCTAACGGGGCTATGGCTCGCCATAGGGGATGGACTCCCTGTGGTCAGATTAGTGTCCTAAACCTGCGACTGGCCTAGCAAGCCGGCAGGGGATCTTCATACTGCTCGTAGAAAAACTAAGAAGTAAACAGAGGTAATGACTATAACTAAAGACGAACAAACAGCAACAATTCACCTAAACGAACATCCCTTGAAACAAGTAAAGAGCTTCAAGTACCTAGGAAGTATAATATCATCAAATGGCAGATCAGAAGACGAGATCGAAAATAGGTGCAATAAGGCAAATCAACTCATTGGACAAATGGCACCAATACTAAAGAACAAACATGTATCAATAACTACTAAGAAAGCACTTTACAACACAATCTTCCTACCAACTCTGTGCTACCAATGCCAAACCTGGACAATGACAGAAAAAGAGAAAAGAAAAATCACAAAAACAGAAATGAGGTTCCTGAGAAGAATACTCAACGTATCAAGAAGAGATAAGATCAGAAATGAAGAAATCAGGACTAAAGTGGGGGTTAAAGCTGCTCTAGATTTTATTAGAAAGCAGCAAGTCAAATGGTTTGGCCATGCAAGTAGGCTACCAGTCAACAGCATGCCACAACAAGCAATGATGTACAGACCAGATGGAAACAGAGGAAGAGGCCGACCACGTAAACGATGGACGGAGGGAATAACAGAATCCATGGGAATGTCGATATACGAAGCCCATAACCGGGCACTCTCACGAAGTTTATACTTCACCTCGACACCGCAAGGTACAAGAGGAAACATGATGAGATGAGATACTTTACAGGACATTGCAGTCAACACCAACATTTTTCCGCTGCTGTTGATGTCTTGGCAAGTTTTACGTTCAGTAGTGTGCCATTGATTTCTGAACGACCGGCTCACAAACCTCCGTAAGTAACCAACGCGACGCGATCCGCTGTGTTTCGTACGTGAGTATGTTGTTTGTCCATCAATAATGATGATGACCATTCATTTCATCCACTGGGGTTGAAAGTATAGAGCTGTGAGTTCTAAGATGGCTGATAAGGCCTATTTTGACTCTAAATGTCCTTTGACAATGTGGGCAAAGAATGCTTGACGTTCCAGGAGGAGGATCTCACGCAGTGGTTTTTCTGTCCAGCCTTTTCTTCACAACTCTTACAGTCCTGGTTGCTTCACAAGTGACTGCGCCTTATGTAATGATGTATGCCACGAATTACTGTCTTTAGCAGCAGTCTCCCAGGTGTCAAGATGAATTCCAAAAACTTTCAGTGAGATTTCCAGAGTGTCTTTAAAGCGTTTCCTCCGGCCGCCTGGGGAGCATTTACCACAACGCAGCTCGCCGTAAGAAAATAAAATAAAATTCGTTTAGGGAGCCTGTGATCTGGCATACGAGTTAAGTGACCAGACCAGCGAATCTGATTTTTCATTAGTAGGGTGTGGATACTGGGCATGAACGCTCTTTCTAGAACTTCAGTGTCTGGGATCTTGTCTTGCCATTTAATCTTCAATAGCTTCCTAGGGCAGACTGTGTGAAAGTGGTCTAATTTCCTAGCATGTCGCCGATAAACAGTCCATGTTTCACAAGCATATAGCAGTGTGGATAATACAACTGCTTTATAAATTTTCAGCTTTGTTTACAGGCTTGTTCCATTTCTGTCTCATACATTCTTGTACAGTCTGCCAAAGGCAGCGCTGGCCTTGGAGATTCTTGAATTCACTTCGTCATCAATTGTGGCAGCTTGTGACACAGTGCTGCCAAGATAGGTAAATATGTCCACAACACTTAGTCTATGACCACTCACTTTGATATTCGGCACGGCGTGATTATTCCCTGGAGCTGGCTGGTACATAACTACAGTCTTCTCCAAGTTGATATTGAGCCCAAAGTTGGTACAGGTATGTGAGAAAACTGAAACATTGTGTTGCATGTCTGCCTCTGACTTGGTATATAGAGAGCAATCATCAGCAAACAGCAGTTCTCTGACGGTGTCGCTGTTAGTTTTGGTTTTGGGTTTCAGTCTTTTGAGATTGAACAACTTTCCATCCATACGATAGTTGATGTCTATTCCGATGTCATTGGAACCGAAGGCATTCGTCAGCATTGCTGAAAACATGAGGCTGGACAGTGCTGGTGCCAGGACACATCATTGCTTCACTCCATTGGTGACAGGAAAGGGCTCAGACAGTCCATCATTTTTCTGTACTCTTGCCTTCATACCATCATGAAATAGCCGCACTATTTGGACAAACATTTGTGGACAGCCATATTTCGACATAATCTTCCACAGTTCTCTGCTGACTGTATGGTAAGGTCAATGAAAGTGGAGAACATTTCAGAGTTCTATTCCTGACATTTCTCTTGCAGCTGCCTTGCAGTGAAAACCACGTCAACAGTTCCTCGTTCTTTTCTGAAGTCACATTGCTTGCTTGCTTGCTTGCTTGTGTTCGTTGGCTTGAGCTCCAACGCGAAGTCCTGTATGTCGGATGAAGGCATCCTGTTGTCCAACATCAGTGTGATGTCATACAAGGACCTGAGGTTTGCGTGAGTATCCGTTGTCCCATGTCTGGCTTATTGGTGTGCAGACTGGTGGTTCCTCGCCGTACAGGCAGACACTCTCCGACTTCGGAGGAATCGGTGATCCTACTGACTTTAGCCAGGACCCCGAAGGGACCTGTTGCCCGGGACGCTCGACGAGGACGCGTCAGTAGGTCTTGGCCAGTATATAACCCGGCCCTCGTGCCTTGGAAACACCTCTGCGTCCCTGAAGTCACATTGACTCTCAGGAAGAAGACCTTGATCGAGATGGACCGTGAGGCGACTGAGAAGAATTCTGGCGATAATCTTCCCTGCGATTGAGAGCAAGGAGATGCCTTGGTGGTTGTCATAGGATTGGCGGTTTCCTTTACGTTTGTAAAGGTGGACTATTGACGCGTCCTTGAAATCTTGTGGCTTGGTCTCGTTCACCCATATGTTTGTAAATACTTGGTGAAGCTGCTCTATTTGGACCGGCCCATCTGCCTTGTATAACTCTGCTGGGATGGAGTCAGGACCACTGGAAAGTTGCTGGATGGCTTTGTTTAGTTCCACTATGGTTGGCAGGTCATCAAGTGTATCATTAGTGGGAACTTGAGGAAGGCAGTTGATGGTTTCATTATCGAAGAAGGAAGTTGCATTTAAGATGTTGCTGAAATGCTCCGCCCAGCGTTGAAGGATTTCTTTCTTATCGGTGACCAATGTTCCCCCATCTGCACTGAGGAGGGCAACTATGCCTGGTGATGGAGGACCGTAGATTGCTTTCAGTGAGTCGTAGAAATTTTTCATATCAAGTCTGTCAGAAAAGCCTTGAATTTCATCAGCTTTGTTGCTCAGCCAGGAGTCACGCATGTGCCGAAGTTTCTGCTGCACTACTGTCGCATTATTGCGCACTCCGTCTGGTTCACTTCTGCACAGCACAACTACAAAACACACTTCTCTCCAAAAGCGTTCGCACTAGGGAGCATTGGAATGCTAGGAATGTAGCGTCAGCACTATTAATAGCTGTGACACCCAGTGATGGACAGGTCATGTGGTCGAAGCCTGATCTACTTCATTGGGATAACCTAGAATATTCGCGTCGGCGCGAACAGGTTTTGGGTCCAGAGACGCTAACATTTGGCACATGCAGATCGTACAGTCAATGAAGCCAGATGTGGTTTCAGTAGGAGTCCATTTGATCTGTATGTCCCTCTGCCTGATTCATGGGATGCTTCAGACTAAATTATGGCTGAGTTACATATGAGTCAGGTTCACCATGTTAGTCCCTAGGTGAGGATGACGGTGTTCGCAGATTGTCATGATCCAGAGTTGCAGAACATTGCCCAAATAGGTACAATGGATCTGTCAACCTAGAGCAGATCTGTAATAAAAAGGTGCAACAGGAATCTGTGGTCAGGACCAAGATTACTCAATGAGTCCCCACTGAACTGTGCCCAAAACTGATCTGTGTTTCATGATCATTCTGATGATTGACTATGTTTGAGATTCAGGAACATTTCTAAGATCACTTGGATCATTTTATACCTCACAAGAACTTGCAGATTATCAAAATCATGGCAGAAGTCTGAATGACAAATTAATAAGGAGGGACTGTGTATAGTCAGTTTTCTATTTAGATAACACTGGAACCAGCAAAAACTTCCAGAGAGGAGAGTATTTTATGAATCTCTCCAGATCTTATTTTGTGTAGACTGGTTAACTCAAAGTTTTTCACTAATAAACTAACTGAAGGTTCACTAGAAGAACATTTGTGTAGTGCAGAGACAATGATAGGAAATTAGTGGTGTAGTCCAGTGATGAAATGACTGAATAACCATGAGATCTTCTGGGAGTTCTATTCTCCATGGTGTCTATAGATCATTATTCCAAAGACTGATGTGTATTGTTCATATGATCATAATGCTTCACTGGTTTACTTCCACAGCTTTTTGGTTAATAAACAAAATTAACTTTTCCTGCATTCTTCTGTCCAGTACATTGTGGTGTGACAAAACATTTTATTATCTATGTGTTTAGTTAATGAAACTACATCACATAATGGTAGTATCTGGAACTACAGGTGACTGGGTAAACACTAATAGACAGCTAATTTCTGTTCTAAGGTAATCTCCCAGGTTCCAGGTTACTCAGAAAAGGGAACTTTAAATCTTATAAATTTCCTGTGACCATTTCACCTAAAAGGGAAAATGATCATAGGTGGGGGACTCTTGAGCTAAATAAGTTTCTCTTTTCGGGAAGGAAGATTTTGGAGGGAAGAAATTAACAATCCTGGGAGACCCCTAGATTTCCAGAGCTGTTATGGGACACTTTGGCTTCCAAGGACCCATCCCCTCCAAATGAAATTAGTCCCATCCTCATAGCGTTACTTCATTATGGGGTAAGTCGAGGTGGGTACTGCTTCCAACTCCCAACATGTCACACTACTCTCCGAATGTTATTGAGGGTATCTTTTTTTATGTTGACTTCGGGTCATTCAAATGTACCTTTAGGAGAAGATGTTTCTTGGCCAGCAATTGGTTGATGTCTTCGGAATTTTCATCAACCAGTCTTTATGCTTTCGGGGGGGGGGGGGGGGAGGGGGGGGGGGGGCTGGACCCAGGATTTCCATAGTAGTGTTGTAGTTTATGTCTTTTAGGGTTCTCCACTCTGTTTCCGCATCCTGTTTACCTCCAGCTTTGGTTTGAGGTGGTCTTCCAGCATGTTTTCAAAAGACAGCTACATTTATTATTTTTTTGCTGTTTAGGCGGGTCACATTTAATTGTTTGTTGTTGTTGTTGTTGTTTTTAGTTTTACCTCTTGAGGATGCCGAGGTGGTTTGATGTGTATGTTTATTATCGAGATAATGAGACGATGATCTGTCCAACATTCGGCACCACACATGTATTTTGTCACTCAAACGTCTTGTCTATAACTCCTCCTGACGATGACATAGTCAATGAGGTGCCAGTGTTTCGAGCGAAGGTGCATCCATGATGTTCTATTTCTCGTGGGAAGACGGAAAATTGTGTTGGTGATCAGGAGATCGTGTTCGGCACAGGTCTGAAGGAGGAGAAGCCCATTGCTGTTACAATTTCCGACTCTGTACTTTCCAATGATGCCACTCCAAGAGGCTGTTTCCTTGCCTACTCTGGCATTGAAGTCCCCAAGGAGTATAAGTTTGTCTCCTTTGGGAACATATGTTAATACGCTGTGCAGGTCTTCATAAAACTTTTTTTTGACGTCATCTTCATTTGTCATGGTTGGTGCGTAGACACTCACGATGGTTGCATGCTTCTTTCCTTTCAGCAGGGGTAACTTAATAGTCATAAGCCTGTCATTTATAGCCTTTGGAAATTCAGCTAATTTGCCAACCAGGGCCGACTTAATGGCAACTCCGACACCGAACTGGCGCCTTTCCTCGCTTTTCCTTCAACTCGAGAAAAATATGTAGCTGGCACCTACTTCACAGATTTGGCCTTCTTCTGCCAAGTCGTGTCTCGCTCAAGGCTGCGATGTCGATGTTGTACCTGCCCAGTTCTCTCCCAATCAGTGCTGTTCGTCTCTCTGGGCTCGACGCGCCGTCTCTATCAAGTAGGGTGCGTACATTCCAAGTTCCGATTGTCAAGGGAACATGGTTATCTCTTTTAGCTTTACCTGTTTTTACTTTGTTTGTATGTCGACCGCAGTATAGGGCACCCTACATCCGTGGCTAGCTGGTTAGGTAATGATGGAGCAGACAATGTTTAGGGCACATTTTCTAGCCCCTTCCTCATGCTATGGAGGTGAGCAGTGCTTTCTTATAGAGGGCTGCTCAGTCACTTAGCGGGCTGCCGAATTCCACTGCTGCTCCGGTCAGTAGAAGACGACCGCTTGGCCTGAGCCGCCTGTGTGCAGGTCTGCGACTATGAATGCCAGCGTACCCATGCCTGCCGATTTGCCGCTCGCCCATCGCCACAGGGCTTGAAGGTGATATATGAAGTTGGATGAAGAGTGACTTGTGCGATGAATTGGATTAAAGTGAGGAAGAGTTGCGCAATTTGTCGAGCTTACTCTCTCGCCTGAGTCCATCTGAGTCCAGTGTCAAGACAAGTCAAGACGACTGGAGATGAATACAGGTGCAGTGGATGACCAGGGCGCTCTACATGCCTTGCCGTGCTCATTACGTTCCACAACGCTTTGTAGGTAAACGCCGTCTTGCCTGTTGAATCATCAGTGATTTCATCCGCGCAGTCTGCCGAATCCTGTCTTCACATGCTGGGTAGGCATACCCTAATTCACCCCTTGGTTTGAAACTAAATCGGCTACCCACGCCTGGTTTAGCCAGCCTCTCACAGCTGTTGCCCGGAGGGTGGCCGCTGTCGCATGCTAACAGCTACTAGGAGCCACATGCGTGAGCTGGATGTCAGGCTTGGACCAGTGGGGGGGGGGGGGGGGGGGTCCTGAAGAGGACATGAGAGTCGTCCTTACCAAAGGTACTACCAATGCCTAACACCCGTAACCCCCCACCCCCCCCCCCCCCCCCCCCCCCATTCGTGAGTATACGGGATTACGAACAACGTCCTTAATCCCTTCACCGGGGAGACAGCAACAATTAACTAACTAAATTTCATGCCGATTTAATATCAAAGTACTAAATCCACATGGATTGTGCTGCAGTGCTTGCATTCCCTCCCCAAACTCAGAAACCAGTGGTGTGTTGTGCAAGACGGTACTGAAACTACACATTTGCCGAGAGTATATTAGGATGTAAGAAAGCCATGACACAGCACAGCACACGAAGCCAGGCTGGGATTAGGCCTAAGTGGGTCATGTTTCCTTCAAGGGATTTAGGTATTTCATTGTCAACAGACTCCACCCATTGCCCAGAGGTATAGCTCGTCGATGATAATATCACACATTAAATAACGGAATCTGAGGTCAAGTGGGTATTACCGCCCTGGTTTACGAACGATTATCAGGGATTCAATCTCCGCTCGCGTTATAGTGTTTCCTTATCAGCAAGTCCCTAGAGACATTCCAGTTTTATAACATGAGCAACAGAGATGTTTCAAAGAAGTAATGACTGCAAGAAACCACAAGAGTTAGTCACCTCATGTTATAATGTCCTGACTTAGACAATATACAGACCTGCAACTTCACTTCATTTACCACAATTTCTGGGTGGGATTCTTGTTCTGTCTTTCTTTCTTTCTTTCTTTCTTTCTTTTCTTTCTTTCTTTCTTTCTTTCTTTCTTTCTTTCTTTCTTTCTTTCTTCGTAAGCATTATTTGGAGATTTCTCTCCTTCACACTCTCGGTTATCTGATATTTTAATAAAGCTAAAGTTGTTTATATTATTTGTTGCCCAATTTCCCATATTCATCTTTCTCCAACAAAAAGTTAATTTTTATTTCCGTGCCATCTCTTCTGAGGATATGTGGCACAACCCTCATTTGTCTTTTCCTTAGGGTCTTGGTGGCTGTGGTAGAAAAGACTGCAGTTGTGAATATTTCAAAGTTTATTTTTCTGTCCACATTATTCTTAATATTCTACCATAAAATCACATATCAACTGTATCCATATGGCTCCAAAACTGAATACCCATTACCCAACATTCGCATTCATACCCACAACTTGTCATTAAGCGGGTTTTCTGCTTGTCGTAATGCGACTGTTTTCTGCACTTTACTTATTTTCATATAAGAGTCCTTAGATTTGGTGACTCTTACTTTTATTTATCACATCTTCCAATGAATGTCACCGTGTAGCCTGTATAGTTAATACGATTGACTTGATTGATGTTTGCACAGTTACAGTGAACAGAGCATCTTGGAATTTCATGGTTCATTAGAAAATATCATGTTTTGAGTTGTTGTTGTTTTTTATAATTAAAGGACCCATGTCCATATTTGTTTATACGGGTGAATAGGAATATTCTTAAACAAATGAATGGCTACACAATTATCTTAAAAGTCATGACATCTGATGGGAGGTGTCTTGAAGAGATTAGAACAAGAATCGCTATAGCAAAGATTGCTTTTTGCAAGATGGAACAACATACTGACCATTAAACAGATGTCGATTTAACAAGAAAAAGAGCATTGAATTTCTACATAGAACCTGTATTTTTGTATGAATGTGTGGAGTGAACAATAAGCAAACACGCTGACAAACATCTAATGATAGTTGAAATGTGGTTTCTGAGAGAAATGCTAAGAAAACCATGGGCACACAAACAAATAAACGAGTAAGTCCTACCAGAAACACACGAAAACAGTAAATTGATGAGAGAAATTAGACGTAGACAGTCAAATATTTACGAAGAAGTTATGAGAAGAATTAAACTGGATAACTTGGTTTCAACAGGCAAGACTCGGGGATGGGAGAGCGGTAAAACAAGGGGAAGATAAACAAGTAAATATCTAGATGATTTGGTCACAGGACATAATCGAGGCACAAACATAGAGCTGATCCACGACTCTGGTGATCGTGTGAGATGGCGAGATTATGATATTTCTATAGACCAGAGAAGGAGGAGGGAGGAGAAGGAGGGGGAGGAGGAGGAGGGAAGAGGAGGAGGAGGGTGAGGAGGAGGAATGAGGAGGAGGAGGAGGAGGGAGGAGGAGGAATGTGAAGGGAGGAGGAGGGAGGAGGGAGGAGGTAGAGGGAGGAGGAGGAGGAGGGAGGAGGAGGAGAGAGGAGGAGGAAGGAGGAGGAGGGAGGAGGAGGAGGGAGGAGGGGGAAGAGGGAGGAGGAGGAATGTGAAGGGAGGAGGAGGGAGGAGGTAGAGGGAGGAGGAGGAGGGAGGAGGAGAAGGGAGGAGGAGAGATGAGGAGGAGAGGGAGGAGGAGGAAGGAGGAGGGGGAGGAGGAGGGAGGAAGAAGGAGGAGGAGGGATGAGGGGGAGGAGGAGGAGAGGGAGGAGGAGGAGGAGAAGGTAGGAGGAGGGCGAAGGAGGAAGGAAGAGGAGGTAGGAGTCGGGAGGAGGAGGAAGAGGGAGGAGGAGGGAGTAGGAAGAGAGTGGAGAAGGGAGGAGGAGGATGGAGGAAGAGATAGGCGGAGAGAGGAGGAGGAGAGAGGAGGAGGAGTAGGGAGGAATAGGAGGCAGGAGGAGGAAGGAGGAGGGATTAAGAGGAGGAGGGGGGAAAGAGGAGGAGGAGGGAGGAGGAGGGAGGAGGAGGAGGAAGAGGGATGAGGAGGGAGGAGGAGGGAGGAGGAAGAAGGAGGAGGAGGGAGGAGGAGGGAGGAGGAGGGTGAATTAGGAGGAGGAGGAGGAGGAGGAAGGAGGATGAAGAGGGAGGAGGGGGAGGAGGAGGGAGAGGGAGGAGGGGGAGGAGGAGGGAGGAGGGGGAGGAGGAGGGAGGAGGAAGAGGGAGGAGGAGGGAGGAGGGAGGAGGAGAACGCAGGAGGGGGAGGAGGAGGAGGGAGGAGGGAGGAGGAGGGAGGAGGAGGAGAGAGGAGGAGGGGAGGGAGGAGGTGGAGGGAGAAGGAGGAGGGAGGAAGAGGTAGAAGGAGGAGGGAGAAGGAGGAGGGGGAGGAGGAGGAGGAGGAGGAATGATGAGGAGGGAGGAGGAGGAAGAGGGTTGTGGAGGAAGGAGGAGGAGGGAGGAGGTAGAGAGAGGAGGTAGAGGGAGGAAAAGGGAGGAGGGAGGAGGAGAGAGGAGGAGAAGGAGGGAGGAGAAGAAGGGAGGAGGAGGGATGAGAAGAAGGGAGGAGGAGAGGGAGGAGGAGGGAGAAGGGAGGGAGGAGGGGGGAGGAGGAGGGGAAAGTAGGAGGAGAGAAGAGGAAGAGAGAGGAGGAAGAGGGAGGAAGGAAGAGGAGGGATTAGGAGGAGGATGGAGGTAGGAGGAGGAGGGAGAGGGAGGAGGGGGAGGGGAAGAGGAAGAGGGTAGGAGGAGGAGTGGAGAGGAGGAGGGAGGAGGTAGAGGGAGGAGGAGGAGGGAGGAAAAGGGAGGAGGGAGGAGGAGAGAGGAGGAGGAGGGAGGAGGTAGGAGGAGGAGGAAGAGGGAGGAGGAGGGAGGAGAAGGAAGGAGGAGGAAGAAGGAGGAATAGGAAGAGGGAGGAGGAGGATGGAAGAGGAGGATGGAGGAGGAAGAGGAGGGAGAGGGAGGAGGGGGAGGAAGAGGGAGGAGGAGGAAGGAGGAGGAAGAGGGAGGAGGAGGAAGAGGGAGGAGGAAGATGGAGGAGGGAGAGGGAGGAGGGGGAGGGGAAAAGGAAGATGGTAGGAGGAGGAGGAGAAGAAGGGAGAAGGAGGGAGGAGGAGAAGGAGGAGGAGGGAGGAGGGGAAGGAGGGAGGAGGAGGGGAGAGGAGTAGGGGGGACGCGGAGGGAGAAGAAGGAAGGAGGAGGAGGGAGGAGGGAGAGGAAGGAGGGAGGAGGAGGAAGAATGAGGAGGGGAGGAAGGAAAGGGAGATGGAAGAGGAGGAGGAGGGAGGAGGAGGAGGGAGGAGGAGGTAGAGGGAGGAGGAGGAGGAGGAAGGAAAGGGAGGAGGAAGAGGAGGAGAAGGGAGGAGGAGTAGGGTGGAGGGAGGAGGAGGAGGTAGAGGGAGGAGGAGGAGGGAGGAGGTAGGAGGAGGAGGAAGAGGGAAGAGAGAGAAGAAGGGAGAAGGAGGAGGGAAGAGGAGGGAGGGTGATGAGGAAGAAGGAGGCAGGAGGAGGAGGGAGGCAGGAGGAGGAGGGAGGAGGAGGAATGAGGAGGGAGAGGGAGGAGGAGGGAAGAGGAGGGAGGAGGGGGGAGGAGGCGGAGGGAGTGGGAGGGAGGAGGATGGAGGAGGAGGGGAGAGGAAGAGGGAGAAGGAAGAGGGAGGAGGAGGAGGGAGGAGGGAGAGGGAGGAGGGGGAGGACGTAGAGGGAGGAGGGTGGAGGGAGGAGGTAGAGGGAGGAGGAGGGAGGAGGTAGAGGGAGGAGGAGAAGAGAGGAGGAGGGAGTTCGCCATTCCGAATTCATACTCGTGTAGGTTCTGTGATTTCGGTCCTTCCATTGATTGTTCTTCCCTTCTACACGACTGTAGATAACTTCCTTACACATAAAAAGATGAATTGTTATTGATATTGCCGTGGCATGGAGGCATACATATCAGCAGCAGAGTTGATCCAGAAAACCAGACTGAGATCTATGGAGAACCATGAACGCCTACGCCAGCCGGCACGGCACTTGATGATGATGATGATTGCCTGTGACGATTCTGTGTAGTCACGTCATTTTCTTCGCTTGTCCTAGCGTTTTGGTTCGGGGATTCTTTCATCATCATTATCATATATTTACGTACGTATTTAGGGAGGGGGAGGAGGGAGGAGGAGGAAGAAGAAACAAAAATATGACAGTTGGCAGCGCTGGAATGAGAGGAAGGCGTGTAGAAAATTTCATCTCAATCGGATTGGCCGTTCGCGAACACATAAAGGACATACATATAGACATATCCACACACATTGCCTTTTATATATATTACTGGGTACATCCTCAAAGATTTGAAAACATCCGTTTTCATCACACTACCCAAGAAGCCAAGAGCTGTTGATTGTGAGGATTACATAACTATTAGCTTAATGAACTATATACCTAAGATACTACTACTCAAGGTCATACAAGAAATAATTCAAAATAAAATAGATGGGGAAGTAGCTGAAGAACAATTTAGGTTCCGCAAAAACAGCGCTACCTGAGAAGCAATAATCTCTTTGAGGATGTTAATTGAAAAATATATAGAAGTTCAAAACAATATATATGTTTGTTTTATAGACTACAAGAAAGTTGTTGATAAAGTAGAACATGAACGACTAATTACATGCCTCCAAGATATAGGAGTAGACGGAAATGACATCAGACTTATTAGTAACTTGTACTGGAAACAAATGGCGTCTATTGGATGCGGAGATAATTATTCGTCGCCCAAAGAGATAAAAGGAGACGTGCGGCAGGGATATGTGTTGTCCCCAAGCTTATTCAAGCTATACACAGAAAGAATATTTAAACAAGTCGAACTGCCTGGACTTAACATCAATGGAAGAATCGTAAACAGTCTTAGGTAAGCTGACTAGCAGAAAGCGAGCAGGAATTACAAAACCTAGTGGAACAAGTAAACAGGCTTAGTGCAAAATGTGGCTTAGATATTAACATTCAAAAAACAAAACCTATGATAATTAGCAATGGAAAGGAAAGGCCATCAATGAACATCACAGTAAACGGGGAGATAATAGAACAAGTAACAAGGTTCTTCTATCTTGGACATGCAATAACAGATGATGGCAGAAGTGAAGTAGAAATCAAAAAGAGAATAGGAATGGCCAAAAATGCTTCCAACAGCATGAAATCAGCACTAACATCTAGAGATATTAACAACGCATTAACAATGAGAATTGTCAAATGTTATGTATATTCAAAACTACTTATGGCGCTGAAGCCTGGACATTGAACAAGCAACTAGAAAGTCGAATAGAGGCCCTGGAGATGTGGATATACAGAAGAATATGTCGTATTTCACAGAAACAACTACAATCGAATAAAGAAGTTCTAAAAATTTAAAAAAAAAACAACAACTGAGAATGAAAAGAGGGTTCATGAAAGAAATTAAAAAGAGGCAAGTGAAATATTTTGGCCATGTTAAAAGACATAATACTCTTATTAAAACCATACTGGAGGGTTGAGGGTGTCGCCTGTCGTCCCTGGGGGGAAATGGAATCAACAAGCACACTTTTTAAATTCCCTTTCCTCAGCTTGGGCTTCTGCCGGACCTTTGTCTACACACCCCCTTTCAGTCTATCTCTCTCACTTCCTACCATAAGACTATCCTTTCTCACATTCCTCCAGAACATATCAAACCAACACTTGCTTCGAACAAAATCATAAAACATTTAATGCAGAAAAGTGTCACGTGTGTGTGCAATGTATGTGTGTGTGGAGATATGTGGTGTAGTCTATCGTGAATGTGAGATATAATCAGGTAGTTCAGGATCAGAGTCAACTTTCATCATTGTGCTTCGGCCATACAACTGCACAACGTTCAAGATCAGAAGGAGCTCACCCGATGATGTGTCTCTCCGGCCGATTGTTGACTTCTTCCTGTATATCTTGGATAGTTTGGATGTCTGGTCACCAATGGGTGATTTGATTAGTTACCGTCCCTTAGGTCGACACAGACGGTGAACATGTATCTAATATAATCCAGTGATGAAAGAACACAACCACTGGTCCAATAGCATCTCTACTAAACACTGCTGTCAGTCAATCTACGAAATGTTTCATGTCATTAGGGAAAAATGTTATTTAGTTACAGTCTTCCCCCTCTTATACTTCTTCTGGTAACTATCACAGTTAATAATTCCGTTGTTGTTTGGAATACAGCCACTGACCCGTCTCTCTTCCTGCGATTCACTATCTGTACTCAAATGAAACCAGGAAGTGTTGGACCTTCTTTGAGGAACAGGGTTCAATTATTGAGGTCAGTTAGCACTGCACCAAGGTACTGCTCTTTTCCTCATCTCTGAGTGGTAGGTAAATTCTCTGTTCTAGTGGAACTTGTCGAAGAGAGAACACCCGGTGATAGCAACCCGATTCAGACCCATTATATGTGAGTGTAGGCCGAAGGCCGTACTCAGACTTTAATATCTAGATCCTCATAGAACCACTCTGGTATAAGACAGGGGAGTTCATCACATTACCTGAGACGTGGTAAGAACAGGAAAGACCAAAAGGGAAGCGAAGACACCCCAGTAGACACCATACCGGAAAATCACACCATTGACCTTCCCTTTATCCCCCCAACCACTTTCAATCTCCCTAAATATCATCCCACTACATTAGTCTTAACCCGCTGAGATAAACAATATATTACTTGACCTATTTTAAGCTATGCATCAGCTTACTACTGCCGACGCTCCTATAATAAGTTCACACAACGCAACCTCACTACGCTCGATTCCTAATCTCTATCAAGTAGGTACCGTATGTAAATTCTTCCAAGTCCGAATCGAAATCACAACTTCACATTTAAAAAAAAAATATCCGTCGCTGTTCACAACATTAGACACCGTGATTTCTTTTCATATTTTGAAATGGAACAACTCCACCCTCCGTTTTGTTTCAAACCGTCCTGCACACTGCTCCCAATTTAGTTATTTTTCAGACAGCCGAGAATGTTGTCTGAGTGACGTCACTGACATGGCCGGAAACCAAGTTAAGACGGCGTTTTCTCTCTCATCGTTAGATCCGAGTAAAACAACATGCCGACGTGTCTCCTTTGATCCTGGGAAAATCTCAAAGAATTCTGGCTGTGTTTGATCTGATGAAACCACCCCCCCCCCCCCCCCCACCCCCACAACAAAAAGTTGCAGCGGCCTAGACCGACTGTCTAGTAATTCCGTGACAGAGGGCAAGCGAGCAAAAGGCAGACAATGATACAAGTGGGAAGATAACATCAAACGATGGACGAACATCAGTCTGACAGAATGTAGGTCTACAGTCAGGGCAAGAGACACAGTGTTGGAGATCCATTGCAGCCAACCTCCATTGTGGAGACGGCACATGCTTGATTGATTGATTGATTGAATTCTTCACAACACGCAGCATGCTTTCTTACATCAGACGTAATTACCGTGAGAGAACAATGTTTAGATTTTATGACAGCCATCTTAGGCTGTTGAGGCTATGCGAGTTTTCCCTGTCTATAAATAAGACCACATAACAACTCTGAGTTCAGCGAGGACATGGGAATGAGGTCGTAAACAAAATAAAATTATCATTATCTGTGAGAAATGATGTCTGAGCAAGGCTGTAAATACAACACTCAAACAAGTTCCTCGAGAAACATAGCTGGATTCGCTTCCATCAAGTGTTAAAGCAATACAATTCAGGAGATACACGGAAAGACAATTAATACATCCTCTTGACCATCTGTTGAAAAAATGGAAGCCTATTATCTAGCAGAAAGGACATAAACCATCCGAATGGCGACAGCCAGTCGTTGAAGACTGCTCGTTACAGGGCGAGTAAACCATTCATAACGGCGGGTCACGGCTTAGCAACAGCACATGCAGCAGACCGGAAGTCAATGGTCAATTTTTGTTGTAGATGTTTGCAATTGGTTTCAGTAATGGATGGCAGACATGTTTTCTGTGTTATCTGGACTAAGCATAAATATATAGGCCACGAAAATATGCAATAAATGAGACATGGTAAATAATAACAGAAGCATTATTTTATATGCATATGTTTATCATCATTTGATTGTTATGCGTGACTATCTAAAGTTCATAATTTCATTATATGGATCCTTTTTTCCACTTCACACTTTCCTGTATTCTGCTTCATTTTTGTCTAGGTATTGAATGTATGATTTGTTCGTGTCAAATCTTGATATCATTTATATTAATATAGTATGTGATTTTTTGTTGCAAACTTCCAAATTGCGCTTTTTATGGTGTAAATTGTCAACTACTTGTTCCTCTCTTTTCTTTATCTTCCATAACTCACATCAATATGTTGCCATCTCCTACAACTAATTTCATGTTGTCCCCATATTATTGATCTCTGTTCTCAACAAACTCACATCAATACGTTGCCATCTCCTACAGCTAATTTCATGTTGTCCGTATTTTTCATCCCTGTATCCATTTCTCTTCTCTTGTGTAATTTAGGTCTTCCTATTTGTCTTATATGGCGGGCATATTATTGTGATTGTTATGACGTTACGCTGACAATGGAATGAACACGGTCTGACGAGTGGTCGAAGTCAGATCTCGCCGTTCGCTACGTGAGGAAAGCCTGATCACCTATTACTCCGTGAATTTAGCCAAAATACAGAGGAGAAGATCGTTAGCAACAGTTTAAACAGTTAGCTGCATATCTTTTACAGGACGTCGCAGTCAAATCCAGCATTATTTTAGTGGGGGTGGGGGTGTTTGTGATCTCTTGGCAAGTTTACATTCAGTAGTTTGCCATTGCTTTCTGAACGACAAGCACATGTACCATTTCGTGAAAAATCAATGCAATGCGGTCTGCTGCCCGCATCTGTGTTTCGAACGCAGCATGCGGAATTACGAACTGCGTCCGTAACCCATTTGCCACAGAGCAGGCAACAGTGATGAATAATATTCAGGGGACACGGAGGCAGCATTGGACAGCGGAAATACAGGACTGAATAGCGTGAATTGGTTGAATGCGTGTGCTTCAATAGTGGATACAGGGGAGAAGAGACAGACAGGCAGGCAGGCAGGCAGGCAGGCAGCCAGCCAGACAGACAGACAGACAGACAGACAGACAGACAGACAGACAGACAGACAGACAGGCAGGCAGGCAGGCAGGCAGACAGGCAGGCAGGCAGGCAAGCAGGGATGCAGGCAGGCAGACAGCAGAGGCAGAGAGATTGACAGGGACAAAAAGGCAGAAAGATGTAGTTCCAGCACATCCCGCCTGGAAAGACAGTTCTTTCACACTTGCTTTCCCTGGCAAATTGACAGTTCCAGATCTAACCGTACAGCGTGAAGTTTTGCATCGTTCTTGGTCTGGCTGTTACTCATAAACCAGCCTAGTTAGGGGGTTCAGGCCAGTGGCTAAGCTACCGCAGGCACGGTTTCATGGGTTGCTGAGACACGCAAGTCCATCCTCCATTTGCAGATTAAAACACGGAAGACATGGAAGATGATATAACACTGAGACAACTGGAAAGATCAGTGGGGCAAAAGGCAGAGGCAGAGCCAGACCAAGAGAAATGATGTTTGATGGGCTGAGATGGTGGCATGGAGCGGTACTATCAGCAGAGATGATCCAGAACACAAAAGGACCAAGATCGGTGGAGTGACATGAACGCCTAGACAAGGCACATGATTATCATAATTATATTGTTGTATATGTTTTATTATACTGTGTACCCCTGCACACACACACACACACACCACACACACATGCACACACACACGCACGCACCCACACACACACACAAACACACGTAGTGACACTTATATGAAAAACAAACTGGCAAAATATCAAGTTTCTCACACACACACACACACACACAGAATCACCGGATCGATCTTCTCGTAGTTTCCGCTCAAGGACTTCAGTGCCTCATTTGTTGCCAACTTGGCAGGGAGATCCTGCTTCGATCTGCTTAAGAACAATTTCTGCGATAACGTAACTGTTGCAAAAGCAACTGACCATGACAATAGCCATGATTAATTATCCTTGCATTGCAAGGAGCCCTGATGTTTAGTATTTAGAGCACTTTCTTGCCAAGTTAGTGGTCGAGGTTCCATTCCTATCGGGGGCAGGGTTCATTTTTCAACCGTGTCTGTGATCCACGCAGAATCTTAACGTGGGTTCCAAATAATCTTCTTTGAATTAACTTGCGAGGAATAGCGTCGAGGAAGAAAACTGGCCACCAACCTCATAACACCATAGTCTAGAACGTGAGAAGACCCCAATCGCAGTATCCGGCATGGGTCTACATTTACTTCGGATATAAGCAGGCGTCGGGGTTGTCCTTTGTTAAAGCGTTAACGACGACTATATAGGACGCTAAAAGCATAGCCAACTGAACAAGTTATTGACAAGATAAAACGCTAAATCATAGTCTAATATATGATCCGTCGGTTACAAGGGACACTAACACGATAGTCTGGTAGGTGACCTCTGGGTCAGATATAAAGTGTTGTTTGGAGGGGCCATCCATCACACGGTGAAGGTGGTTCTCGTGTAATCTTGCCGCGGCGTGATGGTGACGTCCATAACGATAACATGAAAATAAGGTTACAGGTATTGATTTGCTTTCATAGAAATGAACAGGTTAAGAAGAAGAAATCAACTGACGAGCTAGGCAGCATAAAATTACACAAGTAGAAGACAAGGATTTTCCCCCCGCATATCCTATTACAGGACATCGCTGTCAACACCAGCATTTTACCGCTGTTGTTGATTTCTTGGCAAGATTACGCTCGATAGTTTGCCATTGCTTTCTGGGCGACAGGCTCACATATCCCGTAAGTAACGGGCGCGGCGAAAACCGCACAGCTGCATTTGCTCACTTGGATAAACGGGATTACGGAGAAGGTCACTAACTCCTAGGCTAGGGAGACCGGCAGAAGTCAAGGATAGCAAAGTGAATATCAAGGAACAGATTATACAACACGACCAGAAGACATTAATAAAGAAATAAATATCAGGAAACATAACAGACAACACACGCTAGATGACAAGGAAAAAAGTAGGTTCCAGAGGACATAGTAGGCACACAGCTAGGTGACAAGAACAAAGACGTTGATATCAAGACAAACGAAGAGGAGACCAGAATAAATAAGTAGCTGTAAGGAGATATACTGGACAACACACTTGGCTAGGTACCATGAGTAAAGACATAGATATTAGGAAATACTAGACAACGCACAAGTAAAAGACACAGATGTTTACGTAGATACTAAAGGACATACTAGACAGCACATAACTAGAAGACGGGGATAAGGAAATAAACATTAGTACAACTAGACAAGACATAATTAGTAGACAATGATACATAAGTAGATATGATGGGATATACTAGACCACACACAACTAGGGGACAAGGATAACGACGTAAATCTCAGGAGTCATACTAGACAACATACAACTAGGGGATACGGATAGAAAATGTAGATATTAGGATATACTAGATAAAACACAACTAGGAGACAAGGATACAGATGTGGATATCCGGTTATACCACACAATACACAACAATGAGTAGATATGAGAGGCTATACTAGACAACACACAACTAGGGGACAAGGATAAAGATGTGGATATCGGGTTATACCATACAACACACAACAATGAGTAGATATGAGAGGCTATACTAGACAACACACAACTAGGAGACAAAGATAAAGACATAGAAACGAGGGAACAACTAGACAACACACAACTCAACTAGGGGACAAAGATAAAGACATAGATACGAGGGAACAACTATACAACACACAACTAGGAGACAAAGATAAAGACATAGATACGAGGGAACGACTAGACAACACAAGACTATGAGACAAGGGTAAAGACATAGATACGAAGGAACAACTAGACAACACACAACTAGGAGACAAAGATAAAGATATAGATACGAGGGAACAACTAGATAACACACAACTAGGAGACAAAGATAAAGATATAGATACAAGGGAACAATTAGACAACACACAACTAGGGGACAAAGATAAAGATATAGATACGAGGGAACAATTAGACAACAACTAGGAGACAAAGATAAAGATATAGATACGAGGGAACAATTAGACAACACTCAACTAGGGGACAAAGATAAAGATATAGATACGAGGGAACATTTAGACAACACATAACTAGGAGACAAAGATAAAGATATAGATACGAGGGAACAATTAGACAACACACAACTAGGGGACAAAGATAAAGACATAGATACGAGGGAACAACTAGATAACACACAACTAGGAGGCAAAGATAAAGATATAGATACGAGGGAACAATTAGACAACACAAGACTATGAGACAAGGATAAAGAAATATACATCATTTGGCATACTGGACAACAGAAATATTGAATGAATGTTGTTTATTTACTGCCGTATGGAAGACATAGCAGGCTTCGTGGCTTAGAGGTTATGACTTTTCTCCGTAATCTCGAATACTCTCGTCGGTAACGTGATGACGGTGAGAATCAGCAGTGGTTCAAATCGCATCGGTAACTTACGGGGTATGTGAGCCGGCCGCTCAGAAAGCAATGGCAAACTACTGAGCGTAATCTTGCCAAGAAATCAACATATAGCTGAAAGATGCTGGTGTTGACAGCGATATCCTGTAAAGGATATGCAAAAAAAAATAAAAAATGGAAGACATGCGTCAGGTATTGTTATACTGAATTTAAACCAGACAGTGCTTAACTGAATGGACAGTTTTATCTGAGTTAGAGAAAGTCGGCCGAGAAGAGAGCGGAGAATCTTAACTCTCAATGTCCTTTTCACAATTTTTGAAGCACTATTAGTTACATAGCTACAGTAAAATGTACAATGGGTTTTACCTTTTCATTAACAGAATACATAGAGATAAATAAATTATCTCTTTCTTTCTTCTCTTACATCTCTCATGTTGTCCTAATATATACTTTAGGTTTCATTTCCCATATTACTGACTGTGCTATCTTTAAAAAAAAAAAGCTCCAGCTGTTTCTTTTGTGTAAAACCTAAGTTCCTATATTCCTGCGACTTTCAACTAGAAGCAAGCAAATGAGATTACTACTTTGTGATAATGTAATCAAATAGAGTCTGCGTATTTCTAAAGGCTAAATGAACAAGCTTTCAAGCTGTGAACAGAGGGAGGAGGGGGGGGGGGGGTGGTTGAGATATCGACAGAAGATTTGTGGCCGCTGAAATAAGCGAAGCAATATCTCAGGCCCGCGTTCTTCGTTTTTACAGCGGGATTTTATGTATCCAGATAAGAAAAAAAATGTAGGCATCTGAAGATATTCCTAAAATAATCGAACTGAAGAAAGAATGATTGTTATTGAAACGCATTACATTCTACGTTAAACGGGAAATATAACAGGAGATGATAGCATTTAACATTTATCGAAAACACGTACAGAAGCTAGAGGTTAGCAGTTTACTTCCTGTGGGTTGAAAAATAACAACAGTCTAATACAACGTTCACCAAACTTTTTTCACGGCGGGCCTGATAACTGTCAAAATGACGAGCGCGGGCCGGATACTCATTCTGTACAATACTTGCGCCGCGCTCCGTGGCGACGATCTTACGCACGCGGTTCGTAATCCCGTATACCCGCGTTCGACACATAGCTGTGCAATATTTGGCAGCAGACCGCGTTGCGCTGGTTTTTTTACGCTACGGTATGGGTGTCGGTCATTCAGAAAGCAATGGCAAACTACTGAACGTAAACTTGCCAAGACATCAACAACAGAAAAAAATGCTGGTGTTGACTGCAAACGTCCTGTAAAGGATATGCAACTAACTTTAACAATACTTGCAAGCCAGAACGAACGCTCTGGGAAAAAGACGAAAAACTAAGTTAATCATGGGTGAGTCGCGTGCAATGCACAAAAAGCAAAGACAACCAACATATGTTAGTTAGTTAGTTAGTTAGTCGACAGATCATCCTCGTTGCACATCGAACCATTCAGTCCATAAGTGCTCGGATCCCCTCCTCAGCAAATCCCGCAGCGTGTAGCGGCTAACGACGCCAGTTCTGTGTTGGTTTATCAATCTTCTTTGGCTTCCTGCGTAGTGTTCTTGTTTGGCCACCCCTCTTTTAATTTGCTGCTCTCGCAGTCTGACCATTGTTGTAGATTCACAGTCATCACTTGGTTCTCGCAAAAGTCTCACTTCTCGTAGAGCATTCAGAATGTCAGCCTGGTCCATGGCGCGTCCGCCCTCCACAGTAGCCTCACCTGCGAGCTTGTCAGCCCGCTCATTTCCTTGTACTCCCGCATGCCCTGGCACGAAGATGAAACTAATCTTTGCCAGGCGAGACCGCTTCAGAGGCAGCAACCATTCTCTTCGGATCAACCCCTCCTCTATCCTCTTGATCATGTTCATTGAGTCGCTAAGGAAACAAGCCCTAGTGAATGTCTGTGTCTCGAGCCATGTTATTGCTTTACTTACTGCCATGACTTCCATGGTCAGGCTACTTGTGGTTTCAGTGAAAGCACCAGAGTCCTCCTTCACAATTCTCCCTCCGGCCCGAGCTGTAAAGGCCCATGAGCTTCTCACATGTCGGACGACCGACCCATCTGTGTAGATAACCGCGTCACCGTCTAGCGAATTCTCGAAAATCAACGCTTGTACTTCAGCCTCAACAGCAGCCGGATTTTCTTGTCTGCATTTCCTATCTAGTTGGATGCAAACTGAAAAGGATGTGCAGAAGTCTATTGGCACTTGCACCCACTCCTCGCCAGGTTCTAAGTCCTCAAGTGAACACACCTGTTGAAGAATGTCTTCGGCTTGACCCATCCACGACCGTCCTCTTTTTAACCTGCTGCCCTTCACCTTCCTAATTTCACTATGCAGTGGATGTTGTGTGTTTGCGTTAATTCTGAGGTAGGCGCGTGCCCTACAAACTTGTATTCTCTCTTCAATGGTTGGAAAATCAAGAAGGTAGCGCATCGCCCTGCATGCTGTATCTCTTGTACATCCAAGAATAATGCGCATAGCTTCATTCTGTATCCTTTCCATCCTTTCTATCTGCTTATGGCTGAGAGTCAGGATTGCCATTGCATACTCCAAAACAGACATGACCAGCCCCTCGTACAGAAGACATAAATGGCGCTGCTCACAGTTTGCTGCCGCCATCACCCGCATCGCTGCCAAACCCCGCTTGGCCTTTGTTATCACCTGGTCTATGTGCACATTATAAGCAAGGCTTCGATCAAACCAACATATTTATTTACTTAAAAAGTTATCAAAGAATTCAGAATCAATTTCTTCAACAACAAAAAAAGCCTGGAACTGACGGTATTTGAGTTTATGTCCCCGAATGAAGTTCACATCAGAAACGACTGGTTTCAGTACACAAGAAATATTTAAGTCTTTCCCACAGAGTGCTTGCTGATGTATGATGCAGTGTATGAACAGAGCTCCCGAAATTTGCAAATCTTCTAACTGAGTCCTGATCTGCCCCATCAGATCCTTCCTCACTCCAGCCATATTTTTTCGTTCATCAACTGTAACACCTCGAAGCTGATTCCACTGAAGGTTATAGTCTTGCAAAAAAGTTTGCACTTCCATGAGCATGTCTTTTCCAGTAGTAATTCCATGCATGCTGCAAACGGATGCCAACACTTCCGTTATCTGAAAGTACAAATTGACATCACGAATGAACACGAAATTTTGTGACGTACTCGAGAGATCAGTAGACTCACCCAGCGTCAGAGAATACCACACGTTCCTAGTTTTCTCGCGTATCTGTGGCACTATGTCCTCTCCGCGTTCTTCTGTTCTTCGCACAACTGAACTTGCCCAAAGGCTGATAGTTCCAAACAAATCGGATTTTCAGGACACATGTTATTTGCTGCTTCGTCATACATTCCGTAAACGGGTTTATTCGTTCTGCCATCTTATGCACTATTTTGTAACTTGTACGAGTGACAGATTCATTTTCAGCAAACTTTCTCGTGAAAAGATTTCTTTGTGTTTCAAAACCAGGTTTCGTGGACTCATATTTCTCAGATCGTAACTTTCCAGAAAACTTTGAATATGTTGATAGATGGTTTGTTTCCTAGTGTCGCCGACGATTGTACTCTTTCAAAACCGCAACAATTTCTCTACATATTACGCAACTGGTTTTCTGGTCCTTTATTTCCACAATTAAGTACTTTTCTCCACATTCTTCATTGAAAACGCGACACTCGGCGTACACTTTTTCTTTTCTTAATAGCCATAATGAAGGGTGAATGAAGTACACGGGATCTGAAAATAAAAAGGACATTGAATTTGAAACAGAATTAAAGACCTAATGAAACACAAGAAAGGCAGAGGACAAGGGGTCACTGGTGAAGCTACGGCTCACCAAATATATATATATATATATATATATATATATATATATATATATATATATATATATATATATATATATATATATATATATATATATATATATATATATATATATATATATAAAGTTTATAGGTACCTTTGGTAATAGTATATATCTCATAATAATGTTTGCAAAATATATAAATAGGGCGAGTGGCAGCCAGGGTTCCGCCGAAACAGACCGACATCGTGTAAATGCAACATTTCTGCCCATCTGGTTTATTACATAAAGTAGGACAGACACTTGGATCATCACACATAGTTCCTTGAGCAAAGTAAACATTTGCGTAACAATCTTCTCCAGCAGAAATGTTGAAAAACACGGGCCTAGAGATCAGCTCGATTAACACCTTGACCGGGGAATTCTTCTGAGCTGGGGATAATATTTTCGTAATAACACGAGGATTCTATGGCATTTTTATGCTATGTTTGCTACTTTATTGCCTCTATTCACACTTGTAGTTCACTTACCTATCACTGTCAAACAAAGAATTCCTTGTTACATACCTATATAATGGTTGACTGGCAAAAAGAAGTAAATATTTCTGGAGCATCGGACCTGTGTTGATAGACGGACGCATCTGGGGGAGGGAGATATGTTGTGTGTGTGTGTGTGTGTGTGTGTGTGTGTGTGTGTGTGTGTGTGTGTATGTGTGTGTGTGTGTGTGTGTGTGTGTTGTGCCATGGAAACCATGTTACCGTTAGAGCGTAGGCGGTTCTACCACGAGCCGGGAAAGGACCTGGGATGGTGCGAAATGAGCAAACATTACGATAAACAAGAAAATCTAAATACAATAATTTATAATTGAAAATAGTAAATTTAAGACACATAGCTTAAATAATCTTTTTGGGTGTTGCTTAAACCAGGTGTTTCCTACAATCATTTCACTTCTCTTTTACACACTCTACAAGTCTGTATCCTCTTTCATTTCGCTCTCCTAAACCATAGTTTCTTACTGTGTATCTATCACCTTGATTTCCTATTTTTGCATTGAAGTCCCCTATTATGATGTTTATTTCAGAATTTTTACATTTCTTTAAAGCAGACTCTATGTCATTGTAAAATTCTTCTACACCAGAGGTTCCCAAACCACGGCCCGCGGGCCACTTGTGGCCCGCCAGCTGTAAGAAAGTGGCACGCGAGGCCTCGCTGTTTAATATAATATGCTTTAATATTTTTTTTTTTTTTTATGCAGTCGGAGCACCCCGTCAGCGTGCGATGATTTACTCTGCTCGTAGTTGTTATGCATATATATTATCGAATGTGCCTGTTCAGTTCACAAGGAAACGTTATGAAGTTCCCATATCCCAGCCTTGTCGACCAATCAGAATGTGCAAGGCGCCATGTTGTCGCCTATTACAACTGATTAGCAGAATCGGTAGTATTGTGTTGAAATTATATTTTTTTTAAAGAAAAATTTACCGTTGAAGCCTATAAACATGAGTGTGGGAAATCTAAAATCAAGCAATGGTAAAAAGCGAAAATGTGAAGATGTTTATGCCTGTTCGTAGTGGTAAACCAGTTTGCTTAATCTGCGGATTTTGTGTTTCTGTTACAACACTTCACGACCACACATTCAGACATAAATGCTCAATATCCAATCAATTCGGAGTTAACAAAAGATTTCATAGAGCAAGTTCTCTGACCAGGCAGCAGTCATTTTTCACAAAGGCTAACTAACAGAGCAAATAGAGTGCTGTTGTTGCGTCGTACGAAATCGCTCTTCCGTTGGCTCGCAAAAAGAAGCCGTTCACAGATGAATAAGAAATAATCAAGCCTTCTTTTAAAATTGCTGCTAGAATGTTTGGCGATAAAAAGTGTGAAACAAGATTTGATCAGATTCCTTTGTCTAATAATACTATGGTCAGGCGAGTTGAAGAATTAGCCAACGATGTTCATCGTCAAGGAGTAGCACATATCAGAAATTGTAAATTGTTCTTTCATTGGCTGTGGATGAATCCACTGATAATTCTGACAAAGCTCAGGTCCCAGTTTTTGTTCGAGCAATAAACGATAATTTTGAGGTCATTGAAGAGCTTCTAGGACTTGAATCAATACATGCAACTACCAAATGGATTGATTTGTTTGAAACTCTGAAGTTGTGTGTAGAGAAAAACAACGTAGAATGGATCAAATTAAACCGTGCATACACCGACGGTGCTCCGGATATGATGGGTAAAATGTCTGGATGTCTAGCATTATTGAAACAGTTTCTTGGCAGTATTATATTAAAATATCATTGTATCATTTACCAAGAAGCTCTGTGTGAAACGACTTTAAATCTGAAACATGTCATGGATGATGTTCTGAGATGTGTGAACAAAATTCCAAGTAAGGCGCTGAACAGGCGTGTGTTCAGATAGTTTCTATCAGAGCTGAACGAGGAATACAGTGAGCTACTGTTACTGTTACACTGTGATGTAAGATGGCTATCTAAAGGGAAAGTTTTGTCACGTCACTGAAAAATAATGTTTAGTGTTTCTGTCAAAAAAATAAATAAATAAATAAATGCAGAGACAGCAAGAATACCGCATGACGAGAACACAGAAGAAGAACCATCTGCAAATCTAACCATTAGAGAACTCCTGTTTGCGGACGACCAAGCACTAATAGCAAAATCAGAAGCTGAATTACAAGACCACATGAATAGTCTAAACGAAATGTGTAGGGAACATAACATGAAAATTAGCACAAGCAAAACAGAGGTAATGACTATAACTAAAGAAGAACAAACAGCAACAATTCACCTAAACGAACATCCCTTGAAACAAGTAAAGAGCTTCAAGTACCTAGGAAGTATAATATCATCAAATGGCAGATCAGAAGACGAGATCGAAAATAGGTGCAATAAGGCAAATCAACTCATTGGACAAATGGCACCATTACTAAAGAACAAACATGTATCAATAACTACTAAGAAAGCACTTTACAACACAATCTTCCTACCAACTCTGTGCTACCAATGCCAAACCTGGACAATGACAGAAAAAGAGAAAAGAAAAATCACAACAACAGAAATGAGGTTTCTGAGAAGAATACTCAACGTATCAAGAAGAGATAAGATCAGAAATGAAGAAATCAGGACTAAAGTAGGGGTTAAAGCTGCTCTAGATTTTATTAGAAAGCAGCAAGTCAAATGGTTTGGCCATGCAAGTAGGCTACCAGTCAACAGCATGCCACAACAAGCAATGATGTACAGACCAGATGGAAACAGAGGAAGAGGCCGACCACGTAAACGTTGGACTGAGGGAATAACAGAATCCATGGGAATGTCGATATACGAAGCCCATAACCGGGCACTCTCACGAAGTTTATACTTCACCTCGACACCGCAAGGTACAAGAGGAACATGATGAGATGAGATGAGATGCATTGCCTACAGATCGGGAATGTCTGCTGAGCGATGACTGGCTTAATGCCCTGGCATTTTTGGTGGACATCACGTCTTATTTAAACTCTTTAAATGTGAGGATCCAAGGGGGAAAACTATTCACAAATTTTTGCGATGACATTTTTTTTATTTAAAATGAGACTACGACTGTTTATCGGACAGCTGACTGAAGGAACTTTAAAGATGTTTCCAACTTGTGGAGGAAATGAAATGTGATTTGTTACAGTACAAGGTAAAAGTTAAAAGTCTTCGGGATACCTTTCAGTCGATATTTCAAGAGATCACATTGGCACCTTGCCGTCTTGACAGACGATAGTTTGTGCTCTAAAAAGGCATAATAACTTTTAACTATGGCGGTAGCGAGTGTGACTGATAAGGCCAATTTGCGCTGTAAATGTCCGTTCACAGTGGGTGCATGTGAACACGTGGTCATTTCCACCATCATGCATCATCTTACGTCTCAAACGCTTGGTGTGTGACTTTTCTGCAATAATTTTCTCCTTTGACTTTATTCCATTTCTGATATTTGCCCTCCACGCAACACGTTCAGCGGCGACTTGCTCCCAATGTGCATTATCAATGCCTGTATCAATCATGTCCCGCTTACACACATCTTTGTATCGTAGTAGAGGCCGACCCTGAGATCTCTTACCCATCTGTAATTCACCAAAAAAGATATCCTTTGGTATTCTACCATCATCCATCCTCCTAAGATGTCCTATCCATCTAAGTCTACGAAGACTGAGCATGGAATAAACTGTCACACAACCTGATCTTTCCAATACTTCAGTATTTGTGATTTTGTCTTGCCACTTAATACCAAGAATTCTTCGCAGACACCGCATATGAAAGCTGTTTAAATTGTTCTCTTGGTGTGAGTAAGTTGTCCAGGTTTCACTGCCATAGAGAAGAGTACTAAGGACACAGGCTTGATAGACAAGGACTTTTGTTTTGGCAGTAAGCTTCCTGTTCTCCCAGACTCTTTTTCTTAACCTGTTCATTGTTGTTGCTGCCTTACCAATCCGGATGTTGATTTCCTGATCTAGGGATAATTTGCTATTTACCACTGATCCTAGATATGTAAAATGGTCTACTATCTCTAGTTCGGCGTCGTCAATAAAGATTGATGGTACCCCATGTGCACCTTGTGACATAATCTGTGTCTTCTTTTTGCTAATTGTTAAACCAAATTCAGAACAAGCATTGGAGAATGCAGATAGTAGACATTGCAATTCTTCCTCAGAGTGGGTCGTAACTGCAGCATCATCTGCAAAAAGCAACTCTCTGATCAGTACCCTCCTAATTTTGGTCTTAGCCTTCAATCTCTGAGCATTGTAGAGGCCGCCATCTGAGCGTGAGTGAATGTATATACCACCATCCTGATCACGAAATGCATATTTCAGTAGAAGTGAAAAGTATATTCCAAAGAGGGTGGGAGCTAGTACACAACCTTGCTTAACTCCACTCTTGATTTCAAATTCTTCAGAAGTTGCACCATCAAACTTGATTATACCCTTCATGCCTGTGTGGAACGATTCCACAATGGACAGAAGAGTTGGTGGGCAGCCAATCTTCTTTAGTGCCTTGAACAGACCCTCACGACTGACCAAATCAAATGCCTTTGTGAGGTCGATGAAGGCAATAAACAGTGGTTGATTCTGTTCACGGCATTTTTCTTGCATTTGTCGCAATGAGAATATCATATCAGTGGTAGACCGGTTCTGTCGAAAGCCACACTGTGATTCGGGGTAGACTTGATCTCCTAGGACTTGAAGTCTGCGCAGAACAATTCTGGCAAATACTTTTCCAACAATACACAGAAGTGAGATACCCCTATAGTTGTTACAGTCGCTCCGATCACCCTTGTTCTTGTACAGCGTTATGATGTTTGAATCTTTGAAATCCTGTGGGACTTGTCCTTCACGCCAGCATAGCTCTATTAGCTGGTGGATCTGTAGAGTGAGTGTTTCTTGCCCACTCCTGATAACCTCTATTGGAATCCCATCCTTACCTGGAGCCTTGCCAGATGCAAGTTCATTTATAGCACACTTGACTTCTGTTATGGTGGGAAGTGTGTCCAGGTGGTCAAGAGTTGGTAGAGCCTCTATGGCATTTAGGGCATCATCAGCTAGTTTGGTCTCACTTGAGTAAAGCTCCAAATAGTGCTCTACCCATCTGTCCATCTGCTGTTTCTTATCAGTGATGACTTCTCCAGTCAAGGTTTTCAGCGGTGCACTTCTTTTGATCACTGGACCACAGGCTTTCTTTATTCCTTCATACATGCTTCTTATGTCTCCCTTATCACTTGCGATTTGAATAGACTCACATAACTTGATCCAATAATCATTTGCACACTGCCTGGCAGCCTTTTGCACATCCTTCCTAGCTTGCCTTAGCTCACTCAGAGTGTTACGCGTTGGTCTTTCCTTGTTTCTTAAGAGAGCTTTCTTCTTCTTATCAATCAAGGGCTGCAGAGTCTCGCTGTTGGCCGCAAACCAGTCCTGCCTCTTATGATCCACAGTGCCGTAAACCCCTACGGCAGTTTTATAAAGAGTTTCCTTAATTTGACCCCACTTTTCATTTACTGTACAATTTTCTGGTGTATCAGTGAAAGCGTCTTCAAGTTGCTGTTGAAACTGAAAGCACTTTTCAGGATCATGAGTGTTAATAATATTAATCCTGGGGCTAGATTTGTGTTTAGCTGTGTAGATTCTTTTTGGTCTCAGTCTAACTCTTGCAACAACCAAAGAATGATCTGTATCACAGTCAGCACTGTGGTAACTACGAGTCAATGATATATGGTTCAGATGTTGTCTCCGTGTGATGATGAAGTCCAGCTGGTGCCAATGGCCGGATCTTGGATGTTTCCATGTGACCTTATGCATCTCTTTTGTTTTAAAAAAAGAGTTTGTAATACATAGGTCATTACTGGTGCAATGCTCCAGCAGCCTTTGCCCATTTTCATTCATGCGACCGATGTTGTATTTTCCAAGGGACACTGGCCATGAACTCGAGTCCTTGCCCACACGAGCATTGAAATCACCGAGCATATAAATGTAGTCAGATTTTGGAACTGCCTTGATCACGGAGTCTAACTCCTCATAGAACAAATCCTTCACATCATCAGAGGAATCGAGTGTCGGTGCATATGCAGTAATAATGGTGGCAAACCCACAAGAGGTTGCCAAGCGCAGGGATAATAGTCTTTCATTTCCTCCTGCTGGACTTTCAATCATTCCCAGTAGCGAATTCTTCACTGCAAAGCCCACACCGTGTTGCCTTTTTTCTGCCTGCCCTCTACCCTTCCAGAAAAAGGTGTAGTTGTTTTCCCTGAGTGACCCTTCCTCAGCGAGGCGAGTCTCCTGCAGGCCAGCAATATCAATGTTAAGACGATTGAGTTCGGCATCAATCACAGCCGTTTTTCTCACATCGTCAATATTGGTCAAGTCAGTGGAAAATCCTGGACACATGGTTCTCACGTTCCAGGTTGCAAGCCGTAGCTTGAGGTTTCTATTTTTATTTTTGTTTGTACCTGGTGCATTGGTTTTACAGCCTGCGATTCAGATTTTGTCCTAGCCCCAAGCACCCATTGAAGCAGGCAGGCTGTGGCGGATCAGCACCCAATTGGCTGGGGGCTGCCCAGTTTGAGGCGGGCGGTAGCTGATCAGTGACACCTATAGGTGTCTCCCACCGTCAGAGGCAACGCGTGGCGCCCCATGTCTACGCCAACTGACAAGGACTTATAACCCGTAACAGTTGCCTCTCGCTTTGATTCCGAGACCAGTTAAGACCAGGGATGGAGTTATTGCCTCTCCATAGCACAAAGCCTGGGCTAAAATATAGAGATCATGTGTTGCCCATGCAGCATGATCCCTCTCTCGGCCTGCCTAGTTCACTCCAGAGGAAAGGTAACACCCCTACATCTGGAACAAGACAAGCTGCAGAAGCTGCCGGATCAGCAAAGCATTGCTCTAACTGTCCGCCTGTCGGAGCTTCGATCCTAGACCAGTCGCCAACCAAGGCTTAGGGCCTGGTCAGCCCTGCCATGACAATTTTGTCTTTAGCTTGCATTTCCTCGCACCAGGGTAAGGCTTGTACCCTCCCAATTGTGCTCATCCGCCCGAAGCCGTTGGCACAATGTGGGGTGTCGGGTTTGGTAAGCGCCGCCCAACGTTCGGTGCTAACAGAAACCAGGTAGTACCGTCTACTGTTATACGGTAGCTCAGTCATATCTGACTAAGACCTGACTGTCAAGAGATCACAATAGAGGGGAATAATGTTGCCCTCTTCATAAATGCGTTCGTATTTCCTATTACCAGGTTCTGTCGATTACACCAAAACCTTCAGCACGAAGTAATTGATTTGAAATGCAATTCTGCACTGAGATGTAAATTTCTGGAGCTGCCTGCTTCACCTTCAGCTGATCATATGATTTTATTCTGGCGACTATTGTCTGTCGAACAATGTGAACACCTTGCGTTCATTCGCCCAGAGATGCATTTGTCGTTTTGGTTCGATTTACAGATGCGAGCAGTCATTTTCGCCAATGATTTTCGAAAGTGATTAAAATTTATTGTTAAATGATATTTTGCTTGTAAACTAAAAAAAAAAAAAATGACCGCAGTGTAGTACTGCCACTGACTGCCTTTAAAGTTTTAGAATTGTGTTGACCAAAGTTAAGAAAGATAAGAATGATATTGCACGACTTTTATAATTATATAAAGTTGTGGCCCGCTTAACTACCGACAATAGTAGTTATGACCCTCTGCTTGAAAAGCTTGGGAACCAATGGTCTAGATAGATTATTTTTATGAGTTGTATTACATGTGAAGGAAAGCCCATAGCCCTCATGATTTACCAAAGTTTCTGATGTTGTACACAGTCAAATGCCTTTGAATAATCCACAAAACAGGAGAACAGGTTTGATTAAATTCTCTGCACTTCTCTATTATTAAACGCATGTTGAGTATGTGATCTCTTGTTCCTCTTCCTTGTCTAAATCCAGCTTGAACCACATTAATCTCTTCTTCCATTTTCTTACGAAGTCTTCCCATTATGATTTTTAGAAGAATTTTACTTCAGTTCTATGGTTGGTGCATAATTTCAGGTTGTACGGATAGTAACAGAGTATTTCAGAGGACTTATTAGAGTTACTGTAACGAACATTTCGTATGTGAATACTTCTTCTTCTCCTTCTACTCCTTTTCCTCCTCCTCCTCCTCCTCCTCCTCCTCCTCTTCCTCCTCTTCCTCCTCATCCTCCTTCTTCTTCTTCTTCTTCTTCTTCTTCTTCTTCTTCTTCTTCTTCTTCTTCTTCTTCTTCTTATTATTATTATTATTATTATTATTATTATTATTATTTTTCTCCCTCCTCTTTCTTCTATTCTTCTTCTGCATCTTCTTCTTCTTCTTCTTCTTCTTCTTCTTCTTCTTCTTCTTCTTCTTCTTCTTCTTCTTCTTCTTCTTCTTCTTCTTCTTCTTCTTCTTCTTCTATTGCTGTTTAACACCTCCCAATGGAGCATAGGTTCTCAGCCAACTCGCGCCTGGACTTTTATAGACTTCCTTATGGTTGTTTACATTTCTAATCGATAGCTTTCTACGAGATGTATTAGCCAGTCTCGTCTCAAGCCAACCCTTCTTTGTTGCATCTTAAGAAATGCATGGTAGGTTAGATTGATACTATTCTTCGCTCCCCGTCTGGGCCCTGGTAACGCAGGCGAATGTGGATTACAACGCCATTAATATATTTTACGTTGGCACACACTGAAATTAAACAGTGACAGTGGTGATCTCTCCGGTAGACCGCATAGACGCAACTAGGTTTCGAGACCCATGCGCCTCATTGCAATGGCACCGTTCCTTTGAAAAGAGCTGGTGCAGTCCAGCTGACCAAGTGTGGCTCTGTGTGTAAGTCAGCGGCAACGTTGTTAGGGAAGCTGTTAGGCGCATCTTCGAAGGCAATGGCGGTGGAACCCGTATCCTTTCCTATTTGGAAACCTTTATACTTATCACATGCGAATACCGCAGCATTGCACAAGGTGTTCTCCCCGAACAATTACCGTTTAGAGTAAAGGACAAGAAATCATTCGACCTTCCCCCCCCTCTCTCTCTCTGTCTCTCTGTCTCTCTCTCTCTCTCTCTCTCTCTCTCTCTCTCTCTCTCTCTCTCTCTCTCTGTCTCTCTTTTTTTCGTTATGCTACACCCTTATTGTCACGATGTTGTCCCATTAGTTGTCCTATAGTAACGTGTAAGTAGGTGACTCTGTAGCCGTTTATCCTGGTGTGATCTTTCCTAGGCTTAGGAAGCGACATGAAATAGCTTTATAAATAGTCATCAGGAACAATAACAGTTTTGATGATAGTGTTGAATACCCTAGATAATGGCTTTAGGTCTGCCTCATCTAGTCCTTTTAAATCCTATATCTAACGCCGACAGATCCTGGAGCTGTGTATGGGAACGTCTTCAATATTGTTTTGATGTCTGCCAATGAGATGTACATTATGCCCTCTTCTGGAAATGAAACGAGTTAGCTTAGGCTTGGGGAAATCTCCAGCAGCTTCGTCCATCTTAGAATTTTAGGGAGGTAAGACAATCTATGAGAACAATTTGGAGGAAAGAAAACAAACACTATAGACCTGAACACGACACTATAAATGAGATTGTACAGACCACAATTTTCAGACTCCTCTACCGAATGGGTCTCCTAGACGCTAACTTTTGCAAATGTGGAGCAACCTGGCAAACTACAAACTTGTCCTACAAGACTGCTCTGACTTCGCCGAGCTGAAGGAGGAAATATGACCGACTGGGGCGACCTCTCGAGAAAAGCTCCGGAGGACCGGTGAAGACCTTAAAAGAGCCATTCTGTTTGTGACCCTTGCCAAAATAGAAGCGTAGTCTCCCAACAACTGGAAATGAAACTTCACATCTGAGGTGAGGCACATTGGGGTGTCACCAGGTCATCATTCAGCACTGCACATAGCACTGGACTGGATTAGGCTTGGGTTGCTTGTTTCCTCCAAGGGGTTTAGGTGTTTCATTGCCAACGGACTTCAACTCGATGCCCAAAGGGAATCCTTATGTTCATTCATTCAGCACCATGTACTTTGCAGAACCTCGCTCTCATAACAACCTTCTGGAAAACTCTGTTATAAGCAAGACGCTTCCCGTCCTATACACACACCTGGAGATCACCCGCCACATCCTGCACCAATCTTCTCTTTGGCCTTCTTCTTCCTCTCTTCCCGGGCACATACCCATCCATTATTGTTCTCTACAAACTTTCATAACGTTTCAAGTGACCAAATATTTCAATTTTCTTTTTTCTTCAATATTCAGATCTTGTGAATCCTTATGTACAAAATGGAAATCATAATGCCTTTATTATTACACGAAGGCGATGAATGCATGCTATAGCACACTGTAAACGACATAACAGAGGCAAACGCAATTAATAAAATAACAGGCATGCTGTATCTAATTAAAGTTACCATTATTTACTTGCCGGGCTCCCTGGTCTAGGCGTTACACGACTTTCTCTGTAATCCCGTATACTCTCGTGAGTAACGTGACTTGCGCGATAATTGGTAGCTGTTCTCTCCGAGGCGGTAACTTACGGGGTATGTGAGCCGGTCGCTCAGAAAGCAATGGCAAACTACTGAGCTTAATCTTGCCAACAAATCAACAAACAGCTGAAAGATGCTGATGTTGACAGTGATGTCCTGTAAAGGATATGTGAGAAAAAAAATATTTACTTTATACAGCTATGCACGTTCTGTCCTGTGTCAATTATCTCCATTCGGACGTGCCATAGGTGCTCCGGTCTTCTCTGTAACAAATCCGTTTTTGCATCACGACTATGCCAGTTCTATTGTGACTATAGTCTCCTTGTGCATGTGGCATACTGACCTTCTGTCTTTACAAACACTCACCTAACAATAAATACAATTCCCAGCAAAACAGTTGTAATAAACATGCGTAATAACGTGCCCGTGGAGACTAAACCATAACATCCCCACCTACAGGAAGCAAGGTCACAATTGTTCCCCTATTATTTACTACATCTAATTTATCATAATTACTACATCCAGCGCCTTTTCAGTCTCCCTGGCCTAGAGGTTAAACGACCTTCTCCGTAATCCCGTTTATCCACGTTGGGTAACGCAGAGCGCGAGAATTGGAAGCGGTTCTCGCCGCGTTGGTAACATACGGGATAAATGAGCCGGCCACTCAGAAAGCAATGGCAAACTACTGAGCGTAATCTTGCCAAGAAATCAGCGACAGCGGCAAAATGCTGATGGTGACAGCGATGTCATGTAAAGGATGTGTGTGTGGGGGGGGGGGGGGGAAGCGTATTTTCCAGAAGGCCGTGCACAAATATATACATTAATTCAATGTTTTTTTTTTCTTTTTCACTGTGTTTTCCTTGGTGAGTTAAACGCTGTAATTTGAATTTGTCTGCGCTAACGTGTTAAATTTTAAATCACTACCGTTACCAGTCTTTGAAATTAGCCCAATGAACGAATAGCATTTCTCTTATTACGTTTCTTTTAGTCTGGGGAGAAATACTGAAAAGTACATTGATATTAGACAAATAAAATCTGGTAATGGTAATAGTATAACGTTGTAATTTAGAATGTGTAAATTATTTTAGTTGAGTTGAGTCGAACTAAGAACCGACATCACTGCACTCAGGACATTTCCATACGCGCTCCGTCCCCGCGTTCAACAGAGTGCCGAATAGAAATTCAGATTCAGACGTGTGGGGTATAATCACATTGTGACGTGAGTGTAAGGAGTGTCAACTGTCATCTATTGCCTATATAGTACCTTGCGGTTTATGGCAGGCAGGTCTTGAGCCTGGGGAATTAGGGCCGCATGGCTAGTGCAGTCGCCGCGAACTGTGTAGGTTGGGGTTTTCTTTTTGTCCCCTACAGAAAACATGCATACCTTATCGAGGATTCGAACCCGGTCTCCAGAAGTAGAATCCGGCATTCTAGCCACTCGGTCAGCCGCTGGCGCTACGGAAGTAGAAATTCAGTACTTAATTCATGATTGCTATCGTCTTGGCGATGTCTATACCGATGGCTCTGTGTTAAGAGGCAAAACAAAGTCCTGGGGATTCATAGCAAAAGCAAATGGCGAATGTTTAGTAAAGGAGAGCTTGGCATATGACACCACAACCCGAAGTCCGAGAGTGGAGGCGGAGGCAGTTACTGGGAGAACAATCTATACGCGTGTTGCATTGTAACTGATTCACAAAGCATGCTGACAAACGTGAAGACTGGCATGCTTCATGCTGAATAGCATGCATCAATTCAGAGGCCGCGGGTTGTGAACATTCACGGTATCTGTTCTCCAGGACATTCTGATGTCATTGGAAATGAACAAGCAGACAGATTGGCTTGTGCCGCATCATTGAGGGGTGATTAGTGATTATATGCACGATAAGGCAGATGTGGTGAAGGCCCTCTGGGTCATGTGAATAATGCATAAGAACAGATAGACTATCATAGTCTAGAAAGAATGCGGCAGCAAGGAGTGGTCAGGGGATCTGATAGACAGTCGTCACTCAGAGGTAAAGCAAGACGGACATATAATTAAATTGCAACGGGTATCATTAGTATTGGATCTCTTCGAGGGCTGTTGAAGGTGAGGACTGAGCGCGTATGTGAATGCCCCGATTGCAATGTTGTCGGTTTTTGACTAACCTTAACTCAACTCAAAGCACTAGTAATTAGTAACAAGGAAAGCTAATTCTCACGCAAAAATCTGTCCAGTGCACTATAAATAGTAGCAGATATACAACTACTCTTGCGTTCAAAGCGAGCAAACATAAAGTCAGATATTAAATGGCTCAGACTTCACATTAGCAAGATCAATTTATTTTTATGCTGTTGCATAGTTGAAGCTGACTATGATTAGTAATACTACTATCGTATTAGTCTCATCTCATCTCATCATGTTCCTCTTTTATCTTGTGGTGTCGAGGTGAAGTATAAACAGCGGGAGAGAACCCGCTTATGGGCTTCATATATCGATATTCTCATTGACTTTGTAATTCCCTGCGTCCATCGTTTACGTGGTCGGCCTCTTCCTCTGCTTCTATCTGGTCTGTACATCATTGCTTGTTGTGGTATACTGTTTGTTGGTAACCTACTTGCATGGCCAAACCATTTGACTTATATCGATCCATCATGTGCCATGCCGATAAGCGTAGGCTGTCATGTTTTGCCATCTCACTCGATCGCCAGAGTCGTGGATCAGCTCCGTGTTCCTGTCTCGACCATGCCACGTGACCAAGCCATCCAGGTATTTACTTCTAGGTCTTCCCCTTAGTCTCTTCCCTTCGATTTTGCCAGTTGACAGCAAGTTCTCCAAGTCATTTTTTCTCATAACATGCCCAAAAAATGTTGACTGTCTACGTCTGATGACTCTAATCAGTTTACAATCTTCATTTGTTTCTCGAAGTACATATTCATTGGTTTTTCTGTCTGTCCATGGTATTCTTTGTATTTTCCTTAGAAACCACATTTCCACAGCCATAGGATGTTTTTCAGCTTGACTGCTCATTGTCCATGCTTCACATCCATACAAACGTACAGGTTCTATGTAGCACTTCGACACTCTTTTTCTCGTTTCAGTTTATATCTTCTTATTGGTAAGTATGTTTTTCATCTTGCAAAAGGCTACCTTTGCAATGGCAATTCGTGTTCTAATCTCTTCAAGGCATCTCCCATCAGATGTTATGACTGTTCCAAGATAACTGTACTGATTCACTTGTTTAAGAATATGCCATTTACTCGTATATCACATTGTAGTATTTCCTTCTTCCCAGTGAAGACCATATTCTGTGTCTTCTTACTATTCAATTCTAACCCTAGTTGTTCACTGTGTGCAACAACAGCATCTACTAAATGTTGCAGGTCTTGTTAATTGTCTGCTATCAAGACTGTATCATCTGCATATATAATGTTATTGATGCAGCGTCCACGAATGTTGATTCCTTCCATATCTTCTACATTTCTGAAAATATTTTCACTGTACAAGGAAAAAAGATCTGGAGACATTATACATCCCTGTCTCTCATCTCTTTTAATAGGCTGATATTGACCTACATCATCATTTGACTTGCTGCCTTCTAATAAATTCTAGCGCAGTTATAATCCCCAAATTAGTCCTGATTTCTTCATTACTGATTTTATCTCCTATTGATACATTGAGTATTCTTCTCAGGAATCTCATTTCAGTTGTTGTGATTTTTCTTTTCTTTTTTTCTGTCATTGTCCAGGTTTGGCATTGGTAACATAGAGTTGGTAGGAAGATTGTGTTCTAAAGTGCTTTCTTCGTAGTTATTGATACATGTTTGTTCTTTAATATTGGTGCCATTTGTCCAATGAGTTGGTTTGCCTTTTTGCATCTATTTTTGATCTTGTCTTCTGATTTGCCATTTGATGATATTATACTTCCTAGGTACTTGAACTCTTTACTTGTTTCAAGGAAATCAAGAAATCAGGAATGAAGACACTTTTTATTGGAGTATCTAATTGGTCATGCGTCGAAGTACACTTGTTCCTGCAGCGAAGCGCTGCCGCCATTTGGAGGTGACAAGTTCGAATCCCGGTCGGTAACTATAGCTTTCAAATTTTATGTTGTCTAGTGCGTCCTCTAGTCTCTATTTCCTTCTTCTCCTTATGTGAGTGCCAAACAATACTATGTGCGTTTATTTATAAACTTGTTTCAATGGATGTTCGTTTAGGTGAAGTTTTGTTGTTGTTTATTTCTTCTTTAGTTATAGTCATTACCTTTGTTGTTTACTTGCGCTAATTGTCATGTTATGTTCCCTACATATCTCGTTTAGACTATTCATGTGGTCTTGTAATTCAGCTATTGATTTTGCTATTAGTGCTTGGTCGTCCACAAACAGGAGTTCTCTAATGGTGTAATTTGCAGACGGTTCTTCTTCTGTGTTCTCGTCATGCAGTGTTCTTGCGGTCTCTGTTTGGCTGGTTTCTTTACATATGTTGTCTATATATGTTATGAACAAGAAAGGGGACAGGACATAACTTTGTCGTACTTCGGATGTTATGGTGAAAGGTTCTGAGTGTCCTCCAGTTGCTCTCACTAAGCATTCACTGTTGTCGTATAAGTTTCTACATAGATTTGTTAGATGTGTACTCACTCCATATTGTTTAAGGATTTCCCACAGCTTGTTTCTATCTACTCTATCAAATGCTTTTTCTTGGTCGACAAAGGCTAAGTAGAGTGTTTCACTGAATTCGATTGATTTTTCTATAAGTTTTCTAAGAGCAAACATGGCATCTGTGCATCCTTTGTTTTTTCCTAAATCCAAGTTGTGTTTCGCTTAGCTGGGGTGCTATTAGTTCGTAATCTGATTAATCTTGAGGACGCGTACAACAGAGTACCATTGGATTCTTTAATGCTTCAGCTTCTTGAACTCAAGATAAGTCCTTTCCTCCTTGGTTCGATCGCTGCAGTCCTCTTCAAACTGAAAGTAGTCTTTAGATATGGCAGTTTGGACTTCGGAACCAACAACAATATATCCTGGCCTACCACAGGGATCACCACTATCTACGGTGCTGTTCAACATCTACCAGCGAGCAAATCGTAGGACCAGGGTGAACATTGTCGTATACAGGCGATGTTTTAGTGTATCGTCAGGGTAAGGATAGAGATCAGGTTGCTGTGGAACTACAAACCGAACTCAATCGCATAAGCACTTGGTGTGTTGAAGCTGGGGCAATGGTTAACCCAACAAAGGAAACAGTGACATGGTTCTCTTTGAATATACATATTGATAACACCCCAACGCCAACTGTAAATCTTGGTTCAGAGACGGTGGAAAGAACGCAGGCAATGAATTACCTGGGGATGCGATTTTATTGAAGCCTAGCTTTTACTGAGCACGTAGACCAGGTGATAACAAAGGCCAAGCGGTGTTTGGCTGCGATGCGGGTGATGGCGGCGGCAAACTGTGAGCAGTGCCATCTATGTCTTCTTTACGAGGGTCTGGTCCTTTCTGTTTTGGAGTATGCGATGGCGATCCTGACTCTCAGCCATAAGCAGATAGAAAGGATGGAAAGGATACAGAACGAAGCTATGCGCATTATTCTTGGATGTACAAGAGATACAGCATGCAGGGCGATGCGCTACCTTCTTGATTTTCCAACCATGAGGGACAGAATACAAAATTTGCCAAGCACGTGCCTATCTCAGAGTCAACGCAAACACACAACATCCACTGCATAGCGAGATTAAGAAGGTAAAGGGCAGCAGGTTAAAAAGAGGAAAGTCGTGGATGGGTCAAGCCGAAGACATTCTTCAGCAGGTGTGTTCACTCGAGGACTTAGAACCTGGCGAGGAGTGGGTACAAGTGCCAACAGAGTTCTGTGCATCCTTTTCAGTGTGCATCTAACTAGACAGGAAATGCAGACAAGAAAATCCAGCTGCTGTGGAGGCGGAAGTACAGGCTCTGATCTTCGAGAATTCTTTTGAGGATGATGCTGTCATTTACACGGATGGGTCGGTCGTCCGAGGAGTGAGAAGTTCATGGGCCTTTACGGCTCAGGCCGAAGAGAAAATGGTGCAGGAGGAGTCTGGTGCTTCTGCTTTGACCACAAGCAGCCTGACTATGGAAGTCATGGCAGTAAGTAAAGCAATAACATGGCTCGAGACACAGACATTCAATCGGGCTTGTGTCCTTAGTGACTCAATGAGTATGCTCAGGAGGGTAGAGATGGGGTGGGTCCGAAGAGAATGGCTGCTGTCTCTGGGGCGGTCTCGGCTGGCAAAGATTAGTTTCATCTTCGTGCCAGGGCATGCGGGTGTACAAGGGAATGAGCAGGCTGACAGGCTTGCAGGTAGGGCTACTGTGAAGACGGACGAGCCATGGACCAGGCAGACATTCTGAATGCTCTACGAGAAGTAAGTCGTTTACGAGAACCAAGCGATGACTGGGAATCTACAACCATGGTCAGGCTGCGAGAACAGCAAGTTAAAAGAGGTGTGGCCAAACAAGAACACTACGCAGGAAACCAAAGAAGCGTAATAAACCAACACACGCTGCAGGATTTGATGAGGAGGGGATCCGAGCACATATGGACTGAATGGTTCGATGTGCAATGAAGATGATCAGTCGAAAACTAACTAACTAACTAACTAACTAACTAACTAACTAACTAACTAATTAACTAACTAACTAACTAGTTAGTTTTTCGCTGAGCAGTATGAAGATCCCCTGCCGGCTTGCTAGGCCAGTCGCATGTTTAGGACACAAATCTGACCACAGGGAGTCCATCCCCCATGGCGAGCCATAGCCCCGTTAACCCATGACCTCGTGGTCATGGTTTCCCGGCCTAAACCATGTGGAGATAGAGGTTGACTTGTGTAGTCTGCGGGTCATCGGCAGGTTACTAATTTTCACTTTTCACCCCTCCTGGGAGATGCTAGACGATCCTAACCCTGCTGGCTGCAGGGCCAGGCGCAGTCCACACCCTGTGTAGACAGTATTAGTTGAGCTGACAATTACAAAATCCATATACAGTTAGTGCTCGACTTACGACCACGATCGGTTCCGAAAGACCGGTCGTAACACGATTTGGTCGTAAGTTGAGTACGCTATGTGTACAGTAATGTGAAGTGATGTTATAAAAATATTTAAGTTAAATTATATCATAAATTTCTTTTATTATTAATGTAAATCATAATTTTCGATGTTCATTTTGTGCCATTTGTATCATCTCTACACCATTTTGTTTCTTATTTTTACATCGTCAGGTTTAAGAAAAACACTGCATTAGCTGTACATATACATCTGGTTTAATATTTTCAAAACACAAAATACAGGTGTGAAAAATACTAAAGGAAACATTTTCCTAATCGCAAAACACATCAAATTGTCATTAACATCAGAATATATAAACATGTACGAAACATTTTATTGGCCACTGGTGCTTGGCTGCAGATCATTAATGTCGTCATCTAAGGCAGCAGTTGGGGGTACCGGAGTTGTTTTTTTCGTAAACTTGGTGAGCTTTGTCTGAATTGTATGTTTCTTTTTTTCATCATAAATTTCACGATACGGACGAAACACGTCGTGCGCCATTCGTTCAATCCTTGCAAATCGTTCGATTTTTGGATCCATTGCTTCGAAATGTATAAGAAGTTTATTCAGTAAAGATAAACCTTCTGATAATCCCTTAGTGGTAACTTTCTTTCTGGCTCATCCTCTTCTTTCTTGGTTTTTCTTCCTTCTTCTTCCGCCACTCTTTCTTCTTCCAGTTCGATTAACTCTTCATTTGTAAGTTCTCAGCATTCTTTGTCTAGCAACTCTTCGACATCTTCAATTTCACACTCCAAAGAAAGGTTTTTGGCGAGTTTTACTATATTTTCCCGAATCGTTTCAAGTTCATGTTCACTGTCAAATCCATGAAAATCATTAACATAGCGCTTAACACAATTTTTCCAGATGCCATTCATGCACTTTGTCGTCACAGCCTCCCAGGCAGTAGCGATATTCTTGATACACATTAAAATGTTGTAGTGTTTCCAAAAATCTCGCAATGTTAGTTCTGATCAGTCAGTTCCGTCAGTTATCAGTTATCAGTTATCAGTTGGGGTATCTTCGTTGCACTCCGGACATGTCCATAGGTGCTCAGATCCTCCCTCCAGCATATGCATCAGCGTCCGGTGGCTAATAGTTAGTTAAAATGTTAGTTCTGAGTCAGCATCTATTGCGGATATTGCTTGAACGAAGGTGGTTCGGAGATAGTTGGCCTTTACGGTCGCAATCAAATCTTGGTCCATAGGTTGGATGAGTGGCGGAAGAAAAACTAATTTTACATCTGGATGGAGATCGCCTAGATGTGGTGGGTGTCCAGGCGCGTTATCGAGTAGCAATAAAATCTTGAAAGGAATATCTTTCTCCAAACAATATTCTCAATTCTTAGAAAATTATGACGCCGGCTAGCAGCATTGCATCATCATAGCATCATGCCTCCCTTTCCTTAGTTAACGACCGCCGATGATTGCAGACAACGCCTTTCGACTGATAATTGAGGCAGAAATAAATCTGAAATCTAATATGGCTAGTGATTGTGGTCATAAAGTCGAATGGTCGTAAGTTGCATGGGTCGTAAGTCGAGCACTAGCTGTATGTCTATATTGCTCAATATTTATATTTGTGTGGGTTAGAAAGGTGATCTAAAAACAAGCTTTTATATATATATATATATATATATATATATATATATATATATATATATATATATATATATATATATATATATATATATATATATATATATATATATATATAAAAGCTTGTTTTTAGATCACCTTTCTATATATAGTGGTACCTCGGGTTACGAACTTAATTCGTTCTAGAACTCGGTTCGTAACCCGAAAAGTTCGTAATCCGAAACACTGAAATCAATTAAATAAAGACAATCCGTTTCAAGATGAAAGTATCGTTCTTTATAATTAACATCCGGTCGTTTGCCTGACAAAACGCAAAGAAAACGTGTACTGCACGTATTAAATAAAGAGAAAGAAACAACCAAATGAATTAAATGTAAAATAAAAAGAGATTTAGTCTATCTTCATTACCAAGAAAACGATCATGGGAAATTTGTCTCTTTCTTTGTTATTCTGAATCATTAGTTTCAGGAGTATCTTGTCGCCGTTTCTTGGCAGCCGACTGGGAATCTTTCTGCACCAAGAAAATATCAAGGGAAATTTGTAGCTTCCTTTGCTGTACTTTTGTGTTAATCGCGTTTGTAAATTTCTTTTTCATAAATCATTAATTCCAACTTTGTTCTCTTTCCAGTTTCTAAATTGTAAAAACTTAATACTCACCTTCACTGATATTGTAACAAGGTAATACAGAACGAATCAGTGAACAATAGGTGTATAAAAAACAGCGTACATTTATTAAAATAACGGGTTGTCAGATAACGTGCAAATTGTACGCGCAAAGCTTTATTGTTATATATTGTATGCGTCTATTTTTTTATTTTTTTTTTGGGTTTGGCGGTCATCCCAGACTAGCTGGTTCCCCGCCTCCCCTGTTTTTGGCGTGGACCCTTAGTCCCACTGTGAGCTGTTGCCCACAGTGGTCCACCGGGCCCACATTTAAAGTGATGCTCATGTGAAGTTTTTTTTTTCTTTTTGGATCACCCGGCCCCCGACCAGACCAGGCGCACTACTGGAAGGGGTGCCAGTTTTGAATGTTTGTAACTATTACATTACGCCACTAGGTTATGAATCTAAGAATCAAGGTTCGAAGATCCATCTCATGAATTATACATATACTATGATTCGTGACTTGTGAATTTCCAGCTTATGACGCTTAGAGAAATAAGACAGCACACACTATAAACATACGCAGATAGTACATATTAATACACACACCAGTGTAAGTAGATTACTCAAATACTCCACAGAAACAAGTAAAGTACACACACTTTGATAGCAGAGAAACGGGAGATTAGTCAACACGAACAGGACAACAAGGGACACAAGTAACTCATAGATAGAAACAAGGGATATTTCTTAGATACACTGCCAACGTACGAGAGTTTTAAAAAAATATATGTTATACTGTTAAATGTACACATCTCGGACAATGGGTTGAATGCAATCTTAATGGGACCAGGGGAATTTCCCTTGATGAGCTTCTGTAAAAAGAGCCCATTGTCCATGGCATCATTTTGGATGTCTGAGAAGGATGCAATTGTAGGGTATTTCCCTCAATGTGAGTCATTTATTACTTCGGTCTGGATAGTCCCGATACATTAAGATTGGCGAGAGTGTGAGATCATTCTAACCAAGATGGTACCACAAAAATAGCACTGGATGGCTTGTGCCTCAAAGTATATCAGACAGTTACTACCTACGGTTACCACCATTTATCCATAGATATCATGACAGAACTATTAGTTTCCGTTAGGCCCTTGACATAATTAGTCCAAACTAATTAAATGAATACAACATTGTGTCACCCATAAGTGCCACAAGGAGGGGAGGAAGGGAAGCATATCAAGGTCCTGGTTACGACATAATAGAGGACAGAGGACAGATATAAGAACACGGGGAGTGTACGGGGATGGTAGAACAGTCCAGACGCCCAAGACAGTAAGTTAGAGACAGTACTGTGCCCTTGAGTGACGAGACAGGTTCACCTTGGACGGAATGACGCATTACGCCTGGCCTCAACAGGTGAGTGCGGACAGAAGTGACAGCACGACCTCCCATTGACTGCACGAAGGTTAAGTACCTCGTGACCATTGGAATGAGTAGGAAAGGACAGACGTGACTCGGACACGGATGAGAGAGGATGTGTGACTGAGTGGAGAGACAGGATAGACTTATACTTAGATTTCAGTGCGAATGAATGTGACCGCTACTTAACGTGTGTTGGTGTGCGTGGCTAGACACGAGTGCGCATTGTCTGATCTGCGCAAGAGTATTGTGAAAGCCGGTGCGAGAGCGTGTTTGGAGTGATATATTCTGTGATATTTATGAGATATATTTTATGATGTATTTTCATTAAAATATGTATATCACCTTCATGTTTTCATGCCTCATCTGTACTCGCATCATCTGCCTGTCTGAACTCACTGTGTAAACCCCTAGAGACGTTGGCAGGTTAACCATGGGGGTTCGTCCGGGATTTTTTTTTCAGAATGCGTGGTCAGACCTTTATAATGATACACGAGAAGACCAGTATGGTATTCTGAATAATAATAAAGGACCATCAATTTTGAAGATTAAAGTCCAAACAATATCACAACAGAAATTATCAATGCCTTAGAAGAAAATGGGATAGACCAGTCACCAGACTGCTGAACGCAATATATGATAGTGGTTATTACCTCCTGAATGTAATTCTACATTTATTGCACTCCTTAAGAAATTAGAAGCTTTGGAATATGATCAACATTGAACAAATAGTATAATGAGCCACATCACATAGATTTTGTAAAGATTCATCATAAAAAGAGTTAGGAATAAAATACAACCCGCCATAGGAGAAAAACAATGTGGGTTCGTAGAAGGCAATGGTACAGTAAATGCTGAGAACATCATTTGAACGTTCTATAGAAGTAAATAAAGACCTACATTTTTGCTTTATTGACTACACAAAGGCGTTCGATAAAGTAAGACATTTCAACATGGTGAAGATGCTAGCAGATCCCCAGATTGATGAAAAAGATCTTAGACATGTAAAAAAATATATATTGGAAACAAAATGCTGCCATAGGGATTGATAATGAAGTAGGTCAATATCAGCCTATTAAGACAGGTGTGCGACATGGATGTGTAATGTCTCCAGCTCTGTTTTTCCCTGTACAGTGAAACTATTTTCAGAAATTTAGAAGAGATTTCTTCTTCTTCTTTCGTTCGCTTGGAATATGTCTGTAACTGCAATGTTGTCTCCTGTATGAATTTAACTGTCTTATTTAGTTCACACAGCGGTCCATAGAGTTTATCTTCCACTGTCGTCTCTCTAGGCCAGAAGGTTGCCTACACATGTTGTAATTTGGGCAGTCTTGGAGTATGTGCTCTAATGTCTGCGTCGCCAATCCACATGTGCACATGGCTGATTCACCAATCTTGAGTTTTGTATACATGTGGTTGCGTAATCTATTGTATCCTGTTCTGAGGCGCAGAATAATAACTTGTTTTGGTCTGTCCATAATGTGGTAGTCGTCTTGTGCAGGATTTTTTGCTCCTTCCTTAGCCAATCGATCGGCTCTGTCGTTTCCAGGTATTCCACAGTGGGTTGGTATCCAGTGTATTGTGGCCTTATGTTGACTGCTAAGTTCAGAAAGTAGTGTCCTTAGTACTGGCAGTTTCCCAGACAGGAGCGCCTCGAGTACTGATTTTGCATCTATCAATAGCACCACATGTGTGCACCATGGCTGGTATTTAGTAATGTCTCTGTTGCTATCTTCATCATCATCATCATCATCATCATCATCATCATCATCATCATCATCATCATCATCATCATCATCATCATCATCATCATCATCATCATCATCATTTTCCACTTCTGCCGTCAAGCGTCGTTGGGGGGAATAATTTGCGCTCCAGCGCCCGGTGGGCGGCACTGAATAGTGCCATTCCGTGTGATAGTACAATGTCTTTGGTGTCGTCAATCCATTTTCTTCTTGGACGTCCTCTTGGTCTCGTCGCAGATGATTTTTAATGTAAGGCCAGTGATGGTAGTTGTTGGTGTTGCATTCTAACGACATGGCCAAACCACTTGATCTTCTGTCTTTCAATAAATGTGGCACAAGGTGTTGATCCCACTGTCTGTCTGATAAAAGCATTTCTTATTCGGTCTCGGATTGTTAAGTTGGCAGTTCTCCTAAAGCATCTCATCTCGCAGGTGTTGATTTTGCGAAAGTGTGACTTGGATAAAGTCCAAGTTTGAGATTGGTAGCATAGGGTTGGTGTGAATATGCTGTTTATTATCTGTCGTTTTGCGAACATGGGTATATTTGGATGTTTTGGAGGTCGATATGTAAGTGCACTAGTTTTTCTTTTACATCTGGTATCGATTTCTCTGTCCAATCTGCCATCTTCTGTGATCAAACTTCGAAGATATTTGAATACTTTAACTTGTTTCAGAGGTGTCCTATTTATCTGTAGACTTAGGGGGCTATCTTGATTGCCTCAATTTCAGCATCATAGTTATGGCAGTACTTTCCTGTTGGTATTCTGGTCGTCTTTAGTATTATTTGGGTATTCTATGTACACTCCCGCTCCTCCAATTCGAACAGCATTTTGTGCTGACCCACCTGTGTAGACTCAGATCCAGATGTTCTGTGGGTATTCTTCATCAAGAAAGCTGAGAGTGGCTATTCTGCTCTGCACACTGTTCTATTCTTTCTTGTCACATATTCCTCTCACTTTTGGTCTGGATTTGTAGTGAGTCTATGTTCATCTTTCAATGGAGTTCGCTCTGGAATAGTTTTCAGGGGGATACCAACTGTGGACAGTTCTCTGCAGAGTCGTTTGGCCTGGTGGATAAAACTGCTTCTTTTCAACCGCCCCATAACTAAGTTTTCAAATCTGTTCTTTATAGGGTGACCGGGCAAGCTGAGGAACTTTACTTCTTGTATTAGCGTTTTTGTTTCTCTGCGCTCTCTCAGTGCTTGTGTCATCCCCATCTTCTCCGTCTCCACTATTGGGGTTGATCTCATCCCTCCTGTGGTGACTCTAAGTGCTTGATTTTGCACCTTGTCCAGCTCTTTTAGTGTGTTTTTTTTTATGCTGAACACCACACAGTTGACCTGTATTCCAGGTGTGGTCGTATGCTCTGTTGATAAACTTTGCTAAATATTTTCCCACTGGCTCCACACGCGGTTCCACTTAGTTTTCTCAAGATGGCTATTTTCTTTCTGGTTTTTGCTACTGCTTTGTTTATGTATTTTCTCCATGTCAGCCTGCCATCAATGTTAATCCAAGGTATGTTGGTTCTTTATCTTCTCTAATGGGTATTCCATTTATCTTGATGATCAATGCCTTTTGTTTTGGGATAGAGGGTAATTAGAGTGGTGCTGCACTTGTCAGTGTTTATGCCGACACACCATTTATGTGCCCATGCAACAAATGCATCTACAGCTCTTTGTAGCGATCTGGTGGCCACTGATGCATGTTCATTTGTGCTCATAGAACGAAGTCATTGGCGTACATTGCCACTTTAATTCAATGCGAAAGATTAGCAACAAGATCATTGATGAAGATTAGAAAAAGTGTGGGGCACAAGACTCCGCCCTGGGGAACACCGTGGCGCAGTAGTACTTTCTTGCTCTTGAGTCCGTCTATCTGGCATTGGGCTCTTCTGTTGTGCAAGTATGCTTTCACCCATTTGTACATTTTCCCATTGTCTTTACAGTTTCTCAGTTTCTTCGTCAGACCTTCTTTCCAGACTTTGTCAAAGGCTTTCTTCAGACCTATCCATGCAGCAAGCACCAGATTCTTCTCTTGGAATACATCCTAAATTTTTTGAGAGAGGTAGGTTGCCTGATCTTCCGTAGAGTAGCACTGCCTAAAGTCAGCTTGCTGTTGCACAAGGATGTTTTCACTTTCAATTTATCACTGCAGTCTGTGGTTGATGATACGCTCCATTGTTTTGCACAGACAGCTGGTGATGCTAATTGGTCTGTAGCTGGAGGCAATGTAACTAATTATCCCTGATTTTAGGAGGGGTATCAAGATTGGTTCTCTCCAGGCTTGTGGAACACTGCCTAAGGTCCAGCTATTATTGAAGATCTGCAACAGCTTTGCTTTGGCCTCTGTTCCTAGATTCCTGATTAATTCATTGGAGATACCATCAGCTCCTGGTGACTTTCTCATTTTCAGTTTTGATATGGCTAGCTCCAGTTCGCTTATTGTGATAGGTGCCTCCAGAACTTCATGTACTGTTTCATTCTGTCCTGTATGTTGCCATTTCTCTCGAAGCTCTTGTTGTTTCTTTGGACTAATGTCGATATTGTTATCTTGTGCGAATGAGTTCACAAAATGGTCAGCTGCTTGCTTTCCTGTTAAGATGTTTCCGTCTTTATGTAGTGCAATTTTTGAGTTTCTCCATGTGCCCTCATAGTTATGTTGCTTTATTAGCGTCCTCAATTTCTTTGTGTCTCTTTCAAACGCGTACTAGTATTTATTGTGGTTCTCTTGCTGGGTTTGGCCTCTGCTTGCTTTCTACACACTTCCACATCATTATGCAACTCTTTAAGTTTACTACTCCAGTAGGGTTTATAATGTGTACGGGCTCCTCTTGGTACTGTTTCTCGTGTTGCCTGTAGTATGCATTTCCCAAAATCTTCAACTACTTTTTTATGTCTTTCTCAGTGTTCAGGTTTCTAACCAGTATGCGTGTGCGATGCTTGTACATTGCCCAGTCTGCTTTTTTGTAGTTCCACCTCGAGAGGATGCTGCTTTCACTTACAAGCTCATTTTCTGCAGTTAGAAAGAATGGATGATGGTCACTGCCACCAAGTTGTTTCCCACCAATTTGTGTAATGTTCCACTCCAGGTCTAGCGAATGAAAAGCCAGGTTAGATGTAGTGTGCCATGATCGCGAGTGGAAAGTATGTGGGTCGGACGGCTTGTTAATCAAAATGAATCTATTCTCATCCTGCCAGCCTTCCAGTCTCTCTCTTCTCTGGTCCATGTGATCATAGCCCCAGCTTTGCGAGTGTCTGTTGAAGTCGCCACACACAATCATTTTATTCTTTTAATGGTAGTGGTTCCAGTGTCTGTCGGCGATTACTTGGACAGTAGTAATTGATCAAATGAAGGTCTGTATTGCCTGTCTTAAGTCTAAATGTCTGATACTCAGCCCCTGTCATGTAAACTGCAATTTGAGAAGCAGTGTTGTTACTTTTAACAAGGGTCAGTATCACACCCTTTCGCCTGTCCTTTCGGTTAGATCGGTAACACTGGTAGCCTCTGATTTTGAAGGCTATATTTTCGTTGAGGTGAATTTCTTGCAAGCAACATACGCTTACTTTTTTCTTGGTTTAAGCTGTTTTCTTTTCTAGTTCTATTTTTTTTGGGGGGGGGGGGGGGGGGCTGACTCCCTGTTGGGCCCTTTCGAGGCATAGGGCCCGGCACTGCACCTGCCTGGAGGTCCAAAGCAGGGCGAGCACCATAACATTTAGCAGTAGTCGACATATTTCATTACGCGTGATTGCGTGGCATTCTGATTTCTGTGGTGCGCCTCCTGGCTGGTTGCCTCCGTCGTCAGCACATTTCTTTGCTATAGCAGACTGTAGTCTTACTCGAGTGTAGGTGTGTAGGCACGCACACACGTGTGTGCGCATGCATGTATGTGCATACACATCTAGAGCGTTCTGATTATTTCTCGGCGCCAGTGACTCGCCGCCGCCACTTCTCCTGTTAGTTAAAACAGCTCCGCCGCAAGAAGGCCAGGAGTTGGACTTTTGCTGCAGAGGTGATGAATGCACGGGCCATTGGGGTATTTATGCAAGGTTGGGCGCTCACCCCAATCCCCGCTACATAACAGCAACATTTGGAGCCTGTAGAAGAGATGAGAAGGATCACCATTGAGGGACGTAACATCAATGACATTAAACATGCCGATGATACATTATTGATTGCATACAATGAGCAGGACCTGCAACAGTTAGCAGATGCGGTTGTTGGACACTTGGGTTAGAATTAAATTGTAAGAAGACACAGATTATGGTCGTCGCTAGAAAGAAGGAAATACCACAATGCAATATTCATGTAAATGGGAATATACATAAACATGTTATTCGGTACAATTATCTCAGAACAGTCATAAAATCTAACGGGAGATGTCTTAAGAGATTAGAACAAGAATCGCCACGATGAAGGTAGTCTTTTGCGAGATGGAAAACATACTGACCAATAAAAATATGTCATTTGCAGCAAAACATGGATCTGATGATAATGCAAAGAATACCATCAATAGACAGAAAAACCGACGACTAAGCCCTACAAGAAACAAATGAAAACCATAAACTGATTAGAGAAATTAGACGTACAGTCAACATTTTTGGACTCGTTAAGAGAAGAAAAAAAGTACAGAATTTGGTGACAACTGCAAGACTGAGGAGGGAAGAACGAGGGGAAGGCAGAGAAGTAAATACCTGGATGGGTTGGCCACGTGGTATGGTCGAGACAATAACACAGAGCTGATCCACGATTCTGGTGATCGTGTGAGATGGCAAAACGTCACCACCCACGCTTATCGGCATGGCACATAATGTTGATGATTTAATGTTACGTAATTTACAATTGGCATTTCCTCACATGTCATCTTATTTCTTCATTTCTCTTTAGGACAATTCTTCATTCTCCCAAAATTCTTCTCAAACGTCAGTTGTTGCTAGGTAGCTGAAGTTTGTCATGAACGAGAACATTCTAAATATTCGAAGATGTCAACAATAGACCCGCCTTGGACATCCATATCAACTTATACCGTATATTGTATATATTATGCAACCTAGCTTTCAGTCTGTTGGCATGCAAATTGGACTTTCCAATTATTTCACAACAAGTCCTGCTTACTGAAGCTTGTGATAAACGAGAACATTCTGAATAAGAGCAGACTTCAGTCATAATAGCGATACAGACACCCAAGCCAATTTATACTAGAGATTTGTTATGCATTATGCAACCCAGCTTTCAGTCTTCTAGGATGCAAATTCTAATTTCGAATATTTCAGACCACTCTTGCTAGTTGAAGTTTGTGATGAACGAGGACATTCTGAATGAGCACAGACTTCGACAGTAGTTGCGCTGTGTTAACTTCTAATTACAGCAGACGGCGGGAAACTGTGGTTGAAATGTTAAGTTTCAATATCTTTCCATAGATCGATACTACTGCCTTGTCACGGAATGCAATATCCGAGAATCGAGACGCAGTCAAAGCAGAGATATCACGTCCAGACGTGAGAGGAGGCAGGATAGAGGGCACATACCACACGAACACTGTTAAGTTAGTTTCCTGGTACTCCCTCCCGTTGCAACGGGTCTGATGGGTACTCACACGTTCATGAATTGGATCACTGTCAAATTGAAAAGGCCACGGTTTAAACTCCCAGACATCAACAGTGCTATACCTGCCTAAAGTAGCAGCAATGTGTGCGTGCGCACGTGTGTGCTCACGTTCGAGAGTTTGAATGAATGTTTGTATTTGCTGGAATGTTCCTGTTCTTAGAATATCCATCATCAAGTGCCCTGTGGACTGGCGTTGGCGTTCATACATCTCCATAGGTCTCGGTCTTTGGTGTTCTGCATTAACTATGTTGATGATATGTCTCCTTACCACCGTCTCAGTCCATCCTGTGTCATTGCTCTCGGTCTGCCTCTTCCTCTTCTACCACTGATCTTTCCAGTCGTCACATTTTCCAACCCTTCTCTTCTCATTACATGACCAAAGAACGCCAATGGTCTCTTCCTTATAGTGATGTATAGTGTTATCATTTCATTAGACTTCTCTAAGCCAAATTTCTTAATATAAACTTGCAAAGAGATCACAAGCAAACAAACAAAAAATGCTGGGGTTGACTGCGACGTCCTGTAAAATTATATGCAACTAACTAGCTTTTCCAGGCTATTGTTGTCAGTTACAATAACAGTCCAAAGTATTAGCAACAGTCATCTCAGGAACATCGTCTCTCTTGCCTCCAAATTCTTGTTAATTTGTTCATTCGAGTACCATGATTCATTCCTATAAAGTAGAACAGGTCCGGAGTGCAATGAAGATACCTCAACTGATAACATAACTGATAACTGATAACTGAAGGTTCTGTGTAATATTATTTACTTTATCTTTTATGACATTCAACGATAATGACTTATTGCATACGATTCTTTTCATTTTCATTTTCTAATATGTAGCTTTTGCTTGATCTATTCAGCTCTAAATCTCTGTCACGTGTCTTCCATTTCATGTTATGAGCCCACGGGTATTTAAATGTATCAGTATGATTAAGCATTTTCTCTTCTATTGTAATATCACATTTTAATGCTATTATTGCCGGGGGGAAAATGTGTACACATATTGTTTGTGTCTTCATTATTCAAATTAACAAAGGTAAAACATAGCTTTAAATGCTACGTTTCTTTGATATAACAACTGTTTCTGTTATCTTGATATTCAAGGAAAGTCACTTTTTGCACTCTTACTACAATATCCAACAGCTGCTGTAGATCTTTTGTATTTTCAGTTGACAGCACGATGTCGTATGCAAAGTTTATAACTCCAACTCTCCTTCCTGGCCTCACTCCAACTCTTAATTCCTGGCCTCACTCCAACTCTCATTCCTGGCCTCACTCTAACTCTCATTCCTGGTCTCACTCCAACTCTCATCGCTGACCTCAATCCAACTCTCATTCCTGGCTTCTCTTTTATCTCTCTCATTGTTATTTTGCTATAGAGAGGAAAAGGTTCCCGTGACAAAACACATCCTTATCTTACTCCTTGCTTTGTCTGATAATAATTGCATTCTTTTCTCCCATTTTAATCGATACTATTTGTTTCCAGTAAATATTCTTTTTTATTCTGAGATCTTTAGCATCAACTGCAATATCTTCGAATATTGTGATCATGTTATTATGTTTCGTTTTATCAAATGCCTTGTTCTAATCTAAACACATACGTATATCTCTTCATATGTCTCTATTGATCTCTTTACCTGTGTTCATAATGTGTATATTGCAGTATGTGTACTTTTCTCGTCTACAAATCCATATTCCATTCTTCTCCTGTTTACATCTAATTTTTGTTTTTAATTTCTTTCATGTTCTTCTCTTTGTATTTTTGAGTAGTAGTTTTGTGACCTTACCCGAGGACCAAGGCCACTTCGTTTTGATCTCACAAAAATACAAGATGCATACAAAGTAGAAGTGAGGAATCGTTTTGGGGTCTTGATGTCTGAACAAGAGGAAATGACACCTGATGAACTGGCAGTACAAGAGATATCTTGATAACAGCAGCCAAAGATTTAATTCCGACCAGGACTACGCAACATAAGTGTCGTGGAATACTGAGAGTTAACGATTCCCAGATGGACGACTGTATACACCGACTGACCAGGTGGAGGAAGGGTTAACAAGTGAAGCAGTGGGGGTAACGGACAAAGGAGTGACAGGGCGCATGTGTTTATAGGTCGAGACACTGAAGGGGCCGACAACAGCAGGTAACCGGTCGCGTGGAAAAATTGGTTTGCGACAAAGGCAGACAGCATTATTGGATAGCATCTTGCGGTCTGGATGTATTAATAACGGAAAAGTTTCAGATCTGTAATTTTCCACTAACAATGATAATGCAGTCTGGATGTGAGGTGTCCAGCAATGTCAAGGACTATGCGGCAAAAATGACCGATATAAAGAGGGTCAATTCTTTGTGTAAGTTTAGTGTGTGTTCCAAACTGACCTGAAGGAGATATGTTCTTGAGTGGGAATAGAAATACACGTCCCTAATGATGGAAAGAGGGGATAATAGTGTGTTATTCGCTAAGTGTTATTTCGATTCCAGGAACATAGATGCCTAAATAAGGTTTCCATACCAGTGCGGGACTTATCAACTAGGAGATGACACAGATGGCTGTGGTCAGGTTCACCCAGTGTTGATAACCCACGAGAAAGCACTTTAAAGTAATAACGCACGACACTTGTGCATAAGAAAGGAAGGAAAAGAAGTGGCATCTTAATAAGTCAGGAGGACAGAGAATGGAAAATAGAGATCATACAAACTAAAGAAAAAAGACTCAAATTACTCAGTATCGAAGAGTTGCAAGGTGCATACAAAGTGCCTATATCAATTAAGAACTATCCAGTGTAGAACTTTTACAGGACAAAAAATAGAGAACACTAGAAACTCGATGTGTTTTCCAGGATGGAATTAAGAACGCTATAAGATAATACAGAACATTCTGTACGCTGACAGCATATGGTGATCGGGTTAAATACATTCATACAGTGGTGAACATTTTTTCATTACAAAAAACGGATATATCTACCGACTCAAGCAGACGGAGCTGTCAGGGTGAGACCGTTCTGTTATATCTATGTCATGTCCTGTACTCTAGCTGAGAGAAGAGACGAGAGAAACCACGGAGACTATCTATCAACATCTTATCTGGCAGACACACTAGAAGAACATACCAACTACATAGACAATATCCATACATACACCAGACATAGTTTTTATTAATAAATCTTTTATCTTATCGTTGAAAGGAACTGTTGTCGGAGTATGTGTTGAGGGAATAATAGAGAGAGAGAAAGAAATAGATATATGGAATGGAAGACAGAAGAGAGGAGTGTAGACCAAAGTCAGTCAATAATCCCAACAGATAATAAGTTTAAAGATGTGCTTGTTGATTCCAGTCTTCTCTCGGGAAATTAACAGGACATAATTGGTGGAGCGAGCGGGTACGTACATACAGAATACCCATATGACCGGAAGGCATAACATGGCATATGAATAAAGGGGTACTTGCATATTGGCACAGGCATAGCGGAGTACCTACATGTTGGGACATACTGATTGGAATAAATAGAAGTATATATTGATGACTTTTAATGGAAGGACGTCCATTGGATATATGGTGCCATTACATTTATGGTAGAAACATTTCATTAATGCTGGTGACTTTACAGTGAGAAAGTTCCAGACAGAGTGAATGTGGATAGGTGGTAAGACACATTACATACCTAGTCACACGGTCACACGTCTACATAAGTCTTTATCCTATATCTCCTCTTGTGGATGAGAGAGTGGTTGTGATGTACTGTGTGGTGTTGGAGATTTATAATAATTCATAGATATAGATAAATGATATAGGTTCTAGGTAGATTATCGGTTTATAGTGAGTATTCTTTACTGCCTTGAGGTGTCTTTACGCAACGTGCTGACTTATCTGCTGTAACTATGGCAACTCCTAAAGTAACTACAGCCGAACTGAGGGCCAACGGGGAGGCAATTGGTTTAGCCGGTTCCGAGCTAACTGATTATATACAAGAAAGAGAGCGAGAGGTTCGTCAAGCGGAAAGGGAGGAGCGGAAGACCCAGTTGGAAGCAGAAGAAGCCCACAAGATAAGGGAACATGAATACCGCATGCGAGAACTGGAGCTCAAGACACAAACTAAGGGAGAAATAGATGGAGTGGAAGGAAATTCTTCTTCACATGGTGCAACCCATATGAGTGGACATGGTTACCATGCCATGAAGTTTCCCTTAGCTGTCTACGATCAGTCTAAGGAACGCTTTGACCAGTACGCATCTCGTTTCGAAGCAATGTCAGTCGCTATGGGGCTGGATCGGAGCAGATGGGCTCTTAAACTATCCCAGGGATTAATCGGTTCGGGATTTGACGTGTACACACGCTTACCACCAGGACAGGAAAATAATTACGAGGAATTAAAAGCAGCTTTGATGAAACATTTTGACATAACCGCACAAACGTATAGGAAGAAGTTTAGATCGTCTAGACGAGAGCCGGGAGAACTATTCGCCGCCTACAGTCTGAGGCTGAAATCCTATCTCCAGAAATGGATGGACTTGGCAGAATTCAAGAGGGATTATGAGAGTCTCGAAGAGATGATGGTGGTAGACCAGATGCGAAAGCAAATGTCGAAACCTCTCAGAACCTTCTTGGGAGAACAAGGGGCGGAACGGATTGATGTTGTGAATAAGCTGGCGGAACGATTCGTGGAAGTACATGGTGAAACTGAGGAACTAAGTACACAAACCAAAGGTCAGGAGAAACCAGAGAAAAAGAAACCTAAAAACTGGGAAGGAGAAAAAGGGGAACCTTATATAAAGCACACAGAGGAGAGTTCAGAGAAGGTGAAGGTAGGAAACCAGAGCACCTCGAATTCTCAAGCGAAACGACAGTGGTCTGAGAAATGGTGTTCATTTTGCAAGGCGGCCTCCCACAACACCAAAGACTGCAGATCGAAACCTAAAAGTTCTTACTTCGCAGCATGCAAAGTGATTCCTACATCGGTGATCACAGACAAGGCTGAGGTCGGCGAAGGAGAAAGGAACAAAAAGGACACACGGAAACCTTGGAAAGGAACAGGGTGCACTCACTGCCAGTCGACAACACATAATACTGTGGACTGCAGATGCAAGGGCAAACACGCCAATTGCATAACCAACCTCGAGGAATCAAAAGAGGAAGGCAAGGAAACGGTCAAGGAGATGAAAGACACTCAGGACCAAGAGAGACCACCTGTGGTTGAACTTATTGAAGTCAATGGCCAGCAGGTTGCTTGTCTCTACGATACCGGTTTGGATGGGGAAGCGGTGGTGGACGCCAGCTTGGTAAGCCCAGACCAACTTACAGGGGAGACCATAGAAATACAGCCGGCAATGAGGAGTGCTGTTACCATGACGCTGCCAATCGCCAAGGTGGAGATTAAATCCAGGTACGTCACGGGCATTATTCCAGCTGCTGTATTATCTGACTCCTTATTTCCAATGATCATTGGCACGAAATATGTCTTTTTGGGGATGCCCAAACAGCCAGCCCAAAAGGGAACAGTAGTCAGTGGATCTCAAGGGAAGGAAAAAGAGGCAGAGACACTATGCGACAACTCAGGGATAGGAGAATTGCATACTGCCCAGAGGAAGGATACTACGTTGCATCCTTGCTACAGGAAGCTGCAAAGAAGTGCTGAGCCACCAGAACGGGGACAGTACTTTCTGAAGAATCAACTACTCTATCGGAGAGCTGGGAGGGGAGATAACCTGCATGAGCAGTGGGTGGTTCCAGAGACCCACCGTCCTCACATTCTTCAGAGTGGACACATCATAGGCGAGAATCGACATATGGGTGTCAGAGAGACCTTGCAGCAAATATCCGGCCATTATTGCTGGCCAGGAATGACCGGAGATGTACGCCGGTGGGTGAAGTCTTGTTCGGAGTGCCAGAAAGCACCACCCAACAAGCGAATTAAGAGGAAACTAGCTCTTAAAGTGGAAGACAAAGTGGAAGTGTGGAGTCCAGCAGAGACCAATATACTCCAAGTAGGATGGAAAGGACCTTATCCTGTGGAAAAGGTGGTGTCCAAGAACATCTACAAAATACGGATCGGGGAAGAGAAGAAAAATCTCCCTAGACATCTCATTAGGAAATATGAAGAGAGATCCGGGAGCAAAGCTTCGCACTTTATGGTGATGGCAGCCATTGGGACAAAGGTTACCAGTCCAGACGAAGACCAGAGATCGCCAGTACAACATAGGAGGGCCTATGGGACAGTACGTGATAGGTCAGATTTACCCAACGACAGGAGGAGGGAAATCACAAGTCAGGGAAAGGACAAGAGTGAAAGTTTCACCGGTAACCAAGTTCAGAAGGGGTGGGTAACGTCGGGAAAAGCGAGAATTACCCAGGACTCCAACCGAATATTGGCTGACCAGATACAATATCGCCCAAGATGGTCCTGGAAGCAAAAGTCCAGGAGATTTGGGAAAGACGACTCGGTCCATCGAGGACGAGGTGGAACATCCCCAGAGGAAAAGCCGGGGGAAACCAAGAGGACATGGAAGCAGTGTTACAATCAGGATGGGACAATCCGTCTGTATTGTGAGCCGTCGCTGACGCAAGTCGAAAGTAGGTCGACCAGACGTACAGGAGCGAGGAGCCAACACTAGTTTCAGTCGTTAGTAGTATAGTAGGGTGTCAATTAGAGCGCCTACTGGATAATGAAGTGAGCCATGTGAGGATCCAATCATATCATCAACACGTGATGTTAATAGCTACTTCGCAGAAGCTCAACGCACGGTGGATGTGATGGACGTTGTTGCTGCAACTGGACTTCACAATGGAATACATCCTTGGTAAGGAGAAGGTATGAGCATATTTCTTATCCAGACATCCAGCTCCGGAGGAAGAAGACTAGGATTGTGGATCATGGGAATCAAACCTACAGTGAGAAAGATTCGACGCGGTCTAATCTCTTAAGAGGGGGCCTATGTCGTGGAATACTGAGAGTTAACGATTCCCAGATGGACGACTGTATACACCGACTGACCAGGTGGAGGAAGGGTTAACAAGTGAAGCAGTGGGGGTAACGGACAAAGGAGTGACCAGGGCGCATGTGTTTATAGGTCAAGACACTGAAGGGGCCGACAACAGTACAGGTAACCGGTCGCGTGGAAAAATTGGTTTGCGACAAAGGCAGACAGCATTATTGGATAGCATATTGCGGTCTGGATGTATTAATAACGGAAAAGTTTCAGATCTGTAATTTTCCACTAACAATGATAATGCAGTCTGGATGTGAGGTGTCCAGCAATGTCAAGGACTATGCGGCAAAAATGACCGATATAAAGAGGGTCAATTCTTTGTGTAAGTTTAGTGTGTGTTCCAAACTGACCTGAAGGAGATATGTTCTTGAGTGGGAATAGAAATACACGTCCCTAATGATGGAAAGAGGGGATAATAGTGTGTTATTCGCTAAGTGTTATTTCGATTCCAGGAACATAGATGCCTAAATAAGGTTTCCATACCAGTGCGGGACTTATCAACTAGGAGATGACACAGATGGCTGTGGTCAGGTTCACCCAGTGTTGATAACCCACGAGAAAGCACTTTAAAGTAATAACGCACGACACTTGTGCATAAGAAAGGAAGGAAAAGAAGTGGCATCTTAATAAGTCAGGAGGACAGAGAATGGAAAATAGAGATCATACAAACTAAAGAAAAAAGACTCAAATTACTCAGTATCGAAGAGTTGCAAGGTGCATACAAAGTGCCTATATCAATTAAGAACTATCCAGTGTAGAACTTTTACAGGACAAAATTATAGAACACGAGAAACTCGATGTGTTTTCCAGGATGGAATTAAGAACGCTATAAGATAATACAGAACATTCTGTACGCTGACAGCATATGGTGATCGGGTTAAATACATTCATACAGTGGTGAACATTTTTTCATTACAAACAACGGATATATCTACCGACTCAAGCAGACGGAGCTGTCAGGGTGAGACCGTTCTGTTATATCTATGTCATGTCCTGTACTCTAGCTGAGAGAAGAGACGAGAGAAACCACGGAGACTATCTATCAACATCTTATCTGGCAGACACACTAGAAGAACATACCAACTACATAGACAATATCCATACATACACCAGACATAGTTTTTATTAATAAATCTTTTATCTTATCGTTGAAAGGAACTGTTGTCGGAGTATGTGTTGAGGGAATAATAGAGAGAGAGAAAGAAATAGATATATGGAATGGAAGACAGAAGAGAGGAATGTAGACCAAAGTCAGTCAATAATCCCAACAGATAATAAGTTTAAAGATGTGCTTGTTGATTCCAGTCTTCTCTCGGGAAATTAACAGGACAATAAGACATGGATTACACCATGCACGTTAGAATGATAAAACAACGCAGGGAACTGAGAAAGAAAGGAGAAACCGATAACAGAAGGATGAAGTATAAATCTTTAACACGAGATATAAGAAAAAACACAAGAAAGGACAACAGGACATGAAGAGAGGAAGAGGAAGGCCAAAGAGAAGACGGGTGCAGGATGTGGCGGATGATCTCCAGATGGGTGTATATCGGACGCGGGACATCTTGCTTGTGATCGAGAAGTTTTCCGGAAAGTTGTTATAGAAGCGAGGTTCTGCAAAGGACATGCTACTTAATGAATGAATGAATGGGTTTTGTGACATGGTTTATGATGATGATTGCGCGAAATTCTTAGCATTCAATTGCTCCTAATCTTTAGGATATGTAAACAATATAAAATAACGCGCATTTTACAGAACACAATTACAGAAAACACATGACGTTGCGGCGACTAGTCTTCATCAGCAAACACATACATACACAAATCACATCATACAATCCTCCAGTGACTACATTAAAGCAAAAGACATAGAGCTATATATATATATATATATATATATATATATATATATAGAGAGAGAGAGAGAGAGAGAGAGAGAGAGAGAGAGAGAGAGAGAGAGAGATTTCAGAAGGCGACCAGGGATATATCCACTGTTGTAAATATCAAGCGTCGGCGTCTGTGACTTAAGGGTTAATGAGTGCAGTTTCACAATTTCTAGACAATCCGGGTAGAAGATTCGAAGTCAGCCGCAGGAGATATGAAACAGATCGCTTTGTGTTAATTTCGATGTTTGAGCACCGACCGTTTGGAAAGCAATGGCACACTACTGAATGTAAAGATTACCTAGTAAATCACCAAGAGCCAATAATACTTGGGTTGAAATAGACATGCAACTAACTTTTTAATATCCTTAAATATTTTAGTTAATAATTCCAATCGAAACTCTCCTGGTACGTTTAAGTCTTCTATCATTATTCCGGATATGTTCCGTCTGTCTTTCCATTCTTCATATGTTTGATACGGTGACTTCTTCTGTTAGTTTAGGTGGAGTAGTTCATAGAATATGAACACTCATAGAATACCTGCAAATATTATTTGAAATAAACTGTGTATGTGCACCATAATGCTTAAGAGAGGGTGCAGCGATGGCGTGATGGCTAGTATGCTTAGTTACCGGTCAGATGGCCAAGGTTGCAAGTATATCAATATGGGATATGTTCGTGCCTACATGGCTCCATGATAGACCAAGCCACGTAAATGTGTACCAGAAAGTGTAAATGGTGATAAAGCGGCCAGCATGTTTATGACCCTTTCACACGTTTGCGTATCGTGTGATTCAATAGTACAGATACAGCACCTTATCGCTAAAGTCCAAGATAATATCTAAAATATGGGCCATTACCATCGAGCCACCAAAAACGAAAACGTAAGAACTCAAACCATAAGTGAGAATATCAATTGGGGAACCCTTTTAGGATCATATGGCAATTAATAAATAAGACAGTTAATTAATAAACACAGCTGTATTTTTGACACTATAAGAAGTGGAAGAAGGAAATATAGACCCTAGGACTAGAGGGCACCGTCGTCACATGGAGGTGACAGGTTCGAATCCCGGTCGGTAACTAAAGCTATCAATTTTTATTTTGTCTGTTGCGTCCTCTAGTCTCTGCTTCTTTCTTCTACTTCTACGAGCAACAAACAATGCGTGTGTGTTTATTCATAATTGGCAAGCTCGACTAAAGTCAGCCACACACAGACACAAGCGAATGTTTCCGCTGCAGTCTTTATCAACGAACAATCACGGAAAACAAGAACAATTAACTATAGTGCGTTGGCAAATGTTTGCCCGTGTATAAAAACCCTTAACTCACTAACCAAATTTAGGAAGATTATGAAATTTAGTATATAACCTTATCATTATGTACACCCAACAAAAATGTTATTGTTCTGGAGATTTTACAGCAGATCTCAATGTTTGTTTATATACGGTATATAATTTAAGTGTCGGAGATGAAGGGCATATTATGACATATATTACATCTTCACATGGAAACATCAGTGTTCAGTAAAAAAAAAAATATTCTCCGTGGTGAGCGGGAATTACCTTATGAGAAACACGTCATATAGTGGAACAGAAGTGCACAGAATGACGAATGAAACTCGAATGACGTGCATTACTGTAAAACAAGTGTGTTAGCGTGAATTCAATACAATTTCATCAAAATATCAAAGCAATTTCGCCGCTTTCCATGATTTTAGTTGCCTTTGGACATATCAAAGACATATTCTTTGGTTGTGAGTTAATATAACTCAGCAGGAAACATTTCATAAAATGCAACAGATACTTTTCAACAAAAAAGAAAGAAAGAAAGAAAGAAAGAAAGAAAGAAAGAAAGAAAGAAAGAAAGAAAGAAACAAAGAAAGAAAATGAACGTGAATGAGGGCAAACATTTGTGAACGCACTATAGAAAGATACCAAGTCGAAAAATATTGAGTCATGTTAGATTAAAACCGGTGCAATAAAGTCTTGTCCTCTTGTCTATTATCCCCCCCCCCCCCACCCCCCTTTTCCACCTTTTAAAAAAAAAATAACACTGCAACCCTCTTTTTGTTCTTACTGCAATTGCCATAATTGTATTGTGAGTATTTTCTCCATTTTGTAAATGATTATTTTTGCCATGGCGCTCATTGCTCTAATCTCCACAAGAAATCTTCCTCCCCACTACCGATGTTATTAGTGTTTCAGATTGTTCTCGTTCTGTTGGGCTTTACGTTGTGAAATTTAAACTTTGTGTTGACGACAATTTCTGATTTCTTACAGTTTAATTCTAAACACTCAATAACAGCATCCACTAAATGGTGCAGATTATTTTCATTGTCTGCAATAAATTCGTTATCACTTATTATTAGCATATCTTATATAATTTATGTTGTGTCCTCCTATTTCAATTTCAGCTCGTGCCTTTTAACTTTCTCGCGCGTATATTTTGACAATATAGGAGGGTGGAGGGGGAGGGGCCCCGGGGGGGGGGGGGATTAAAATATCACACATCCCTGTCGCAGAATTCTTATCATTTTCTAATATTGATCTACTTCATTGTCTATTTTATGACAGCATACTGTTTCCAGTGTATGTTCTTTGGAAGTCCTCTCTCGTTCATTTGGAGATCTGCAAGCATGTTTATCATGTCCACGTGTCTTAATCTGTGAAAAACCTTTGTTTACTTCTATCGGACGCTCCCGAATTCTCGCAAAATATACATAAGATTTGTTCTACCCTAGTATTCTACAAGACCACGCTGTTCTTCTATTTCTGTTCGTATTATTCTAAAGCGTTTTAAAGATGATTCTTAGCATGGTTTCTAATATGTGGCTCATTCTGCTAGTTGTTATATTTTGATCATATTTCTGTGGTATTTTTTTTTCTTCGACATTGCAGTAAACGCATATTTACTTATACCTGGAGGTATATCTCAGTTGTCGTAAATTAACGTGACCTCACACAATGTACGATCTAGCACATCGCACGCTACACACAACGTTCCTAGTGCAGGGCCCTTGCAGCCTGCTCTTTGTGATTTTCATCTGCCCTCGGATTTTAGCGTGCAACCTTGCACACGAGACTTCCTTGTTTATTTTTCGCCTTAATCCGAGAAAGATAGATCCCCTATCACACCATCCAAGAGATTGCGAAAGGGGCGTGTAATATCATTAGAAACACATTTTTGTTGTAACAATTTGCAGCCCTTTCATCTTTTGATTCGCGTTTTCACGTCTTTATTAGCTTATGTGTATTGTCCATGTGCTCTGAATTTATTAGTTAGGCTTTTTCTATTCTAATTAATGTTAGTATATCGTGAAATCGTTGACTTGTCCCTCCATTGTCTTTAATAATGTGTTAATTTACCTCTTTTCTATGTAGCTTATTCGTTGCACCGTGATTATATTTCTTGATGTTAGTTACTGTTAGAAATGTTTCTTTCTCTCCCAAATGCTCTTTTTTTTCCCCCCTAGATGTTAACAATGATCGCCAAGTTTGTTTAATTAAAGAAAGACGGAAAATAAACAGACAAAACACAAAAAATCCCCGTAGCAAGAACCTGCTGTGAGTATATTAAAGTCATCATTTTAGTCCAGCTGACCGGTGAATCTGCAACCTCGGCATCAGCTCACCGGATGCTTAAAAAAGAGCGCTTTTAACCATTTGACGAAGCTGACCTCCGTGGAAGATAATGATGATGAATGGCGGAAGGCGTGGTTCCTAGAAGAAAATACAGGGGTCAATAAGGACCAAAAACAATGGACATTGCAGACACCATGGGTATTATGGCGTGTCAACATTAATATTTGTAACTTGTCCCGAAGCAGCTTCTTCTATATGTCTTGATGTGATCGCGACATAACATTTTGTAGGCATGGAGGAATTGGTGGCCAGTCTATGCCTCACGTTGGCAGGCGACAAGTCTGCGTGTCGAACCGCGTCCGACCGTGCTCATGACATTATCAGCGCAGTTTGCTATCAACGTGGCATGGGGGTTAAGAGGCAGGAGAAATAATAAGAGGTCTAGACACTTTAGCGCAGGCCACGATGAGAGTGACGTTGTGCATAGGATATGATGATACTCACTTGTCAATGGAGCAAGCAGGCATACAGCTAGAACCAGCCCCGCCATGTCGTGCATGATGACAAGATACTCACTTGTCAATGGAGCAAGCAGGCATACAGCTAGACCCAGCCCCGCCATGTCGTTCATGATGACAAGATACTCACTTGTCAATGGAGCAAGCAGGCATACAGCTAGAACCAGCCCCGCCATGTCGTACATGATGACGAAAAGAGACTCACTTGTCAATGGAGCAAGCAGGCATACAGCTAGAACCAGCCCCGCCATGTCGTACATGATGACGAAAAGAGACTCACTTGTCAATGGAGCAAGCAGGCATACAGCTAGAACCAGCCCCGCCATGTCGTACATGATGACGAAAAGAGACTCACTTGTCAATGGAGCAAGCAGGCATACAGCTAGAACCAGCCCCGCCATGTCGTACATGATGACGAAAAGAGACTCACTTGTCAATGGAGCAAGCAGGCATACAGCTAGAACCAGCCCCGCCATGTCGTACATGATGACAAGATACTCACTTGTCAATGGAGCAAGCAGGCATACAGCTAGAACCAGCCCCGCCATGTCGTGCATGATGACAAGATACTCACTTGTCAATGGAGCAAGCAGGCATACAGCTAGAACCAGCCCCGCCATGTCGTACATGATGACAAGATACTCACTTGTCAATGGAGCAAGCAGGCATACAGCTAGAACCAGCCCCGCCATGTCGTGCATGATGACAAGATACTCACTTGTCAATGGAGCAAGCAGGCATACAGCTAGAACCAGCCCCGCCATGTCGTGCATGATGACAAGATACTCACTTGTCAATGGAGCAAGCAGGCATACAGCTAGAACCAGCCCCGCCATGTCGTGCATGATGACAAGATACTCACTTGTCAATGGAGCAAGCAGGCATACAGCTAGAACCAGCCCCGCCATGTCGTGCATGATGACAAGATACTCACTTGTCAATGGAGCAAGCAGGCATACAGCTAGACCCAGCCCCGCCATGTCGTTCATGATGACAAGATACTCACTTGTCAATGGAGCAAGCAGGCATACAGCTAGAACCAGCCCCGCCATGTCGTTCATGATGACAAGATACTCACTTGTCAATGGAGCAAGCAGGCATACAGCTAGAACCAGCCCCGCCATGTCGTACATGATGACAAGATACTCACTTGTCAATGGAGCAAGCAGGCATACAGCTAGAACCAGCCCCGCCATGTCGTTCATGATGACAAGATACTCACTTGTCAATGGAGCAAGCAGGCATACAGCTAGAACCAGCCCCGCCATGTCGTTCATGATGACAAGATACTCACTTGTCAATGGAGCAAGCAGGCATACAGCTAGAACCAGCCCCGCCATGTCGTACATGATGACAAGATACTCACTTGTCAATGGAGCAAGCAGGCATACAGCTAGAACCAGCCCCGCCATGTCGTTCATGATGACAAGATACTCACTTGTCAATGGAGCAAGCAGGCATACAGCTAGAACCAGCCCCGCCATGTCGTTCATGATGACAAGATACTCACTTGTCAATGGAGCAAGCAGGCATACAGCTAGAACCAGCCCCGCCATGTCGTTCATGATGACAAGATACTCACTTGTCAATGGAGCAAGCAGGCATACAGCTAGAACCAGCCCCGCCATGTCGTTCATGATGACAAGATACTCACTTGTCAATGGAGCAAGCAGGCATACAGCTAGAACCAGCCCCGCCATGTCGTACATGATGACAAGATACTCACTTGTCAATGGAGCAAGCAGGCATACAGCTAGAACCAGCCCCGCCATGTCGTTCATGATGACAAGATACTCACTTGTCAATGGAGCAAGCAGGCATACAGCTAGAACCAGCCCCGCCATGTCGTTCATGATGACAAGATACTCACTTGTCAATGGAGCAAGCAGGCATACAGCTAGAACCAGCCCCGCCATGTCGTTCATGATGACAAGATACTCACTTGTCAATGGAGCAAGCAGGCATACAGCTAGAACCAGCCCCGCCAAGTCGTTCATGATGACAAGATACTCACTTGTCAATGGAGCAAGCAGGCATACAGCTAGAACCAGCCCCGCCATGTCGTTCATGATGACGAAAAGAGACTCACTTGTCAATGGAGCAGGCAGGCATACAGCTAGACCCAGCCCCGCCATGTCGTTCATGATGACGAAAAGAGACTCACTTGTCAATGGAGCAAGCAGGCATACAGCTAGAACCAGCCCCGCCATGTCGTTCATGATGACGAAAAGAGACTCACTTGTCAATGGAGCAAGCAGGCATACAGCTAGAACCAGCCCCGCCATGTCGTACATGATGACAAGATACTCACTTGTCAATGGAGCAAGCAGGCATACAGCTAGAACCAGCCCCGCCATGTCGTTCATGATGACGAAAAGAGACTCACTTGTCAATGGAGCAAGCAGGCATACAGCTAGACCCAGCCCCGCCATGTCGTTCATGATGACGAAAAGATACTCACTTGTCAATGGAGCAAGCAGGCATACAGCTAGAACCAGCCCCGCCATGTCGTACATGATGACGAAAAGATACTCACTTGTCAATGGAGCAAGCAGGCATACAGCTAGAACCAGCCCCGCCATGTCGTTCATGATGACGAAAAGAGACTCACTTGTCAATGGAGCAAGCAGGCATACAGCTAGACCCAGCCCCGCCATGTCGTTCATGATGACGAAAAGAGACTCACTTGTCAATGGAGCAAGCAGGCATACAGCTAGAACCAGCCCCGCCATGTCGTTCATGATGACGAAAAGAGACTCACTCACCTGCCAGAGAAGCAAGCAGGCATACAGCTAGAACCAGCCCCGCCATGTCGTGCATGATGACGAAAAGAGACTCACTCACCTGCCAGAGAAGCAAGCAGGCATACAGCTAGAACCAGCCCCGCCATGTCGTGCATGATGAATTGCTTTCTACGTAGATTCAGGCTTCCATATTTCTGGAAGTTTGGATATCCAGTTTGCGAACGTTGTTTCGTGCATGCTGCACGAGTGCTTGCGGGTGGTCATTGAGATGTTGCTGAAGTGAAAAGAGCATACATAAAGATATACAGATAAAATACCTATATAACCATGTAAAAGTGAGATGATAAATGAAGAGATACGTGTGACAAAGTAAATAAATAAGACACTGAATAATAATGTACAAATATGATCACAACAAAGGAGATACATTTAAGATAATACATTGACAGAGGTAAGAGGATAAAATACAGAGTTTACATATAAGAAAGTGTCTAAGGAGGTGTGTGTTTTGTCAGATATACATATATGTGTGAATATGTTTTCTAGCTTGACTTAAAATGCACTGAAGCACAAAAGCTGTAACTCTGGCTTTTGACTGCTGTTGCTTTAAAGGTACTCAGTCAAACACTCACTCACACCCACACACGCTCGCGAGCATATGTGTGTGTGTGTGTGTGTGTGTGTGTGTGTGTGTGTGTGTGTTTGTGTGTGCACACGTATTGATTGCATGTAAAATAATATAACACTAAACTCTACACTTCTTCTTTGATTGCATGTAAAATAATATAACACTAAACTCTACACTTATTCTTTGATTGCATTTAAAATAATATAACACTAAACTCTACACTTCTTCTTTGATTGCATGTAAAATACTATAACACTAAACTCTACACTTATTCTTTGATTGCATGTAAAATAATATAACTTTAAACGCTATACTTATTCTTTGGCTGCATATAAAATAATATAACACTAAATTCTACACTTATTCTTTCATGGCATGAAACTCTAAACTCTACAGTTATTCTTTGGTTGCATGAACAATAAAATAACACTAAATTCTACACTTATTCTTTGATTGCATGTAAAATAATATATCACTAAACTCTACACTTATTCTTTGATTGCATGTAATATAACACTAAACTTTACACTTATTCTTTGATTACATGTAATAGAACACTAAACTCTACACTTATTCTTTGATTGCATGTAAAATAATGTAACACTAAACTCTACACTTATTCTTGATTGCATGTACTATAACACTAAACTCTACACTTATTCTTTGATTGCATGTAATATAACACTAAACTTTACACTTATTCTTTGATTACATGTAATATAACACTAAACTTTACACTTATTCTTTGATTACATGTAATATAACACTAAACTCTACACTTATTCTTTGATTACATGTAATATAACACTAAACTTTACACTTATTCTTTGATTACATGTAATATAACACTAAACTTTACACTTATTCTTTGATTACATGTAATATAACACTAAACTCTACACTTATTCTTGATTGCATGTACTATAACACTAAACTTTACACTTATTCTTTGATTACATGTAATATAACACTAAACTTTACACTTATTCTTTGATTACATGTAATAGAACACTAAACTCTACACTTATTCTTTGATTGCATGTAAAATAATGTAACACTAAACTCTACACTTATTCTTTGATTGCATGTAATATAACACTAATCTCTACACTTATTCTTTGATTACATGTAATAGAACACTAAACTCTACACTTATTCTTTGAATGCATGTAATATAACACTAAACTCTACACGTATTCTTTGATTACATGTAATATAACACTAAACTCTACACTTCTTCTTTGATTGCATGTAATATAATATAACACTGCATGCTACACTTATTCTTTGATTGCATGTAATATAACACTAAACTCTACACTTATTCTTTGACTGCGTGTAATATAACACTAAACTCTACACGTATTCTTTGATTGCATGTAATACAACACTAAACTCTACACTTATTCTTTGACTGCATGTAATACAACACTAAACTCTACACTTATTCTTTGACTGCGTGTAATATAACACTAAACTCTACACTTATTCTTTGACTGCATGTAATATAACACTAAACTCTACACTCATTCTTTGGCTGCATGTAAGTCTGGATGCTGGCGCTACGACGAAGGAATTCCGGGTGCAATTTGCAATCTCGCATACCGCGTTCGAAACACAACTACAGGCGATTTGGAAGCAGACCTCCATGCGCTGGTTTCATACACGTATGTGTGCTGGTCGTTTCGAAAACAATGGCAAACTACTGAACGTAAACTTGTCGAGATCACAAATAGCAAAAAATGCAGGGGTTGCTGCGACGTCCTATAAAGGATACGCAACTAACTTTAGAAGTCAGGAAAACATAATAAATACACAAGTAAGTGAAACGTACTGTAGTGCTAAGTGTTATATCGTAACAATTCTTATCAGACCGTCAACACACGGTCACTGAGTATTTGGTTTCTCGTGAACCAAGTTAGGGTCGCTGTAGTCGTAATTACCTAGATTCAGTTTTCTATCCCAAGAAATGCTGTTTCGTGTGACATAAAGGAGTTTCAACGGCGAGGGGATCGACTTCACTGCACATGGTTTTATCCCTTATGTTTCGGTATCTTTCCGCCTGCCGAAAGCGTCATATAAAGCATGAACTTCGTAGCCCCAGCGACGATCCCCATGAGTCTCCGAGAAAATTGCGCTTGCAAGCCGAATAACGCAGGTAGGAAGCAAATCACAATGTCCACAGCGCGAGGCCGGCAACTTAACTACTTCGCCACGAAGTGTCCCTTCACGGGACATTTAATCCTAAACATAACAGCAATGGTAAGTTATCTATTCTTTCGTGAATCTATTTGTCCGTGAATCTATTCGTCCGTGAATCTATTTGTCCGTGAATCTATTTGTCTGTGAATCTATTTATCTGTGAATCTATTCGTCCGTTAATCTATTTGTCTGTGAATCTATTCGTCTGTGAATCTATTCGTCCGTGAATCTATTTGTCTGTGAATCTATTCGTCTGTGAATCTATTCGTCCGTGAATCTATTCGTCCGTGAATCTATTTGTCTGTGAATCTATTCGTCCGTGAATCTATTTGTCTGTGAATCTATTCGTCCGTGAATCTATTTGTCTGTGAATCTATTCGTCCGTGAATCTATTTGTCTGTGAATCTATTCGTCCGTGAATCTATTCGTCCTTGAGAATGCGAAAGTATAATTACAACCCCTTGTGTTGTGCATCTTGACCGTGGTACGAATCTTAAGTAGTGATGAAATGATTGTGTCGCTTATAATGTAGTCAGTAGATGTATTACACAAACATATCAATTGGGGAACCCTTTGAGGCCATCAAGACAATTAATAAATATACATTTATTGTTTGGCACCCAGAGAAGCAGGAGTAAGAATTAGAGACTTGAGGACGTACTAGACAAATAAAAACAGCTTTCAATTTTTATGTTGTCTAGTGCGTTCTCTAGACTTAACTCTTACCCCTACTTCTATGAGTACCAAACAATTTTTTATGTTGCAAATCCCTTACAGCACGTTGAAGTCAACACCAGCATTTTTCAGCTGCTGTTGATGTACTAGGCAAGATTAGGCTCAGTAGTTTGCCATTGCTTTCTGAGTGACCGGCTCACATACCCCCGTAAGTTACCAGCACCGCGCGAACCGCTGTCGATTCTCGCGCAGCTGCGTTACTAACGAGAATATACGGGATAACGGAGAAAGACGTTAAATCCTCCGCCAGGGAGTCCGGCCCACCAAACAAAATGTGTGTATTTATTTATTAATAGTCAATAGATGTTTGGCCATCTAGTACTAATGGATGGGTTCAAATCCTTGATCGTAGGTCAGCATGGCCGAATGGATAAGAGCCCGTGTTCTTAAACAGCCGGTGTGCTGATGCCGAGATAAGGGGTTCAACCCCTACACCGGACAGCTGGACTAAAATGTTGACCTATTGTTCTTGACTTGGGGACGTAAATTGCAAGTACTTCTGAAGTCGGAGTGGGTTCGCCTGATGGCGAGGGACAATGTTAATAAGGAAAACTAATCCACGCGTAAAATTCAGCCCAGCACTACTAGAAGGAGTGTGTATTGACTACGCTTGAGTTCAAAACGAGCGAGCGCCAAAAAAAAAAAAAAATTCTTGATCGGTCATTATCTAACTACATAGTTCTAGTATGTGATCTCTGTCATGATCACAAGCAGGAAACGGTTTTATTGACATGCCACTTGTGTGACATGTCACTTGTGTCACCTATGACGTCGCAAGGTGCTCACCATCAGTTGACGTTCTTCTAATTAATTTTTTAAACCGAAATAACTATATATATATATATATATATATATATATATATATATATATATATATATATATATATATATATATATATATATAGTTATTCGGTTTAAAAAATTATATATATATATATATATAGATATATATATATATATATATATATATATATATATATATATATATATATATATATATATATATATATATATTGATTATGTGGTTGCTTCGGGATTTGAAATTTAAATATTGAGCACAACCCACTACTGGCAACGCCGATCACATTCTGGTATGAACCTAAGGCCTATCCACGTCAATATGGAAGCACTATACTCGAGTTTCGCCCTCATTTGAGCTCTTCATAGCTTGAGCATAGCCTACGATGGGTAGCGTTGTGATGTTCTGTTGTGATAATTTGGTGTGTCCAGTGTGTGCCGCGTGATTACACACCCGCTTTACACGCGTGATCCGGGACTGTTTCCGGATCCGGTCAGGGATATGCACTACTGAAGAGCTCAAATGAGGGCGAAACTCGAGTATAGTGCTTCCATATTGACGTGGATAGGCCTTAGGTTCATACCAGAATGTGATCGGCGTTGCCAGTAGTGGGTTGTGATCAATATATATATATATATATATATATATATATATATATATATATATATATATATATATAATATATATATATATATATATATATGTATATAATTTTTAAACCGAATAACTATATATATATATATATATATATATATATATATATATATATATATATATATATATATATATATATATATTGCATTCACTCGCTATGAATTCAAGCGTAGTCCACACACTTCAAGTATGATGTATATCGTGTTCATAGTTCAGAGAACGTTTATATATGCAAGTATGTCCATTCTTATCTTCTCTGAGAGAATCTAGTAATCGTATATATGGATATTTGCATTTATTTATATATATTTTATATGGGTATTATTAAGAGATCGTTAAGGCGACACGTCGAACAACAAATATGTCTTTTCGCCGCCCATATTCCATAGAATTACTTTGGTTCATCTTAGGCTTCTCCTACTCTAAGAGAATCAAGTCTAAAACACCGCAATTACCATTGACAAAGTTGAGTACACTGTTTTGATAAAGAAACCTGAAGCCTACAAGAATTGAGAAATCCTCTTCAACTGCCTACCAATATCGTTTGAGCAGAACCCGCTGCTCCATCCTGGCCGTACTTAGAATCTGAGGCTATGCTGCGTCACGTCACCTTCGCTCGTCGAGAAGAATGAGAATTGTCGAGGAAGCAAAGAGTTCAAGTTATTGTGTTTATGCTTGAACTTGTTTGATGTAATGTGCATTTCCGTGATAAATGTATGTATAATCACGCTCTATGATTATTTCGTCCCCCTGTATTTCCAGGCTAGGAATATGAACTTACCAATTTGAATTCTTGATCACGGAATATTAACCATTCTAATAAAAGAGTTGAGTCCTGCAATTACTATTAGTTATATTAAATTCCTAAATTTCTTGAGACAGAAATTATAGTTCTCTATATCTGAGAACTTAATTACTTTCATTGCTAAATGTTGCTGGAAAAATGGAGAGGGGGTTCATAAGAATAATAGACTAGTGGGGATAAAATTGAATTCTCTATCGAATGTTTTTCACTTCAGTCTTTCATACTTTCTTGAGTGTGCGTGTGTGTGTACGCTCGTGTGCTCGTGCGTGTTTGTATAAAGTTATTCCCATGGAAGAAACTGCTGTTGGGTTTTAATGTGTTAGACCTCCACATATTATTGCAATACTCATGTGTGTGTGTGTATATATATATATATATATATATATATATATATATATATATATATATATATATATATATATATATATATATATACACATACACACACACGAGCGCGCACTGTAATGTATAAATTGCGTATTACTGCTTCAATTATTTAGTGTAATTATGTTACATTACCTCTTCATTTCAACCTACAACATTCTGGTATATGTCCTTTGACGCGGTATCTTTCTTCGTCAGAAAACCGTGCTTTTGCCCAGAAAATTCATGAAGGCCTGTTTGTCAACTCTGCATTATCAATAATATATCTATATTGCGAATCCTATCAAATATGTGGACATTTGACAATCGTACCCCGCACTGTTGTATCAAAACTTTTCTTCTACGCATTGTTGTTGTCTGTTAGTTGATGCCATGCAATTTAAAATGTGGACAGAGCCACAATAAAAATTTCTCCCCCTGGGATTTGCCCAGTCTCTTATATTTGTACTGAGAGTTCAATCAATGATGTTTGCCCACCCAAAGAACGGAGAAGCGTGATTTTACACCATCGACAGAATAAGTGGAGAAATTGCTTTTTTGATAACTATAGTGATCATCAACACTGTTTGGATAATCAGTCGATACATGTTACTAGAGAGGAGTCTCTGCAGCTCCTCTCAGTAATATATTGGATTTGATACGTCTATTAGGGCTCGTGGGTGGCGGGCGCGTTGGTGTAATGGCTAGGAGGTAGCGCAGACAATGGTATGATCGAAGTCTGAGGAGAGTTCGATATCCGCACTCGCTGTTCGCTACGGGATGAAAAGACTGACCACCTACGCCCTCGAGCACTCAGGTCCTGGCGCTACACATACTCAGAGCGTGTACAGCAGGTTCCTTTTATGGGACTTATTCGACCAGAGCATAACGTCTGTGAAAATATGTTCTCTAACTTCGATCTGTTTCTATAAATAAGAACTTTGGAAGATAATGTGGCGATTTCTCTTTGACTTTAACCCCACATCCCCCAACGATATCTTACCTATGCTTTTGACAGCAATTTCCGACTCTCAGGACAAGTGAGTACCCTGTTTTGCTCAGTTGTAGAGCTGTCCATTTAAACCGGTGGATGCTCGGACTCTAGATCTGCGTTTGCCGTACAACTATCCGTTGCCTGACTTCCGCCACTTAAAGGTGCGTTTGGAGTTTCCCTCCGCCAAGTATGGGGCCATGATGGCTTTTATCATACTGAAACAGAGGTAAAAACAGGAGTAAGGACCACTTACTTCTGCTACGGTGATGTGAGGAGAAGAGCGCAACTCTGACTGCGTAGGGCCAAAGGAGAGAATGAATAAAGAGAAAGAACCTCTCACCGTCCTCGGTTAACAAGAATAGAAAAGGATTAAGGTTTAAGAAGATCCAGGGTGGGCCGACAGGGGATTGGAACAATATTCTCCAATCCCAGACAAAGAATTACTCCGAGGGTTGTTCTAACACCAATGACTATCCTTCTAAGAGTCTATCAACTAAACAACAAAGTAAGAGTAACACAAGCATCATTGTTTTATTAAACTTCTAAACTTCACAATAATATACAGACATGTAGCATCAACAAAGAAATTAGGATACAGCAAAAATCAAACAGCAAAGACACTAATCTAACAAACAAAATTCCTAAGTGTAGCAAAAACTTCTATTCCAGTAAAAACTCCAAATCTACGAAACACTAATCCACCAAACACTAATCCACCAAAAACTAATCCACCAACAACTACTTCACTAAAACTAATTTATCAAAAACTTCTAGTCCACTAAAAACTAATTTAACAAAAACTTCTAGTCCACCAAAAACCCAGGAAAATCTAAAATCTAAAACTAGAATTCTGGCTTTTCCACTGCAAAACTTCAGGGTCTAACTACTAAACACACATTTGCAATAGGCATTGGCGGCTCGTCACTCAGTGTAGTGGACTACGGAAAAGGCCAGTTCTACCTGTGCAGGGGCTTTTTATACTGGGGTCGTTCTGACTCCCAGAGTTCCAGACCAATCAGACGCCCTCTTGCAGAATTCCACCATCATCGCGAGCCGAGTACAATACTCTACAGTGCTTTTTAGAGGGCATCCAAGCATTACAAAATTCATATTCATAAAGGCAGATTGCAGTCCACAAGAGGACAAGACAATTATTTTGTGTCGCGTACTAGAGAACAATGTGAAAAATAGAAAAACTGAAGGTTGCAGAGACAGAGAATGTACAGAGAGAAAACTGAAGGTTTGTTGGCAGAGTTGCACGTATACAGCCAATGGATGAACTTGTCAATAACACAGACAACAGATAGTTTTGGAGTAAGAGAACTCTCTGCATTGCCAGGTATTTAAAGTGAAGATGATCATGTTAAGAGCAACACCATTACCTGTAGAAATGTTCTGTGTGTACTTTACGTGGCATCAGGCAAACTTTCTAGGTGACATGAAATCTCACTTAGGAGTGAAAGGCATAGTATCAACATAAATAAAAATTTTCCCAAGGCAGTTGCCTGCTATGAATTTGTTATGTAATAGCACCATCACATTTTAAGGACCGATAAGAAGGAATTTGTGACACATCTTTCCCTCACTTTCGCAGGTAACGAGCCCAGACGTCAAAATCGCGTCCGACCAAGCTCATTAGTATCACAATGCTAGCAATCTACAACCATAACTTGCAGATCTAGGCGAGGTCTTTTAACATTGGCCAGGCTCTGCTGAAATGTATGAGTGGAGGAAACTATCCGGCTGGGGGGTTACGATTCATTGTGCCAACTTCATCTGGCTGTGCTAGGGTTGCACCAACTGCTTCCGATTACGCCAGGGATAAGTTAAACATCCTTCTCAAGTTTTCCACTCGGCAATGAAAACAACTCAGAATTAAATTCAAAGGATAAGGGTTGTTCTTCGGAGCGAGCAGTCTTCTGAACTCAGATCTTGATTATTTTATAAACATTGGTCACGTTATCAAAACGACTTTAGCAGTGTGTTAATGAGGAAACATTTCCATAAAATTACATAAATTATGCATGAAACTAAAGATCTGGTCGCCAACGACAGTTTATCGCGATATGTTGTATGTCTGTCCGTGTTGTATTTATTCGGCTGTTATGTTGCGACATTATATTTTTAAATGCAGAAACCATAAACACTCGCAGCTTGCAACAGCTTTTGTCGGTCATATTTGGCTGAATCTGGTCAGATACATACTGCAGAGTTAGATATTCATTCATTCATTCATTCATTCATTCATTCATTCATTCATTCATTCATTCAGTAGCACGTCCTTTGCAGAACCTCGCTCCCATAACCTTCCGGAAAATTTCTCGGTCATAAGCAAAATGTTCTGCATCCTAACCATCCATCTGTAGATCATCCGCCACATCCTACACCATCTTCTCTTTGGCCTTCCTCTTCCTCTCTTCCGGCTCCGTGTCGAAGGGTTTTACTGAAGCGGTTCGTAATCCCGCACACCCGCGATCGAAACACAGCTGCGCGCAATTTGGATAGTAGACCGCGTTGCGTTTGTTTTTTTTAAAGAAATGGTATGGGTGCGGGTCGTTCATAAAGCAATGGCTAACTACTGAACGTAAACTTGCCAAGACATCATAATAGAACAAAATGCCGGACATATACCCCTCCATTATTGTTCTCTCCAAACTGTTATGACGTTTCAAGTGACCAAAATATAGAGTTAGATATAAGACGTAAATAGATTAATATCCGGCATGGCACATGATGGATGGGTGGGTGGAGATTAATATCTTAGCAGGCAGAACTAAACAAAATAAAATAACACACACACACATAGTCACTGATATTGTTCGAATGTGGAGCATGTGTTATTCCCACGGTAATCTCAGAATCACTATTGAGTCTTTATGCCTGCACAACACTGGTTTTTATCACGTGATGTTGGAAGCTTTAAGGGATGTGAATGCTTAAATACAGCAGTCGAAAAGCCCTATCTTTATTGACCATACGGCCACAATTTAACAAAGATTAGGAAATATCGATTCCGATTCCGATTTGTAGAGAAGACAAATGTTCCACCACGTTCAACCAGCCTCAGAGGCGTTGGTTATAGCTGTGATGGTTCAAGATGCGGGTTAAGTTTGTTTCGTTTTCTACGCCAGTGTTAGCTGGCTTTTCGATTTGAAGCGTTTATGCCTGTGACGTCAGCTGGGGAATGACCGGTGGGTTCTCCTTTGCGTTCGTCTCCTCCTGCAGTTCCTTTTGTCAGTGAAGACTCCTAGCTCGTCTGGTTTGATTGGTTGCAGGCCTTACAAGGACTCTTTATTTGATCTGTTGGCTGGTTACCTTTGAGTTTCTAAGCCATTTCTTGTACAAACTTTTCATCAGCCACTCCCTCTTCTTTGCGCTATTTTTCTCGTACGAGCTCACAGTTTTAGCCCCATCTTTCGAAGTAACTGTCGGAATCCTCCTCTCGGCTTTCTTCAGATCTCTGGCGGGATACTGGTTTCTCCTTGAGTTTCTTGGACCTCGTGGGTGGACTGTTGGTTTTAGCTTGATGTTTCTTGTTGGTCTTCGGTTTGGCTTCAGCTTGCGGCTTCTCATTGGCCTCTCGCGTGGCTTCTGCTATCTTGTTCTGAGCTAGTTCCCTTTCGGCTTTTAGTAACTCTCTTTCTGTTTTGATTGTTTGTAGAATTTCATCATTCTCCTGTTTCATATGTGCAATGTGTTCCACCTCTTGCTGGATGCAGCGCTGGATTTCCTTCATGTCATCCAGCAGTTTTTCGTTGCCGCCTATTGGTGTCGGAGTCAGAAGTTGCTTAACTTGCTTCTTCAGCTCGTCAATTTGCCCTTGTAGCTGGGACTATTCAGCTTGTGAGATGCCCGTGGCTGTCTCGCACCTCCGCAGTGCTTCCTTGTATGGTGTCTTTGTGGTTAAGGCGATCTTTAGGATGTCTCTGTGTCTTTGGAGGTACGGGCAGCCCAGGTATCTCGCTCCGTGTCATTGGGCGCTCGGAAGTCTTTGTCCTATCTGGCCAGTGGATATTCCTTGAATGTATGGTGTTCGGCGCAGTGTCCGCAGATCTCTGTCTTGCTGCAACATGTTGTTCTGTTGTGGCCGACCCTCTGGCACCTTGAGCATTGTGTTATTCTCGGGATGAATTGTACGGACTGTTGAGCTTTCTTGTTCATCGACACTTGGCTTGACATCTCGTTTCCTTCTGTTGTCACCACCGCTAGAGTTGTAGGAATCTTAGAGTAGGTCAGGAGCCTCTTCGCCTTCAAGATACGGATGTGAAGATTTTCCTGTTGTAGCTGCTTCAGTATCTGTCATCTGTAAGCTTCACTTGGATGCGTTTGATAACCCATCTGGTCGTCGGTAAGTCGGTGCTTTCGACTGGTGCCTTCTTCTCACTCTGCTTCTTAAAAGCTTTTGATCTTGTCAGTGGCGGGTTGTCGTCGCCCTTCCTAGTGGTCGCTTCATTTGAGGTTACTTAAGGTTCTGACGCTTTGCTGCAGCTCGCAGGCAGGTTCTCTCCTCTCGTCTTCTTTACGGTCTTGGCCGCTTCTACACTCCTCGTCTAAAATGTCGGGTGTCTTCCTTGTTTTAGGCTTGGAACGTGCCATTTTCTCCTCCGTATCAGATTTCTTGAACAGCTTAGGTGACTTGTTCTTAATAGCGCTCCGCAGTTGCGAGTTAGGAAATGGACTAGACTGGGTTTTTATGGCCTGTTGACTGCGCGTGGTTTTCAAAAACTGCTTATGTGTCCAGTTACTAGATTTTCGTTCCGTTCTACCTATGTAAGTTGCTTGGCTGCCACACTGGAATTGATAAATACACTTTAAAATGGTGTACATTGACAAAGGTTCTTTCATAAACTGGGTAAGTATCCGGCTGGTTTTATACAATATATTTGTGTTATAGTGTGTATCAGTCAGGTCTTAGAGCTACTATATATCAGAAGACGGTGCTACCTGCTTTCTATTAATGTTGGCCGACGCTCACCAAATCCAAGACCCCACATTTTTCCAATGGCCGAATTCGGGTGGCGGAGCACAATTGGGAGGGTGCGAGCCGTATCCTAGTGCTTGGAATTGCAACATAAAGACTAACTGTCAAGGCAGGGCAGACCAGGCCCTAAGCCTCGGCCAGCAATTGGTCTATGACGGAAGCTCCGACAGGCGGACAGGTAGAGCACTGCTTTGCTTATGCGGCAGCTTCTGCAGCATGTCTTGATATATTGGTTTTACCTTTCCTCTGAAGTAAACTAGGCAGGCCGAGAGAGGGATCATGCTGCATGGGCATCACAGGGTCTCAACAATTCAGACCAGGATATTGTGCCATGGAGAGGTTATTGTGGCTTTTTAATTTTTTTTTTAAAGAACAATAACTTTTTTTTTTTAGCGTAGTCCATACAAGTGCTACTACTTCCGTGCATTGGAATGATTATTTTTTCATGTCGATTAGCTTTCCCTATTATCAGAGTCCCTCGCCATCATGCGAATTCACTACGACTTCGGAAGTATTTGTAACTTACGTCCCCAAGTCAAGGACGAGAAGTCAATATTTTAGTCCAGCTGACCGGTGTAGGGGTTGAGCCCGCTATTCGACATCAGCACACCAGATATTTAAGAACGAGCGATCTTATCCATTCGACCATGCTGACCTGCACATTAACTATCATCTGTCCAGACGGCAAGGTGCCAGTACAGTGTGGATCCAACATTTTATTGTATGCATCCTGCTGCGGCTGAATGCGGCGTCCTGTAAAGGCTATGCAACTAACTGTTATACAGGACAATTATTTTGTTTTTCACCCTTTGTGTGTGGCGATAAGTTTGATAAGCGATAAGTGGACCACTGTTAAACGGTCGTCATTATATCAACTAACGTCTCTTCTGTTGGCCTCCCCCCCCCCCCCCCAATTGCGGACTAGACGAGGCTTTCTTATTCTTAACTATCTCTTGCAGCTTCTCCATGCCCTCCCCCATATTATTCATATTTAATTCTCTTCTCCGTTTGTTTCTTTTCGTCTTCCACAATTTCGTTTGCTCTGTCTGTTCCAGACAAGGGATTGTCTACTACACTATCCTCAGATTTTCGCTACGTGTGTCCTTTCGAACGACTTTTCCTCACCTCTTGAATCACTGGCATTTATCTGTTTCTCTTCATGAACTCTACATTTCTGATTATGTCATACAATATGTCTGTGTGTGTAATATATATGTCTATGTGTGTGTATGTCTGTGTGTATATCGGGATTGCGGGTGGGGGAGAATGTATAGTTCAGATATACTTGGCACAAGCCTCCATGAAGTATACAGAAACTTATACGTTAAAAGGGTGTCTGTCGTATATTGTATCACTGACATACAAAGATCACTACGTCTAACGAACGTGGTAAGACAAAATAAAGAATTCCCACAAAGTTTCCAGTTAAAAATGAGATTTATGCTGAAAACTAAGAAAATACTCCTGTCAGAAGACTTCCCGTGGCAAAGAAGAGAGACTTCCTAGGCAGACAGTATAACAAGAAAGTGGCCGTGTGAAATCATACCTAAAAGTCTTGGCTTTCCACTGTTAAGTTTCTTCTTCTTCTTCTTCGTTCATCCGGAGTTTTTTTTCGGATGTGATTGCGTTGTGCCTGTTTATAGCAGAGCTGCGTTCTTGCGCCGTTAGGCCGACACATCCGACTTCTGCGGGCATTTGTTGACCGGGTTAACCTTCCCGGGGGTTTCGTAGGACGTTTGACTCTCACTGTTGTGGTGTTATCCCCCATCCCAGCTGGTCCATATAGAACAGCCAAAGATCCAGGTCAGCCCTCAAGGGAAGGCAGGGGCAGACCATGGGCATTCCCCGCCATCCAAGGAGGCCTCCATACTTGCAGAGCCGATACATAGCGCTCTGGTACTGGGCTCACCCAAGGAATCGTCACGTCCTGCACATGGCTGCTTAGCCTCACTTCCGTATATTGGGCCTTCCGTTCACCATAGGCTGTTCTTCCGGAAACCAGAAGTATGCAGTCTGCAGATGACATCCACACAGTGAGCTTTCGATTCGGACTTTCCATGTAATGGATTTGCTAGCCAAGCAATATTCCATTTCGTGCCACTAGGACACTTTTCCACCTTTTATGAAGCCCACACAATGGGCTTTCGATTTGGACTTTCCACATAATGGATTTGCTATCCAAGCAATATTCCATTTCATGCCTCTGGGTCTTCATGCACCTTTAAATGTCAACCTGTATATAGTTAAAGTAATCTGCGGTCAACTTTAGCTTGTTGATATCTCCATAGAGCTTGTCCTCAAATGAAGCAGGTGTGGGCCAAAATATCTTTCTCTGTTCTGCATACGTTAGGCAATCCTGCAGCAAATGTTTTGCTGTCATTTTTCCAGTTCTACAATTACATTCATCGGTATCTCCTATCTTTAGTTTATTGAACAAGTGGTATTTCAGCCTGTTATGTCCTGTGCGGAGTCTGAAGATTGCTACTTGTTCTCTTCGGTCGAGTTTGTAATATGCATCATCCTTCTGATGGCCTGGATGCTCTGATTCCCGTTTGGTTCTATAAGTGCTTTTTATCAACCTCTTTGCCTCATTATAGGTTATGTCTATGTCAGGCTGTGGTAGTCGTCCGCCCTCTTTTGCCAGTCTGTCAGCCTCTTCGTTTCCAGGTATACTGCAATGTGATGGGATCCACTGTATTACAACTTTTTTGGATTTCTGGCATAGACCATGGAGTGCTGCTCTTAGGTCAGTTAGTTCTGTGCTGTTATTGCTCTTCAGTATTGAGACAGCTGACTTTGCATCTGTGAAGATAGCTATTTACTTCTCTTTATTTTCCTCCATCAGGAGCATTTCTGCTGCAGTTTTCAGAGCCTCTACCTCCGCTTTGAAGTTACTTGAGAATTTTCCAGTTGCCATTGAATGTGTTTTTTTCACTCCATTTTTTAAATTTAGGAGAATTCCTCCTCCTCCATTCTCTATTGAATTTTTGGCTGATCCATCTGTATATGCATGGGTCCAATTCCTGCTTGGGTAATGTTCTTTTATGTAGTTTAGGGTTATTTCTCTTCTTTCGGTTTCATGCTGAGTGTTCTTTTTCTCAATACCAGGAATGTTTTCTATCATCTCAGGCAGTTGCTGCTGTCTCCAAGCTGGGAACTTGTGTGCATTGTGTATGGGCTTGACTGTTGATATGTTAAGAATAGGATCTGCCCTAATCCTTCGTTTTGCAGTTTCTACAAAGTTGCTACGCTTCAGTCTTCCCTTTCCAAAACCATTAAATCTGTTGTACATAGGGTGGTCTGTCAATCTTCTAAATTTTTCTGCTTGTTGCTGGGCTCTGCTATCTCTTCTATCCTGCATTGGTTGTAAACAAGTGATCTTTTCTAGTTCATTAATAGGCGTTGTCTTCAGGCTTCCAGTTATGATTCGCATTCCTTGGTTTTGGACTCTACTTATTTTGTTAAAGTTTGACTTAGCTGCTGTTGCCCAAGCTGCAATGCCATATTCCAGTACTGGCCTCACCCGTCCAGTATATAACTTCTTGAGAACTTTCTCATCTGCTCCCCACGTTGTACCAGCAAGCTTTTTCATGATTGCCATTCTCTGCCTTGCTCTTGTTCGATTTTTCTCAACCTGTGTCTTCCATGTCAGGCGACGATCAAAGGTGACTCCTAGATAGTTTGGATTTTCTTCATGGCGCAATATTTTTCCATTCAATACCAGCTTAGGTTGCTGAGGTTTATTTGAGAGGGAGAACACTGTGCATGTTGTTTTCTCCTCACTTATCTTCACTAGCCATGATTTTGACCAGTCCTCTAGCGCTAATAAGGCTTGCTGTATTCTGCTGTTAGCTGTACTAATATATTCTTCAGATGTCCATATGGCTAGGTCATCTGCAAAGGAGGATGTGTGTACTCTGGCTGGAAAATTTTCTGTGATGTCATTTATATATGCTAGGAATAATGTTGGTGAAAGAACTCCTCCTTGGGGGACACCTTGCTCCAGCAGCATCATTTTGCTTGTTTGTCCTTGTACTTTTGTCCTGGCAGTTCTGTTCTCAAGGTAGTGGCTGATCCATTTATACATTTTTCCACAAACATGCATGTTTTGCAGTTTTACTTTCAGTCCTTCCTTCCATACTTTATCAAATGCTTTTTCTAAATCTATCCAGACTGCTAGTGTGTGCTTTTTCTCTTGGAAGGCATCCTCTATTTCCTGAGCTATATAGGTTATTTGATCTTCAGTGGATCTGTACTTTCTGAATCCTGCTTGGTGTGGTGTTAAGAGTTTGTTTTCTTCCAGATGCCATGTTAGCCTGCCATTGATAATGCGTTCCATTAATTTTCCTACACAGCTAAGTAGACTGATAGGTCGATAGCCATTTGGTTCTTCCAGGTCTTTTCCTTTCTTTGGGACTGGTATTAGTATAGCTTCCTTCCATGCCTGTGGGACTATTCCTCTCTTCCAGCTGTTATTTAGGACTGCTAGTAGTTTCTTCTTTGCCTTGGTGCCTAGTCCTATTAGCATTTCATTTGTGATTCCATCCTTTCCTGGTGATTTCTTCTTTTTTAGGGTATTCATTGCCTGTTCCATTTCTTCCATTGTTAGATTTGCCATCATATATTCTGCTGCTGTCTCTGTATTTCTATGATGTATCTGTTTGTCTTTGATTGCTTTCTTCTGTTCAGTTGTAATATCAATGTGGTTTGCATTTGCATAGTGTTCCATTAGTGCATTTGCAGCCTTTTTTCCTGTAAGCAAGGCATTTCCTTGTTTAATTGTTATTTGTTTGTTTCTAGGTCCTTCATTGTTCATGGCTTTCACTAGTTTCCATAGTTTGTTTCCATCCCTGTCAAAATTCAGGTTTTCTGTTTTTTCCCTCCAACGATCTCTTGTTGTTTGATTTACTGTTCTTTTATATTTTGCTGAGATGGCTTTGAGAGAGGTATTCGCTTCAATTGTTTGTTCTCTCTCTGCTGTCTTCCTGGCATCTTCAACTTTGTCCTCCAAACTTTGTAGTTCTTCAGTCCAGTATGGTTTGTAATTTTTCCTCGCTCCTCTAGGAATGGACTCAGTGGCTGCCTGTATTATCGCTCTGTTTAGACTTTCCACCATTTGCTTTATGTTGCCATATCGTGTATTTATGTTTTCACAATATTTGTCTGTTAGTATGGCAAATCTGTCCCAATCTGCTCGTTTGTAATTCCAGCGGGGCAAGGGCTTTTGCTCCTGTGGAACATACTCCATATTCATTACAAGCTTGATTGGTCTGTGGTCACTACCTGCTAATTGGTCCAGCACATGGCGATCGATTTTGTGGAGGATGTCTCCTGTGCAGAAAGCTAAGTCTGGAGTAGAAGTGGTAAGCCATCTTCTGGAGTAGAAGCTCGGTGTGTCATCCGCTTTGTTGAGTAGATGGAGATTTGAGTCTATTTCCCAGTCCTCCAATTCATCTCCTCTTTTGTCAGTATCTGGGTATCCCCATCTTTCTGAACGGCTATTAAAGTCTCCGACAATAATGCAGTTTGTGTCGGTTATTTTCATGTTTGAGAGTGTAAGGTCCTTATCTGCTGGGCTATACAGATTGTAGATTCTTATTTTCACGTCCTTTATCATTATATCAACACCTATAATTTCTGTTTGGTTGTCAGAGATCACAGATACTTCGCTGCAAGGTATTGTATTTCGTGTAAGTATTAGAACTCCTCCTTTGTGTCCTTCGCGGTCGAAACGTGTGGCCTGATATCCTCTGACTGAGAATTTGTGATTGGCGTTGAGGTGTGTCTCTTGAATGCATGCCACATCTATTCTATCTTTATGAAGACGCTGTGTTAGGGAGTCTTTCTTCTTGTAAACTCCTTCGGCATTCCACTGTAGTATGTTGAGTGTCCGGGGTATTTGGTCAATAGCTCTTAACCTACTCCTCTGTGCCTTGACTCCACAGCACAGGGGAAGGTGACCACCAGTAGTCATGGGTGGACCCCCTCGAGGCAGGGGGCCCGGCACTATCGCCGCCTGATGGGACTTCACGGGATTAGCACCATAACGATTAATTTTGATTTGTGACATCATGAATTAAGTTACGTTGCACTGCTTTGTCAAGCCTGTGACTCAGTACATCCGATTTCGACAAGCATTTATTTGGGATGCTTTCCCTAGCCTTTGACTGTCCCCAGTCTACCTACAAGGCAGCAGGTTTTACGTTGCACTGCTTTGTCAAGCCTGTGGCTCAGTACATCCGATTTTGACAAGCATGTATTCGGGTGCTTTCCCTAGCCTTTGACTGTCCCCAGTCTACCTACAAGGCAGCAGGTTTTACGTTGCACTGCTTTGTCAAGCCTGTGGCTCAGTACATCCGATTTTGACAAGCATGTATTCGGGTGCTTTCCCTAGCCTTTGACTGTCCCCAGTCTACCTACAAGGCAGCAGGTTTTACGTTGCACTGCTTTGTCAAGCCTGTAGCTCAGTACATCCGATTTCGTCAAGCATTTTTCGGGATGCTTTCCCTAGCCTTTGACTGTCCCCAGTCTACCTACAAGGCAGCAGGTTTGTGTGTCTCTTCGTCTGGTCCCTCTCCCTTGACCTGTCCGACATGGGTGACCCTACCAGTAGCTGTGCTACCGTCGGCATAGCTCTTGGGGTCATTGGGACGCACAAGCCCCTCTACCTCGTCACGGTGGACACACAGCAGAGGGGACTATTAAGTTTAAAGATAGAGTGTTCGGTGGCAGCACAACACGTTATTTCCCTGTTTTAGGTTATGTCATAATTTAAATTACTTCGATTAAATCTAAGTTACCCTACAGATATTCAGTGAGAATTTTCTTAACATAGAATATTATAAATTAACTTTACCAAGATTTAAGTGAAAGGTTTCATTAACATCTATTGGATTAATTTACAACAGAAGTGTATTTAAATATATACGAGGGGACTCCAAATAAAAACCTTAAAAGTGTGATTGAAATTACAATAACCATGCCATTGTCTTGTAACCTGTCAATATTGTTGTTAAGGGTGTCAAGAGTTTTAAGTACGTGACATCACGTTGCAGACGAACACAGTAACGTCATCAGAACAGTTTAAAAATGCCCGCGCCTCACTTTTGACAGGCACTAAAGGGGAATACCTTTCTGTTATCCGGTTTTTGATCAGTGAAGGGCTGAAACCTATAGACATTCCTCGGCAAATGAAGATCCAGTATGTTGATGCATGCCTGTCAGTCCAGCAAGTGTATGAGTACAGCAGGAAGTTTAAAATCGACGTGACTTCTGTGACAGAATGTTCTCGACAAGGTCTTGATACACTGAGTATTCTTTTCAGAATCTCATTTCCGTTGTTGCAAATTTTCTGTTCTCTTTTTCTGTCATTGTCCAGGTTGGGCATTATTAGCATAGAGTTGGTAGGAAGATTCTGTTGTAGAGTGCTTTTTATTATCTATTGATACGCGTTTGTTCTTTAGTATTGGTGCCATATGTCCATTGAGTTGATTTTTCTTATTACATCTATTTTCTATCTCGTCTTCTAATTTGCCATTTGATGATATTATACTTCCTAAATACTTGAAGCTCTTTACTTGTTTCAGTGCGTGTTCTCTTAGATGAATCTTTATTGTGTTATTTTCTTTGGTTATAGTCATTACCTCTGATTTATTTATGCTAATTTTTATTTTATGCTTATTTATTTAATTATTTAATTATTAATTTATTAATTATTTAATTGTATATAATTATAATAATTATTTAATTATGTTATGTTATTATATGTTATTTTTATGTTATTTGGGTATGTGAATGGGTGTGTGGGAGATGTGTGTGGTTTGGGCGATGGGTGTGTGATGGGTGTGGGGGATGGGGGTGGGGTTGGGTGTGGGGGTGTGTCTGTGAATGGGATATGTCTTTGTGGGTGAATTTGGATGGGGTAAATGTGAGTGGATGGAGGGTGTATGTGTGGGTGGTGAGGATGTTTGTAGGTGGGGGATGTGTGGGTGGGTGGAGAGATGTGTGTGTGTTTGTGGGCGGGGATGTGTATGGGGAATGCATGTGGGGGATGTGTGTGTGTGGGGGGATGTGATTATGGGTGGGGTATTGTGTGGGAGGGGAGATGTGTGAGGTGTGGGGGAGGTGTAGGATATGAGGGTGGATGAAGGATGTATGTGAGGATGGGGGATGTGTGTTTGGCTGGGTGGTTTGGGTGTGTATGGGTGGGAGGGTAGATGAGAGATGCATATGTCGATGGGTGGGTGCGTGATGTATGGGTATGAGTGGTTGATGAATGAGTACGTGAGTAGATAGATGTGTGTGAGAGATTAGTGTATGGGTGGGGATGTTTGTGTGGGTGAGAAGATGTGTGTGAGCGGTGGATGTGTGTGGGTGGGGTATATGTGGGTGGTGGGGTGTGTGTGTGTGTGTGTGTGGGAGGTGTGTGTTTTTGGAAGAGGAATGTGGTGGTGGGGGATGTGTGTATGGGTGTGGGGATGTGTGTGTGTGAATGTATGGGTGGTGAGGTGTGTAGTTAAGGGATGTGTGATTGTGGATTGGAGATCGGGGGAGGGGGGTGCTTGGGGAGTGGGTGGGTGGAGGATGTGTGGAAGGGTGAGTGTGTGTAGGCTGAGGGTTGATGGGGATGTGTGTGTGGGTGCGGGATGTGTGGGTGGAGGAGATTGTATGGGTGGGGGATGTGTGTAAGTGGGGGATGTTTGGGTGGGTGCGGGTTTTGTGTGTGTGGGTAGGTGCGAGATATGTGAGTTGGCGGGAATATGTGTATGTGTGGGTGTTGAATATGTTGTAGGGGGATGTGTGTTTGGCTGAGTGGTTGGGGTGTGTGGGTGGGTGGTGGAGGATATGTGGGTGGGTGAGTGTTGGTAGGTTATGGGATGGGTGGAGGATGTGTGCGTATGTGTGGGGAGATGTGTGAAGGTTGGGGTGTGTGGGTGGGTAATGGATGGGTGGATACATGCATGTGTGCCTGGGTTTGTGTGTGGGAGGGGGATGTGTGTGGAGGGGTGTGTGGTGAGTGGGAGATGTGTGTGTGGGGGTGGGGAGATGGTGTATTATAACAGAGTGTCTGTCTCTGTTAAGGGAATCTAAGTCGGCGTGCAAGAGAAAAAGGGTCGAAACTTCAGTGCACGCGGGAGCACCCTGGAAAAATGTAAATAACTAGGGATGTTCACGCGTGACGGAAAAGATAGCAACGGGGTTAGTGATTAGCCAGCAGTCTTAGAGCGAGGTCACGTTTAAGTCACCATCAAGTATTGTCGAGATATCTGGATCTCTGTTATTTGTCTACGATATTTATAAGAGTCTGTAAACATGAAGCAACTACAATTAAATGTCATACATCAGGAGACTGCTGGAGTTATGTTATTTCTGACTTCACCAATTCGCTACCCGTCACAGTATGTTGGGGGGATGTGTGGGTTGGGGGATGGTTGGATGAATGGGGGAATGTATGTGCCTGCGGGTATGTGTGCGATTTGGTTGTGGATGTGTGCGTGGGGGACACTCGGATGGATAAAGGATGGGTGGGTGGGGGATTTGTCTCACAACATGGTAACATGCATTGTTTACGTTTCATCATCATCAAGTGCCGTGCCGGCTGGCGTAGGCGTTCATGGCTCTCCACAGATCTCGGTCTTTGGTTTTCTGGATCAACTCTGCTGCTGATATTCCTCCATGCCACCGTCTCAATCCATCCAGCATCATTTCTCTTGGTCTGCCTCTGCCTCTCTTCCCCTCGATCTTTCCAGTTGTTACGATGTTCTCCAATGCCTCTCTTCTCATCACGTGACCGAAGAAAGATGTTTGTCTCTGTCTTATTGTTGTATATAATGTTCTAGTTTCATTAGCCTGTTTCAGGCAGTCGTCGTTAGTTACTCTGGCATCCAGGGAATTCGCAACATTCGTCTCAGGAACCACATCTCTGTTGCTTCTAATTTCTTCTTAATTTGTTCATTTACATTCCAGAATTCACTGCCATACAGCAAAACTGGTTCTACATAGCATTTCAGCACTCTCTTTCTTACATTCAGTGATAGTGACTTATTGCATAAGATACTCTTCATTTTCTGAAATGCGGCCTTTGCCTGCCCTAATCTGCTCCTAATCTCTGTTGTACATCTTCCATCTAATGTTATAAATGCCCCTAGGTATCTACAATTATCCACTTGGTTAAGGATTTTTCCTTCTATTTCTATGTCACATTTTGGTGTCACCATTTTCTTTGATATTACCATTGTTACTGTTTTCTTGATATTCAAGGAGAGTCTTTTCCTTGCACTCTCTGTTACTACAACGTTTACAACATTCATTTAACAATGTTTTTTTCCTATGTGAATGCACTACGCACTGATAAACGAAAGATGAGTGATTGGAAGGGCCGAATGTGAGACGGACCTGCGTGCGCAATTTGTTACTCTTTGAAAATAAAGTTCGTTCGTTTGTTCGTTCGTTCGTTCGTTCGTTCGTTCGTTCGTTCGTTCGTTCGTTCGTTCGTTCGTTATGCTCCTTGCACAATTCATTTAGGCTATGTATGTGGACTTGTAATTCTGCTTCTGATTTTGCTATTATTAATTGATCGTCCGCAAATAGGAGTTATTTAATGGTGTAAATCATCGTTGGTTCTTCTGTGTTCTGTTCGTCATGCGGTGTTGTTACAGTTATTGTTTGACTAGTTTCTTTGCATATGCTGTCTACATAGGTTATGAACAAGAAGGGAACAGGACACAACCTTGTCGAACCCCGGATCTTACGGTGAAGGGTTCTGAGTGTCCTCCGTTTGCTCTTATCGTACATTCACTGTTGTTGTATAAACTTCTACATAGGTTTGTTAGATGTGCACTTACTCCATATCGTTTAAGGATTTCCCACAGCTTATTTCTATATACTCTAACAAGTGCCTTTTCTTTTTTTTTTTATTAATCTTGACGCTCAAAATGTATTTATCTATCCCAACATTTTTTGATCGGAAGTTCAGCCACCTCTATATCTTTTTAAGAGCCAAGATCTGACTGATTCTTGAGTTTTTATAGCGACGTCATTTACATGCAAATAAGAGAGGATCTTTACATTCACTAAAAATTGTAAGAATTCCGTTGATCCACAAGGAGAAGCATTCTGACATTTTACCATATCCAAACTGCTCAGAAAACGGGCTAATAAGCAGCATCATTTTTCAGAAACTAAAATACCTAGGCCAAATTAGAAATTACAGTGGTTCGGAGAGAAACCACATGAATTATTTAAATGTATGAAACATGAAATAAGAGGCTGGGGTAAACCAAAACAACATTGGACACAGAACATTAAAGATAGAGAGTGCATGAAAATGCATGAAGCAGTGGGACTTCAGAAAGATAAAAAATGTAAGAATTTTCAGATGGGTTGTGATAAAAACGACATACTGAAAATAATCTACTAAGGATGCTGATGAGAAGCGGCCCTGGTTTACTTACTTTTCGCCAGTAGAGCAGGGAAATCGAACCCCCACCTGCCACTGCAGACCCTGGTTGCAAACGGCACTAAACAATATTCAGTAGTGCCTAAGACACATGACTTGTATATATTATATAAGTTGACAAGGTTTTCATCAACACCATAATGCAGTAATGTTCCAACGGCTGTTATAATACACTAAATATCCCAACGACTATTATAATACAGTGCAATTTTCAACTATTATTATAATTCAGCAATGTATCCAACGTCTATTATGATACCAATAATACGTCAACTATAATAGCAAGTAATAATTGCAATGGCTATAAAACAGTAATGTTTCCAGCGATCAATATAATACAGACATGGTTCTAATGGAAAGTATAATACTGCAATGTTTTCAAAGACTGGTATAATACAGTCATGGTTTCCAACAGTTGATGTAATTAAGTAATGTTTCCCAACGACTATTATTATGCAGCATTTAATTTTCAAAAAGCTGTTATAATACAGCATTTTATTTTCTCAAACGGCTGTTATAATACAACTAGCTGACCCGGCCCGGCTTCGCCCAGGCCCTGGCGGGGATCTGTCTGTCTGTCTGTCTGTCTGTCTGTCTGTCTGACCCTGGCCCGGCTTCGCCCAGCTCCTGGTGGGGAGCATCTCATTTAATTCATATAAGTAGTCATATAAGCTCCCGTTCCAGACTATCTGTCTGTCTGTCTATCTGTCTGTCTGTCTATCTGTCTGTCCGACCCGGCCCGACTTCGCCCAGGCCCTAGTGGGGAGCATCTCATTTAATTCGTATAAGTAGTCATATAAGCGTCCGTTTCCGACTGTCTGTCTGTCTGTCTGTCTGTCTGTCTGTCTGTCTGTCTGTCTGTCTGACCTGGCCCGGCTTCGCCCAGCCTCTGGTGGGGAGCATCTCATTTAATTCATATAAGTAGTCATATAAGCTCCCGTTCCCGACTCTCTGTCTGTCTGTCTATCTATCTGACCCGGCGCGGCTTCGCCCAGCTACTGGTGGGGAGCGTCTCATTAAATTCATATAACAAAAAAAAATTAACTTAAGAATGTCCTTCCACACACCATCCATTATTTTTAATGAAAACTGTTTTTAATCACCTACATGACTGTAGATAACTTCTTTAAACATAAAAAGATGAGTTAGAAAATTTTCACTATTTAAATAGATGCATTATTTTTATGAAAACTTTGAAAATGCCTTAAAGATTATATCATTATTTATTATAACTCATATGCCTGTAAATAACTGTAGACAAAGAGTTTATAAATCTTTGAAAACAATGCAACAATCTATATATAAAATATATAGCAATGCTATTAAAAGTTATGCCCCTTGAAATAACTTTTCTTAAGTTAAGTCCCCTCGCTATATATAAATGATAATGTAAATTTAAATATTAAATTTTAGTAAGTAAATAGCTGATTGTACACTAACAAACTATGACAGTTGGCTGCACGGGAATGAAAAGAATACATGTAGAAAATTTCATCTCAATCGGATGGACCGTTATCGAACGCATCAAATACATCCCTACACACATACATACATCGTCTTTTATATATATATATATATTATATATATATATATATATATATATATATATATATATATATATATATATATATATATATATATATATATATATATATATATATATATATATATATATATATATAATATTTAAATACACGTCTCATAATTAAAATATTGCACGATTTCTTGCCTGGCATATTTTGCTGCATCTTGTCAGGTGCAAACTGCAGAGGTTTATATCATTTTATGTGAAACAATAAATGACACTTTGATTGAAATATAATGTACATCGTCGTTGACATTGTGTGAATGTATATAAGGTTATATGCACGGATATATATATATATATATATATATATATATATATATATATATATATATATATATATATATATATATATATATATATATATAATGTCTAATGGTTACTAAAATACAGTATTTTTTCCAGCGATTGTTATAATACAGTAATTTTTCCCACAATAATGTTTCCAATAACTAGTATAATACAGTAATGGTTTCAATGTCTATTTTTAACGGTCATTGACATTGAAACCATTACTGTATTGTAACAGTCTTTGGAAACATTACTGTATTATAACAGCCGTTGGAAACAATAATGTATTATAATATATCCAACGGCTATTGTACGACAGTAATGATTTTCCAATTGTTTGTGCCTTCTGTGTTTATATAATAATACAGTAATGTTTCGAACAGTTGTTATAATATATTAACGTTTCTTGTGGCTATTTCCCATCATGTTCATCAAGCTTCCTGCCTGGCCCACAGATATATCATACAGAGGTATAGTATGCCATGGTATCTTCGGTGAGAGTTTTTGTAGTGCAAAGTATCAGCGCAGCCCTTGTTCTCTTCAAAAAAGTTTTTAAAAGTCGACATGATCGACTTCGTTGCGCCGGATTTTATCCCATATGGTTCTGCCTCTTTCTGGGTGGCCTGCCAAAGGTGTCGCACAAAGCACGAACTCCGTAGCTCCAGCGACGACCCCTAGGCGTCGCCGAGAATAATGCATTCGTGAGCCGAAAGACGCAGCCCGGAATCGAACTCACAATCTTCGGAGCGCAGACTTCGCCACGGAGACTCCTAACTCTTGTTCTCTGTTCCTCTTTAAACACATTGTTTTGTTTTTAATTCTACGAGCTGCATTCCAAATACGGGAATTAATTTTCAGTGTAACTTAGATGAGATGTTCATCTCTCTCTCTCTCTCTCTCTCTCTCTCTCTCTCTCTCTCTCTCTCTCTCTCTCTCTCTCTCTCTCTCTCTCTCTCTATCTATCTATCTATCTATCTCTCTCTCTCTCTCTCTCTCTCTCCCTCTCTCTCTCCATAAAGTTTTCCAGTTGTCATAACATGTCCATTTTTGTCTCTTCTCATAATTCTTCTCATAATAATAACAACAAAAATTACGCTTGCCCTCTTATGATGTTTGTGATATATTGTCTTTTTGTCTTGAGCACTTACAAAATGTATTACTTATTTTGGCTTTCCAATGAATTTCCAACATTTGTATGTAAAACCTCAAGTCTGAGGCCTCGAGAGATGTTCTGTGTGGCTTGCTTACAAATTGTCCGGGATTCACTGCCATATGTTAAATCTGGTTCTATGTATCATGCAAGAATTCAATTTCTAGCCTGAAATGACAAGGATTTATTGCATAAGATGTTCTTCATTTTATTAAATTCAGATTTTGCTTGGTATATTCTCTTCTTTCTCTCTGTGATACATCTTGCATCTGATAACCATACGTCTAGATCCTTGAATTCCTGTATTTACCTCACTTTAATACCATTGGCTTTAATTGTACGTTTGGACACGATCTAATATTACCATTATTTCTGTCTTTCTATTATCCAATCTGATATCTATTCTATATTATTATTTTTGTTTACTTTCTTATAGTCAGGTCTTAGTCAGATATGACTGAGTTACCGTATGACAGTAGACGGTACTACCTGCTTTCTGTCAGCGCCGAATGTTGGGCGGCGCTTACCAAACCCGACACCCCACATTGTGCCAACGGCTTCGGGCGGAAGAGCGCAATTGGGAGGGTACTAGCCTTATCCTGGTGCGAGGAAATGCAACCCAAACACAAAATAAGTCATGGCAGGGCAGACCAGGCCCTAAGCCTTGGTTGGCAGCTGGTCTAGGATCGAAGCTCCGACAGGCGGACAGTTAGAGCATTGCTTTGCTGATCCGGCAGCTTCTGCAGCTTGTCTTGTTCCAGATGTATAGGTGTTAACTTTCCTCTGGAGTGAACTAGGCAGGCCGAGAGAGGGATCATGCTGCATGGGCAACACATGGTTTCTTTATTTTAGCCCAGGCTTTGTGCTATGGAGAGGCAATAACTCCATCCCTGGTCTTAACCGGTCTCGGAATCAAAGCGAGAGGCAACTGTTAAGGGTTATAAGTCCTTGTCAGTTGGCGTAGACATGGGGCGCCACGCGTTGCCTCTGACGGTGGGAGACACCTACAGGTGTCACTGATCAGCTACCGTCCGCCTCAAGCTGGGCAGCCCCCGGCCAATTGGGTGCTGATCCGCCACAGCCTGCCTGCTTCAATGGGTGCTTGGGGCTAGGACAAAATCTGAATCGCACGCTGTAAAACCAATGCACTAGGTACTAATAAAAAGAATAATAGAAACCTCAAGCTACAGCTTGCGACATGGAACGTGAGAACCACGTGTCCAGGATTTTCCTCTGACTTGACAAATATTGACGATGTGAGAAAAATGGCTGTGAATGATGCTGAACTCAATCGTCTTAACATTGATATTGCTGGCCTGCAGGAGACTCGCCGCACTGAGGAAGGGTCACTCAGGTAAAACAATTACACCTGAGATCCGGCCATTGCCATCAGCTGGACTTCATTATCACACGGAGACAACATCTGAACCATACATCATTAACTCGAAGTTACCACAGTGCTGACTGTGATACAGATCATTCTTTGGTTGTTGCAAGGGTTAGACTGAGACCAAAGAGAATCTACACAGCTAAACACAAGTCTAGCCCCAGGATTAATATTACTAACACTCACGATCCTGGAAAGTGCTTCGAATTTCAATAGCAACTTGAAGACGCTTTCAATGATATATCAGAAAATTGTATAGTAAATGATAACTGGAGTAAACTTAAGGAAACTATTTATAAAACAGCGGTAGGAGTTTACGGCACTGTGGATCATAAGAGGCAGGACTGGTTTGCGGCAAACAGTCAGATACTGCAGCCCTTGATTGATAAAAGGAAGATAGCTCTCTTAAGAAACAAGGAACGACCAACGCGTAACACTCTGAGTGAGCTGAAGCAAGCGAGGAAGGATGTACAAAAGGCTGCCAGGCAGTGTGCGAATGACTATTGGATCAAGTTATGTGAGTCCATTCAAATCGCAAGTGATAAGGGAAACATCAGAAGCATGTATGAAGGGATAAAGAAAGCCTGTGGTCCAATGATCAAAAGAAGTGCACCGCTGAAAACCTTGACTGGAGAAACAATCACTGATAAGAAACAGCAGATGGATAGATGGGTCGAGCACTATTTAGAGCTTTACTCAAGTGAGACCAAGCTAGCGGATGATGCCCTCAACGCCATAGAGGCCCTGCCAACTCTTGACCACCTGGACACACTTCCCACTATAACAGAAGTTAAGTGTGCTATAAATGAGCTTGCATCTGGCAAGGCTCCAGGTAAGGATGGGATTCCAATAGAGGTGATCAGGAGTGGGCAAGACACACTCGCTCTACAGATCTACCAGCTCATAGAGCTATGCTGGCGAGAAGGACAAGTCCCACAGGATTTCAAAGATTCAAACATCATAACGCTGTACAAGAACAAGGGAGATCGGAGCGACTGTAACAACTATAGGGGTATCTCACTTCTGTGTATTGTTGGGAAAGTATTTGCCAGAATTGTCCTGCGCAGACTTCAAGTCCTGGGAGATCAAGTCTACCCCGAATCACAGTGCGGCTTCCTTCAGAACCGGTCTACCATTGATATGATATTCTCATTGCGACAGATGCAAGAAAAATGCCGGGAACAAAATCAGCCACTGTTTATTGCCTTCATCGACCTCACAAAGGCATTTGATTTGGTCAGTCGTGAGGGTCTGTTCAAAGCACTAAAGATGATTGGCTGCCCACCAACTCTTCTGTCCATTGTGGAATCGTTCCACACAGGCATGAAGGGTATAATCAAGTTTGATGGCTCAACTTCAGAATGTAGAGTTTGAAATCAAGAGTGGAGTTAAGCAAGGTTGTATCCTAGCCCCCACCCTCTTTGGGATATACTTTTCACGTCTACTGAAATATGCCTTTCGTGACCAGGATGACGGTATATACATTCACTCACGCTCAGATGGTGGCCTCTATAATGCTCAGAGATTTAAGGCCTAGACCAAAATTAGCAGGGTACTAATCAGAGAGTTGCTTTTTGCGGATGATGCTGCGATTGCGACCCACTCTGAGGAAGAATTACAACATCTACTATCTGCATTCTCCAATGCTTGTTCTGAATTTGGTTTAACAATTAACAAAAAGAAGACACAGATTATGTCACAAGGTGCACATGGTGTACCATCAATCTTTATTGACGACGCCGAACTGGAGATAGTAGACCATTTTACATATCTAGGATCAGAGGTAAATAGCAAATTATCCCTCGATCAGGAAATCAACATCAGGATTGGCAAGGCAGCAACAACAATGAACATGTTAGCAAAAAGAGTCTGGGAGAACAGGAAGTTTACTGCCAAAACAAAAGTCCTCGTCTACCAAGCCTGTGTCCTTAGTACTCTTCTTTATGGCAGTGAAACCTGGACAACTTACTCACGCCAAGAGAAACGTTTAAATAGCTTTCATGTGCGGTGTCTGCGAAGAATACTTGGTATTAAGTGGCAAGGCAAAATCACAAATACTGAAGTATTGGAAAGATCAGGTTGTGTGACGGTGTATTCCATGCTCAGTCTTCGTAGACTTAGATGGATAGGACACGTTAGGAGGATGGATGATGGTTGAATACCAAAGGACATCTTTTTTGGTGAGTTGCAGACGGGTAGGAGATCTCAGGGTCGGCCTCTACTACGATACAAAGATGTGTGTAAGCGGGACATGATTGATACAGGCATTGATAATGCACATTGGGAGCACGTCGCCGCTGAACGTGTTGCATGGAGGGCAACTATCAGAAATGGAATAAAGACAAAAGAGAAAATGATTGCAGATAAAGCACACACAGAGCGTGAGAGACGTAAGATGGTGCAAAATGGTGGAAATTACCATGTTTTCACATGCACCCACTGTGGGCAAACATTTGCAGCAAGAATTGGCCTTACCAGCCACACTCGCCACCGCCATGGATCGTAGTTATTAAGCATTTTTGAAGCACAATGTACCAAACTATCGTCTGTCAAGACGGAAAGGTGCCAATGTTTACTTTCTAAAATATGCTGAATCTACCATTTTGTGTAGTTCCTTTGGACTTGCTGCTGACTTAATGACAGTGAACACGTTTCACAATTCCCCGACGTACTGAGTTGATGGTTTAAAATCGAAAGCAGCAGATTTGGAAGGAGACCGCCTTGTGTTGATTTCTATGGTATGCGGCGGCGGTAGTTCAGAAAGCAATGGCAAACTACTGAACGTTTAGAAATAATATTGCCTAGAAAATCACAAACAGCCAAAAAAAATGCTGGGATTGATTGCGACGTCCTGTAAAGGACATGTACTAAACAACGCATTATAAGCTGGCTGTAAAATTGAAACAATCGAGGGACAGTACACTCTGTCTGACACTCTACTTTATGCACTGAATTGTTCCTAATGTTTGTCGATTCTTAATCTGCTGTTTGCTGCCAGTATGTGTTCTTTATTATTCACAGGGTAGAGTGGTAGAGCAATGGTTAACACGAATACCCATTGACATTGTTCAAAACTGACCTGGGTTCCCAATTGCACATACTATTTATCTATTGGAGGCAAAATTTGATAAGAATAGGATAAAAACTAGCTTCATAAAGCAATTATCTGACAAACGGCTATTGTCCCTAAACTCTTTACAGAACCTCCCAAGTAGAAATCAACAATGCTACGAAGTTCGGTAATAATCTTAGTAGAAGTAAGCCCCGGCTGGCAGTTGATCTTTCGTTTTGTCGTTCGCGGTATTTATTTCTAATCTATAAATGGGAATCATGTGAGGAAATTGTCATCCCGACAGCTGGGCCCAAAGAAATGTTTGAAAACTACTGACTTAGGCAGCTTCCCGAGGTCAATCCAGGATGCTATCCGGGCTTATTCTTGATTCCGGTCAGTCTGGGGAACTGAAGTAATCTGCCAGACTCTAGTTCGATATTTCTAGAAAGGCGTGTAACGAACGAGTCAACGGCCAATGGTTACAGTCTGTTCTGCCAACATTGGTTGCGCTATTTCCGCACGAATTTATGCGCTATGTTCGAACAGAGGGCTCCATAAAAGGTTGTGAATTTCATAACGTTAACCTAAGAACCAATAAATCGACATGCGTTTATGGCAAATAGGACTGTTCAGATCTCAAACATGGGCTTTAAAAAATAGGATGAATAGTAGGCTTGGTTTGAGAAAAACTATCAAAGGAATATTTTCTTAAAGATGTGGGGTTTTTAGAAAAGAAAAGCTAGTGAAAGGTGTTTTAAAAGTAACACCCAATAAAACTGTTTTTGTTTGGGTCACAAAATGAGATATACACATCTAAAATTAAACGATAAAGAGGATGAAAGCTTTGAAGAAACAACTAAGTCACACGGATGCGCAAGAACATGTGCGTGCTGAAGTAGGACGAGCTGAAGAGAATTACTGAGAACAGAAGACAGTAGACTGACTATGATCGGATAACTTTAAGAGCAGTTTTTGGGTTGGTGATGGTGATGATGATGATGATGATGATGATGATGATGATGATGATGATGATGGTGATGATGATGATGATGATGATGGTGATGGTGGTGGTGGTGGTGGTGGTGGTGATGATGATGATGATGATGATGATGATGATGATGATGATGATGATGATGATGATGATGATGATGATGATGATGATGATGATGATGATGATGATGATGATGATGATGATGATACAGTTAGCTCGAAAATAGATGACTTAATAACAAGAGATATGTTAAGCACAAACTAGACAACTTAGTGACAATTGGCAACATTTAGGGGAAAAAGGAAGAGGACTGTTGATGATGGTGATGATGATGATGATGGTGATGGTGGTGGTGGTGGTGGTGGTGGTGGTGGTGATGATGATGATGATGATGATGATGATGATGATGCTGATGATGATGATGATGATGATGATGATGATGATGATGATGATGATGATGATGATGATGATGATGATGATGATGATGATGATGATGATGATGATGATGATGATGATGATGATGATGATGATACAGTTAGCTCGAAAATAGATGACTTAATAACAAGAGATATGTTAAGCACAAACTAGACAACTTAGTGACAATTGGCAACATTTAGGGGAAAAAGGAAGAGGAAGGCAGAGAAGTAAATATCTGGATAGCTTGGTCACATGACATGGTCGAGACAAGAACATAGAGCTGATCCACGACTCTGGTGATCGTGTAAGGTGGCAAAACATGACCACATGCGTTTATCGGCATGGCACATGATAATGATGTTAAACACCTTTAATATACTAAATATCACTTGGAATGAATCAGAGAAAGATGCAGTACATCTGTATGTGAAGATTATAACTGACACAGAACCATACAACTGTGTCTGTGTTGTTCTAATTTGTATTTCTACCATTGATGGCGTCTGAAGGCTGGTTTTTCTGGGTTTAGTGAAATACAAGTGCTTGCCCAAACGACTACCACGCCTGGTACAGGATAAAGCTTTTGTCGCACCTCCCATAGATACAATGATCATCCTGTGGCGTATCTTGTGCAAACATTTACTCCTTCCAATTCCCCCTTCCTGAACAATCGCTCCCCATAATTGTATGGTATGTAACCTTTTCCAGGTCTTCAGAAGTATTGGGTTCATGGTGCTAGTCCATTGTGGTATGTTGGGGAGGGAGGTGCAGTACCCACTGAAGCCTACCCCTTTATGAAGTCATGCTAGAGTAATGGGACTAATTTCATATGGAGTGAACAGGTCGCTGGAAGCCAAAGTGACCCATGGTAGCTCAGGATATCTATGGAGGTCCCGGTTATATTGATGGTTCCACTCCAATTTTCACCTTCCCAAAGGGAATAAGGAGAACAGAAAATGTTTAGCTCATAAACCCCCACCTGTATCCATTTTCCTTAGACAGTGAAATGGTTACAGGAAATATATTTAAAATGTATATAACGTGAAGTTCTCCCTTATGAACTATTTGGAACCTGGGAGCTTACAACAGACCAGGAATTTACTGACTGTTCGTGGTTACCCAGCCACTTTCCGTTCCAAATTCTTCAATGTTGTTTAATAACAATAATTAAACACATATGAAAAGTTGGCACATCACGAGGTACTTGACAAGATAAGGAGGTAAATTAATATCTGTTTATTTACTATAAATCCTGTGGATGAAGAAGCAATTCGTGCATCTTTAAAACATAAACAACACATCAGTATACACAGTTTGATGCATCCTAATGTCATTTGTAGATCATTTGTACACAGCTGGTTTTATGAATGAGTTAGTTCAAAGAATGACACACTGAGCCCTTCCACAGTTCTTATCCTACTAATATCTGATCATTTAAATACTTGATTATGTTGTTGATATAAGGATCCATGTTCTTCTGAAATAAAAGTCTCTAACACAATAGACATGAGCCGACCTGTGAGCCCAGATCAGTTGAAAGCATCCGACTTGAATGGGATAAATCACCACTGGGCCGGCAAGCCAGCGCCCTAGTCGTTGAGCTGTTGCGGCTCCCCACTGCTGAGGATTGCCCGTAGTCTTTCTGGGTCTTGTGCATGCCAGAACACGCGTTGGAAGAAGAAGAAGAAGAAGAAGAAGAAGAAGAAGAAGAAGAAGAAGAAGAAGAAGAAGAAGAAGAAGAAGAAGAAGAAGAGGAGAAGGAGAGGAGGAGGAGGACGACGACGACGAGACAACAAAAACAACAACAACAACAACAAGGAGGAGGCGGGGGAGAAGCCGCAGCGGCAGCAGCTCTAACATGCACACTAGATACGCTGGTCATTGTAAAATGGTGCATTTTCTTCCTTCTGTCCATTAGGCCATGCTTGGCACTTGTCTAAGTAGAAGTTGTACACACTCGAGTGACAACATATTCCAGACATCCCTAACACAGTTGGTGTGTATGTCTGTAAAGGATAACATTCATTGCACAATCGATTCATCCCAATATCGCATAGAATCTCAACAGCGCAAGAATTCCGTGACACGAGGAATCAAATGTAGTAGTAGTAGTAGTAGTAGTAGTAGTAGTAGTAGTAGTAGTAGTAGTAGTAGTAGTAGTAGTAGTAGTAGTAGTAGTAGTAGTAGTTGTTGTTGTTGTTGTTGTTGTTGTTATTGTAGGCGGAGGAGTGGGAGGCAGGGAGGGAGGAGGAGGAGGATGAGAATGAAAAGGAACATACGAAAACGAAGACGAAGAAGAGTTTTACAAGCTTGTCAACCGTCTCATTCAATCTAAGAGGAACCACACAACTCAACAGCTATCGCATCATTAATTTACATAATCTCTAAGGCAAACAACCTGAAAAGATAGTAGCGAGACAGATAATGTCCTATCTTGACGACTCAAGCATTCCTGCAGATACTCTAGTCGGCTGTTGGTCAGGGGAGAGTGCTCGTAGAAATGACGGCACATTTCTATTTGGTGTTTAATATGGATTCTACAGCAAACAAGAAGAAATGGCACTGGATGAGACAGCTGATGTGTATATTGCTGCAGATTTGAAGTCTAATTTGGCAGACGAAGTGTATGGGACTATGGAGTTACCTTGTAGACATCCAGTTTGTGCAGGGGTTGGTAAAGAAAAGAAGGGACACATCCCTTTATTCCATACTTTTATTGCTGGTGCTATTAATTTCAGCTTTGATCTCCCATGACAATTAAGAATTGTTGATTTCAGCTCTTTGTTGCAAGCCATTATTTTCCCTGGCCTACAAAACATTATTATCCTTCAGCAGCTCTTGATACTGTTAACAACATTTTGGATTCCCGCTGTTACAACTGGATATTTGCACGCCTATCAATTATTCTGTTAGTAATGTTCTTATGTTAACAATAATCATTATTTAACAAGTGATGTTTTAGTTACAGATTGCCATGGAAACCAGTTATGTATTTCACCATTTCTTCTTTTTTTTTTCTTCTTCTTCACTCCGGTCTATCTCGATATGCAGTTTTTGTTTATATATCATGGTTGTCTGTCCCTTTATCATCAGTATCAGTCTAGTACTCTTGGGACTATCAACAATATTCGATAACACTGCTTTATCGTGGGAGCCGGGTGGATGGGTGGCTAGATACTCGCCTACTCGCCTATTGGTTATGGGTTCGAATTTTTAAAATTAAAATGGGTTTCCAATTCAACGCAGCCTAAAATGGGTGCCAAGACATGTATTGGGAGCGAGATACTGACCACATCACCCACTAAGTGCCGATTGGGCTATAACAGTATGGATCTAGTACATATTTCTTAACTCGTGGTAAAAGGTACTTAACTTTAGTTATGTTTTATCGTAACTAATGTAGTTGACTAACTGATTCTATAATTTGGCACTGTGTAATCTATTTATGCTTTTCTCCTTCATCTTTACCACATCTCCATAGACCACAAGTGTATCGACAGTGAGTTATCAGACCAATAAATGGTGTGTTGTCGTTTATAGTGGGTTCGGGTTTTGGCTGATTAGACCAATTTGATGTCTGCAACAATGAGGACAAAGCACTGTCGATAGGACGCTGGTAACTGAACTTTGATTTTCATATGGCATTCTCCGTTCTACTTTTGCTTCTTCGTCGTTCCTTTTTTCGAGGAGAGTGCGTCGGAGAATAGTAGCTGAAGTGTTATGATGTCCGATCTGTAGACAAGGCTGGGAATTTCTCCAGGCATCACTGATATCTAATGACATCACACCTCCTTGATCTCTAGGATATAGGATATCGTATACCTGGCCTGCTCGAATAATGGCCAAATAAGGAGGGCGCAGTTAGAGCACGTTCAAAATCCCACGACAGTTGAAATCACAAACAGTAGACCATAAAGCACAAAGTGAGAGAAACCCTACCCATGGGTAGATTTAGCTTGTTACCTTGGATGGAATCTGTCTAGAGCAGTGGTTTTCAACCGGTGATGAATCCCCCCCCCCCCCCCCCCCCCCGGCCGGGGGGATTTTTTAGAGTTTACATGGGTGGAGGATTAAGATTATTTCAAGATCGCGTTAATACAAGAACCGATTACTTGGTATTATTTTACATTCCATACTTTACGGTTCTGTACTTCTCGCCCCTCTCAAATTCGTTTTATACCGTAAGTAGACCCGCAAATCACGTTTTATGTAGACGTCTTGGTTATTAAATTTAGCTTCCATTTTTACATATACAGTGTATGTATGTGTGTGTGGGGTAGGGGGGATTTATAGTAAGGAAATACAAGAAAGGGGGGGTGATATTCTGAACATATGGTGAAGGGGTGCATGGGCCAAAAAATATTGAGAACCACTGGTCTAGAGGAAGCAAACGTGACAACAATACATGCACAAGTCGGACACTATGTTTTGTGTTGATTTTATTTGTAAATAATACACGCCTTGAAGCATATTTCGCATATTGTTTTTAAAACAAGTAAATGTTCATTAACGCCTTGAGGGTGTAAAGGGGTATAATGGATATAATGGACATAAAGGGTGTAATGTGATAGCTTCATATTTTATTGACCACTGGGCACTAGATAGGTGATGTGATCCATATTACACCGACCGCCTTTACTTCCCAGGACATTTCTTCGTATCCATGTTACCTTAGTGAGATTATTCTTCTTCTTTTCTTCTTCTTCTTTCGTTCGCTTGAAATATGTCTATAACTGCAATGTTGTTTCTTGTATGAATTTAACTGTCTTTTTTAGTTCACACAGCGGTCTATGGAGTTTAATCTGTGAGATGTGTCGCATCATATATTCTATACCGGCCTGTGCCAGAAACATTTTACTACACCAAACTAAAAGATCAGCAGCAATGCCCTCCATATATTCAAGATCAATGATGCGGCTCTTCACCGAGGTGCCAGTCTAGGTGGTCATAGAATATTTTCAATAATATATTTTCAACTGATGTGGAATAATATGTCCACTGCATCTTAGCTTAGATTTGCACACCATCGAATGAATACTAATCATGCCAGTCAGTGAGAAAAAGGCTAAATTAAATGGTTTACTGCGACCTATGGACAAAGGAGATGTGGCACCAGGTGGAGAAGGCGGAGGAACAGATTGAGAACCCATATGTGGAAAGAAAGAGATTTCGGGGGAACGGCAAGGGTTCTGAAATAATCTCAAAATTGAGGCCATGAGAACGTTCAAATCAGATAGCGGTGGGAACGATTAGTAGTATGACTCTTCGCTAGTTGTTGAACGAGGGGACGGAGCGCGTATGGGAATGTCCTGAGTGCAGTGATGTCGGTTCTTAGCTCAACTAAACTCACTTTACTGCTAATAAATGAGGGGGCTTCACGTGAAAACTTTAAATATTTTTGTTGGGAGTGTGAATATATTCTGAAAAAGTAAAGAACAAATGATCATTTTTTATGTTGTCACCTCTGCGTTCAATGCAAGTTCTCCAGCGCCGATAAAGTGCTTGGGTTACTGTAGAAAGTATTCTCTGGTGTCACTACTCGATGCGTCTTTCTCGGTCGTGAACAGTCTGTCACAGAAGTCACGCCGTCTTGAAACTTCCTACTCCACTCATACACTTGCTGGACTGACAGGCATGCATCACCGTACTGGACTTTCATTTGCCGATGAATTTCTATAGGTTTCACCCCTTCACTGATTTTTTTTTAAAACGGATAACAGAACGCTGCTCATCTTTAGTTCATATCCAAAGTGGGGCAGCCATCTTTAAACTGTCCTTGTGAAGTCACTAGGTTCGTCTGTACCGTGATTCATGTGCTTGACACTCTTGAATCCTTTACAACAACATTGACAGGTTACAAGACAATGACATGGTTATTGTAATTTCTGTCACACTTTTAAGGTTTTCATTTGAAGCCCCCCTCCTATAAAGTTAAAAGTATGCATATGACACTCGCGAAATGACTTGTTCTGTTTACTGGGTCATGGTGTCATGGGGTGGAGTGAACAGTTACCTTCCCTTGTAGATTTCATATATGAAAGTTTACAAGATAGGGTCGACCAGGCAAATCCGCGGTTTACTTGTGTTATGTAGATTAAGCTACAGTAACAACAGTGACAGCGGTGGAAGTGGCGTAATGCTTACGCCGCCTACCTCACTGTCCGAAGGAGAGATGCAAATCAAAACTTGGAGACGGGTATTGCTGTGTACATTTCCAATTCCCTCAACTGTTCCAACAGAAGTGATCTCGAGACCGTAGGCATAGAATGTATTTGATTAGAGGTGAAGTCAGTCAGCCAGCAACCGTTTCTCATCGGATACCTATATAGGAATCCTTGTGCCGTGTACAGCTGGTATGACTGCTCACTACAATGATGGACAGAGTGTTTACAGCAGGTAGAGAAATTATGATACTAGGTGACTTCAACATAGATATTAGTAAATACAACCAGACATGGGACGATATCCTTCTCCTTCTCTTATTTCAAACAACTAATAAACCGTCCCACAAAGGTTACAGACACCTCCTCAACTATAATTGATCATATATATGTTACTTGTCCAGATAATATTATTGAATGTTCCATTCCTGTTAGTACATTTGGTGACCATTACCCTGTATGCTGCACATGTTCAAAACCTGGATTCAAAGCTCCTAACAATAAACATGTAAGCACCAAAATTATAAATTTTAAAGCGTTCAATGAAAAGTTATTTTTACAAGACTTAAAAAAATGCAGCTCTTGATCACGTTTACGAACTTCCTGATCTGGACGGTGCATTAGCTTTCTGGACAAAGACAGTCTACAGTGTGTTTGATAAACACGCACAAGTCAAAGAAGTTCGTGTCAAGAAACAACAGAAATCCCCATGGGTCACTGGTGAAGTTCTGGAAATAATAAGAGAGTGAGATTCAGCACACAAAAATAAAGACATCATCAACTACCGGAGACAAAGAAATAAAGTTAAATATGAAATTCGTAGGATAAAGAAAGACAATTTATAAAAATTTGATTGTAGATGAATCAAATAGCACAAATATATGGAAGGCTATTAATTCGCTAACCAACAAGAAACATTCGTCAGCGTCAGCAACACCAAACTCTATAACATGCGAGGATTTCAGTTGTTGTTGTTGTTTTGTTTTGTTTTTTTGTTTTTTGTTTTCAATCGGAAATAGAGAATCTAAAGTCTTCAATACCAAAATCATCATGTAATTTAAGTTCATTGTCATCATTCTGTGAGAAGAAGTGCACTAGAAATATTCCCGCTGAGATTCCCTTTATGTCGGTTGCAGAAGTATATAAATATCTCTCAAACCTCAAAGCAACAAACTCACACGGTCTAGATTGGATCAGTAATAGAATTCTTCGCTGTACCGTCTCAATAATTAGTGAATCCTTAACGTTCATATATACTCAAATGCCTTGCCAAAAACTACTTTCCATCTGCATTACAAACTGCTAACGTTTATCCTATTTTTAAAAATGGCTCAAATGATAACAACGTCTTGGGTTATTATAGACTTATTTCCTTACTATCGTCGCTATCAAAGCCATTAGAAAAGCACATTCATAAAATAACATTACATCATTTAATTAATAACGATGTAATAATTGACAGCCAATCTGGGTTTCAACCTAAATATCCTTGCCATAGTGCTCTAACAAAAATGACCGATAATTGGCATTTTAACATCAACAATGGCAACATTTGTGGAGCGGTGTTTGTAGGCTTTAACAAAGCTTTTGACATGGTATATCACAATATTTTAATTAGCAAATTGAAACAAATGAAGACTAGTGGTGAACATCATTTTTATCCGACAGACAACAAGTCGTGTCCTTTAACAGTCGTATATCAAGACCCACAAAGCTTAATATTGGTATACCCTCATGGCTCAATACTAGGTCCGCTGCTTTTCGCAGCTTATATTAACGACCTTCCTCTATATCTCAATACGACATGTGATCTATTTACGGACGATTGTACTATGTATGTTAGTCAGGAGAACCGTAGTGAATTAGAAAGTTATTTACAAAAAAATCACTTGATAATCTTACTAGATGGAGCAATGAAAACCGCATGAAAATTAACATCGACAAAACAAAATCCATACTAATAACGACCAGACAAAAACTTCAGACACTAGCTATAACTGGGGCAGCGCTCGAATTCCGCATAGACATGTTACCTATAGTTAATGTTAATGAACATAAGTCATTAGGTCTTTTAATTGATATACATTTAAATTGGAGCTCTCATGTCCACGTCCTTACCATAAAAACAGCACAGAAAGTTTAAAAACTTGCTAAAATTCAGCACTTCCTGGACGAAAGCACGCGAAAGTTATTCTATACATCCTATATTCAATCTCATCTCGATTATTGTTCCACAGTCAGGGATGGTTGCCCCAAATCCAATATGAAACGACTTTGTTCTCTTCAAAAGCGGGTTATACGTCTAGTTTCTGGCACACAACACACTGAAAGTGATAATGTATAGAGTCATCTAAGGCTTCGAAAGCGTTTCCTTTTTAACAAAGCCAAATTAGTGAATAAAGTAATATCTAAAAATACCACAGAGTATCTTTAACCGTTGATTCAATCTCATGCAATGAACAGCAAGCGCTTAAATTTATCATATGCCCCAAAACCTAGATTTTACTTATACAAAAACTTGCTTTGCGTATTCTGGTGAACACTTATGGAATGACCTTCCAACAGATCTGAAAACTCCAATGAGTTCCTACGCATTCAACCGAAAACTCTTTCAATACTTACTCCATACCGACTATATGCCTCTATAAGTCACCTAGTGGTATAATTTTTCACTATGTGCTTGTGTGTGTGTGGTGGGGGGGGGGGGGGGGAGTTAGTGAGTAAGAGAGGATGTAAGAGAATGAAAGAGTGAAAGAGTAAGTATGAGACAAAGGAAGCGAGAGAGAGTGTGTATGTGACTGTGTGAGAGAGTAAGAGAGAGTGAGAGTGAGTGAGTGTGTGTGAGAGATAGAGAGAGTGAAACAATGAGAGAGAGAGAGAGAGAGAGAGAGAGAGAGAGAGAGAGAGAGAGAGAGACAATGAGAGAGATAGTGTAGTGTGCGTGAAAGAAAAATAAAGAGATATATGCTATTCCATATTTCTTCTGTATCCTCATCTTTCATATTATCATTTTTACTGCCACTTGATTTTAACATGTACTAAATGCACTGTGTATTTCATCATGTTTATGTCAATTCCAGGAACTATATTCTTTATTGAATTGCATAACCTTTTCTTCGTTACACAATGTGCAACATATTGTTTTCTTTTGAACACATGTATGTCATGCGACGTGCTATTCCGTGGTTTTTCTGTATATTCACCATTCATATTATCATGTTTACTGCCACTTGATTTTCTAACATGTACTTGCAAAGGTTGTGCACTGCTTATTCCATCGTATTTATGTCATTTTTAGGAATCAACATATTGAATCGTATCACTATTTTTTACGTTGCACAATGTATGTGCATAATTTGTTCTCCATTTTTAACCTTTTTTGTGAGAATTTTCACGATAATCGTCAGTGTATGTGTGTGTAAAGTGTGGGAGTGTGTTCACATTAGCTTCAGTGATTATGTGAGGCATGCATCATGTATGTGTCAAGATGTGAGGATTGTGTTTAGGTTGAGGGAATGGGTTTGTGGGAGGGGGTATATGTGTGGGTTGGGATATGTGTGTGGGTGGAGGATGTATGCATGAGTGGGTGGATATTGAGGAAGTGTGTGGATGTATGGTGGAGTATGTGGATGGGAGTGTGGGGATGGTGTAGGGGGTGTGTGGGTACTTGTGTAGGGGGTGTGGGGGATGTTTTTATGGGTTGGGTATGGATGTGGCTGATGTGTATATGGATGGAGGAGGTGTGCATGGGTGGGGGATGTGTGTGGGGGGATGTGTGTGTGGGTCGTGAAGTGTGTGTTGGTGGGGGGTTGTGTGGGTGGGGAGTGTGTGTGTGGATTGTGGGGGTATGTGTGGGTGGAAGATGTGTGTGTGTGGGTGGAAGATGTGTGTGGGAGTAGGGAGAAGTGTGTGAGTGGGGATGTGTAGGATGTGTGTGTGCGGGGATATGTGTGTGGGGGACGTTTGTGTGTGGTGGGGGATGTGTGAATAGGTAGGTGTGGAGGTGTGGATGAGTGTGGGATGTGTGGGTTGTGGGTGATGTGGGGGTGGGTGCGGAGATGAGTGGGTGGGTGGGGAGGTGGGTGAAGGGATATGTGTAAGGATGGGGCGTGTGTGGGTGGGGAGTTTGTGGGTGGGTGATGGATGTGTGGGAGGGGAATGTGTGTTTGGGTTTGTGTGTTTGTGTCGGTGTTGGTGGGTAGTGGTATGTATGCGTGTTGGCGGATGGAGGGTGTGTGGGTGTTGGTGGGTGGGGGATTGTGTGTTGGGGCGTGTGTAGGGAGAGTGGGGGATGTGTGTATGCATGGTGGATGTGAGTGTGTGTCGGTGTGGTAATGTGTGTGGGAAGGGAATGTGTGTGTGTGGGTGGGGAATGTATGTGTGGTTCGTGGGGTGTGTGGGTGGATGTGAGATGTGTGGGTGGGTGGGAAAATATGTATGTGGATGGGAAGATGTGAGGGTATGGGTGGGTGATGTGTGAGTGTGAGAGGGGTATGTGTGTGGTTGGGGAGTGTGTGGGTGGGTTGGGTGGTGGAGTATGTGTGTGTGGGTGAGTTTATGTGGGTTGGGGTATGTGTGAGTGGGTTGGGATGTGGATGAGGGATGTGTGTATTTGTGGTAGCGAGATGTCTGGATTGGTGAGGGGATGTGTGAGTGGGTGGAGGGATGTGTGGTGGGTGGGAATGTTTGAGTTTGTGAGGGATATGTGTGTGGGTTAGTGCGGGATGTTTGTGTGGGAGGTGTGTCACATAACTTGATAATATGCATTGTTTATGCTTGCAACATTCATTTTACAATGTTTTTTTTTTCATATGTGAATGTCTCATGCACTGTTGATGAACGAAAGATGAGTGATTGGAAGGGCCGAATGTAAGACGGGCCTACGCGCCCAATTTTTAACCCTTTTTTAATAAAGTTCAATAAATAAATAAATATATAAATAAATAAATAAATAAATAAATAAGGTTGTGGGTTCGATTTCGGAATCTGTCATTCGGTTCCCTATGCAGTTATCTCAGAGACTCCAGAGGGTTGTCGCTGAAGCTACGGAGTTGGTGCTTTGTGCGACACTTTCGGCGGGCCGCCCTGAGGAAATAGACCGAGTAACGTGAGATGTTTAAAAACCTGTGCAATGAAGTCTGTCCTCTTGCTCTTTAGACACTTTAATGAGAACATTACACCGAGACCACTAAAATACAATTATACATATTATCCTCGTTACATAAATAATAGCCAAAAAGGGTGTTAACTACTGCTAAACACAAAATATGACTAGAAGCTCGACGAAAAGAAAACACGCGGATACAGGCCAATGCTTAATCAACGAACAATAAAATCAAAACAATAAAAACATATGTTAAACAAGAACTCTTAAATGGGGATCTGAAGAAACATCCGTTCGTTAGATCCCCTGTTAAATATTCTTGTTTCTTTGTCTGTTAACGTGTGTGTTTCTTGTGGGTTAATAAAGTTTATTTTAGTTTAGTTTAGTTTAGTCGACGGATCAACATCACGGCACATGGGTGTAATCCATAAGTGCTCCGCGTTAATAAAGACCAGAGTCTAAACATTCGCTTTTATATATGTACGTATTTCCTTTTGTCGATATATGTGCATGCTTCCTTTTGTCGATACATGTACTTGATTAATTATGTCTATATGTGTAAGTGTTTTGTTTTGTCGATATATGTACGTGTTTCCTTTTGTCGAGCTTCATAGTCACATTGTGTGTTTAGTTGGTCCATGGAAGGAAACATGGCACAGAGTATAACAGAGATACTGTATGTTAAACAGCTTGACAAAAAAGGTAACAGAAACTGACAATATATCAGCTAAACATTTGCTACAGGGGCATTTGTTTGATGAAAAACAGATAAAATAATTGTGATCCAGTTTATTTGAGAACAAATTATACGGCATTTGTCAATAATGTAATTGGCTGCTGCATTGTTTAAATATTTTCAAGCTGAAGTTTCAGGCTGTGAGGGGTGACTGGTCGAGTGGCTCGAATTCTCGGTAAGGCGTGGGATTTTTTCCTGTCAGTGGCAAAAAGAAAATCCTAACCTGCACAGTTCGCAGCGACTGCACTATAGTCTGTCCAGAAATGAATGCCGTTATTCACACTCAATTATTTTGAAAACTGTCTGTTGCAGCGTCATGAAAATTTTCCTGCCGTCTTATATTTACCCCCACCCAAGGAATATGTCTTTGCTAGGTCCAAAAGCAACTTAAATCATCGAAAGCGGCGACATTTCTTTGATTTTTTGGCGAAAATGTAGTGAATTCACGCTAACAAACTAATCTTACAGTAAAGCACGTCATTTCGGGTAACGGCACAAGTACAAGGCGTAGCCAGATTCGTATGGGGGTGGGTGCAATAAAAAAAGTAGCTTAAAGGTCGACAGGGTCGACTGCATTGCACCGGGTTTTTATCCCATATGGCTCAGTCTCTTTCCGCAGCACGGAAAGCGTCGCACAAAGCACGAACTCCGTAGCTCCAGCGACGACCCTAGGGAGTCTCCGAAAAAATGCACTAGTGAAATGAAGGACGCGGCCCGGAATCGAACATACAACCTTCGCAGCCCGAATCAGATGGCTTGACCACTTCACCACGGAGAATCCCGAGAGGGGTGCAATGTGTAATATTAGTAAAGACGGAGAATTTACAGAGACATGGGGTAAATAATGTGTAAATTGACAGGAAAGTAGAAGGAATATATTTCTTACCTTAATTTTCATTTCCTTCTTGTTTCTTCAGCTGCTGGTTAATAATGTGTACACAAATATTCATGTTACTAGGGTGCATTTAGCTTTTTATATTGAGTTCGTGAAAGCTTCCAAATAGCTTTGCGTTTATGTGCGTATGGAGTGACCAGAAATGATACCGCAATTTAGTCATCATGTGTCCATTTTTAAGGATCTGTTCAGCTGTCTGTGTAGTTTGTTCACACGTACACATGGCTTTGAGTCTTCGTGAAAGATTGTCTACTCTGCTGTTTACCGTTCAGAGACGGAACATGATTACCTGTTTTGCACCATGAAAATAGTAGTCAGTGTCTCTGTAGTGGGCTTTATTCTTAACGACCAAGATGTTGGTCCTCTTTTCATTGAAGTTTATAGATTGATTCGTATGCACGTGTGTTTTCCCCTAATTTGACAACGTGTTTGCTCTCACGTTTCTTGTTATGACACAATATGTCAGTTTCCACCGCAATATTACTCTTCTGTTGGTATTCAATGCATTTAGTGTGTATGTGTGTGTGTGTTTTTTTTTTTTTTTTTTTTTAAATACCAGTTGTTTGTCACCGCTGAGGGCTTGCGGAATTGAAAATTCATCACTATGGAATACAAACTGTTGCCATTGACAATGTGCTGATGCTGTAATGTTAGGGCCTGCAATTCGTCTGAATAGTTGGAGCAAAATATCCCAGTAAGTGTGCACGTGGATGCGATCTGCTCAGACCTTAATCTGTGTCGGACGATTCCAATAGGTTGATGACTGCTCTCGGTTGCATAAAATGCTATCCATCCTTTCTCCAATAGTCCTCTTCCTCTTTCAACACATGGTCCTCACATTTTTTCCACTAACTTTTATCAATATTTAATAGCGCGGACTGAGTTAGTATCTTGACGTCAGACAATTTGAAATTGGCAGCTGCCACCTGGTCTTTAATTTTAGCCCACACAAGGGTTTAAATGAGAATGATACGGCGGAAGTCTCAAGTACATATGGCCATGCTCTTCTATCAACTTGTCGATTTGATATTTCTTGCTTTTTTTGTGCCTGTTTTACAAGGGACAACAAATGTAGCTAGAAATACGTTTCTGGAAATGGTATATTTTCCCTTCGGAGCCATATCTTTATTGCTTCCTTTGTGCTCGATGCCGTAGGTATTTTGTCTTCTTGGGCAACAACATTGTGATATGATGCCTTGTCCATGATTAGAGAAGACGGTCTATCAAGAGATGGAAGTACTGTATTCTCGAGCCAAGCTCTAAATACATTACCGTTCATCTCATTATGATAATCCCTATTGTCTGTATGCTTTGATACGAACACGAGCCCAGCATTCTATAGAAGCCATTATGCGTATTACCAGCATGGGCCATGGCCAAAAGCTGTCCTATACTACTGGGCACATATCGCTTTATCTGTCCATCCACTGACTGCCATTCCTTATCACTTGTGTGGTGCGCATTGATCCACGTTTCATCCAAATACACTATGCCATAATTTTTTTTTTTTGCGCTTTTCCCTTATTTCACGTAGGTATCTGCTTCTCATGACTCCTAAATGCGGTTGCTCGCAAAGGATATTTCTACCTCCCGTGTACTTTCTAAAAGTGAAGCCTAATGTCCTTATAATTTTCCACAAAGTTGTTTTGGATAGCTCTATGTTATTGTTCTTTCTCAACCAAAACCTAAGTTTTCTTACAGTCACTGTTTCTTTGGCATCCAGCATTTTTATCATGCTGGATATTCCTGGATGTAGCGAAACGCCAGTGGCCCATGTCCTTATGCATTCCTTTATTTTTGGTAAACAGGGGAAAACGGCTTTCGGAAACTCTCAGTTCTCTTGTTTGCTCAAATCTCCATGAAAGATGGTTCTTTGGGTTATCTTCATACCACAATCTTTACATGGAGCGAGTATATATTTGTCTTTCCTTTCGGGTAGACCCGATGGAGCGCCTTGCGTCAAATGTGCACTGGTGCAGCTGCTGGTCAATTGATGGCCGGGCCAACACCTACCGTTTGATAGTTGCAGCATGTCAAGTGATTTAAAGATTACGACAGAGATGCAACATACTACTGAAGTGGTGTAAAGGTAAACTTGGGTTTTCGTTGGTCCAGGCAAAGCTTGGCCTATAAATATCTATTGTCTTAACGACTGAGAGGATATGGCAAAACAGCAGTCTTGCCATGTTGGGAGGGGGTGACCGTTAGCCGATCTGGCTACGCGTCTTGATCTTGGCATGGCAAGGGAACACATCTGAAGAATAAGTAGTTACTAAATGATATCGCTTGTTCTTGGCAGCTGATAGACGAGTGATATCTTGATTCCTACGGCTTACCGTTACTTAGTAGCATCTCTCTTTTAAATATAGGCACATTAGATAGCTACGGGGATGGGGTCCACCAATCTATAATCTATCTTCTTGAGCCAGGGGATGCTAGCCACAGGACTATCTCTTTCGTCTGTCACTCGATAGGATGATGTCGGGAGGATAAGGGACTCCTCTATCTCACTGAGAGAACCTGAACTTATCTACACTATGGCTTGTGCAGGGCAATGCCGGTACATTGGGGCGACAGCTCAGTCGAGAGCGGCGGCCGGGAGGGGTAGTATCTTCTTTCATCTTCTTGCTGGGAATGGGGAACTACACGGTGTGCCATATAACCCCAATACTGTAATATATTTACTTAACGGGGAGAAAGACACAGATTACTGGGCGCACCACACCACAAGATCTTGGTTGTGAGAAAGGCATGGTTTGCAAGTGAGAGGAAAGCATGGAAATGAATGTGCCCAATAATAATAAAGGCTTGGTATGAGTGTGGAAAGTGTGTCTTGTAAACAAAACGTTCCTGGGGTGGACAACCTGACATCCAAAAGCTGGAGGTCTACTCAAGCCCGGACGTAGCCAATCCAGGGGCTACCTGACAGGTCAGGCCCATTCATTTGGGTATGGTATATAATACATTGGGTAAAGATCCTATATGTCAAATATATTAACTGAGACCCTATGGGTCCTCAGGATTGTGTGATGCATGAGTCCGCCCAGTCGCTCAATATTGTTTGTCATTTCCAGGGTCCTTCTTTGGAAAGTATGAACAGAGCTGAAGGTCTCGACAGGGCTCTACGCAGAAAGCATGTTATGACTATGCCATGGCAAGGTTTGGGCCATGCCTGTTTTAAGAATATGATCTCTACAAGATAGAGCCACTGCTGACCTTGAAAGAATGACCATCAGCTGTACTGACACATCACCAGTCATCTCGATACGTTTGGATTGAGTCCTTTTGTATTATTGGCTGGACCCCGCCAATCACTCAGACACACCCATTATTATATGAGAACTATTCTCCAGGACATTATTTCCTATCTGACATTATGCCACTTCCCTAGAACATTTGTTTACTAAAAGGACTGTGGTTCATGGAGATTTGGAAGTTTTCTTCTACAGAAGGCTGTTGTACGTACAACCAATTACCTGGAAGGAAGGAGATTCTTGCACACGGGGTGAGATGTATGTGGACAGGATCGGACAGTAGTATGAAGCTGGGTCTGTGACTCTGGCTACCTGAGGCTCATGTGCCTGAACTTTATCAGTGTTGTGTCTGTTTAGAACTATCTGTGTTAACTGCCTTGATGTTTTCCTGTGCTGTCCTTTATTGATTTAATAAATCAAGTTTTAGTTTATTCCAACGATCACTGTGTTATATATATGGATCAGCCAGAGGAACATTGCAGGAAATAGGTCCTTAGGTCGAAAGAAAGAGTGACAGTGAGTCCGGGGAAAACGGAGGAGGGTTGGCAGGTAAAGACCTATCCCAGCCAGGGCTATATAGAAGATTATTTAAACATTGTGACAGGGCTATTTGGGACCCTCCACGTAGCTTGTTACAATTTCTGGGGGCACGTCGCGGGATATTTGAAATCCTGGTGGAGTTCTGGCTGATTTAGTGATAGGGGACAGATATTCTTGTCTACTATCAATAGGTTCTGCCTACCGTGCCTGGCTATTGTCTATACTCTTCCTGACACAGACTGACCGACATACGACGTGTTGTGGTCGTGTAATATATATATATTTTGGTTATGTGAGATAATCATTTTCTATACAATTTCTTGGGCACTTTCCCTCTGAGTTTAAGATGGCATCAACTGGGTTTAATGTCGCTGACGTACAGGCTACAGGGCGTGAGATGGGCTATGATGGAGCGGAGTTACAGAAATATGTGCAGGAAGTGGAAAGAGACTTCAGACAGGCTGTGCGCGAAGCCAAGAAAATTGAGGCGGAGGCTAGGAAGATGGAGGCCGAGCAGGCAGTCAGAGACCATGAGTTTCGTATGAGGGAGTTGGAGCTGAAAGCTAAAACGGCCAAGGAAAGCGAGGGTGCAGTTGGAGGCGCAGTTCTCCCTGACTCAACAACTTCTAGTGGCGGTCCATACCAGGCAATGAAGTTCCCATTACTCCCGTTCGATGAACACAAAGAGAAGATCGACCAGTATCTTCAAAAATTCCAGTCGATGGCTTTGGCTATGGGGCTGGAACGTGGGAAATGGAACTTGAAAATCTCGCAGGGCCTGAGGGGGACCGCGTACGAGGTCTACTCAAGGTTGCCACCTGGTATGGAGAATGACTATGAGGCTCTGGAAAAAGCATTATTGAAAAGGTTCCAGATGACAGCCCATACATACCGTCAGCAGTTCAGAAAGTCCAAGAGAGAGCCAGGAGAGATGTTCGCAGCCTACAGTGTCAGACTGAAGTCTTACCTTTTGAAGTGGATGTCATTAGCTGGATTTGCTAACGACTATGAAAGTTTGGAAGAATTAGTGGTCGTGGACCAAATGAAGAGGATGATGCCTAGGCCATTGCAAACCTTCTTGCTTGAAAATGGGGCAGAAAGGTTAGACATAGTCAACACATTGGCGGAAAGGTATGTGCTAGCTCATGGGGATAATGGGGAATTGTCACAACCCAATCCCCGACCACCAGACACTTGATCTGGAAAGAAGAAGAACCCTAAAACAGCTCACCCCAAGAAGGAGGATCCTTTCGAGAAAGTTCCTATTAAGAAACCCTCTGGTAAGAGTCCACCTGGATCTCCTAAAAGAAAGTGGAGTGAAAAGTGGTGCGCCTATTGCAAATCTCCCACACACAATACGGTTGATTGCCGGCGTAAACAGAAAGACTCTCACTATGCTGCTTGTCTTGTAGAAACCGGGGAAGGGTCTCACAAGGAAGTAGAAGGGAGGGATCTTGGGAACAATGATTCAGAAAAACCACCAGTAGTAGAAACGGTACTTGTGAACGGACAACCAGTTGAGTGTCTCTATGACACCGGTCTGCAGTTTGAGGCTGTAATTTCATCTCACTTAGTGAGCCCGGAGCAGCTAACCGGGGAATCTATTGAGATTCAAACGGCGACAAAGAGTGCGGTAGCGATGTCTCTTCCAATTGCGAAGGTAGACATCAAATCTAAATATGTTACCGGCACTATACAGGCAGCCGTTCTGCTAGATCCTATCTTCCCAATGATCTTGGGTTGTCGCTACGTCTTTCTAGGGATTCCAACCGAACCCATGTACGTAGGGGCGATGCAAACCAGATCTCAATCGGAGGATGAGCAGACGCCGGCCTTGATCGTGAATCCCTTGCCTGGGGAGTTACGAGCTGCTCAAAGCCAGGATGCTACTTTGCAACCTTGCTTCAACCAGTTGCTCAAAAGTTCTGACCCACCAAGACGGGGTCAGTATTATATGAAGAATCGGTTACTGTACCGGAGAGCCGGAGTGGAGGATCGCCAGCATGGACAGCTGGTAGTTCCTAAGGCCTATCGGGAACAGCTTCTTCATATGGGACACACCATTTCATTCAGTGGACATATGGGTGTCGGGGCAACTCTCCAGCGCATTTCCTGCCATTACTACTGGCCAGGGATGACTGGAGACGTGCGTAGGTACGTCAAGTCGTGCCCAGAGTGCCAGCGTGTGGCACCAAAACACTGGACAGCTCCGGTAGTTCTGGGAGACATGCCCATTATGAACTCTCCTTTCGAGAGAGTTGCCATCGATCTTGTTGGTCCTCTTCCTCGGACTAGGAAGAGGAATAAGTACATTCTCACGATGGTGGATTGCTGTTCCATGTGGGGCGAGGCGATACCGTTGGCCACAATCGACTCTAAGCGAGTGGCTGATGCACTGATGGAGACCTTTACTAGGTTGGGATTTCCCAACCAGATCCTAACGGACAATGGGTCTCAGTTCTGTGGTAAGCTGATGGAAGAAGTCTTTCGTATCTTCCAGACTAACCACATTCACACAAGCCCGTACCACCCTCAGTCTAATGGGCAAGTAGAGAGGTTTAATGGTACCTTGATGACCATGCTTCGGAAGCTGGCTCAAGAGAAACCAGACAGATGGGATGAGTATATCTCGGCCGCCTTGTTCGCCTATCGGGAGGTTCCCCATGGGTCGACCGGGTTGCCACCAGCCACTCTACTATTCGGGAGGCCAATCAAGGGTCCCTTAGAAGCCTTATTGAGATGTTGGACAGAGGAAGAAACTTCCGAAGAAGTTGTATCCTCATATAAATACGTCGAAGAGTTAAAGAAGAAACTCCAGACGGGTTGGGCTTTGGCAGCTCAGAATCTGAGAGCGGCCAGAAGAGACACGCGGCCTACTACAATAGAAGGACGAAAGATAGGTCTCTTAAAGTGGGGGATCGGGTTCTGTTGTTACTTCCAGTAGGTTCCAATAAACTCGAGATTGGTTGGCAGGGGCCTTTCCCGGTGGAAAGGGTTGTGTCCCGTACCAATTATGCTATCCGGATCAGGGGGAAATCTAAAATCTTCCACATTAACCTCCTAAAAAAATATGAGGAACGATCCGATGGTACCTCTCTCCCACTCATGACTATGGCGGTCGCGATGGAAACTGAATCGGGCGAAGACGCGGATAGGGAGTATCCTTTACAACCTGGGGAAACCTATAAGGATGTACATATAAATCCTGATCTGTCGACTGAAGAAACAGAACTGGTCATCCGTTTGTTGGAGTCCCATCAACAGATTCTTACCGATCGTCCAGGACGGACAGGGTTGGTCGAGTTTGATATGACTCTGACTACCCAAGACCCCATTCGCCAAAAAATATATCCAGTGCCCTTTTCGAAAGAGAAGGCCCTGGAAGCAGAAATCCAGAAGCTTCTGGATGATGACATCATAACTCCTTCGACTTCTCCTTATAATGCCGGGGTTGTCTTGTTGAGGAAGCCAAGCGGGGAGCACCGCTTATGTATTGATTACAGGCATTTAAACAGTTGTACGACATTCCAAGTTGAGCCGTTACCAAACACAAATCAACTATTTGCCAGATTAAATAGGGCAAAGTACTTCTCAAAAATCGATTTAAGTCGGGGATATTATCAGATCCCTGTGAAGCCTGAGGTTCGGCCCATGCTCGCTTTCAGTACTCCGAGCGGCCATTACGAATTTAAGGTGATGCCTTTTGGGCTGAGCAATGCGCCCAGTGTGTTCACTCGCATGATGAGAATGTTATTAGACCCTTTAAAGGATCCCTCTGTGGTCTCGTTTATGGATGATATTCTCATCGCGTCTGACAATCTGAGTGATCACCTGAGGTCCTTGGGACAGATCTTCAAAAGGTTAAAAGAGGAAGGGTTAACCGCCCGTCCAGCCAAATGCATGATTGGCTATCAATCCTTGGAATTTCTGGGACATACTATTACCCCAGGGGGACTGGTACCGGAAGAAAAGAATATTGAAAAGGTCCGTCTCGCACCCCGTCCTAGATCCAAAAAAGATGTTAGGTCTTTCTTGTCTCTGTGTGGGTTTTACCAGAAATTTATTCCAAAGTTCAACGAAATTGCGGCGCCGTTAACCGAGACTCTGAAGAAAGGATCGCCAGATCTTATAATCTGGACCCCGAGCTGTGAAGAGGCTTATGGGAAGCTGAAACAGGCGTTGGTGGATAGGCCAGTCCTGCAACTCCCAGATTTGGAGAAAACGTTTGTTCTGAGAACCGACGCGAGTAACATAGGGATTGGGGCAACTCTGTTGCAGGAAGGGCGAGATAATCCTTCGGTGCTGTGTCCGGTGGCATATGCCAGTCGAAAACTGTTACCCGCCGAACGGAATTACTCCACCGTCGAACGGGAATGTCTAGCTCTAGTGTGGGCGGTACAGAAATTTCAACCTTATCTGTATGGAGTACCGTTCAAAGTGCAATCCGACCATCAACCTCTGACGTTCTTGGCAACTTCTAAGAAACTGAACGCGAGGTTAATGAGATGGTCATTGCTCCTACAACCGTATCAGTTCACGGTCGAATACATCCCCGGAAGGGAGAATGTGGGAGCAGATTTCCTATCACGGCATCCTATGGTTGAATGTGAGGGTGGGGTCATTCGAACAGAACCACTGACAGTAGAAAGTTCGTAGGGTTCGACTTTCTTAAGAGGGGGCCTATGTAGCGAAACGCCAGTGGCCCATGTCCTTATGCATTCCTTTATTTTGGGTAAACAGGGGGAAACGGCTTTCGGAAACTCTCAGTTCTCTTGTTTGCTCAAATCTCCATGAAAGATGGTTCTTTGGGTTATCTTCATACCACAATCTTTACATGGAGCGAGTATATATTTGTCTTTCCTTTCGGGTAGTACCCGATGGAGCGCCTTGCGTCAAATGTGCACTGGTGCAGCTGCTGGTCAATTGATGGCCGTGCCAACACCTACCGTTTGATAGTTGCAGCATGTCCAGTAATTTAAAGATTACGACAGAGATGCAACATACTACTGAAGTGGTGTAAAGGTAAACTTGGGTTTTCGTTGGTCCAGGCAAAGCTTGGCCTATAAATATCTATTGTCTTAACGACTGAGAGGATATGGCAAAACAGCAGTCTTGCCATGTTGGGAGGGGGTGACCGTTAGCCGATCTGGCTACGCGTCTTGATCTTGGCATGGCAAGGGAACACATCTGAAGAATAAGTAGTTACTAAATGATATCGCTTGTTCTTGGCAGCTGATAGACGAGTGATATCTTGATTCCTACGGCTTACCGTTACTTAGTAGCATCTCTCTTTTAAATATAGGCACATTAGATAGCTACGGGGATGGGGTCCACCAATCTATAATCTATCTTCTTGAGCCAGGGGATGCTAGCCACAGGACTATCTCTTTCGTCTGTCACTCGATAGGATGATGTCGGGAGGATAAGGGACTCCTCTATCTCACTGAGAGAACCTGAACTTATCTACACTATGGCTTGTGCAGGGCAATGCCGGTACATTGGGGCGACAGCTCAGTCGAGAGCGGCGGCCGGGAGGGGTAGTATCTTCTTTCATCTTCTTGCTGGGAATGGGGAACTACACGGTGTGCCATATAACCCCAATACTGTAATATATTTACTTAACGGGGAGAAAGACACAGATTACTGGGCGCACCACACCACAAGATCTTGGTTGTGAGAAAGGCATGGTTTGCAAGTGAGAGGAAAGCATGGAAATGAATGTGCCCAATAATAATAAAGGCTTGGTATGAGTGTGGAAAGTGTGTCTTGTAAACAAAACGTTCCTGGGGTGGACAACCTGACATCCAAAAGCTGGAGGTCTACTCAAGCCCGGACGTAGCCAATCCAGGGGCTACCTGACAGGTCAGGCCCATTCATTTGGGTATGGTATATAATACATTGGGTAAAGATCCTATATGTCAAATATATTAACTGAGACCCTATTGGTCCTCAGGATTGTGTGATGCATGAGTCCGCCCAGTCGCTCAATATTGTTTGTCATTTCCAGGGTCCTTCTTTGGAAAGTATGAACAGAGCTGAAGGTCTCGACAGGGCTCTACGCAGAAAGCATGTTATGACTATGCCATGGCAAGGTTTGGGCCATGCCTGTTTTAAGAATATGATCTCTACAAGATAGAGCCACTGCTGACCTTGAAAGAATGACCATCAGCTGTACTGACACATCACCAGTCATCTCGATACGTTTGGATTGAGTCCTTTTGTATTATTGGCTGGACCCCGCCAATCACTCAGACACACCCATTATTATATGAGAACTATTCTCCAGGACATTATTTCCTACCTGACATTATGCCACTTCCCTAGAACATTTGTTTACTAAAAGGACTGTGGTTCATGGAGATTTGGAAGTTTTCTTCTACAGAAGGCTGTTGTACGTACAACCAATTACCTGGAAGGAAGGAGATTCTTGCACACGGGGTGAGATGTATGTGGACAGATCGGACAGTATATGAAGCTGGGTCTGTGACTATGGCTACTTGAGGCTCATGTGCCTGAACTTTATCAGTGTTGTGTCTGTTTAGAACTATCTGTGTTAACTGCCTTGATGTTTTCCTGTGCTGTCCTTTATTGATTTAATAAATCAAGTTTTAGTTTATTCCAACGAGCACTGTGTTATATATATGGATCAGCCAGAGGAACACGACAGGAAATAGGTCCTTAGGTCGAAAGAAAGAGTGACAGTGAGTCCGGGGAAAACGGAGGAGGGTTGGCAGGTAAAGACCTATCCCAGCCAGGGCTATATAGAAGATTATTTAAACATTGTGACAGGGCTATTTGGGACCCTCGACGTAGCTTGTTACACTGGATATAAAATCAAAATTTGTTATAATTTTAGTAGTCTTCCGCGGCGAAATGGTCAAGCCTTTTGCCTCGGGCTCCAAAGGTTGTGGGTTCGACTCCGGGCCGCGTCCTTCGGTTCACGAGTTAAATTTTTCGGAGACCCCTGTGGGTCGTCGCTAGAGCTGCGGAGTTTGTGCTTTGTGTGACGCTTTCCGCGCTGCGGAAAGAGACCGAGCCATATGGGATAGAACCCGGTGCAATGAAGTCGATCCTGTCGACTTTTAAGCGACTTTTTAAAAGCATTTTTATAAAAGCTCGCCTTATGACATCATTGTCAAAGCTGTCTACAATAACCTTTCTACCTACCGTTTTGGTTATTGCGTGTTGGCTTAATTCCAGATTCTTGGACCCATTGACGAAATGACCGTTTACTCAAACCCAATGCATGCACTGTTCTTTTTTCGGAATTTGTAATAGTATATAACAGTTTCCTGCGATCAGCTTCTTGACAAAGATATGTGTACAACTTCATAGTGATGCTTTGAATTGTACAAAATTTTACATTCAATCCCATTGAACAATATTCACACATTTCAATGTTAGCGATAAGTGGTAAGATTTTTAAAAATAAAATCAGGTTTCATGAAAGAACCCACATTGACGACACCTCTGAAAACTCCCAGTATAAACAGCGCGGGGTTCTTGCCATAAGACCAATCCCGTGAACCACGGAGAATATTCAACATTGAACGCTGATTTTCTGGCTGACGGTGTAATAATTTAAATTTATGGACTTAATCTCTTACCCGTAAATTATATACCGCATATAAACAAACATTGAAATCTGCTGTACAATCTCCAGAACAAAAATGTTTTTGTTGGGTGGACATGATGATAAGGTTATATGCTAAATCTCATAATTTTCCCTCAGTTGGTTACTGAGATATGGATTTTTATATGGATTCAAACAAATGTGAATGCACTATAGCTAGGCGGCCTTAATTCCTCAGACTCAAATACCCCCCCCCCCCCAGTCATACACCGCAAGGTACTATATTGGCAGTAAATGAGAGTATCAGGCTGTAAGGAGAAGACGAGTCAACGAAGAAGATATGTGTGCTCACCTTTGTCATATGAAATTCTAATAATTAAATTAATAATTTATCTCGAAGCAGTTTCTTCATATGGATCTGTGATCTTACAGCGCCATAACATTTTATAGGCCTGAATGCATGGGGGAATAGGTAGCTAATCTTTCCCTCACTTTCGCAAGTGACGAGTCTAGGCGTCTAACCCACGTCGGACGGTGCTCATGACATTATCTGCGAAATTCGCTAACAACGTCGCTAACGTGCCTGCTATGAAATATTAATGTCGATTTGAAAATATATCGCATGGCTTAAGAAACATCATTCTAGAATAATCTAGTCTGCAATTAGTTCAAAGCATGCATGTTGTCGATTTACGATCTATGCTATCTTTAGCGTGCTACTTTGAAACCGTTACTCAAATACAACAAGAAAGAATTATAATTGGGTAAATAAAATAATTGTAATAGCCTCTTGTTAGGGCTAATAAGCCGCTTTACATGTTGATTACATGTAACATTTACTTGCTTTGGTCTGTGTTTATCACGCGGTGATATTACAATAGGCCTCATTTGCTTCTAATAGTTCCGTTTATGTACAAATTGTATTTTTATAACATGTAACAAATGCTGTATTGTCCATATATTATTAGCATTGCTCTGGGCTCGGAAACGCATCCACCCGTGCTAATTTCCCAAGCAGAAAGCGGCATCAGCCGTTAGACAGAAGAAACTCTCGTGCAAGTTCTCACGCGGAAACATTTTAGGCAGGCGCAAACAATTTTCTTCCCGTGATGTATGTCCCTGTTTGTTGAAGAATTATTTTCCACTTTCCTTATTTTGGATCCTACACTTTGACCAGACCGAAGTTCAAAGTGCATTAATCTTCCCATTCTGGCCTTTATACGCCATTGGAGCAGAAGACCTTAACTAACTCATGCCAAGTCACCTTATTTTTGGCTACCTCCTGCAGCTCTCACCATGCCCTTCCCACATCAGTTCTCAAATGCTCCTTTCCTCATGCCCCTAGATCTCCGTCTATCTGGTCTGTCTGGCGGCTTACAGAGGAAAGACACCCAGCTTTACCACCATCAGGTCTTCTCAAAGTTTGTTCCACGCAGCGCCAGTATCTTCCACTGACATTTCCACCAGCTGGAATCTGTTCAAGTCGCTCCCTATGCTCTTCATAAGCGACTCATTCACACCACCCTAGTCCATCAACTCTGCGCAGGCATCAGGCAGTAAGCGCCCACAGTGTAACATCATGATCCAGTGCCTTGTGGCCAATGGCTCTCCACAAATTAGATCTCCGGCGTCATGGATCAATTCGTGTTGACTCCCTTCCATGCCATGACACAAAAGTGTCAAGAATCTTTTCTATCTCTCCTTCCGCAAATCTTTCACGTTGTCACAACATGTTCCAGTTTGTGTCTTCTCATTTTGGCTGTCCAATTAATTTTCAGCATTCTTCTATAAAACCACATCTCCAAGACTTCCAAAGCTTTTTTCGACTGTTTACTAATTGTCCAGGATTCGGAGCCGTATGTTAAAACTGGTTCTATGTAACATGCAAGAACGATGTTTCTAACTTTCAAGGAGACTGATGTCTTGCACACAACGTTCTGCATCCTATCCTAACTCTTTGCATGATTACAAATCATCAACAGTAGCCAGATTTTTGCTTTACTTAACAGGAACGTTTTTTTTTTTTCGTCCGCTCGCTTTGAAATCAAGCGTAGTCTCTACGCGTGCTACTACTCCTAGTGGACTGAAGTGATTTTTGCTTGTGGATTATCTTTCCTGATTATCAGTATTCTTCGCCGTCAGATGAAAACATTCCGATTTCTGAGGTAATTGTAATCTGCGTCCCAAGTCAAGGATGGAAGTCAACATTTTAGTCCAACTGACCCGTAGGCCTATAGGGGTTGAACCCGCAACCTCGGCATCAGCACACTCGGAGTTTAAGGACGAGCACTTTTATCCTTCGGCCATTCTGACCTCAAAAGAAATGCTCTGAAATTTCATAACTGTTTTGTCATTTTGTGCGCGCGGCCTGGTATGGTGGGGACAACATTTCTTTTTTGTTCTGAAGCCGCTTTCTATTCAGTTCATTAACTGTGTAATTGATTGGGTGTATGTTGTGCGCCGTGTACATTGATCTGATTCTTGTTGTACTCTGTAATCTCTTCTGTTGGCTAGTATTGTAGTTTTCCTATCTTATTCGTGTCATTTACGGATATTGATTTTATCGCTCGATTAATTATTCTCTCAGCATAGTTGTTTTATCGCCGTTAATTTTTATGAGAAAACAAAAACTGAAACATGTTATGACAACCGGAAAGATTTGCGGAAAGAGAGATAGAGGAAGACAGTGTGAAACGATTATTGACAGTCTTGTGTCATGGCATGGAAGGGAGTCAACGCACGAATTGATCCATGACGTCGAAGATCGTAATTTGTGGAGAGGCATGATTGCTAACGCCAGCCGGCAAGGCACTGGATGATGATGACATTTTTTTAGATAATTTACCTCTTTGGTTACTGCATACCCGCGTGCCGTTTGGTTATGTAGATTGCATTGACTCTATATAATGTGATGGCTTACACTTCAAGTAGATTGTGTTTTGAAGTCAGTTCATTGCCTGTTTCATATTTTGGGAAAACTCATGTTGTTGTTGTGTACTAGTTAGTCTACATCCCAGATTGATACTAACTTAGGCATACACTCACATTTTCTTCTGGTAGTTCATATCTTTAGAGCTTAACTGATTAAGTGGCATGGGATGATTAATCGATTTAAGAGACTCCCCGTATCTGTCATGGGCTTATATACAATAGTTTTCTCTAAGAAACTCCCTTCAATTTGATATAGAAAACAACATGTCTGCTACCATATTAACAATTTTAAGTCATAACTGTGACATACTCCAACTTCCCATTTTCCACCGTCCCTTCTTGTTTGGCTGAAACTTATTTTTTTGTGTGGCACTGAATGCCAGGTTATCATCCGTAAACGCCTTTGCTTGTTCATGTAACAAGTCATTGGTGTAGATCAGTGGTTCTCAACCGGTGGGGAATTCCCCCCCCCCCTCCAAGGAGGAATTTTGGAGTTTTCAGGGGGGGGGGGGGAGGAGAGGAATGAAGATTATTTAAAGATTGCGTTAATGCAAGAACGGATTACTTGATCTTGTTTTTACCTTCATACTTTACGGTTCTGTACGTCTCACCCTTCTAAAATTCATTTTATAAAGTAAGTAGACCCACAAATCACGTTTTATGTGGACGCCTAGACTTGTTTAGTATGTGCTATTAAATTTAGCTTCAATTATTACGTATACTGTGTAGGTACATCTAAAAATATGGTGAAGGGGGCACTGGCCAAAAAAGGTTGAGAACCAATGGTGTAGATTATGAACAATTAAAGAATAATAAACAGTGCTCAGTGATACCCTGTGTGCCCACTTCATTCTGTTACTCCTGTGTCCTCCAGTTTGAACTCTAGCACTATCGGCAACACTTTCCACATTGCATTATTGTTTTCTTCATTCCATCTCTCCAAACATTACCAAAACAATCTGTCTACCCAGACTGTCATTGTGTATTTGATTTCTTGAACAGTGTCTTCACTCTTCCTCGTGATGTAGATGTTTGATCCTCATTTTCCTTGTGTTGTATGGAGCTAATGTAAAAAAAGAAGAAAAAAATGTAAAAGAACAATTGTAACGCCTCGGGGCTATATTTTGTATAGGGTGCTGGCCTTGTCGCTTGTCAAAGTGAGGGTCAGATTAGCCATCTATTCTTCCTTGCTCTCAGGCCTACAAAATGTGATCGCTCTATCACATAACAGACTCAAAGCAGGAGGCTGCTTCGGGACAACGTATTTGTATACTTAATGTAATTGGTGGCTCTATAACTATCGACTTGTGTTCCTTCTCTCCATGTGTGTCAACAATTCCCTCCATGTGTGGCACCAAATTTTATTTTTGGTGCCGTTGATAGCAAACAAAAGAGGAAGCTGCCTTTCATTATGTGTCATATATTTCTTGCATTTTGCTTGCTCATATGTTCGAAACCCCATAGAGACGGATTAATTTTTTTAACTGACTTCGTCCAAAATTAGTACCAAAAAATGTTCCGGGAAGTAAAGGTGGCCAGGGTGACATTCACCACATCACTCATCATGAATCTTATAATTAATACGCCTCAAGGTGCGTAAAATGGTGTTTTATATTGCTTAACAAAATGGTGCAGACTGAAGAGGGCTTCGTCGCCCGTGCTCTGTTTTATGGAAGGCAGTCAACGGAATGGCAGGAATGTAACAGTGTTGGGCATAATTGGGATCTAGTGGGAAACTCAGATACAGCACGATTGAGCATTGAGACTGAAAGGGGTGGGAGATGCTCAATCGTGACGTATTATGTTGTTAAAGTTAGAAAACATCCGATAGCCCAGCTGAGAAGACGCGGCCTGTCGTCTTGAGAATAAAATATAATCTTATACACCAACTCGACTCTTGTTACTTCCTTTGACACTGTTAAAGGAGTAATAAATGGTGCCGCCGACCGAGAATCTGAGGTTGATCTAGGCCGGCCAACAAAAACTATCCACTGGCGGCATGCTGTAAGAAAAATTATGAAGATAATAGATAATGGCATATCACGCGAAGTACTCAAGAATCAGGACAAAACTACCAGGACAAGAAGGGTTTCCTGGAGCCGTGGCTGAAATTAATCATTTACAAGGGGCCTAACCTGGCCGTTGCCTGAACCTTGCCACTTTCAAGATTTTAGCAGAAGTCTGAACTCGTTCAAGGTCAAGTCATCACTGGCCGTTGGCTGATCCTGATCCATTTTTGGGCCTTGTCAATCCTACGACCCAAACACACCTGATCCATTTTTGGGCCTTGTCAATCCTACGACCCAAACACACCTGATCCATTTTTGGGCCTTGTCAATCCTACGACCCAAACACACCTGATCCATTTTTGGGCCTTGTCAATCCTATGACCCATTCCAAACGACGTTGAAGTACCCACCTGAGAATCAAGGAAGGGACCCAACCAGGGGTCGAAGATTTTCCGGCAGCCCATGAGATGTGACCCGACCAGGGGTTGAAAAATTTTCTGGCAGCCCAAGAGAAGGACGAAAATACCTGAGGGAAGAGAAGTGGTATCTGAACTCCACCACCTGAATTCTGAGACTAAGTTTCACCTAATGCGGGATCTGGTTGGTTGAACTGAACTGAAGGTAACGGATTAATTAAAGAAATAGACTCAGAGTTGTATATTTCGAGGTCTCCCGTGAGGTTCCGAACTTCTTAATTAGAGTGGAGTACAGGATATTATTGTGCTTTAAGAAACAGATATCTACAAGGAACCTTCTGATTGCCACAAATTTGAGTTTTTTAATTAAGGACAGGTTTCATTCCTCCTATGCTCAGACAGGACATCGTTGGTGCTTCTTCTGATTAATGTAATATCTTACATTATTATAGCCAACTGAAGTGTGCTGGTTGGGATTTAGGAAATTATAATTGTGTGATTGGTTGCTTGCTTTATTTCAGTATTTTTTCAGCATGACGGAACAGGAACACCGGAGCACAAGTTTAGACGTTAAATTAAGAAATTTAAAAATTGAAATTGGTTACTTGTATAAATATTTCAGCTTAGAAGACTCAGCACAGCACATATTTCAGCTGAACTCAGGATAAGTTTTTTTCTCAGGTACTAAAGAAGTATACAGAACAATATTGTTTCAGCTGGATAGATATTTCAAAGGAACTGAATATGAATTTCTTGTGCGGGGAGTTACAACGGGTTAGCACATGGTTAGGAGAATTAAAGATGTCAATTACGGAGGTAGAGAGTTTTCTGAAAACGTTGAAGAACAAAACAACTAGACAGGACCCTTATAGAATTATGGTAGACAGTAATAGAGTAGGAAAGAATAACAGGAGACAGACATTGCTTAATAAAGACAGAAGACAATATGGTTATGACGAACCAAGGCCTGATCTATATAGAGTAAAAGACAGTGAAAACAGACGAAATAGTGAAAGCTCGGACTGGTATAAATACAAAAATGGACGTGAGAGAAACATTTCAAAGAAATCATGGGACTGGCCTTCTCACAGTGCAACTGCTAGAAAAAGACGTGACGACTGGTTAGAGAAAAGACAAAGACAATATTTAAACTCAGGTGTAAGAGACAGAGTTGAACCAGTAAGTAAAATACAGACTAGTCCTAAAATGGTTGCGAATGTGACTAGTAGACAGGAAAAGAAGAAGACGATATTAGTAAAGAAAAGAAACCGAGAGACACAGACGCAGACAAGTAATACGGTAGAAAGTAGCACACAGACTCAGGTACAACCAGTCAGCAAGTTAACAAAGGGAACTCAAACTGACTTCATAGAGAATCAGTCTAAAACCAACTCATTTGACTAAGAGAGACAAGGTTGAAGTTGAGGAAAGATGGACAGACAAGGACCAAGACGCAGAAAGATAAGAGGAGAAGTATGAAGAAAGTGTTAGTATGGTTGTAAATAGAGGTAGTGCCATGTCAAGTTATTCAGCCATAGACAAGAAACTAGTTCCCAGATGGTGTAGGAATATTGGCTGTCAGAGTTCAAGCTACGGAGAAGATATTCCCACAGCTGAATATTATAGTGATGCTGAATCAGATATTATTACAGAGGATTCGGAGAATGAGAGTGTTACACTACGGGCAGGTCCTGAATCGAGGCGTGATGTTCCATCATATGGAGTAGTTGCTGGTAGACAGACGGACAGAGTTTTGGGTAGTGACTCTTTGAAACAAAATACTGGTTTGTATGACAAGACAGTAGGAAAGGCTAAGGGACGAAGACCGAGAAAGAGAAAGAAAGGTAGACGTTTTAAAGATGACTATGGGAATAGGGCCGACGTATTTGCAGTAAATTATAATGAGTCTGATGAAGGAACTATAATTAGTGTGTCATCTGAAGACGAGATGGGAAGGTATAAACGTTACGTAAGGTACACAGGAAACAGTGAGCAGACTGACGCAAATATAGGAAATAGAAGGAACTCATTTAAGAACAAGAATAGTGGTAGACAGTTAGCGGGAATTTATTCAACGACAGAAAGTGATTTAAGAAAAATAGAAGACCTTAGGACCTTAAGACCTGAATACTTTAACAGGTTGACAACAGATAGTGATGATGACATTATAACGGAAAGACGAGTGAATGTATTGAAAGACAGTGAAGTGTTTAATTTGGACACACTATATAACGATTAAAATTCCTTGGGTGAAGAAGGAAAATAAAATAGTTTTGGCTTAGGAGAAGAACTCTAAAATAGGCAGATGAATTTGTTGGTGTAGTGTCACATGGTACAGAATAGTCGAGGGTGTTGTTGCGGCAAATGATATTCCACGTGGATTACGTAATACAGGATATCGTCTGGTTGGTAGCGAGGTAGAGAGAGTAAAATAGGGTAGATTCAGGACAGAATTAATAGAGGGTGAGAGATATGTTAGGCATGAATATTAGTATTAGAAATAGTTTGACTCAGAGCTATGACGTGATGTTCGAGATAGGTTTTGCTTGTTGGTTGGAGAAGAAAGAATAGTATTGTTGACAGGTGAACCGAGAGTGTCTGGTGAGGTGATATAGACTGAGGAGGCACTGAGTATCCTGTGCGTAAGATAGTCAGTTGAACGTGAGAATAAAAGTATAATAAATAATAGACTGTAGAAGTGGATGCTTGAAAAATACGAGTTACGTCGTACTTGTGGAGAAAGAAGAAAGTTGTTGTGGGTGGAAAAGTATAGAATGATAGTTACGAAGTTAGGGGCTGGTTCACCAGAATGAGGTTTGTTTTGAAGAGATAGTAGATAGTACTGTGAAAGCAATTTCAGCTGCGAGAGGTAGTGTATAGGGTCTGACCTTCGTATAGAAGTGAGTGATTGAGTAAAGTAGAGATATATGAAAGCAGTGAATTGAGAGAGTCCTCTAGAATAGTTCGTCTGGTTGTGCGGTGTTCATACGTGAATATAACTGTAGTCAGACAGGTGTTCGTCGTGATGAAAGAAGTAAAAGGAAAGAGGTGTGATGAAGTCGCCTAAGTGAAATACGTAGATAGAATGTAAGAGTAACGTTAATATGTCTTGTGTCAACGTGTGTAGAGGAAATCAATACGTGTTGATATGTGGGGAATGATTGATGGAATGTTGAGGTGGCGTCTAAAGTATTTAGTTGTAAGTAATAGTATGGAGACGTTAGGTTGTACGCGATACGAGAGTAGGCGTGAGATGAGAGCGAGGTTGTGTTGTGTATCATTGTCCGTGTGAATATGAGAAGAGCGGTTGATAAGTAACCTTGATAAATCGTGGAACATAGAGTGTGCGAAAATCGAGAGATAGAAAGAAAATTATAATGTCTTTTCGTAGAATATCTGAACTTGGAAGGAAATTGTGGAAGTTATATGCTGAATTAACATTATGAATGTTTAGTATTCTTAACAGGAAAATGGCGAAGCAGGAGTGCTTAAGACTGAGAAACGAGGAAAGAGAGGTCTGCTGTTGGTTATAAGTGGCGTAGCTTGCAATTCTGAAAGACTTCCGAGAAATAACAAGAAGAATGAAAGATGCGGAGGTAAACATGGTTAGTTAAATGAGTGTTGGAGAACGTGTTCCGAGGAGGGTGACCGGGTTGATTGTCGTCACGATGCAAGAATGATAGGTGAGACTTGAGGATAGCTTAAAGTAGTGCTGGTGAGACGTTGAGAGTACTAATGCAGTAGAATGAAATATAAATTGCGTCGGGTAGACGAGAAGGTGGAAGTAGAATTAGTTGTTTTGGTGAGAGGTCTATAGTAAATAGACAAAGTTTTGTTGGATGTAGGAGGGTGGAGATACTGTGGTTGACGGTAAAGATTGGGAAGTGGTGGTGATGGTTAGTACAAGGCCATGGGAGACAGTTGGTGTGCCGAGCCACAGGTTAATTGATAAGTAGATGGTGGCTGGTACATTGAGATGATACTGTAGTTTACAGTGCTTGCTTATGAGGATATTTTGGATGTTATGATGTATTAGGAGTTAGGATGGAAAAAGATAGAAAATTGTGAGGGGAGATAATCAATGTTTGACTTCCAGAAAAGGAACGGTCACTCGTTGAGTAATGGTTTTGGTTGAGGGGAACAAGTATGGTTCCGCATTAAGATAGTCTGTAGATAACAGAGAGATATTTGTATATATGTATATACAGTATTTTGGCATTAATGCTTGGTATGGAGTTGTTTTGTTATACATGACTTGCCTAAATAGATAGGTGTTACATTGGTTAGAAAAGGAGGCCAATGTTGCTGGGTCACTTTAAGTGGTTAATTCTAAGTGAATTATATATTTTTTTTTGAAAACCTTCTCTTTAGCGAGAAGACAGTTGTATTTATTGAAATTGAGATTTCAATGCCTCATATGTAAAATTTTGTTTTGCTTGATTTGGTCTTGAAAAATGATTGTTGTTGTTTGATTAATTGATTTAGAATAGGGTTATTGTGTGCTTAGACTTTTATGTGTAAACTGCTGGTCCGTAAAAGAGACCAGTAGTAGTAGGTAAAAATAGATTAGGATGTATGTTGTATTATTTTAATCATCGTCACCATCATCATCACTATCATCATCATACTTTTAGTTGAGTTGCGGGGAAACATAAATGATTCTTACAAAAATTTGGGGGGGATTTGATGTCCTGTTGTGATTTTATTTCGCTGTTTTGTGTGTTAAATAGTAGTTATGTTTAATTTACAAGGTTTTTTTTGTCTAGAAATAAAGAAAATACAGGGGGCTTTAAATTATGACCCTTCGTTCAGAAAAGAGTTAATAAAACTACGGAGAACTGATAGAGAAACACATTCTCTTTGTGAAGAAGAAGTTCATGGATATTTTGATGCTGTGATAATCAGCGTAGAAAGGTTAAAACGGCTATGAACTGTAGACGGGGTTACTACACAAGTAAAATGGTTATGGTAAAGTCAGAATTATTAGAAAAATAGGGGATTGGAAGCCACATGGGAGAAGAAAAGATTAGTGAATATATTCAGTGGGGTAAAGCTGAGAAAAGTTTTGAACATAGTTTCCGGGGGGTCAGAAGAGCCATGATATACACGAGATTGCTGGGTTATAGAAGAATAAGAAAATTACCCCAGATGAAGAGTAAACATGAATTGGATCCATGTTTGACTTGACACTGTAGATAACAGTACAATAATAAAAGGGGTGTAAGTGGGGGAGACATAGTGACATGGGGTGTTTGTGGGTCCGTAATAAAAGGGACTGAGGTTAAAGTTGATTAACAAGAAGTCACAGACATGAGTGGTTATTTTTGCTGCTGTAGATTACGGCCTGAATTATGAATTATGAATTGAGATTTTAGAGAGACATGGGGTTACATGGCCTGGGCAGGATGTAAATGTTTATAAGTGGGTCAGATTACAATGTTGTGTTTGATGGTTAGTATTTAAGGGGAGATTTCAAGGTTACTAGGTTGCTGTTGATAACGGCATAAGTGGAGCATTTTAGTAGATATGCCCATAAGAATTAAGAGAGAACCTGACGTATTGGAGAAGATTAGTTATACGAGGTGATGAGGTTATGTGAAAGGTGTTGTGTTGGAGGAGGTCTTAAGGGGTAATAGACCTTTTTAATTGTGTCTTTGGGATCTGTTTTGCGGTTTACATTACAATGTGAGGGTGAGGTAAGGTAGTGTCTGTTATATAGACACTTAGAAGTGAAGAATATTTTTGGATGATGGTTGGTATTTGATGCTGTAGATAGCAGCGTAAACTGTTACCATAATGAGTGGTACTGGGGAAGATATAATGGTTTAGAATTTATTGCATAAATTCTCAAAGAAAGGGGTGTAAAGGGGTGTGTGGTTTAGGTGAATGTTGTTTTTTTTCGAAAGAGTCTATTTCTTCTTTTAAATTCCGGTGGCCACCGATTCTTTGTCTTCCTATCGTGTGAAAGTAATTTCAGGTTAGTTGAAAGTGGGGATTTGTAGCGTTGGTGATAAAATAAGGAGTTGGTGTTAGCGTTTGAAATTTTAAGCAGATTGCTTACGAAGAGAATGAAGGAGTATTTAAGAAAACGTGTTATGATGTTATGATGTGTTATATAAAGTTGAATTTGAAATGTAAATATGTTATGTTTGGTTGAAGGGCTAGGAACGAAGAAGAAGTGGGTTAACTATATAACAGGGGAAAGAGTTAAAGAAATAGAATGTTTAATTGGAGTTAGTTTGGGGAAGATTTGAGGAACTGTGAGAAGTAAAGAAAAAGAGGGAATGGAGTATGGGGATTAGGAGTAAAGATTTTTCCTTATAAAGGAAAATTCTTTAATTAACATGGGGAGGTGTAACAGTGTTGGGCATAATTGGGATCTAGTGGGAAACTCAGATACAGCACGATTGAGCATTGAGACTGAAAGGGGTGGGAGATGCTCAATCGTGACGTATTATGTTGTTAAAGTTAGAAAACATCCGATAGCCCAGCTGAGAAGACGCGGCCTGTCGTCTTGAGAATAAAATATAATCTTATACACCAACTCGACTCTTGTTACTTCCTTTGACACTGTTAAAGGAACTTAAAGCCGTAACCGGTTAGATAACATTTTGGAGAACATAAAGCCACAGCCGGTTAGATAACATTTGGAAGAACTGAAAGCCACACCACCGGTTAGATACCATTTGAAAGAGCCACTCATTTCTGACAACTTAAAGCAACACATTTGGAAGAACTTGAAGTCACACATTTATGAGACCTTAAAGCCACACCACACGGTTAGATAACATTTGGGAGAACTAAAAACCACATAACTGGTTAAGTAACAAGTGGGAGAACTTAAAACCACACATTTAGGAGAACTTAAAGTCACACATTTGGGAGAACTTAAAGTCACACATTTTGGGAGAACTTAAAGCCACACAAACATTTAGACAACATTTGGGAGAACTTAAAGCCACACAAACATTTAGACAACATTTGGGAGAACTTAAAGCCACACATTTGGGAGAACTTAAAGTCACACATTTGGGAGAACCTAATACCACACAACCATTAAGACACCATTTGGGAGAACTAAAAGGCATACATTTGGGAGAACTTAAAGCTACACATTTGGGAGAACTTAAAGCCACACATTTGGGAGATCTTGAAGCCATACAAGCATTTAGACAACATTTGGGAGAACTTAAAGTAACACCTTTGGGAGAACTTAAAGCCACACATTTGGTAGAACTTGAAGTCACACATTTGGGAGAACTTAAAGCAACATATTTGGAAGAACTTAAAGTCATCATATGGGAGAACTTAATGCCACACATTTGAGAGAACTTAAAGTCACACATATGGGAGAACTTAAAGCCACACATTTGGGAGAACTTATATGAAATGCAAATAATTAGAATATTAAGCTCCTGCGAACAGAAGAGATACTAAACACAGACACAAAGTACATACTTACAAAGGACTCCATACGCAGGTGAAAACATCCAAAATCAGAAACATTAAATAAAAATATAATATTGGAGTAATAAAATAAAAATAAGTGATATAGAACACAAAGGACTACCCGATGTTTCGGTTCTAGGAACCTTTGTCAAGGACAGGACAACACAAACAGATAAACAACGAAATAAAACACACACAAAATAAAATTAACACAGCTCCTTGTTGACAGGAGGGAAACGGAAATGGTGGTTTAAAACCGGTTTAGAAAGGCGCTCTTGGGCTACAAAAGTTTAAGTACAGTTCAGCTGCCAGAGTGCCAGATAGGATGTGTGTTGCCAAATGGTGTGCAAACAGTCCGATATGGATAAATTGCAAAGAAGATAACATAGTTATACCAAGGCATCAACAATAGTATTGATTCCTGCTGGGTTAAATTGCATCCCAAGAGTTTATTAATGGCTTCAATTTTGAGAATGAGTTGTTAAGCAAGATTTCATATTCAGTGACTCATTGTGGTTGAAGAATTAAATGGTTGGGACAGGTTTGTCATCGCCTTGATTAATGTCCCTAAGGTATTCCCTAAAGCGGTCGGCAGGCGTCTGCCATTTGACCAATATATTTCATGTCACATCGTCTGCAGATGATAACATATATCAGATTGTCGGATGTGCAAGTGAAAGAATCTTTCAAGGAGAAGGTGTCTCAGGGGAATGTAATTGCCGGTGACAGAAAAACGTGTGGGCATGTCCGACAATTCTTAGAGTGGCATTTAAATGTACCCACAGATGAAGTATCTTTGGGGAGGCGACTATGAACAATGTGGTCTCTGAGACACTTGTTTCGGCAAATAATAACCATAGAGCCGTTAGAGAACACCGCACGAGTGGTTGGGTGGGATCCCAGGATATACTAGTGTCGGAGTAAAATATGCTTGATGATATGGGCATGTGGATGAAAGGTGAGGATAAGTTTAGGTTCATTGTTAGAAGGTCGAGATTTCTTGACAAGGGACATTTCATGCGAAACAACCATTTAGACAACATTTGGGAGAACTTAACCACACACAACCTGTTAGTTAACATTCGTGAGAACTTAAAGTCACTCATTTAGGAGAACTTAAAGCCACACATTTGGAAGAACTTAAGGTCACTCATTTGGGAGAACTGAAAGCCACACATTTGCAAGACAGATTAAATAAGATTGATCATAATGATATAGCAATAATAATGGGAGATTTTAATGCACAAGTAGGTACAGTAAGAACTGAAAATGAGAGACACGTTTTAGGAAAATGTGGATTATGAAATAGAAACGATGCAGGTGACAAATTATTCGAAAATGAGTTAACGATAGCCAACACACATTTTAAACAACACCCAAGAAGACTCTTCACATGAAGTCCCCGGACAGTATTACCAAAAATCAGATAGATTATATTTTAATACAAAGAAGATGGAGATCAAGCATAACATCTGCAAAAACACTACGAAGTGCAGACTATGATACAGATCATCAGTTATTAGAAGCAGATCTGAATCTAAAACTCAAAAAGCTTACCCGAGGACCAAGGCCACTTTGTTTTGATCTCACAAAAATACCAGATGCATACAACGTAGAAATGAGGAATCGTTATGGGGTCTTGATGTCTATACAAGAGGAAATGACACTCGATGAACTGGCAGTACAAGCTAGAGATATCTTGATAACTGCAGCCAAAGATTTAATTCCGACCAAGAAAAAGCAGCATAAGCCATTAAATACATTAGACACGTTAGAATTAATAAAACAACGAAGGGAACTGAAACAGAAAGGAGGTGAATCCGATAACAGCAGGATGAAGTATAAATCTTTAACTCGAGAAATAAGAAAAAGCACAAGAAAGGATAAAAATCAATATATACAAGATTGCTGTACCAGAATAGTGCAATATCATAAGACTGGAAGAGACTACGAAATGTTCAAAGAAATGAAGTTATTGACAAGAAATGTTCAACCTCAGATGAATGTTATCTGTGACAAGATGGGAAATACCTTAACAGAATCTAGACAAATTCTAGAAAGATTGCGGGAGTACTGCAATGGAATGTATGATATGAGTGACAGTGAGGATATGAATGAGATACATGAGCCAATGACATCAGAGACAGAACCTGAACCCTCATTAGATGAAATTGCATGGGCAATAAAGAACCTGAAGAATGGTAAATCACCTGGATGTGATGAGATACCAGCTGAACTAATTAAAGCGGGAGAAGAAGAAAGCATACAAATCTATCACGCATTATGTAAAAAGATATGCAATATGGTATATGGCCAAAAGATTGGAAGAGAACTATCTTCATTCCGATATTTAAAAAAATAGCAATCTGAAATTATGCACCAGCTATAGAACTGTTGCCCTGATTAGTCATGCAAGTTAAATTCTAAGCTGGATTTAGACAAGGAAGGGGAACAGAGATCACATTCTCGACATGCGTTTAATAATAGAGAAGTGCAGAGAGTTTTATGGAAACCTTTTTCATGTTTTGTGAACTATTCAAAGGCATTTGACTGTGTACAACATCAGAAACTTTGGGAAATCATGAGAAATATGGGCTTTCCATCAGATGTAATACAACTCATAAAAAATGTTTCATCTAGACCAACAAGCGGCGGTTAGAATATATGGCGAGACATCAGACTGGTTTGACATCAAGCAAGGAGTCCGTCAGGGATTTGTGCTGTCCACCTATTTTTTAACCTGTACGCCGAAAATATAATGAGAAATGTAAGAGATTATATAAACAGGGAGCTATATGATGCTCTAAACATCGGTGGTCATGACATACCAGAGATTCGGTATGATGATGATACAGTACTGCTATCCTAACACAGAATGGTATAGAAAACCTAATAGCCTCAACCCAACTGAATAGTGAAAATCACAACTTATATCTTAACATAGCAAAAACAAAGATAATGCATACAGATGAACCTACTATGGAGAAAGAAATATATGTTAATGAGGAAATATTGGAGGTGGTGGAAAATTTTAAATATCTTGGGTCATTGATTACCAACAACGGTGACACAAGGAAAGAAATTAAACGACGACTATCAATTTATTTATTTGGTTGTTTCGGGATTTGAGATTTAAATATTGAGTACAACCCACTACTGGCAACGCTGTACGGACTATCAATTGCTCTTCAAAGACTAAAACAACTGAATAAATTATGGAGTGAGACAGATAGAACCACATTAAATTAGTACGCGACGCTTGGTGACAAAAGTGGAAGATGATAATGATAATGATAAATGAAGAGCTGATAGTAGGAAGACAACTATGAACATTCACAAATTTCTATAATCAAGCCACTCACTAGACTAGTAACCTCTCATCAACAACCACAACTAAATATACACCACCGCACTCAAACGACTTGTGAAAGATGCAGTATTGTCTAGACGTAGACAGAATATATGAAAAAGGTGGAGTATTTTGACGATCTAGACCAGTGGTTCTCAACTGGTGGGGGGGGGGGGGGGAATTTTGGGGTTTCCAGGGGGGAATGAAGATTATTTCAAGATTGCGTTAAAACAAGAACCGATTACTTGATCTTGTTTTTCCCTTCATACTTTATGGTACTGTGGGTCTCACCCTTCTAAAATTCATTTTATAAAGTAAGTAGACCCACAAATCACGTTTTATGTGGACGTCTAGACTTGTTTTAGTATGTGCTGTTAAATTTAGCTTCAATTATTACATATACTGTGTAGTGACAGGGGAAAATTTCTAGGGAGGAAATACGAAAAAGGGGGGGGGGGGGGATGACGTTCTAAAAATATGGTGAGGGGGGGGGGGGAATGACGTCCTAAAACTATGGTGAAGGGGGGCACGGGCCAAAAAAGGTTTAGAACCACTGATCTAGACAGTTCATTTGTAAAAGATGCAGTTTTTTGACGATGTAGACAGTATGTTCGCAACAGACGCAGTATATTGAAGATATAGTCTCTAGTCTTGTAAAAGCTGCAGTATTTTGTAAAATGTGAATAGTATGCTTGTTAGAGCTGCTGAATTTTGTAGATGTGGCTAGTACACTTGTTTAAGCTGGGTTTTTATTTTTTTAATTGTGTGGATGGCACTGTCGCGAGTTCCCCTAAACGAGCTGGACTTCTCGGAAGGAATTCCCGTAGGAAGAACTTCGCGGAATAAGGAGGTTTCCAGGTTAATTTTAACTAGGGAAAAGTCGGCCTGATTGACAAGTCGAGAATCTTCTTTTAACTTGCTCGATTAGAAAGTTCGAGTTAGCGTTGTGCACTCAAATACCCTGTGAACTGAATATGAATGATTTCCTCGTGGATTGAATCCATGATCCAAGCAGAACGTGACTTTCTGCGAGGTACACAACTTCTCCGTGCATCGAGATTAGTACACAACTCAGAAACTCGACATTTTGTGGAGAGTTTCACTCAATCTGTCCACCGGAGCAGACGCTCGAAGAACAGCTTATATTGTCGACAGGGGCAGTCCTGCACTCGACAGTAATCACGGCTGAACAGGTTAAAGGTTCCTGGTCTAAGGTGTTGCCTGATATATGTGTTAACAAAGAAGCTGATAGTCAGATGGAAACGATTTGGTTACAAGCTCACTCCAGGGAGACTGCCCAGGCTTGGGTGAAGTCATGGCTCTGGGAGCACATCAATTCCATCGTCTTCGGTGAATGCTACCGTACCTTATGCACCAGGTAGTACATTGTTGATCACCCGTTTAGGTGATGTGCGACGAGTATATCAGTGCCAGATCATGATTTGAGCCAACTGACTTGATCGTTTATTGAGACTCAATTGTATACTACTTGATCAACATGCACACCATCTTAGGTGACCAGACTCAGGTGGAGTCAAGCTAGTCATGATGCTCGACAACCTACGCTGGTACTTATCTGCTACCATTGATGATAGCTTATGAGAACTTCTATAGCCCAGTCAGGAGTACTATGACACTTATCTGCTACCGTTGATGATAGCTTATGAGAACTTCTATAGCCCTGTCAGGAGTACTATGACACTTATCGGCTACAGTTGCTTATAGCTTCTGAGAACTGCTATAGCCCAGTCAGGGTTACACAGACACTTGACATCTTGTTGAACTATTCAGGGTCAATGTGGATGCAGCACTTATTGATTGTCACTAGGGGACACCTCAGGCCAGAGGGTCGCCCAGTCAGACTGTTTCTCAAAATCAGTTATAGTGATTATTTCAGCGAGTGACAATTATGCTATTATCTGTGGTGGTAGTACATCCTGTCAAATTGCGTCCAAATGGCTAATCCCATTTCAAATTCACCGGAGACTTGATTAAGGCCGGGAGAGTCCACAAATTTCAATACAGCAGTGCTGGGAGAGAGCCCGGTGAGTCTCAGAAACCGACTCGACAGATACACACAACAGATCGTCTAGTGCCTTATGATGATCGTGGGATCATCTCTGACTTTACTATCCTCTGTCATCTATATTGTAAATAGACATCCTTCCTATCAGGCTCTTCAACATCTTGCTCTGAAATCTAGTGTATAAGAAACTTCTTGTTTTTGGTTACCATGTCTTTACTGAAATCTATGTCCCGTCCCTAGGTAGAGAGGGGAGGATAGAGGGAGTCCCGAATCTGGCAGGGGACCTGTAGACTGAAACTACTTGAGATATTTAGGAGGGCTCGGTGCAGGGTAGGAAGGCCAAACGTATATACCCAGGGGTTATTATACACGGTAACAATGATACGTTGGCTGGGTAACGACGACGGTCACGTTACAGGTATACTTGTTAAAGCTTTTATATTTATTTTGATTATGTGGATAGTACATTTGTTAAAACTGCATTATTTTGTAGACGTCGAATAGTACACTTATTAGAACTTTTGTATTTTCATTATGTGGACATTACATTTGTTAAAACTGCTGTATGTTGTAGATGTGGATAGCACATTTGTAAAAACTGTTGTAATTTGATTATGTGGGTAGTACACTTGTTAAAGCTGCAGTATTTTGAAGATTAGACAGAACACTTGTAAAAACGGCAGTATCTTTAAGTTGTGGGTAATACACTTGCAAAAGCTGCCGTGCTTTGAAAATGTGTTTCAAATCTTCAGGATGCAGTATTTTGTGGATGTGGATAGACACTTGTTAAAGGTGCAGTATTTTGATTATGTTGATAGTACACTTGTTAAAGTTGCAACATTTTGTAGATATGGCGAATACACTTGTTACAGCTGCTGTATTTTGATTATGTGGATAATACACTTTTTAAAGGTGCAAGTTTTTGATTATGTGGATAGTACACTTGTTAAAGCTGCGGTAATTTGATTATGTGAATGGTACACTTGTTAATTGTGCAGTATTTTGCAGATGTAAAAGCAGCATGCCTTTGAAGATGTAGATAGTACATTTGTAAAAGCTGTAGTATTTTGATTATGTAGATATACACTTGAAAAAGCGTAGTATTCTGGAGATGTAGACAGAACAGTCATAAAGGCTGCAGTCTTTTGAAGATTAGACATTGCACTTGCAAAAACTGCAGTGTCTTGACACTGTGGATAGTACACGTGCAAAAGCTGCAGTGATTTGAAAATGTGTTTCAAATCTTCAAGGGTGGGCGGCTGAGAGGTGTCGGTGTCCAGCCTGTGGCTCAGACGGTACTTGGTTCGAATCCCAGCATGGGTGAGAGTTTAAAAGAAACACTGGGTTGTAATTATGGCATTAGTCGTTTCATATAACACGAACAATAGAAGTTCCCGTGTGCACGCTGACACTCCTCCCCCCCCCCCCCACCCCCCCCCCCCCCCCCCACCGCTATGGCAGTTGGAAATTGCAAAGAGTAGGTCACAAGGCCGTTGCCTTGGCACAAGTCTTATCAAAGTAAACCTACTATTGGGGAGATGAGTCCGACTTCTTTAAATGGAATCTGTCTAGAGGAAATAAACCAACCCCAAATAAAGAAGAAGAAGAAGAAGAAGAAGAAGAAGAAGAAGAAGAAGAAGAAGAAGAAGAAGAAGAAGAAGAAGAAGAAGAAGAAGAAGAAGAAGAAGAAGAAGAAGAAGAAGAAGAAGTGAGAGGAGGAGAAGGAGAAGGAGGAGGAGGAGGAAGTGGACGGGGAGGAAGGGGAGGGGAGGAGAAGGAAGGTGAGGAGGAAGGGAAGGAGGAGGAAGTGAAGAAGACGGAGGAGAAGGAAGAGGAGGAGGAGGAGGAGGAGGGGTAGGAGACGACAATGATGACGAAGAGTATGTTAATGAATAATTTGCCGTGCCATTAATAATAAAAATACAGGTCACTCAGAGGATAAGCGAGATCAACTATCTAGGTTAACATGTATGGAAAAGGAACGCTGGACAGGTCAACTCAGCGCAACCTGCCTATCGATGTATGCTAAATGAGATGGAAACACGCCTCTCTGGCGCGAAATGATAAAGTGCGCACTCAGTCTAACACTAAAGGGTCTGCTCTGTGGGGGACGCCCAGCGCATGAAAGTGATTTAGGGGTTTAAAGAAATGCCTGAACAATCACGCGACAAAAATAGTACAGAAGCAGAAGATATGGCGTCAGTGTGTTGCCGTGGCCCACAAGGGAAGCAAAGAATAGTAAAACTGTAAACTACCATGTGTGGCATAACCACTAACCACCATTATTCAGTTACCAAGAATGCACGCCAAAGAGAGGGGAAAATATATAACAATTGACTGCACAAATTCAAACTGAAACCAAAACTGAAAAACGAACGCAAAATCAAAACTGAAAATGAAAGATTGACAGATGACATCAATTCTTGGAATTATTTCATCAGTCAAAGTTCAGGAGATCATTGGTTAGCAACAGACACGTGACAACGCCTCCATTCGAAAGCCCGCTTAGAATATGTTAATCGCGCACTTCTACCGCAAACAGCTTGGCGAGAAGACGCAAAAGCTGGTGTGACCGAATTTTCAATAAAGGACGGCAGAATGTCTGAATCCGAGGTAAGCTTGTAAATCCTTAGATTAAACTGATGACCAGATGTATCAAGTATCAAGTAATCCAGTGTTTGTAATGTCAATTGAAATGTATTATTATAAATTAAAAACCTTGTCAGAGTCCGACAGTGGACAGCGATGCAGGGACATCGTTACGACCGCCAGGCGACTTAGCTCCCAGTAAGGGATGCAACCACTTCGTTGCGCCGCCAGGCGAATGAGTTACCGGCCTGCGAGATCGCTGGCTGACCAGCGGTCAGGCCGCCAACGCAAGACGCACGACTGCCACGTGACGCCACGTCAGGCAGGAGGCAAGTTGCCTACCAGGTCCAGACAGCTCTGGGGACACGGAACAGGACGGACGTGTGAGAAAGGCATTGTGTGGTTTCTGTATTGAAAGGCGAGTGTCTGGACATCTTGCGAGTCAGACTTGTGACTGTATTGTGGATGTAAGTTGTAAAGTATTCATTATATGTATTTGTGATCATCGTTCTATATTTGATATGTTAATAAATCCACCAAACGATGTATCGTTGAGTCTTACGTCAAATCACGTTGTATTTGTACTGTCTCACACTAGTTAGGAAAGCGAGCCAAGTTTAAGACCCTGACATGTGTGAACGTGGGGGCTCGTCCAGCTTTAATTTAGTTATATTTGAACGTGAATAGCTTGTCCTTGTTGAACGTTTAATTTAATTAGATTTAAACTTGAATGTGATCATGGAAGGCTCATTTTGATTGTTACTACATTATTTGAACATGTGTAAGACCATTTGTAAACGTACAATGCATACATTAGTTTGTTTGATCCTGTAAGCGTGTAAAACATTTGTGATTTGTGAAACTTGTCACCGTTTTGACCTTGTCGACATTGTGATCTTGTCGCCATTTTGACCTTGTCGCCATCTTGTAAACTTGATGTCTATGTCCTTACTGAATGTCATCTTGATGTAAGTGATGTGTCATCAATGTTGTAGAGTGTTAAGATACTTGTAGATTGTCTTTGTGAATTGAGTTTGTGGAACGCAAAAAGTGTTTGGAAAGAAAGTACGTGTATTGTAAAAAAAACTGTTGACGGACAAACTTACGACATACAATTATACTCAACGCCACACAAACCTAATCAACACTTAGTGACAAGCAGGCACACACCAACAAATAGACGCTAATTTATCTTCTTCCAAAATAAAAGCAGGTTTTTCCGTACCATCCGAAACCTTGCCGTAGAGGTCATTTGTATTCGAAGTAGCGACCCTACAGTTCCTAGGCCGATTTCCAACCGTTCTTCACCGCATCCAGGGCACTTGAGTATACTTTTTCCTTTTCGTATACTATAAAAATGCATTTTTAGGCACATATCGTCCAGATAAACAAATTGTAAACTGTTGATTACTAACCACTTATAACATATTGTGTGTGGCTGGTATTTCATTGACATTTTTCCATCATGTCGTCATTATTTGATTTCATTGATATGGGGTTAAAATTAAAGTTAGCAGGTGATGAGTTAACAAAGTGGAGTGAGAATAAATACGCAGAATACCTACTTGTTCAGGAAAAAGCTAATGAACGCGAAGAAAGAGCAGCAGAGAGAGCTGCCAAGCAAGCCGAATTAGAACTGGCGGCAAAGACAAAGCAAGCTGAGATAGATAGTGAGCTGAAAAAGGCAGAAATAGCAGCTCAGAGTAAGAGGGAAGAACTAGAGTTACAGTTGAAAATAAAACAACTTGACACTGAGACTGCGATTAACAAAGAGTATAAGAAATCTGAAAGACTGGAGAAAGAAAACCAGTATAAGAAATACCAAGGTATTGTACGTAATTATACCTCGGGTGACTGCATTGCAGCCTTTACCCAAAATTTTGAAACTTTAATGGAACATTATCAAGTTCCACTGTCTGAATGGAATATTGTGTATATGAGGAGTTTGTCAGGGGAACCTCTTAAAGTTATTGAAACCATCCCCAAAGACCTCAGGAAAGATTACCATTATCTGAAATCTAAGATTATGGCACATTTTATGTTAGATGAGGCAGGTTACAGAGAACAGTTCAGTAAATTGAGCCCAAAACCGACTCAAACTGCTTAGTCCGAGATATTTTCACCAAATGGACTTCAGCAGCCAAAATTGAGAAAAGTTATGAGAGATTGGAAGATCTAATCATTAGAGACAAAATTGTGTCATCTATTCCTTCAGCCTTTGCAAAATTCTTGTTAGAGAATGAATGCTCTAGTGTGGATGAGATTGAAAGACGTGGGTCGGCTTACTACACAGCCAACAAACATTGCTTTGCTACTGAAGATACTAACATTAACTTTGTAGCAGCGGCTAATTATGATAAACAAACCTATAGTAGGCAGAAATTTCGTAAGCCTACCTCTGAGAAATTTTATCATTGCATTCATTGTAATAAGTCTCATCATCCAAATGAATGTGTGATAAAAACCCTGAGTATGAGACATACTTACAACACAAGGTAAATCAACGAAATCAGGAACGTGAAACCTTCAAGAGTGCGACTAAATGTTTTCTCTGTAAGGCGTTCGGACACCATCGGAATACTTGTAAGGGCAGGCAGATGATAAAAAAAGCAGGTGCCGCCTTGGATGACAATTCCACTTCTGAAGAAGAAGAGCCAGAGAAACATCCTGTGAACTCAGCACAGGCGTTTGACATATACGGCAAAAAACACATGCTATGTTTGTAACACCTTCTTTGAAGATGGTATTTTAACATGCGGTCATACCATCCCTACTGCCAATGAAGAAGCTAATTTGGTAGTAGACTCAAAAGGCAAAATAATCATCCATCACGGATATGTAAATGGCGAACCGGCTACAGTCCTTCGCGATACGGGCAGTTCAATCATTGGCCTGAAAAGAACGTTCATATTGCCTACAGATTACACAGGCAGGCACGTAACATGTAGAACATTCTCAGGCAATATTGAAAGATACCCATTAGCATGGGCATATATTGATACACCTTTCCTCACTGGGAAAGTAAAGTGCGCTGCACTAACCAGTCCAGTGTGTGATATAATTATTGGTAATTTACCTGAGGTAAATGATAAACCTCATGACATAACATCTTCATGTAATGATGATACCATAACATCACCATCAAATGTCATCATTGAAAATGTCACACCACCTATTGATGTTAATGTAGCTAATGTAGCACTAAGTTCTCATGACACCATTGAAACTATTGTTCCATCATCATCATCTGATATCATTGAGTGTGTGAACGCAGTAACAAGAGCTACTGCTAGAGTGCAAGATGAAATAAATCAAACTGAGGCGATACAATTGATCAGCCCAGTTTCACAACCTACTAACACCATGAAGGAAGCATTTGTAACAGCCCAAAAAGCTGATCCTTCATTGTCAAAATACTTTGACCTGATCGGCCGAAAGCCAAAAGTAACCAAAAATGCAAAATGGCATTTTGCTTTGAAAAATAACATACTCACTAGGTATTACACCAGAGGTGACAATACCACAGAGCAAACTGTTTTGCCAACTAGTTACGCAAACAAGCCTTACATCTTGCACACGATATACCTCTTGCAGGACATATGGCATACGTTAAGACCAGATCAAGGTTATTGACACAATTTCACTGGCCAAAATTTTGCAATGACATCAAAGAATATTGCAGAAGTTGTGACACCTGCCAGAAATTGATTAAAAAGGTAAACACCCACAGGCAAAGTTACAAGTCACCGACTTAGCCAGTCGACCTTTTGAAAAGCTATCGGTTGACATAGTGGGCCCTCTCAGTCATACAACAACTAGAGGGAATAAATTTATTCTAACGGTGATTGATCAATGCAGTCGCTGGCCAGAAGCTATTCCGTTAAAGAACATAACTGCCAATGAAATAATGGAAGGTGTTCTTCCATATTTTTCTAGGATAGGGTTTCCACATACTATCCAATCTGATAGGGGCACTCAGTTTATTGCCGCATCCACCCAAGCTTTCACCAAAATGCTGGGAGTTAAGCAGTGTTTCAATTCCCCCTACCATCCTCACAGTAGCGGAGTAATAGAGAAGTTTAACGGGGATCTTAAGCACATGCTTGCAAAAGTGACGCAAGAACACCCCAACAACTGGGATGTATATCTACCAGCTATTCTTTTTGCTTATCGCGAGGTACCACATGCTAGTACCGGCTTCTCTCCTTTTGAACTTATCTATGGTGCCAAACCACGTGGCCCATTGACCATTTACCACCAAATGTTAACTGACTCTACACCAGTACTTAAACCCATATCATCATACTTATATGTGACATCATTGCGTGAAAGAATCATCAAATCTTGTGTTATTGCAAAGAATGCACTAAAACTATCTGGTGCTACGTACAGACAGTATGCTGACAAAGGTAACAGGACAATAACATTGACACCTGGACAGGACATTCTTCTTCTGCTACCTAGTGACAGACACCTTCTGACTGATTCTTGGCAGGGACCTTTTAAAGTGACAAGACAGATTTCACCTGTAGACTACGAGATCCTTATAAAAGACAAACACAAAATATTTCACATAAATATGCTAAGACCATACTACAACAGAGACGACGAACAAGACAATACAGCTTGTACAGTGATAATAGATCACGAAGACGACGATGCTAGTGACGAAATTCCAACACCTGCATTAGACACGACAGACTGCTTGAAGGAGATCAAAATCAACCCAAATTTAACTCAAGCAGACACAGACAGTTGCAAACAACTTATACAACAGTACAACACCATTTTTTCCAACAACCCAGGACAAACAGAATTAATACAGCATCACATCGCACTAACATCAAACGCACCCATTAGATGCAGACCATACACCATCACATTACATTACAAAGAACAGTTACATCAAGAAATCATCAACTTAGAGAAAAATAACATCATAAGACGATCCCAATCAGACTACTCATCTCCCATGGTCATAGTACGCAAAAAGGACAATACCATAAGACTGTGCATCGACTACCGAAAACTGAATAAAATAACTGTTCTAGATCTTGAGCCTATGGCAAACACTGACGATCTTCTGACAGAACTGACAAACGCTAGGTTCTTCACGACTGTAGACATGGTTAAAGGTTATTGGCAGATTGCTGTAGACGAACAGAGCAGACATCTGACAGCTTTCGCCTCACCTTGGGGACTGTACGAATGGTGCAAACTTCCATTTGGGCTAGTTAACGCCCCAGCCACATTCGTACGTATGACACGACTACTGCTAAGAGACATTCCCTAACATAATCTGCTATATTGACGACATATGCATTCACACACAGACAATGACGGAACACATTAAGACATTAGACCAAACATTTGAACGGATCAGACAGCACGGACTGACAGTGAAGCCGGCAAAAGTAGACATAGCCTACCAGGAAATATCATTCTTGGGTTACAAAATATCCAATGGCTTTGTCACGACAGACGATAAAATTGTGTCCAAGATACTAAAACTCTCACTTCCGACCACTAAGAAACAGGTCAGAAGTGTGCTAGGCCTAATCAATTACTATAGGCAATTTATTCCTGAGTTTCGGAACTGACCGAGGTATTTACTAATTTACTAACAAAGGATAAACCTGAGAAAATTGTACACGATGAATGCCTAAAAATCGCATTTCATAAAGTGCTAGCATGTTTTTCCGACAAGAATAAACATAATCTTATCCTTAAATTGCCCGATATCCGTTTACCTTTCAGATTACGCACAGATGCTAGCTCCGTCGCGATTGGAGCAGTCCTGTTGCAGGAGTATAACAACATCCTCCACCCAGTTTATTTTGTATCCCGGAAGCTGAAAGCCGAGAGCGGGCATGGTCCATTCCTCAACTAGAAGCCCTAGCTTTAGTAGTAGGGATCACCAAATTGTCTAGATTTCTTCTAGGACGCCAGTTCATCGTAGAATCGGACAGCAGCCCCTTACGATGGATGAATTCAGGTGTGCCATCGAATCATATGATTGCACGCTGGTCTTTGAAACTTCAAGATTATAGCTTTGAGGTTCGACATATCCCAGGCAGAACCAATTCAATTGCCGATCTTTTGTCACGTTGTCCGACCGACCCAGTGAGCACCAATGTCTGAGTGCGGTATGTAGAAATACACTCAGACCGACACAGCCATTTAGCAGTGAATAGTGTTGTTTCATTCACAAAAAGCTGTGTAATGTCTACAATATTGTGATAGGGATTACTCCCATTATATATAGTGTTCTTATTTTACTAGTTCATGTAGTGATTGTCGTGTATAAATGTGTAGTATGTGGTAGAAAGCGAACTTTATTAACTGTATATATTACGTACAAGAACAGTGTCACTTTCGCACTTACCTGAAGCGATTTATCCAACTCGAGAGTGACAACTTCGTGTTGATTCTTCCAGGAACATTTTAATGACGAGTGTGAAAGTAAAACTGAACAGTGACGACTTTTCTACACCTCTGCAGTGAACCGAAATCTTTAGTGTTCGACTGAAACAGCTAACACATGAACATTCTATCGTAATCCAGAAGATTGTGTACCAAAATCCACCACGAACTTTGAGAACAGTGTTCCTTCTTTGAACTACATCAAACCGGAACAGGTGTGTTCTACAATCTTAACCAACAGCTGATTGTACAGCTCGTGTGTACTTCCGGATTAATTATAAATTTAGAACAAAAATAGCAGACAACATTGAAAATGTTAAAAAGTTTTGACGAGTTTAAAATGTTTGCGATTCTATAAAATTGAATACACGAATTGGGTGTTTATTTATTTCTCTAATGTAATCTTAGAATCATATCTTGATTAACGTATTCATATTACCAACTTTTTTCCGTTAATATGAAGAAACGTCAAGCAATGACACTAAGAATTTAAATAGTTATTGTAAATTATTGTGTTTCATTAATGTTAAAATTATTTCCCTTTCAGTTTATTGTTATTACATTTTCACGCAAAGGGCCATAATTTGAAATGTATATGCTAATGTGTTGTGTGTATATAACATGTTGTTGTTAAAGTGTTGACACCACAGGCAGGCATCTACTGGGCATGGCAAAGGGGTGCCAACATTGTATACCAACACAATAACTCCTGCCCAAGTAGGGACAGGGTTTGAGTGTTTTATACGACTTATATAAAGTCGTATTTCAGTCTCGCGAGATGGTTTTTGTTTCAAGAACCATATTATTATTTTTTTTCAAATTGCGTTGACGTAGATGCGTGAAGCTGGTGCTACTGATCCGACTGGGTGATAATACGATTGAGGTAACCAGCCATCGAGAGGGTGAAGCCTGATATGTGTTAAACATGAAGCACCACATGTCTTTATACCCAACTCCCAGTTCTTATATATTTCTATGGCATGTGTGTAATTTTGATAACGTTTTGTATAACAATGGAAAGGTAGACTCTGACAAGGGTATACTATGAACCCAACAGGTACAGACATAACATGAAAGACGACATCTTTCATGGAGTTACCGGGGGAGCGTGTCAGAGTCCGACAGTGGACAGCGATGCAGGGACATCGTTACGACCGCCAGGCGACTTAGCTCCCAGTAAGGGATGCAACCACTTCGTTGCGCCGCCAGGCGAATGAGTTACCGGCCTGCGAGATCGCTGGCTGACCAGCGGTCAGGCCGCCAACGCAAGACGCACGACTGCCACGTGACGCCACGTCAGGCAGGAGGCAAGTTGCCTACCAGGTCCAGACAGCTCTGGGGACACGGAACAGGACGGACGTGTGAGAAAGGCATTGTGTGGTTTCTGTATTGAAAGGCGAGTGTCTGGACATCTTGCGAGTCAGACTTGTGACTGTATTGTGGATGTAAGTTGTAAAGTATTCATTATATGTATTTGTGATCATCGTTCTGTATTTGATATGTTAATAAATCCACAAACGATGTATCGTTGAGTCTTACGTCAATCACGTTGTATTTGTACTGTCTCACACTAGTTAGGAAAGCGAGCCAAGTTTAAGACCCTGACAACCTCTGAAGTGTAAAATGCTCGACTGTTAGATTCTGACGACGCAGAGCCGTTTCCCGGGCAAACTGACAATCTAATACTCTCTTCACAGAATACTGCAATCTCTGATATTCTTAAAGATAGTTATTTACTTTAAGAAGTGCATAATAATACTACATTCTATTCTAGACAACTGTACGAAGTGATGATTCTAAAGCAATCTTGTGCATTTCATCAGAAACACTGCTCTAATTGCTATCACTATCTACAACTCATAAGACAGTTCATGTACTAGAACAAGTGCCTCGTTTTAAAACAGACTTATCTATGGCCTATTTACAATCTAGAGAGCTGAAGAGAAATCATATCTTCCCTTTCTCCTTCATATATTGAATAAATAGGGTTTGATGGAATAAATATTTATATTTATGTTAGATTTTACTTAGATAAGGGCACTCATGAACTGAATTACATCAGAAAAGTTATGCTTCGCGGAACTCCATCACCAGAAGTTGACTTAACCCACTACTCAACATAACTTAACACACAACACCACACAACCCAACACTCAACACCACAACAACAACAGGTAATGGGAGAGGAGTTATTATACAAAGAAGAAGGAGAAGTTGGTTAATTGGGAAAACACAGAGAACCATTTATACACACTACAAACCCAATTGAGTGATAGAAATGTTATAAATGTATGACATTTATTCATATGCATTTTGACACCTCCTCACTCTTGTCACTGTCTTACTGTACACGTCTCACTGACCCCAGGTCCAATGAGAACTTACATACAGCAGGAACCAGCTGATACCAGGCGTACACAGTGTGATAAACTCTGACCACCCCAAATTAACCCAACACTAGATTAGAGAAAAGAGGAGGGGGGGGGGAACTAAGTCCTACTTCAGGAATTTAGGTTTCTTCCGACCTACTTCTAGATTATTGCATTGGTAGGATTATACATATTTATGTGAATTTTACACAGTGAATTCTTGGTGGCTACCAACAACCACCCAACAAATCAACAAACCAACCAACCACCCAAATCAGACCAGAAAGAGGGAAGCCAAGAGAAAGAGATGAACCACAAGTGAGATGGAAGATGACTTGGCCATGAGCAGAGTATGGGAAGCCTTCAGAGGAGCTACACGGGCAGACCTGAAGTGGATCCATCAGACAATGGACCCAGGCTTATCCTAATCTCCCAAGCACCAGGTTACATTTCTCATTGGAACACACCACACCCAATTTCAGGAACTGATACCTAATTGTTGATTTATCATCTTCACACTTGGCACAACATTTACATGTTTACCATGTGTCCACACTTGTTGACATAATATTCATTGATGTTTATTTGTTGATTGACTGTAGACTTGGGCCTATATGCCATTTTCTATTTTATCCTGTGTAAACCACAACAGAAAATGTATGTAACAGGCCTAAAGACACAGGCCCAGTCAATAAATGATGAACCTTAACTGACCTTCTGTTGATTTGTCAGTTCAACCTATCTGTTGATTCTCCATCTTATGTGTATAAACCATGTTGTCAAGGTCTACTGGAATATGTTAAATGTTTAATTGTTAAAAACACATCTACTCATGATGAGATACTGAATTGGGGAGAGAAGACTCTAGGTCTATCAACTGCTCAACATCCATGTTTTCTTAACATAAATCAGGCTGAGAGAATTCTCCAGACTTTCCTCAGAATTGATAAAAGGGGGGGGCTCAAGAGCTAAAAGAATCCTTGGAGAAGGGGCAGAATCCCAGTTAGTATTTACTATTCTCACCAGGGCCATAATCTATATCTCCTAGACTAAATTAATAAGACGAAGCCTGCAGATAACTCGAGGGTCATATTCTGGGGTTATTGAAGATAGAAGAGGAGGGGGCTCAATTTCTTTTGTTAGAAATGGGGCATGCACTACAGTGATCTCCCACTCCCTTCAGAATATATGACATATTGGGAAGGCTGCGTCCCGGATTGTTCCCAGGGAATAAAATTAATTAAACAGTGTACATTGTGTGTAATTAAACAATTACATAAAACATTGTGCTAGTTAAACAATTACATAAAACATTAACACAATTATCTTTAGATCAAGTATTGTCATTTTGATAAACTTAATTAATTAACAACATGTTGGTTTTAAATCATTAATCACACATAGATAGAATCTGTATTACCTGAATAATGTGCTTTCAGGTTAATTAAATATAGAGTGTGAATCTACTGTCCAAACACTACTTCTCTTCCAGAGAAGGTGTTCTTTTCCTAAGGAGTCTGATCTAACAGCATTTCATCAACTACCGGAAAATCTTATCCGGAGGGAAATCTCTGTCTAATTTCAGATTCTTTTCTTTACTAAGGATTAATTCTGGTTACTTCAATGCCTACTGTCTTTGGCTTTTCCAGCATTGGCAGACAGACATAACATCAAGTGTTTATTATTGTGCATGCTTTGTTGTATATTTGCAGATCCAGGGACTGACAAGCTTACGCGGATCAGACCTAACTGCACTTATATTTTTTAGGTAGGGCAAATAAAGCAATAAATTCCGTGCATGGCGGAAACTGCTAAATTTAGGGCCCAAATAATGGAAACAGGTAGGGAATGCGGGTTAGATGGCCCTGAGCTAGCTAACTATATTTCAGATGCATTCAACAGAAGGGAAAGACTTCAAGCTGAAATGGCTGACAAAGAGAAAGGACGTCTACAACCATACGAGTTGGAACAAAGGAAACTTCAGGCAGAAATTTAGGAGAAAGAGAAAAGACTACAGGCCGAAATGGAAGATAAGGAGAGAGAACGTCAACACCAACTGGCGTTGAAGAAAATGGAAACTGAATTGGAGATCCGAAGACTCGAGGGAGGGAATACCCCCACACCCTCAACCTCATCAGGGTTGCCAGTGACAGAACCACATTCTAATGTCTCCCACCTTAATTTCGGAGCTATGTCATTTCCTCTTGAACCGTTCAATGACCAGACTGACAACATCGAAGGATTTTTATCACGCTTCGAGGCAATGGCTGTCAGCTGTGGACTTGAAGAAGGGAGATGGGCAACCAAGTTATCGCAAGCCTTAAGATCTACCGCGTACGACGTGTTCTCTCGCCTCACACGTGAGGAACAGCAGGACTACGCAACACTCAGGACGGCACTCTTGAGCCGATTCGAAGTGGACGGTGATTCTTACAAAGCTCGATTCAAAGCCGCAAGGAAAGAACCGGGCGAGAGCTACACGCAACTGGTTGAAAGGCTTAAATCTTATATCCAACGATGGGCAAGCCTAGGGAAGTTTGAAGAAAGTTATGAGGGGCTCCGTGAGATGATCATAATTGATCAGATCAAGAGCAAAATGTCGGGTGAAATGAAAGCATTCCTAACACAAAACGGGGCCGACCACCTAGAAAACATTATCACCCTGGCAGAGTGATTTGAAAAATCTCAGAAGGAGATGGGAGGCAAGGGACGTTCGAACAACACCCCCTCTCAAGATAAAACTCCAAAGCCAAAAGAGGGTGAAAACACATTAGCCACCAAGAAAAATGGGAAATCCCAGAAAAACACTCAAAATACAGTCCAAACAGCGCCGAAGGAGGAAAAACCATTCTGCACCCATTGCAAAATTAGAGGTCACACATTTCAAAATTGTAGGAAGAAGCCACCTCCACACACAGCGGCCTGTTTGGCCAACCGAAAAGAGAAAAGAGTGAGCACTGGTGAAACGTCCAAACAGACACCTCATCAAGACACATCATCTCGTATTCCGGTTGTAGAATCCATCTTGCTAAATGGATTCACAACGACCTGTCTATATGATACTGGGTTATCGTATGACTGTGTTGTTTCATCATCCTTAGTTCACCCTGAACAGGTGACAGAGGAAATAGTGGAATTACAGGGACCACTGAAGAGTTCAACGAATATGTCTCTTCCACTGGCAAAAGTGAACATAGTCTCGCGGTATGTCACTGGGACAATCAAGGCAGCAGTCTTGGACGATCCGATATATCCTGTAATCCTCGGCTGTAGATTTATCGTTCTAGGAGAACCTGTTCAACCTGTGGCGATGGCGACAATGACCACTCGATCCCAGGCGAAAAAAGACTCCAGAAACAACTACGCCAATCCCTAGAACAGAGGAACTGAAGAGGGCACAAGAAGCCGACAGCACCTTGGATCCCTGCTTCAGAAAACTGCTAAAATCACATTTACCTCTACGTAAAGGTGATATGTTCATGAAGTCAGCACTTCTTTACAGAAAAGCAGGACGAGCTGGACAAGAGTTTAATCAACTTGTTGTACCAACTCCATACAGGACCCAGATTTTGGAAATGGGTCATAGTCTACCATTCAGTGGGCATATGGGTATAAACGCTACTACACAGCGGATTACAACTCACTACTTTTGCCAGGGATGAACTCAGACATACAACGGTTTGTAAAATCATGCCCGCAGTGTCAGAAAGTATCACCAAAACACCGGACACCACCGGCAATGTTGGGTGAATCGCCCATCACTGGAATTCCCTTTGAGAAAGTGGCGGTAGACATAGTCTGACCTCTCTCAGCAACGAAGAGGCGAAACCGATTCATATTAACGCTTGTGGACACAACAACCATGTGGGCCGAAGCGGTTCCTATGCCCAGCTGTGACTCCAAACACATCACTGATGCATTATTAGGAATATTCACACGTCTAGGATTCCCACAAAGGATATTGACGGACAACGGTTCACAGTTTTCGTGGTAAGCTCATGGAAGAGACCTTCAGACTTTTTCGTGCACGCCATATCTTCCGTTCACCATATCACCCTCAGTCAAATGGACTTGTGGAAAGGTTGAACGGTACATTGATTAGTATCCTGCGCAAAATTGCCCAGGAGAAGACAGAGGATTGGGACTTGTATTTACCTGCAGCTTTATTCGCTTACAGGGAAGTACACCATCACTCAACAGGTTTTGCTCCAGTCACACTGTTGTTTGGACGACCGATCAAAGGACCACTTGAGGCGTTACTTCGAACCTGGACCGATAATACTACAGATGATACAGTCGTGACTGCATCTACATATGTTGCCGAGCTGAAAAATCGTTTACAACACAGTTGGAAACAAGCGAATGTCAATCTACGTCACGCCAGACGAAGAATTGCTCGTAACTTCAACCGCAAGGCAAAGGATAGAGAGTTAGAGGTAGGAGAGAAGGTGATGTTGCTGCTTCCAACCAGTCAGAATAAGCTGCAAATAGGATGGAGAGGACTTATGTAGTGACGGAGAAGATCTCGCGTACCAACTACAGAATTTCAGTCAAAGGCAAGATGAAAGTATTTCACATAAACCTCTTGAAGAAATATCATGAAAGACCCTCACCAGCGAACCTGCACATCTGATGGCCATGAGTGTGGCTACTGAAGTCGAAGAAGGATCAACAATGGGAGTCGAGTGCCAACTGCAAGCCAAAGAGACCTTTAAGGATGTGGAAATCAATCCCAACTTAACAAAGGATCAGCAAAAGCAGATTAGGGAACTTATGGCAAAAAATGCAGAAGTACTTACTGATAAGCCAGGAGAAACTGATTTGGAGGAATTTGACATGAAGTTAAATGACACAGTGCCTGTGCGAGTCAAGACTTACCCAGTTCCTTATGAAAAGCAAAAGACTTAAGATGACGAAATACAACAGCTGCTCACCGCAGGAATAATCTCACCATCTGAATCACCTTACAGTGCTAGCGTCGTTTTATTCAGAAAGCCAAGTGGAGAACATAGATTGTGCATCGATTATCGACAGCTCAATGCTATTACTGAATTCCAAGCAGAACCTCTGCCTGATCAGATTAAACTCTTCACAGCACTCAGCCGAGCTAAGGACTTTACTAGGATTGATCTCTGTAAGGGATATTATCAGATTCTTGTAAAACCGGAAGTTAGACCATGGTTAGCTTTCAGCACGCCTGGAGGACACTATGAGTTCAACGTTCTTCCATTCGGATTAAGTAATGCTCCAGCGTTTTTACACGTATGATGATAAAGTTACTTGACCCACTACAGCATCCAGACATCAGTCACTTCATGGATGACATCCTGATCGCAACTGAAACATTTGAAGAGCATGTAGAAACACTGCATCTTTTGTTCAGGCGCCTCAGAGAAACGGGATTGACGGCTAGACCAAAGAAGTGTCAAATAGGATTCCAAGAATTTGACTTTTTAGGTCATAAGATATCTCATGGACTGATAACTCCAGAAGAGAGATATGTGGACAAACTCCAGAGAGCACCTCGTCCAAAAACAAAAGAAGGGTGTAAGATCATTTGTATCCTTATGTGGATTCTATCAAACATACATCAAGGACTTCAACACTCTGTCAGCACCTTTAACGGATCTTACCAAAAAGGGGAAACCAGAGGAAGTCACTTGGTCAGCTGACTGTGAGAGAGCTTTCACAGCACTAAAGCAGGCATTAACTGCTCATCCAGTCTTACATCTACCAAACCTCGACCAACCATTCGTGCTGCGCACCGATGCCAGTAACATAGGAATTGGGGCAACGTTGTTGCAGAGAAAGGGAGATGTACCATCAGAGCTATTCCCTGTAGCCTATGCTAGCAGGAAATTAAATGCAGCAGAGAGAAATTACAGTACTATCGAGAGAGAATGTCTTGCGCTCGTATGGAGTGTACAGAAGTTTCAGGCATACCTATATGGCAAACACTTCACAGTGCAATGTGACCATCAACCACTCATGTTTCTCGCAGCATCTAAGACTCTGAATGCCCGACTTATGAGGTGGTCACTGCTTCTTCAATCCTACTCGTTCCAGGTTGAATACGTTCCTGGGAAGATGAATGTGGGAGCGGACTTCCTGAGTCGACACCCAGTGCCTGATGAACCAGGTCAATCAGATGCAGAAGAGAATACAAGGGAGGAAAACACGGGACAAATTTGATAACTGAAAATGCTGGACACATAGTTCCATACCGTAGAACAATCTGGGGTGGGGCCATGTGGTATAACCACTAACCACCATTATTCAGTTACCAAGAATGCACGCCAAAGAGAGGGGAAAATATATTACAATTGACTGCACAAATTCAAACTGAAACCAAAACTGAAAAACGAACGCAAAATCAAAACTGAAAATGAAAGATTGACAGATGACGTCAATTCTTAGAATTATTTCATCAGTCAAAGCTCAGGAGATCATTGGTTAGCAACAGACACGTGACAACGCCTCCATTCGAAAGCCCGCTTAGAATATGTTAATCGCGCATTTCTACCGCAAACAGCTTGGCGAGAAGACGCAAAAGCTGGTGTAACCGAATTTTCAAAAAAGGATGGCAGAATGTCTGAATCCGAGGTAAGCTTGTAAATCCTTAGATTAAACTGATGACCAGATGTATCAAGTATCAAGTAATGGTACCCAGTGTTTGTAATGTCAATTGAAATGTATTATTATAAATTAAAACCTCTGAAGTGAAAAATGCTCGACTGTTAGATTCTGACGACGCAGAGCCGTTTCCCGGGCAAACTGACAATCTAATACTCTCTTCGATTACTGCAATCTCTGATATTCTTAAAGATAGTTATTAACTTTAAGAAGTGCATAGTAATACTACATTCTATTCTAGACAACTGTACGAAGTGATGATTCTAAAGCAATCTTGTGCATTTCAGCAGAAACACTGCTTAAATTGCTATCACTATCTACAGCTCATAAGACAGTTCGTGTACTAGAACAAGTGCCTCGTTTTAAACAGACTTATCTATGCCTATTTACAATCTAGAGAGCTGGAAGAGAATCATATCTTCCCTTTCTCCTTCATATATTGAATAAATAGGGTTTGATGGAATAAATATTTATATTTATGTCAGATTTTACTTAGATAAGGGCACTCATGAATGCATTACATCAGAAAGTTATGCTTCGCGAACTCCATCACCAGAAGTTAACTTAACCCACTACTCAACATAACTTAACACACAACCCACACAACCCAACACTCAACAACAACAACAACAGGTAATGGGAGAGTAGTTAATTATACAAAGAAGAAGGAGAAGTTGGTTAATTGGAAAACACAGAGAACCATTTATACACACTACAAACCCAATTGAGTGATAGAAATGTTATAAATGTATGCTAATTATGTACATGCATCTTGACACCTTTTCACTCTTGTCACTGTTTTACTGTACACGTCTCACTGACCCCAGGTCCAATGAGAACTTACATATAACAGGAACCAGCTGATACCAGGCGTACACAGTGTGATAAACTTTGACCACCCCAAATTAACCCAACACTAGATTAGAGAAAAGAGGAGGGGGGGGGGGGGGAAACTAAGTCCTACTTCAGGAATTTAGGTTTCTTCCGACCTACTTCTAGAATTATTGCATTGGTAGGATTATACATATTTATGTGAATTTTACACAGTGAATTCTTGGTGGCTACCAACAACCACCCAACAAATCAACAAACCAACCAACCACCCAAATCAGACCAGAAAGAGGGAAGCCGAGAGAAAGAGATGAACCACAAGTGAGATGGAAGATGACTTGGCCATGAGCAGAGTATGGGAAGCCTTCAGAGGAGCTACACGGGCAGACCTGAAGTGGATCCATCAGACAATGGACCCAGGCTTATCCTAATCTCCCAAGCACCAGGTTACATTTCTCATTGGAACACACCACACCCAATTTCAGGAACTGATACCTAATTGTTGATTTATCATCTTCACACTTGGCACAACATTTACATGTTTACCATGTGTCCACACTTGTTGACATAATATTCATTGATGTTTATTTGTTGATTGACTGTAAACTTGGGCCTATATGCCATTTTCTATTTTATCCTGTGTAAACCACAACAGAAAATGCATGTAACAGGCCTAAAGACACAGGCCCAGTCAATAAATGATGAACCTTAACTGACCTTCTGTTGATTTGTCAGTTCAACCTATCTGTTGATTCTCCATCTTATGTGTGTAAACCATGTTGTCAAGGTCTACTGGAATATGTTAAATGTTTAATTGTTAAAAACACATCTACTCATGATGAGATACTGAATTGGGGGAGAGAAGACTCTAGGTCTATCAACTGCTCAACATCCATGTTTTCTTAACATAAATCAGGCTGAGAGAATTCTCCAGACTTTCCTCAGAATTGATAAAAGGGGGGCTCAAGAGCTAAAAGAATCCTTGGAGAAGGGGCAGAATCCCAGTTAGTATTTACTATTCTCACCAGGGCCATAATCTATATCTCCTAGACTAAATTAATAAGACGAAGCCTGCAGATAACTCGAGGGTCATATTCTGGGGTTATTGAAGATAGAAGAGGATGGGGCCCAATTTCTTTTGTTAGAAATTGGGCATGCACTACAGTGATCTCCCACTCCCTTCAGAATATATGACACCATGCACGTCGTAAAAGGCGACTTAGGAAAGTTGATGTATAACTGGCTACTTCGTCCTGCAGTAAATTCTAGCTGCAAAACATTCGAACCAATTATGAACGAATCCACAACGGGCTTGGCGTAAAGCTGCTTGCTTGCGTTCGCTGGCTGTGAACTCCAGCGTGAAGTCCTGTATGTCGGATGAAGACATTCTGTTGTCCAACATCAGTGTGATGTCATACCGGGCTGAGGTTTGATTTAGTATCCGTTGTTCCATGTCTGGCTTATTGGTGTGCAGACTGGTGGGTCCTCGCCGTGCAGGCAGATACTCTCCGACTTCGGAAGAATCAGCGATCCTACTACGTTAGCCAGGACCCCTAAGGGACCTGTTGCCCAGGACGCACGACTAGGACGTGTTAGTAGGTCTTGGCCAGTATAGAACCTGGCCCTGGTGCCTTGGAAACACCTCTGCGTCCCTTGGAGTAAAGTGATTATTAAGCCTGTGTGAGATTAAAAGACGAAGAAGGAGAAAAAGAATGAGGAGGATGAAAAGAAGTAGAATACACTCCCGTAAACTTTTTTTTTCATATTTGCATTGTTTTAGCTGGTAGGGTAAGCCTACCTTATTATTTCTTCGCTATAATAACTAACTCTAATTGGCTTCCCTATCCACTGACTAAAGTACATTACATCAACTTACTTTTCTTTTGTCTTGATCCAAGAAAATAACTCTTCGTTCAGCACAGGTCCGGTTTCCTACTCAAACATTATCTTTCATTCCCAGAATGCGCGTTTCGTGTGATTTCTTACTAACAGTCCATATGAATGATTTTACTTGCTGTTTTCATAAACGAGTCTTACGGCTGAAGAGTACTTAGTCTTAATGCGCATAGGACTTTTTCAAGAGCCGTGTTAAATGTCAGTCTGCAGTTTCTGTATCTCTAAGACGCGACCCTGTTGGCACCACCGATTGTCTGCTTGTCGTCTGAAACTAAAGTATGCTGACGTTCATTTTGGTAGTCACAGAATACTTCCGTCCAGACAAAGGTAGAGTGCTTAACCAGTTTTAATATACAGTATTATTTTGCGGAGCCATGTTCGCTGAATATTACGTCATTAAATTAATACGTTTCTTTCTTAGTAATATGATATCGCTCTTTTTATTTGCCACAAGGAAACTAGTTTGGTTATTTTTACTGAAATTGAACAAGTGGCTAGAACTGTGTGAAAACCGTGTGTATTACTATTACTGTCCCTACACTGCGCCCGTTGGCCAGCAGCGAAAAGGGGAGCAAATCTGCCAAGAGCAGGCGAGATTTTTGCACCAGAGAAAACACCATGCTTGTGACGCCGAGATACAACCTCTCTCATTTCCAATATTCTAGTGCATAGGGTACTATCATTAAGCCACAGGACAAACTCTATCATCTGCAGGACTAAACTTCGATGGGCTTAAGTTTATTGGAATTAGCTAGTTTCGCAATAGGCGCCTATATGTGTGTCTGTATGTAAGTGCACGCCTGAGCTTGCGTGCGTGTGTATATGTGGGAGTGCGTGCGTGCATGTGTTTCAACGTCCGAATTATTTTCTGATTTTATCTAAAATAAATATGATATATTGTAATTTTAGAAACTTCTCCCGGGGGATGAAAACTGTCCCTAAAAGTGTATACAGTATCAGATATGGAGCTAATAATTCGATTTCTATGTTCAGTAAATTGATAACTGGATACACACAGAGGCAATTATAACATCAGATTAAAGATGCACGACAGAGATTAAGAGCAGAAAAGGTAAAGCAAAAGCTGCATTTCAGAAAATGCAAAGTATCTCCTGCAAAAAGTCACTGTCATGGAATGTAAGAAATAGAGTGCTGACATGTTGTATGTAACCCGTGTTGCTGTCTGGCATTAAATAATGAAACCATGTAATAACTAGAGCTGCAGCACAGAACGTCGGCCGACCTCTGCAGTGAGTCGGTCCTGTAGGCGTTGCATTACGTCTTCGCGTCGAGAGGTTAGTTTGATAAATACATTGAATATGGTTTTGACTCCCTACGATTCGTATCAAAATTATTGATAGATGCTGGCGCACTATCGATAGCCTAATTGCGGAAACCCACAACAGAGAAGGAGCACAAAGACTCCAGTGTAACGAGTCTCTGACAGTTTAACAGAGTGAAAATAATTTATCTCTACCGGGGAGGGAGTGGGGGGAGGAAGAGACCAACGCACTACAACGGTCGGCCGAACGATCTGTGTTGGAGCTCCAGTTATTAGATACACAACCACACATATTCCCATCCCGCAATAAAAGAACCAGGCTCTCTGCACACCAAATCAAACGAATTTCTTTTAATTTACAGGCACATGCCAGACTACCTACTTTGGCAGAACAGAGAGGCAGTTGAATAACAGGCTTTTAGAAAACATACCAAATTGGATCGACATAATAATAAACAAACACTTTAGTAATCTGGTAAAACCTACACACTTGTAATTTCCTATGTCTAGACTATGTCTATGACAAGAGAGAACAATTAGTGGCAAACTCTGACAAGAGAGAACAATTAGTGGCAAACTGCCAAGAGAGAACAATTAGTGGCACACTCTGACAAGAAATAATAATTAGAACTGACGGGGAAATGTAACAACGACAATGAGATCAGTATCAACAACAACATCGTCATCATCCAAAACAGCAATAAGAACATCATCATCAAAAACAACAATAGCAACAACAATATTATCAACGACCATAGGGGACGCAGAGTTGTTTCCAAGGCACCAGGGCTGGGTTCTTTACTGACCAAGACCTATTGACGCGTCCTCGCCGAGCGTCCTGGGCAACAGGTCCTTTTGGGGTCCTGGCTTAAGTCAGTAGGATCGTTGATTCCTCCGAAGTCGGAGAGTGTCTGCCTGCACGGCGAGGAACCACCAGTCTGCACACCAATAAGCCAGACATGGGACAACGGATACTCACGCAAACCTCAGGTCCTGTATGACATCACACTGATGTTGGACAGCAGGATGTCTTCATCCGGCATACAGGACTTCGCGCTGGAGTTCACAGCCAGCGAACACAAGCAAGCAACCAAGCAAGCATCAACGACCATAACAACAACATAATCAGTGTCGACAATAACAACCACATCATCCTCAATAACAATATCAAAAACGTCATCAACAACTTTGAGAATAGCAAGTAACAATATCATTATCTACAATAACACCATCAAATCATCATCAACAACATTAATAACAATAACATCGTCAACAACTGTTATGGTCCATGTTAGGTCATGGGACACTTCCTGCATACAGGTCAGAGCAGTTATGAAGAGCGAGCAAGTGGAGAATTGCGCCTTGCACGAGGACAGCAAGGCAAGTCGCTGAGCAGTAGACGATCTCTCCTGGATGCGTCATTCACTTCTGGACCGAGTTTGGGATCGGACTGAAGATGGCGAATGGCAGAATCTCATCTTGCGGCCACGTTATATATATGTAGAGTTTGTGAAACATCGGTTGAATGCCGACGTCACCTTGAGAGACTGAGCGACAGAGTTTGACTGTAGATGTCGATTGCTAAGTATTGTTGTTTCAAGTTTTAGTCGCGTTGATTGACAATAATCAGACGATATTTGTGAAGTGTTTTAAAGAGACGATAATATAATGTTTAGAAACTACGCCGGTGTTGTGTCATGAAGAGTTGACAACTGAAGTGGTATTGACCGTCATGTAATGCGGGTGTAAAGATTCATATTCAAAGAAGGGGAGAAGAGTGATATTAAAACAAGTTAATTAAGAAGCACCCACAGACGGAAGATGTGGTTCAAGAAAAGCAGAAATAATGAGATAAATCTTCTTCTTCTTTCGTTCGCTTGAAATATGTCTATAACTGCAATGTTGTCTCTTGTATGAATTTAACTGTCTCTTTTAGTTCGCTCAGCGGTCCATAGAGTATCTTCCACTGTCGTCTCTCTAGGCCAGAATGTTTGCCTAGACATGTTGTAATTTGGGCAGTCTTGGAGTATGTGCTCTGCTGTCTGCGACGCCAATCCACCTGTGCACGCGACTGATTCACCAATCTATCTTGAATTTTGTATACATGCGGTTGCGTAATCTATTGTGTCCTGTTCTGATGCGCAGAATAATTACTTGTTCTGGTCTGTTCATAATGTGGTAGTCGTCTTGAGCAGATTTTGGTGGCTTTCTGACTGATTTGATCATTCTTTTCTTTTGGTGGTATGTAACAGGCACATCAGGCTGTTCTTCTTTGGCTCCTTCCTTAGTCAATCGATAAGTTCTGTCGTTTCCAGGTATTCCACAGTGGGATGGTATCCACTGTATGGTGACCTTATACTGACTGCTAAATTCAGAAAGTAGTGTCCTTAGTAATGGCAATTTCTAAGACCTCGAGTACTGATTTGCATCTGTCAATAGCACCACAGGTTGTGTACCATAGCTGGTATTTAGTAATGTCTCTGTTGCTATCTTGATTATCTCAATTTCAGCATCATAGTTATGGCAGTACTTTCCTGTTGGTACCCTGGCCGTGTCCATAGTATTATTTGGGTATTCTATGTACACTCACGCTTCTCCATTTCGAAAACATTTTGTGCTGAACCATCTGTATAGACTCGGATCCAGATGTCCTGTGGGCATTCTTCATCAAGGAAGCTGAGAGTGGCTGTTCTGCGTTGTACATTGTTTTGTTCTTCCTTGTCAAATATTCCTCTCACTATTGTCTGGATTTGTAGTGATAGTCTATGTTCATCTTTCCATGGAGTTCGCTCTGGTATAGTTTTCAGGGGGATACCAACTGTGGGCAGATCGGTGGTTTCTCTGCAGAGTCGTTTGGCCTGGTGGATAAAACTGCTTCTTTTCAACCGCCCCATAGCTAAGTTTTCAAATCTGTTCTTCATAAGGTGGCCTGGCAAGTCGAGGAAGTTTTCTGCTTGTATTAGCTTTTTCTAATCTCTGCGCTCTCTCAGTGCTTGTGTCCTCCCCATCTTCTCCATCTTCACTATAGAAGTTGATCTCATCCTTCCTGTGGTGACTTTAAGTGCTTGATTTTGCACCTTGCCCAGCTCTTGTATTGTGGTTTATGATGCTGAACACCACGTAGTTGACCCGTATTCCAGGTGTGGTCGTTTGCTCTGTTGATAAACTTTGCTAATTATTTTCCCACTGGCTCCCCGTGTGTTTCCACTTAGTTTTCTCAGGATGGCTATTTTCCTTCTGGCTTTTGCTACTGCTTTGTTGATGAGCCTTCTCCATGTCAGCCTGCCATCATATGTTACTTCAAGGTGTGTTGGTTCTTTATCTTCTCTAAGGGACATTCCATTTATCTGGATGATCCCTGCCTTTTGTTTTGGAGAGAGAGTAAACAGGGTGGTACTGCACTTGTCAGTGTTTATGCTGACACACCATTATTTGCCTATTAAACAAATACATCTACAGCTCTTTGTAGCAATCTGGTCGCCACTGATGCATGTTCATTTGTGCTCCATAGAACCAGGTCATCGGCGTACATTGCCGCTTTAATTCCATGTGGTAGATTAGCAACAAGATCATTGATGAAGATTAGAAAAAGTGCGGGGGACAAGAATCCGCCCTGGGGAACACCGTGACGCAGTAGTACTTTCTTGCTCTTGAGTCCGTCTATCTGTACTCGGGCTCTTCTGTTGTGCAAGTATGCTTTCAACCATTTGTACATTCTTCCATTGACTTTACAGTTTTTTTCAGTTTCTTCGTCAGACCTTCTTTCCAGATTTTGGCAAAGGCTTTCTTCTGATCTATCCATGCAGCAATTACCAGATTCTTCTTTTGGAATGCGTCCTCAATTTCTTGAGAGAGGTAGGTTATCTGATCTTCCGTAGAGTAGCACTGCCTAAAGCCAGCTTGCTGTGGCACGGGGATATTTTCACTTTCAATGTACCACTGCAGTCTGTGATTGATGATGGGCTCCATTGTTTTGCAGAGACAGCTGGTGAGGCTAATTGTTCTGTAGCTGGAGGCAATGTAACTTTCCTGATTTTAGGAGGGGTATCATGATTGCTTCTCTCCAGGCTTGTGGAACACTGCCTACGGTCTAGCTGTTATTGAAGATCTGCAACAGCTTTGCTTTGGCCTCTGTTCCTTGGTTCCTGATCATTTCAATGGAGATACCATCAGCTCCTGGTGACTTTCTCAATTTCAGTTTTGATATGGCTAGCTCCAGTTCACTGATTGTTATTGGAGCCTACAGAACCTCATGTACTGTTTCATTTTGTCCTGTATGTTGCCATTTCTCTCGAATCTATTGTTGTTTCTCTGGACTAATTTCGATATTGTTGTCTTGTGCGAATGAGTCCGCAATATGGTCGGCTGCTTGCTTTCCTGTTAAGATGTTTCCGTCGTTATGTAATGCAATTTTTGAGTTTCTCTATGTGCCCTCATCGTTAAGTTGTTTTATTAGCTTCCACAATTTCCTTGGGTCTCTTTCAAAGTTCAGAGACTCTGTTTTCTCCCTGCCAGCTTTTCCGTCTACCCTGCAGTTTGGCCCTTTGAAATTTAGCTTTTGTGTGCTGGTATTTATTGTGGTGCTTTTGGCTGGGTTTGGCCTCTGTTTGCTTTCCACACACTTCCACATCATTATGCAACAGTTCGAATTCACTACTCCAGTAGGATTTATAATGTTTAAGGGTTCCTCTTGTTACTGTTTCTCGTGCTACCTGTAGTATGCATTTCCCAAATTCTTCAACTACTTTATTTATGTCTTTCTCAGTATTCAGGTTTCTAACCAGTATGCCGGTGCGATGCTTGTACATTGCCCCGTCTGTTTTCTTGTAGTTCCACCTCGAGAGGGTGCTGCTTTCACTTACAAGCTCATTTTCTACAGTTAGAAAGACTGGCCAGTGGTCACTGCCACCAAGTTGTTTCCCAGCAATTCGTTTAATGTTCCACTCCAGGTCTGGTGAATGAAAAGCCAGGTCAGGTGTGATTGTAGTGTGCCATGATCTAGAGTAGAAAGTATGTAGGTCGGCGGCTTGTTAATCAAGATGAATCTATTCTCATCCTGCCAGTCTTCCAGTCTCTCTCCTCTCTGGTCCATGTGATCATAGCCCCAACTCTGCGAGTGGCTGTTGAAGTCGCCACACACAATCATTTTTTTTTTCTTTAATGGTAATGTATCCAGTGCCTGTGGGTGGTCACTTGGACAGTAGTAATTGATAAGATGAAGGTCTGTATTGCTTGTCTTAAGTTTAAGTGCTGATACTTAGCCCCGTTCGTGTAAACTTCATTTTGAGAAGCAGTGATGTTATTTTTTACAAGGATCAGTATCCCACCCTTTCGCCTGTCCTTTCGGTCAGATCGGTAACACTGGTAGCCTCTGATTTTGAAGGCTATATTTTCGTTGAGGTGAGTTTCTTGCAAGCAACATACGCTTACATTTTCTTGGTCCAATATGCTTCCTATATTTTTATTTTTTTTTTTTTTTTTGCCGACTTCCTCCGCATTCCAGTGCATTATTTTTAGTCTTTGTTTGATATGGCCAGACGCTATATTCTCGGGTTCCCTGCTCGACAGGTCATTTGAGAAGGACCTCCAGTAGCTGTGGTTGGACCCTTTCGAGGCATAGGGCCCGGCACTGCACCTGCATGGGGGTCCAAAGCAGTGCGAGCACCATATCATTTAACAGTAGTCGACATATTTCATTACGCGTGATTGTGTGGCATCCTGACTTCTATTGTGCGCCTTCTGGCTGATTTCCTCCGTCTTTAGCACCTTTCCTATGCTAGAGCAGACTGCGGTCTTATTTGAGTTTAGGTGTGTAGGCACGCAAACACGTCTCTGCGCATGCATGTACGTGCATACAGCAACTAGAGCGTTCTGGTTGTTTCTCGGCGCCAGTGACTCGCCGCCGACTCTTCTCCTTTTAGTTAAAACAGCTCCGCCACGAGAATTGGATTAATCGAAAAGATCCCTGGCAGACATTAAGCAGTTCCTCGCTGACATAATCGAAGCAGTTTCCTAGCAACAACAATAATAATAACAACAACATCGTCGTATTCAACACTAAAAAGAACAACATTAACAATAACAACAACAATAACAACAACATTATCAGTACGAATAACAACAACATCATCACCAAAATTAACAATAACATTACTACTATCAACCTTAAACAACATCATCAGCATCATCAATAATAAAAACATCATCACTAACACTCAGAAAAACAACATCATCATTATCAACAAGAACAATATTATCAACATCAGCAGCAGCAACAACAACACACAGAATACATTCATATTATAAGTGGCATGCTGTCGGTAGAATTCGCATTTCAACATTCTGTCCGGGATGCTAGTCCAATTGTCGAAAGATTTGCAATATGAGCATAAGGCTACCTTCTATCATCCCACCCCTGTCGGAGAAAGTTAGATACCAACACACCACAGAAATATCACATATGTCACATCATCATCATCATCATCATCATCATCATCATCAACATCATCGGGATCGGGTTTCTTTGGACTTCCTAGAATGAATTAGTACTCTGAACTTGTCGAGTTAGCATCAAGCCAACAACAGTCCAACACCCCCCCCCCCAACCCCCTGATAAACTAGCCATTTTTTTTTTTTGCATATCCTTTACAGGACATCGCTGTCAACACCAGCATCTTTCAGCTGTATGTTGATTTCTTGGCAAGATTACGCTCAGTAGTTTGCCATTGCTTTCTGAGCGGCCGGCTCACATACCCCGTAAGTTACCGATGCGATTCGAACCACTACTGATTCTCACCGTCATCACGTTTACCTACGAGAGTATACGAGATTACGGAGAAAAGTCATAACCTCTAAGCCAAAACTAGCCATTACCCCATCAATTATGCCAAAGCTAGTTAGTTGCATGCCCTTTACAGCACTTCGCAATCAACTCTGGCATTTTTTTCGTTTTTTTTATTTTTTTCTGCTACAGATTTTCTAGACAAATGGTACCCTCATACCATTACGAAAATCAACGCAAGGCGGTCTGCTTCTAAATAGCCTGTGGCTGATTTCGAACCCAGAATGCGGTATTGTGGAACTGTGCTCCCTATCCCTAAGCCACATGCGCCGACACTAAAGCTAGTTATGTAGTTAATAAAACGCACACTCAAACGTTCTGTTTGCTTTTTTCCCTTACTTTGCGTGGACTCTACAGACACGCTGAATGTTGACAATAATTTTTGTGTCCCTGATGAGTTTCAGAAACTGATTGAAATATTGACGCAGCAAAAAGTTAAACAGCTTCAAGATTCTCATCAATGATAGAAGATCCGTTTTTTTTTTTTTAAACAATCAAATTAAATTTCACCACAGAAGAAACGTTGGTTAACGCAGCAGTGTGACCTAATAATTAAAAATAAGGCACCAAGACCAAATGTCAAAGATGTGTTTAGGCAGTAGCAGGGTTGTCCATGGGACATAATTTACATTGCGTGGTAATTTATGCATGTCCCATTCCATGCCGTCCCATGGGAATAACATTCCCATGGCCAAGCCTGGTAGGCTTGTCCATGGGACATGTTTTTCTGTCCCATCCAATGGTAATTTATGCCTGTCCCATCCCGTCCCATCCCATCCCTACACTATTCAGAAAATCCCCCCTTTTTCCCATGGGATTCCCATGGCCAAGCCTGCCAGTAGAATGTTCTACATCAGAATGCTCTTTTTTATCGGCTTCATAACATCTCATTACATGAAGAACACTAAAACGCTTTACCGGACTTTCTTCTTCTTCTGTTCTTTACCCTTATCGGAGCATCGACCATTCCATCATCATCATCACGTGTCATGCCGATAAACGTGGGCGGTCATGTTTCACCATCTTACACCATCACCAGAGTCTTGGATCAGCTCCTTCTTCTTGTCTCGACCATACCACGTGGCCAAGGCTTCCAGATATTTACTTATCTGCCTTTCCCTTGTACTTTTTCCCTCAATTTGCCCGTTGTCACCAAGTTTTGAAGTTTATTTCTTTTCATAACGTGTCCAAGATTTGTGACTGTACGTCTTTTTCTCTTATCAGTTTACGGTTTTCATTTGTTTCTTGTAGTACTTGGTCATTGGTTTTTCTCTCTGTCCATGGTACCTTTGCATTTTCCTCAGAAATCCCATTTGTACTAGCCCTTAGAGTGTTTTTCAGCTTGTCTGCTCATTGTCCGCGTCTCACATCCATAGAGCATTCCAGGTTCTATGTAGCACCTCAACACTCTTTTTCTCATTGCAAATGACATCTTTTTATTGGTCAGTATGTTTTTCATCTTGCAAAAGTCTACATTTGCCATAGGTCTTCTAATTCTAATCTCTTTAAGGCACTTCCCTTCAGATGTTGTGACTGTTCCAAGATAGTTGTACAGATTCACCTGTTTAAGATTATTCTCATTTACCCTGTATATTACATTGTTGTATTTTTTCCCCCTAGTGACGACCATAATATGTCTTCTTACAATTTAATTCTAACCCAAGTCGACCCTTTACCAATCCGCAGCAAGCCGACTTATCCTTCGCTATCTCTTTCAGCTCCCTTTGTATCCTCTTCCATACTATTCACCTCTGTGTTCAATTCTCTTCTTTCTTTTTTTTTTAGGGCTCCCTGTGTTTTGTTGGCCCAGTGGATTATAGACATGAGGCTTTCTGGATATACAATCATCGGGTTTGCTCAACGTGTATTCTACTCAGCGCCAGTGTCTTTTCCTCACCTTTTGATTCACGTTAATTTGTTTATTCTCTTAATGAACCCCACACTAGGTATTCTATTTCAGTCCTATTCTGTACACACACCAATTTATGAATGTCTGTAGTTGATTAAATTGTTTTCAGACATTCTCTACGCTCCTAACGGATTATAAATAAAGATTGTTTTTGCCATGTCTCCATTTCACATGCTTTATAGTGTGGGTAGAGTTGGTGATTATAAAATAATGTATACGTGTGTACTAACATCACTGCCGGGTTCAATACTCATGATCTCCTTTACCAGTACTGGATCTGAAATGACCTACCCTCGAAAAATAGCCACCGAATAGTGTTCCGTGTTCTAATAATTACCCAGAAAGGAAAGGCTATGAGGAAAGTAGCTGGTGACCCCACATCATTATTCCGTGACCTAGTCATGCGAGGGCCGACATCCCGACAACCCTACGGCAGTCTCTGTCGGATCTGGTCATCGCTGCATGTACATGCTTTCATTTGTGGTTAATTAATTCTTACGATGTATAACCTTGAACTCTCGGAGAGTGGTGGTCATTAATCAAGGTCGAAACAAGATAACCCTTGCATAATGTATTGCCAGCTATCGATCAAAATGGCCATGAGCTAGCATGGGTTTCCCAGCATACATTTTTCTTTAAAAGAAACCTGACAGCCAAATGAGATAATTTTGATCTTGAAAAAAATGAAAAAAAAAAAAAAACAGCGGAGCTGATGAGAAAAGCACTGTTTTAAATAAATAATGAAGTAATTTTGTTAGACAATTTGCAGAAGTGAACAATTAAACAATATTTAAATCTACAGTAAAAGAAATGAAGTACTGTTTTTATGTAAACAATACACGTCTGAGGATAGCGAAATAGGATCGAATTTCGATCTTCATTCTTTTAAGCCCACAAATATCACTAACGATCTTTTTACGAGCTATATACACACAGCTCGGGGCGCAGTGCACTTCAGATTGCGAATGCCCGGTCCTTTATGGCGTTCTTCAGATATTCCTAAACTGTAATGAATGTCATAATCGAATACAATCTAATTTATTGTAGAGGCATTTTTGATATAAACTCAGACATTTCCTCTTACATCGTTAGTTTATATGGCATGGAGCCATACACGGCTTCTCTTAAGACGGCGTAGTCTGCAGTAAAATGCGTATCGTTATGTTCTGAATAACAATGAAGAATGCAAGTAGTACAGCAGAGAAGCAGTTCATAATTAGGAGCCTTTGGAGGTCTGCGTGGCCGAATGGATAAGGTGCTCGCTCTTAAACTTCCATTGTGCTGATGCCGAGGAAGTGGGTTCAACCATTACACCAGTCAGTTGAACTAAAATGTTCACTTCTTGTCCTTGACTTGGGGGTGTAAATTACAGGCACCTCAGAAGTCGGAGTGGGGTCGCCTAATGGCGAAGGCTACTTGAAATCGGGAAAACTAATCCAGTGCACAAGAAGTATGGGCTACGCTCGAGTTCAAATTGAGCGAACGCAAAAGATGGTGGGGGAGGGGCCTTGCACATATCTGAGTGCAACCCTTGTTGTAGCGATTCGTCCCGATCCGGTACTAAAGTACCATCTCAATGGGCAATGTGCTGTAGAGCTGTCCTTCCCCGCTCCGTGCTCATAAACCAATGGGGTGTGCAAGACCGGTACTGGAATCTCACATCGGTTGAAAGGCATATTTTGTTGCCGGTACTGGAATCTCACATCGGTTGAAAGGCATATTTTGTTGCCGGTACTGGAATCTCACATCGGTTGAAAGGCATATTTTGTTGCCGGTACTGGAATCTCACATCGGTTGAAAGGCATATATTGTTGCCGGTACTGGAATCTCACATCGGTTGAAAGGCACATATTGTTGCCGGTACTGGAGTCTCACATCTGTTGAGAGGCATATTTTCTTCCTGGTACTGGAACTCACATCTGTTGAAAGACATATTTTCTTCTCGGTACTCGAACTCACGTCTGTTGAAAGGCATATGTTTTGCCGGTACTGTAACTCCATATGTTGAAAGGCATATTTTCTCCTCGGTACTGGAACTGATATCGGTTGAAAGGCATATTTTCTTCCCGGTACTGGAACTCACATCTGTTGAAAGACATATTTTTTTTTCCGGTACTGGAAGTCACATTTGTTGAGACATATTTTCTTTCCGGTACTGGAACTCACATCTGTTGAGAGACATATTTTTTTCCGGTACTGGAACTCACATCTGTTGAGAGACATATTTTCTTCCTGTGACTGGAACTCGCGTCTATTGAAAGGCATATTTTTTTTTCCGCTTCTTGAACTTACATCTGTTGAAAGGCACATTAGTATACAGCCAGGTGATGATTCAGCACAGCTCATACAGACTGTCTGTGATGAGGCCAAGGTTGGTCATGGTATTTGCCCCATTGATATTCGTTCGTGTCATGAGAGGTGCTCACACGCCTGACTGGCCTGTTTCAGTTATTGATCAAATGCTAGTTCTGCACACGAAAACATACTGCATACAAATTTCGTTGCGGTTTGGAAGAGAGAAAGTAAATTGTCAATTTCTACGAGTATATATAAAAGACAGTTTAACTTTTCGTATACCAAATTAGAAACTAATTTCCGAATGTTGCTTTTCAGACAGAATATTGTGGTATTTGGCGTACGTTACCATTTCGTCTTTAACATACATCTTAAATGATAACAGTTTGTTTCAAACTTTACTTCTTCTTCTGCGTTCATCCGGAGTTGTTTTTTTTTTTTTTCCGGACGTGATTGCGTTGTGCCTGTTTACAGCAGACTGCGTTCTTGCGCCGTTAGGCCGACACATCCGAATTCTGCGGGCATTTGTTGACCGGGTTAACCTTCCCGGGTTTCAAACTATACAGAAGCGGCCAGTAAAGTGTACTTACGCTGTTTCAGTAATAAAACTGCATAATCTCTTACGTCAATCGGTAGTGGAAGAAGAATGCCAACCAGTCAGTCACTTTCCGGAAATTTCATATTGTTTTGGGAAGAAACTAAAATTGGCTTAACATTTATTTAGGACCGACACCTTCATCCCTTTTCCACAACCCTGAAAATTTTTACATCTGCTGTTTTGGAACAGTTTTCTTTCATGCTATTGTTTCTTTCTCCAACTCTGGATCCACTTAAACTCACATTGCTATCACTCTCTCAGTTTGTCTATGACAGTGTTATTTTGGACATACGATTCACCTAAGACTTCTTGACTCGAGAAATCCACCACTGAATGCATTCATTCATTAGGCCAGTTATTGTGAAGACTGATGTTGTAGTCGTCTGGTCATGTCTCATCACATTATTCTGTTTTCGGTAATTCGCTTCAGTTGAGCTTAAGTCTGTTTTCCAGCGTTCTTGCATTGTGTAGTTTTTTCCTAGGACGTTCTCCTTTTCCGTTTCACTGGATCTTACCCTCCGATATTTTCATCACTAGGACCAAATGTCTCATAATGTGAGCAGGTCCATGTAACTTTATTTTGTACGTTCAATATTTGTATTTTTTTCTCAAATGTCTGTAAGAATGTGCTCATTTCGTTTCTTTTATGTCTAGCTTATTCTTTGCACCTTGCGATAAGACTACATCTCGAATGTTTCCAGGTTCTTGTTATCACTTCTGTTCAGATTCCATGTTTCAGAGCCGTATAGTTCAGTATTGATCTTATTCAAATAGTTCATATTAGATTACATACGCTAATGTCTTAATGCACCTTACAAAAGTATTATGCGGGGTGATAATCATAAATCCATTAGGCTTTGAATTATCTTTACCTGGTATAGGAAGTGGTGTTAATAGCTTTGCACCCAATCCTGGGATACAAATTACATCCTGAGCTCAAGTTAGAGAAAGCAGCTGTCTCCATAAGTTCCCCATCACTCATATCCCTCATATGGGCGTACCTAACCCCATCAAGCCCTGGTGCAGTGACTGTTGGTTTTCATTTTCTCAATACATTTTATTATATCTTCCGGCTGTATGATATCTTCACAGTAGCTTCAGGAAAACTCGGAAAGGGAAAAGCTCCTCCAGAAAGATTTGGGAAGTTACCGGCCAGGGAAAGATGCTTGGTCAAATGCAGCCACTTTTACCCATGATGATTATGAAGAATTCCAAAACAGACAGGGGGCGGCGGTGGCAGCACTCAATCTCGAGGATGCACACAAGAGTGTCAGGTATGATATTTTCATCTACATTCTTATGGAGAAGTCTGTCCTTGGTTGGTGAACTGGATTGCAGTTGTTTTATATTCTCATAGAGTGGTTCTCTGCTGTATTATAGTCCCCAGACTACCACAGGGGTCAGAAATTAACATTTGCGGATGATGTTCTGCATACAGGCAGGGGATGGACAGAAATCAAAGAGCTCAGGAGCTCCAGGCGACAATGGACAAAGTGATGGATTGGTGTAAAGAGATGAATGCTATCATTAACCAAGAAAAGGCCATCTGGACAATAGGATTGTTAAAGCTAAATAAATGTTAGAACTGTGAATAGAGAAAGCAGACTGAAGCACCTGGGAATCACTTTTGATAGAAGCCTGTCCTTTAGGGATCATGTTGAAGTGGTGGTTACAAAGTGTCAGAAGGGACTCAAAACAATGAAGTGTAGGCAGCAAGGGACATCAAGCAGACAATGCTATTCATACTTTTTCAGCACTTGATCATTTCAGTGGTAGAGTATAGACTGGGAATACTAACTGTCTGAAAGAGTCAGCTAGTGAAACTAGAGTGCATACAGAATGAAGCCATGAGGGCAATTCTGGGGTGTACAGGGGAACAGCCCTACAGTGTGTATGTGATACAGACTGGCATTGCCAACCATTGAGGACAAATACTATAAGAGAAGTTTGCACACTTGAGAATATTGGCATTGGCAAAGAGTGGATCAGAGTGCCAAATAGAAATTCAGACGTGTGGGGTTATAATCACATTGGACTGTGAGTGTATGGAGTTGCTACAGAAGATTAAATTCAGCAACTAATTCATGACTACTCTCGTGCTGGCGATGTGATTATCTATGCGATGGCTCTGTGTTAAGAGGCAAAAAGAGTACCTGGGGATTCATAGCAAAAGCAAATGGTGAATGTCTAGTAAAGGGGAGCTTGGCGTATGACACCACAACCTCAAGTCTGAGAATGGAGGTGGAGGCGATTACTGCAACTTTCCGCTGGTTGGAGAACAAACTGTATATGCATGGTGTGATTATAACTGATTCACAAAGCATGCTCGCAAAGGTGAAGACAGGCATGCTTCGTGCAGAATGGCTTGCATCGATTCAAAGGTCGCAAGTTGTGAGCATTCGATGGATCTTTTCTCTAGGACATTCCAATAGTTAGAAATGAACAGGCAGACTGACTGGCTGGTGCCACATCATTAAGGTGTGATTTGATGCAGCATAAGGCAGATGTGGTGAAGGCCATCTGGGAGAATGTGATTAATGCATAAGAACAGATGGACTATCATTGTCTAGAGAGAATGCAGCAGCAGGGGATGGTCAAAGAATCTGGTCGACAGTCGTCACTCAGAGGTAAAGCAAGACGGACATATAATCAGATTGCAACGGGCACAATTAGTATTGGAACTCTACTACTGGCTGTTGAAGATAACTGAGCACTTATGGGAATGCCCTGAGTGCAGTGATGTCGGTTCTTGACTCAATTCAACTCAACTCAGACCTAGAAAAACTACTGAATGCTGGCAGAGATTAACATATAAACTAGTGACATAAAATACACATTATGTATTTTTAATTCACTATAAAACAGACCAGTCGGAACATGGTAGCACAGTGACTAGCACGCTTGCCTGATGTCCTGTGATCATATGTTCGAATCCCCATAGAGATGCATTTTTAAAAATTGACCTAGGCTCCCTTGAAAGTAAAGACAGCCAGCGTGATACTGAGCACAACACACATCAAATGCCAATTGGTCTATACAAAATTGGGGCTAGCACCATATACCCAATACACCTCAAAGCATCCTTGCCTTTTAAAAGCAAAAATATAAAATGAACCAATGCATCAGTTCAGATTAGAAGCAAGAGGAGAGACTTTTAAACATAAAATAAAACTAATATTAACTACTGCCTGTGCAACATTGATAAGAATTAAAAAAACAGACATCTTTGTAAATAATAAATAAACTTTAATCTAGATCACAAAACAACCAGCCTAAGGAACTAATGCATTTGCTTTTCTGAGGTTAAGACATCCTGTTATGATGTCACCAGGCAACATGCGAACTCGTCTGTATTCATCCGCATTAGCATAGCGCATTTTTGTTTGTGGATCTGTGTATCGGGCCTGAAATGGATTATTAAATATACACATTTATAATATGGTAACCAAAATATATACAATATATTATATATGGAGTGAGAGAGGTGGAAGGAGAGAGAATTGGGGAAGGTGGAAGAGATATTGGCAGACAGCAGGCAAATACACATATCCACACAGCGACATAGATGGCGTGAGGGAGACGATGGAAGAAAGAGAGGTATGTGTGAAAACACACACGAGCGCATGCACACACACACAAAGATATATATATATATATATATATATATATATATATATATATATATATATATATATATATATATATATATATATATATATATATATATACAGTGATAGATACATTGTTCATGATCCTTCAAAGTAAAATATGAAAATGCAAAAAGACCAGGAACATTTATAAATATATAGGATACTCTATGGTACTTTGTTCAATGAAATAAATATGACACACTATCATTCAATGTTATGAACAAAATGGAACAAATGTTAACATACCTCCAGACCTGATATGTCTGAGTATTTTTTGGCTGGTTTGAAGGATGGAGGAGCATCAATAGAACCATCTATAGAAATAAAAATAAATGCAATCAAGAATTCTGAAAAAAGAAACAACTCAATTCATAGAATGCATTAACAACCAAACATAAAATATATAAAATGACAACTAACAGAAGTATTGTCACAAATAATTTTTTTTGGCGCTCGCTCATTTTGAACTCATGTATAGTCCCTATATACTACTTCCCCCGGGAAGGTTAACCCGGTCAACAAATGCCCGCAGAAGTCCAATGTGTCGGCCTAACGGCGCAAGAACGCAGCTCTGCTGTAAACAGGCACAACGCAATCACGTCCGGAAAAAAAAAAATCCGGATGAACGCAGAAGAAGAAGATATACTACTTCTAGTGGTGCTGGGCTGAATTTTGTGTATGGATTAGCTTTCCCTATTAATGGTGTCCCTCGACATCAGGCAAACCCACTCCGACTTCAGAAGTACTTGTAATTTTACGTCCCCAAGTCAAGGACGATAGGTTAACATTTTAGTTCAACTGTCCGGTGTAGGGGTTGAATGCTTTACCTCAGCATCAGCACAACCAGATATTTAAGAACATGCGTTCTTATCCATTCGGCCATGTTGACATATGTTACTAACAATGAAGGTGAGCACATTTTCAGGCCAGTAAGCAACAGTGATATATCATGCTCAGCCTGTAGTTCTGGTGACTACAAAGTGCATGAGAAGCTATTGTTGTTTTTGTTTGTGAATAATCTGAGAATGATGAGAATGAGTGATATGAAGAGACAATGCCGAGAGAGAATATGGACAATCAATCTCATGATGGAAGGCACTGTGATGTATAATGTCCTGTCTATCAGAAGAGAACATGTTAATGATAACCCATACACTAATTAATAATTTAGAGCATTCCGACGCATGACACCACTCTGTATTCTATATCAGTCATATTACAATCATATGGTTTTGTGTCCTGAATGACACCACTCTGTATTACATACAACTCAGGTTACAAACATATAGTTTTGTGTGTCCTGAATGATGATGATGATGATGATGATGATGATGATGATGATGATGATGATAAATGAGGTAAAGGCTTATTACATAGATAATGAAGAGGAGGGAATATACTCGCCTTGAAACTGTTGATTAGAAAAGAATTCACCTGAAGGTTATACAAGAGATGTTACCATAATGTACTTACATTGTTTATAACCAAATACTCATTGCAATGGGGAATGATTTTAAAACCCTTAAGGTATGAGATGAGACCTTTTCTTGTAAGTGAAGGAGATCTAAAGAAACTAATTATGTACAGAAGAGAAGGGAGAACATAGTTGTCAAATTCCAAATCAATCAAGGTATTACTCAATCTGTAGACCATGGAGGACAGGCATGGGAGAAGATGACACTGCATATCTGCTAGTCTAAACCTTGAGCGCCATATAATGATGGATTGGATGGAGAACAACCGTTATGTTGTGGATAACTATTTGAGAGCACCAAGACTCTTTTCCTTCGACTGTTTATTTTCCTAGGATCACAATTCTTTTATGTATTTTATATATTTGTGGTTTTCTTGAAAACGTACAGCGTTTCATAGTGATGATATCATTAGATTTATGACTGATGCTGAAATTTCAGGGAGTGGCTAAGTCCATCTAGATCCAGACCTGACTTTGTGAATATAGCAGCTTGACTGAGTGACACAGCTGATATAGTGAGACCAAATACTATTCCAAAGCAACTTCCTGCAGATTTTCTCTACCAATATAGGACAGGTATCCCAGATAACTTAGTTCTATGCATATGTGGGAAAAATCATCGAGTCAAAACCTTATCCTGGAACAAAAGAACTCAAGAAATTATCACATATATTTTGCACTGACTGATTGCCGCAGCGATCCAAGAAGCTGTAGGGACCAATCTGAGTGACACAGGTTTTTTTCTCCACAGATTATAAATAGGCCAGAAGAAGAGGCACAATAATTATAATAGAAACCTGATACAGTACTGATGGTGATGGATTTATAGTGGGCATGGCCAGGATATAGATATATAGTTAGAGATGTAAATGTACATGATCTTGGTTTTTGTAATGAATTGACTGTTGTAATTTTATGACATTAATGATTAATTGCACCATTTATGTGTAATAAATTATGAAAATTCAGGGTAATTTTCTCTTTTTAGAGTTCTCTTGTCGTAGTAAAATTGTTTTAATTAACAACCCTAGATTAATAATTATTTAGTTGGTAGAGAAGAGGCAAGGAAGCACCAAAAGGATGTTTTTGGGTATTCAGGGAAAAACTTTTCATTGGTTACCGGGAGGTATTCCTTGGTTCTCCAAAACTCTATTTATGGTTTCAAGCCACGGGGCCAGTAACAGCTAAATTAATTATAACGGGCAGGATCACATTGGGAGGGAGGAACTTGAGTATCCTCCATCTCTTTGGGGTTTACCCAAACCAATACATCCGACAGCCGACACATCAGACTTCTGCGGTTTTAGCAATTTCAGTGTCAACATATGAGGTCAGCATGGACTGAATGGATAAGAGCGCTCATCTTAAACTCCAAGGTGCTGATGCTGAGGTTGTAGGTTCAACCCTACACTGGTCAGATGGACTAAAATGTTGACTTCTCATCCTTGATTTGGGAAAGTAAATTACAACTACCTCAGATGTTGGGAGTGATACGGTTAAACAGAAATTATTTTCAGAGCTTGTTTAAAAAAAACAAGTAGTGATGAAATTGTTCATTTAATTGTAAAAAGTAACATGCGATAAAATTAACCAACATCAACAGAAATATTTCTCTTACTTTTGTGGGAAAAGCACCTTGTACCGTTCTAGTGCTAACCCTCCATTCAAATTGTATTCACATGAAAAGAACCTTTCCTTTTCTAATTGTATATGTTCTGGTCTTCATTAAATTCTATTTGGTTTGTGTGTTGAAAATAGCAGATTTAATATGCCACCTGGTGGAAAATAGCAGATTTAGCATGCCAGCTCTTGTTACCTATGTTCATTTCATCTGGCTTCCTAATATCAAAAATGTCAGTTTATTGAAAAACATGAACTTCCATTAACACAGATATGAAAATAGCTACCCAGAAGGACATAGCCAACTTGCTCATCAAAGGTGTTCAATTTTTAACGTTAAATACAAAGTATAAGATGAAATTAAGAAAACTAGCACAATCCATATTAAGCTTATGAGAAAGTGGAACAGAATAATTTGCATGCAAAACACAAGCTATTGTTCAGTGCTCAATGTCAAAAGGTCAGACTTTCAGGGGTTTAAATAACATGACAGTTATAAACAAGTATGTAATTTCAACAACACAAAACGAAACCAGTCGTACATGTAACATCATCTGGTCCCCAGGGCAATGCTCTCTCTGCTGCTATTATTTGTTTCAGGTTCTTCCAAACTCTAGTTCTTTTACTGCCCCCTGGGCCCTTGCTTGAGTGCTGGAAAATGTGAAAGAACACATGTGATCCACTTATAATGTCAGAAATGAAATTACAGATATTCCTCTTCTTCTTCATTCATATTGAACAGGAGGTTGATTGCATTATGTCCCTTTACAGAGAATGTGTAATATTGCATCTATTAACTGATATATTCAATTTCAGCAGTCTATTTTAGGAACAGACCTACAACAACTGTTGGCATTGTAGTAATAGAGAGTGCGCATAAAGGACTCTCCTTGAAATCAAGAAAACTGTAACAATGGTGATATCAAAGAAAATGGTGACACCAAAATGTGAAATAGAAATAGAAGGGGAAATTCTTAACCAAGTGGATAATTTCAAATACCTAGGGGCACTTATACATCAGATGGAAGATGTACAACAGAGATTAAGAGCAGAATAGGGCAGGCAAAAGCCATATTTCAGAAAATGAAGAGTATCTTATGCAATACGTCACTGTCAATGAATGTAAGAGAGTGCTGAAATGCTAAAAGAAAGAGAAAGCTTTCTTTGGCCATGTGATGAGAAGAGAGGCATTGGAAAACATCGTGACAACTGGAAAGATCGAGGGGAAGAGAGGCAGAGGCAAACCAAGAGAAATGATGCTGGACGAACTGAGATGGTGGCATCGAGGAATATCATCAGCAGAGTTGATCCAGAACACCAAAGACAGAGATCTGTGGAGAGCCATGAACGCCTACACCAGCTGGCAGGGCACTTGATGATGATGATTTTATGACTGACTTTACCTTCCTTCTTGAAGACATACTATTAATACTCACTGCAGGTCTCAATATGAAATGGCACCAGACTCCTCTGAAAAACTGTCTTGAGAATACTGTCCTCAGCTTTATTCCAGTCTACCAGTTTTCAGGTTAAAGGCAGATGGCCAATCACTGAGGCCATTCTGACTCCAAGTATGTCTTGTAATGAGCACTTACTGAAGTCAGGTGGACAGAAGTAGTGCAAAGGAGGCAGTATTAAGTCAGTGTGTCAGTAGACATGTTCCTTCAGCTGCAGAAATGGCATTAATTGGAGACTGTTGCATTAACTCTGCTATGCTGATTACTGTAGATTTTCTTGTCATCCAGTTTGTATGTTTCTGTCCTACAACCCTTTCATTCAGTTACAGAGGTGCCACAATGGATGCATTAATAATTAAGGTCATCTACTCCTCCACATAAATTTACCTGGCTCCCGGGTCGACCCAGCCTAAAATGGGCGCCAGGAAATGTCTTAGGAAGTAAAGGCAACTAGCTTGATAAGACAGCATCACCCTCCTAGTACCAGTGGTCTATACAAATGTGGGTCTAGTACCGTATCCACAATATGCCTTAAGGCATTTCACAAGGTCCTTTATTACTTAACAATAAAAATGTGGCTCTAGCACTGTATCCACAATGTGCCTTAAGGCATGTCACAGGATCCTTTACTAGTTGTTCTTTTCCAGTTGCTCTTTATCTTCAGTTAAATGTATATAAGTGTGGCTATGTCACTGTTAAGATGGTGAGTTGGTGTAGCAGTTAGAATGTTATCCTACTAATGTCATGTTCATGGATGAACAAGGGTACGATGCCAGCTCTCAATATTTGTTCTGAGAACGAAAGACTGACCACCTATTACTCCATGCCCTCAGACCCACAAACTGAGCCAGTCCTAACACTTCACACACCCACAGCTGGCTCCTTCTTCACACACCTACAGCTGGCTCCTGCTTCACACACCTACAGCTGGCTCCTGCTTCACACACCTACAGCTGGATCCTGCTTCACACACCTACAGCTGGATCCTGCTTCACACACCCATGGCTGGATCCTTCTTAACACACCCACAGCTGGCTCCTTCTTCACACACCTACAGCTGGATCCTTCTTCACACACCTACAGCTGGCTCCTGCTTCACACATCCACAGCTGGATCCTGCTTCACACACCTACAGCTGGCTCCTTCTTCACACACCTACAGCTGGATTCTGCTTCACACACCTACAGCTGGATCCTGCTTCACACCCACAGCTGGCTCCTGTTTCACACACCTACAGCTGGCTCCTGCTTCACACACCCACAGCTGGCTCCTGTTTCACACACCTACAGCTGGCTCCAGCTTCACACACCCACAGCTGGATCCTGCTTCACACACCCACAGCTGGATCCTGCTTCACACACCTACAGCTGGACCCTGCTTCACACACCTACAGCTGGCTCCTTCTTCACACCCACAGCTGGCTCCTGCTTCACACACCCACAGCTGGCTCCTGCTTCACACACCCACAGCTGGCTCCTTCTTCACACCTACAGCTGGATCCTGCTTCGCACACCCACAGCTGGCTCCTGCTAAAAATGTTAGTTGCATATCCTTTACAGGACGTAGCAATCAACCCCAGCATTTTTTTGCTAATTGTGATTCCTGGGAAAGTTTACATTCAGTAGTTTGCCATTGCTTTCTGAACGACCGGGGCTCATAACATTTAATAAAAGAACAACGCAGCTGTGTTTTGAATGTGGTATGCGGGATTACAAATTCGTCCGTAACCCCTTCGCCATTACAGGACTTGTTTTTATTGTTTTTAATATCATTATTGTTTTTTTTCATTCTTTAATGTTATCTATATAACATTTGTTTTGTCTGCTCAATGCCTGCCTTCAACGGTTCTTTGAGAAATACTTGGCAATGAATAGCAGCAAGTTATACGGACAACAGCTTTTGATATTTCACTGTTAACAAGAGTGTTTCTTGGCTGCCTGTGTACATATGTATACCCTAACATAGACATTTGTTTTATGCCTTATTTATGAAATATGCAGAGGTTTTCTTAAACTTATGACACCCACGATACTACTGTTGTATGGTTGTTTGTGAAGCCTCTGGAAGACAGAGTTTTCATTCTCAACTCCAATATATGTATACTAGTGTACGAGTCATTAAGTTTTGAAAAGGGATGGCATGTAGAGACTTTTTCCCCAACCCAGTACCAAACAAAGTGCCTTCTCAACAAGGACTATGTTACAAAGCTTCCTTCCCTCTCCAAGCTTTGAAACCAGTTGGGTGTACAAGACATATACTGGAATTTCACATCTGATGAGAGACATACTATGATGTTATCAGGTCATAATTCAGCACAGTACATTAGGATTGGCTGGGATTAGGCTTATGTGGGTAATGTCACCTCCTATGTCTTTAGGCATTTCATTGTCAATAGACTCCAAGCAAGTTCCTTCAGGAATTTAAATGAAACAATTATTACTGTGTAAACAGTAATAGATAAATATTTGTAAAATACACTGAATTTAAACAAAGGCAATGTGTGACTACATAAATGGTATTATATAGTAAATTAACAAGTTAATGCATCCAAGTAATGTGAACAATTGAACTAGTTTTTCAGAGAATGAATAAGTTAACTTGTTCATATATAACAAAATATACCTAATATAAATCAAAGATTTATGACGGTCACTTACAACAAATTTAGGATCTTTGAACACAAAAACAGAACTAGATTTAGTCACACTCATTGGTGCCATCTGATGGCAGCTGACCTCCGGGTGCAGACGTTTCAGTCTGCACCAGTGACAAGGGATCGACAAAACTGTCAGATGTTTGAAACTGAATCATCAATTAGGGCAATCTCATCAACATGGTCTATTGTTACCACAATTTCTTCAGTGAACTCTGAGACATCATTGTCTATGGAGGCAAACATGGCATTATCATCCTGTAATGATGCTGGTTCTGATATCACAACTGGTAGCAGAGGCTGGGTGAAAGGGAAATACAGAAAACGTATACTTAAACATCATTACATAAAACTCATGCATCATGTATTTACATTAGGCAATTTTTCTCAACTATATTCTAAAATCAGAAAGAAAGTCTTTAAATGTTATTTTGAACCTATTCTGATTTATGTTAGTCAATTTTTGGAATGTTAAAAGTTAGTTGCATATCCTTTACAGGGCATCGCAGTCAACCCCAGCATTTTTTTGGCTGTTTGTGATTTCTTGGCAAGTTTACATTCAGTAGTTTGCCATTGCTTTGTGAACGACCAGTACTTGTACCTTTGTATGAAAACCAACGTAATGTTGTCTGCTGCCAAATCGCCTGCATCCGTGTTTCAAATGCGGGTATGCGGGACTATGAACTGCATCCGTAACGCCTTCGCCACGGAATCGGCAGGTCTCTTGCTTATTATTAATAATATTATTACATTGAAAATTATTTGATGCATACACAAATTAATAATAGCAATGTCAGTTGTCGAACTTTGTAAGTATTGGTGGGGCTGGTGGAAAATTTTTTCGCTGAATAGTTTAAGCAACAGTGCAGGGACTTCCGGTTTCTAACCACATCTGCTCCTGATTCCATATATTTGAAAACAATGTCGTAAACTTAGCGGGAAACAACTCTAATAATTGCACGAGTGGTCCGTCTGCAAGTGTTTGTGGTTGAGAACTTCATTCACTTGAAGCTATTGACATTTGTTGGTGTAACATAAGCTAATTTTGTTTTTAACTCCTCTTTCTTTTTATCTCTTGTTAATAATTCATGCATTTTTTAATTGTTTGTTCAATTTTACATAACTTTGAAGAGTTTCAACGTTAATCTCCTTTAATTGTGTTCAGGAAAAAATATTTAGTATTTAGCACAACCATGAAAATGAGATATGGCAGTCATTAACACAAAATTCAAGATGGCGGCGCACATACAATTGTACTTAACAATAGCTGGACCTGTATTTATTTATAATTAGAACTGGCAATTTAACTATTAAAATTAAACGGAATACAAGTTTCATTTGTAGCAGTAATTTATCTGTGTACTTGTATAATTTGTCAGCATTTGACATGACTGAAAATAATTTTGATAGCCAGTTTTCAGACCCGTCTGTAAACCTTAAAAAGTAAAAAAAAAAAAAACCTTCAGTAGTGTAAGTACTGTAAGGAGTACTTTTTTTTCTAAACAGCGCAGCAGTACATAATTATTTAAACTTAAATACAATACTGTAAAATAAGTTATGTTTTTTTTTTAAAGTTAGTATTTAATTATTAATTGCTCACTTTTAGATGAAGAGCAGTTTAGATTAGTTTCTAAACTAAAAATAGTGTAATTATAGAGCAGAAGTAGAAATCAATTATTAGCAAAAGTGACTGCTTAATTTTGCAGCAATTACAAACTTATTTACTTACATTAATGCATGATATTTAATCAACAATAGAAAGATGTTGCATGCAGTGGTTACATTAAGACAATGTGAGTACATTTTTATGAATACATTTTTATGCAAAATAAAGTATGCATCTTGTCAGGTTTGTTAGCGATGTGACAGACTGTTAATGAATAATAAACAATTAGCGGCCATTTTTAATTGTTAATTAGGTCACAGCACATCCTATCGAAAAATAGATAATACGTCAAGTTAGGCCTCGCCACCCCGGAAGCAATGATATACGGTACTATGTTGTCCGTTTAAAAATAAACAAGCCACAGTAATAGAAGGCAGAAGTTCTCAGCACCCAATTTTTTGGGCCATGATCAGGTGTGTTCAGTTTACAAAGATGTCTTTACACTTCCTGGTTGTAGATTATGACACAAATAAATTAATAACTCCGCTTAGACTTAACGTACAGTCTTCATTGAGATACCATTGGATTCGTCTTGTCAAGCTGTATCCATCTGTCATTGTTTCATAAGTAAAAACACAACTTTTAAATACTGTCTCAAGGCATATCACGTGCCCGAGAACATAACGGAAATGCTGGTGCAGTACTTCTCGGGCTTCTCTCTTCGGTTCTCAACCAAAACGTTCACGACCAGATGGATCGACCTGGAAGTAGGTATTGCCATTAGATGTACGATTTTGCTGATATTGTTTGTCATGGCCATGCAGGTCATACTGGATGCGGCATCCGGCTATGCACACGGTCTGAAGCTCAGCGAAAGGGTGAACACGCCACCGCTGAAGGCCTTCATGGACGATACGACTATCCTGACACCGAAGGAGAGCGATGCTCGCAGCCTTCATCCGCTGGACGACCTGATTCGCTGGTGCAGGATGAGCTTCAAGCCAAAGAAATCAAGAAGCCTGTCGATCGTGAAGGGTAAGGCGGTGGAAAGGAGGTTCACCGTGTCTGGACAAGCGATTACCATGGTGATGGAGGAACCTGTGAAGAGTCTTGGGCGTGTGTATGACTCAACCCTGACGGACGGGAACGCGGTGGCAGAGATAAAAGCAACGCTGATGAACGGCCTGAATATCGTCGATAAAACCAGGCTGATAGGCAAGTTCAAAATCTAGGTGCTCCAGTTTATGCTTATTCCGAAACTCCTGTGGCCACTACTAATATATGATATTGGCGTGACCGCAGTGAGCGAAATGGAGGGCATGACAAGCAGACACATGAGAAAGTGGCTTGGAGTACCCAAATGCCTCACGACTGTCACGTTATCTTGTAAGCAGAGCAAGCTCGTCCTCCCATTCCTGTCCCTCATGGAAGAGTTTAAATCCGGAAAAGTCAGACTCGCGATGATGCTGCGCGAGTCTCCAGACATAACGGGAAGGAAGTGGAAAGTCGTCAGCTCAGTCGAACAAGTCCAGTCTACACTCCAGCTGAAGGAGGTAATGGGCCACACCCAGCTTGGCAAGCAAGGTTTCGGATTCCTTGTGAATGATCCGATGTGGTCCAAGGCGAATGCCAAGGAACGCTAGGGACTTGGTGGTCAAGGAGATCAGAAAAGGGGAAGATGACGGAAGAGTCCGCAAGGCTGCCCAACAGGCGCAGCAAGCGCAATGGATGTCATGGGAGGCGGTGGTACAGAGATCCATTACGTGGAACGAAATATGGCGCATGGTGCCACTGCGTCTAAGTTTCCTCATCCAATCCCTCTATGATGTCCTGCCATCAGGTGCCAACTTGGCGATGTGGGGGTTAACCACCGACCCGTTCTGTCCCCTCCATAAGAAAGCCCAGATTGTCCAGACAGCGGAACATGTGCTGTCTGGGTGCAAGGTCGCCCTGACCCAAGGGCAGTTCACTTGGCGGCACAACAAAGTCCTGACCGAGTTGGCCGCCATAGTGGATGTGGCAAGGATGAAGGCTAACAAAGAGAGGAACGGACCGAGGCCGATGGAAATTTCCTTCGTCCGAGCAGGGCGCAATAATAGGAAAGCTGACGACTTGCCGCTTGCTACCGTATTCGACTGTGCGAGGGAATGGCAACTGACCGTAGACCTAAAGGACCGTGGCAATTACCCTGAGGTAATCCGAAGGTTTGGCTTGCGACCTGACATTGTGCTTAGCTCCTCGTCAGCCAAGCAGCTAACGCTGATTGTGCTGACTGTCCCATACGAATCGAATATTGAGGAGCAGCACTTGTACAAGACAGAGAAGTACAATGACATGGTCGCGAGTCTCAGACGGGAGGGTTACACCGTCAGGCTGTTCACCGTCGAGGTAGGCTCGTGAGGTCTTGTCTCCTATTCCATGTTTGATGTGCTGAAAAGACTGGGCATTAAAGGAAGAGCAAGGGCCCGGGCCCAAAAACAACTGTCTGAGGCAGCCGAAAAGGCCTCGTGCTGGCTGTGGAACTGTCGCAACCTAAATTGGAATGAGTCTCGGCACTAGTATGGTTAGAAGCGGTGACTGCAATACCAACAATTTCACAATCAAAACCACAAACTTTACAAACGTCTCGTGTGCAACTCTCCAGCCCTTCCTTCGAACGTGATGGCGAGTCCCAGTGCAGTCAATCACGCAAATGTCGGCCAACGTCCAACCTCCACAATATAGCGGCAATCGACTGTAAGTCGCACCCAGCCCGAGTGCAATTAACAAAGCTGCCATAATAACCACCATTTCCCACTGTTACGAGATATGCATACACGTGGTCTAGTTAGTTGCAGACAGACCAAGAGGTGGGTACGAGTAGTAAGGAAGAATCCGGCTTCCTAAAATGGTGTGACGCCGTGAACGGGGCGCGAGGAAGGCACACGGCAACAGAGATAAGTGGAGGCGACGGAGGCCGTGGCGGGGGATGAAGCAAGCATCCCACGACCACACGTGTCAAGGGGCAGGCACAGACTGCACGGTCTCTCCCCACCGAGGGAGGGAGGGCTTCAGAGTGGACAAGGTAACAGCGAAGGGACAAACTTAAATCAGGGATAAAGAACATGACCGAAAAAACGTCTCCACGGCAGGGGACAGATGCCCGGAGTCATGACCCGGACGGGACCGCCCCCAGAAAGTATTAAGAAATTAAAGGGTCCGAAATGCTTGGGGAAGGGGATTTCCTTCTGAAGATCTGAAGCCCCCTGCCGTGTTTGCTCCGCATCGGAGTTCCTATGACTATATACTTGTATGCTACTAAAAGGGTTAATAACTCGCTTAAAATTAAAACTGAAGTGAGGTCTTGAATCAAATATCGCTGGCTTTCATTTTTTCAGCTCTAGCTCTACTACTAGCAGTAGTGTTAGTTAGCTCTAGCCAGCAAATTATTTTCATAACTGTTTAGAACGTTAGAACATTTTTCAATCGAAGTGTCTATATTCGCAACCAAGTTGCGAACAAACAAAGTCTCTATTCGCAACCAAAGGCTAGTCATGTGATATAGTGACGTCATCGGGACATGTGTTTGACTATATTAGACATTTGTGTTAAACTTTCATCGTGGTCCCAGTAGCAAAGCGGTAAGCATCTCCGCTTGTAACCGTGGTTACCCTGGTTCGATTCCCCGCCGGCGAATTTTTTTTTTTTTTTTTTCATTTTTCAGAAATTAATTAAGTGAAAGCGACAAGATAACTATGTACAAAGACAGTTATTCGGCATTTTGACAAAATTAGCTAACTTACTGGTAACTGATAGTAATTATTTATCCGGTAAACCGGTAGGAAACGAGGAAAGGCGCTTCAATTAACCTTCTCCACGACGCCTAACGGCCTAAGTGGAAGGCAACAACACCAACTTCTGGAATAAATTCCGTGGTTGATTGTGATGTCCTGTAAAAGACATCCAACTAACTGTACCTTCTGAAACAAACATGAATAGTCGCCGGGTCTGTAGTGAAGTGGTTATGAATGCATTTCGTAATCCTGCACACCGCGTTCGAAACCTAGCTGCGGCGATTTGGAAGCAGACCGCCTTGCGTTGGTTTTCATACAGAGGTATGAGTACTGGTAGTTCAGAAAGAAATGGCAAACTACTGAACGTAAACATGCCCGGAAATTTAAAAACAAAAAAACACACACACACACATTCTGTTGATTTGCCAAACCAAGCCATACATCACAGTGTCAGGATTAATTCATTGAAATATATTGATCGACACGGAGATATCAAATATATCATGAGAGGTTTATTGGATATCTGAATTTGTTGTTGTTGTTTGTTCGTTCGCTTTGATAGCAAGCGTAGCCAATATACGTGCTACTACTACTAATAGCTGCCACTACTGGAGAGTGCACTGGACTGATATTTGCATGTGGATTATTTTTCCTATTACCATTGTCCCTCACCATCAGGTAAACCCACTCAGACTTCAGGCAGGGGCAGACTTGGGCATTCCCCGCACATGGCTGCTTAATTGTATAAGCTTCTACATTGGTTTGTTAGATGTGTACTCATTCCATATTGTTTAAGGATTTCTCACAGCTTGTTTGTATCTACTCTTGGTTGCGAATAGAGACTTCATTTATTCGCAACTTGTTTGCGAATAAACTCTCCCTTTTTCATTTTCAAAATTAATTAGCAATGTCAGAATTATCGAACTTTCCTGGCTGCTTCCAGTTTGGGTTTTCTTAATTTCGCGAACTTTTTGTCGCGTCGTCAAACAATCACTTCCGGTTGGATCATGTCATGCAAAAATTTAATTCTTCGAAAGCAGCGTGGTATGACAACAGGGGAATCTACTCTGATTTTTGTAGTATTGGACCTTCTATTATGCGCCAAAAGGTTTATGCTGAGAAAGTGTTTTTTCTGGGGTTTTTTCAAGTCTGTTCACGAATAGTAAGCAAATCTGTCTTACAACTCCTGAAAGTAAACAGAAGACTTAACTTTTTAATCCATTTTTGAATCCCTCATCCAATTTTACATAAATGTGAAGAGTTTCAACACAGCTGCTGTTAGCTGGAGTTCAGGACAAAATATTTCGTGACATGGCCTTCATAAGACCAAATTCAAGATGGCGACGCCCATACCATACAACAGTACTACACTTTAGAGGACCTATATTTATTTATAATTAGAACTGGTAATTTAACTACTAAACTTAAACAGAATACAAGTGTCATTTGTGGCAGTAATGTATCTGTGTACTTGTATAATATTTCAGCATTTGACATGACTGAAAATAATTTTGAAACCCAGTTTTCAGACCCGTCTCTGAAAACCTGGAGTACTTAACTTATTTCTTAGCAGAGCACCAGTACTTATTTAAATTTAAATAAAATACTGTGAAATAAGTTATGGGTTTTTTAAGTTAGTATTTAATTATTAATTGCTCACTTCTAGATACAGAACAGTGTAATTATTGAGCAGAAGTAGAAATCCATTATTAGCAAATATTTTATTTACTTATTTTTTTTTAAATTTAATATTTTAATAAATAATTAACTACTGCTTAATTTATACAGCAGTTACAAACTTATTTACATACATTAATGCATGATATTTAATCAACAAAAGAAAGTTGTTGCAATGCAGTTGGTACATTAAGACAATAAGAGTACATTTTCATGAATTGTTCTTTCACTAACGACGAACATTTCACATGGCATTTAATTAATATAAATGGGACTACTGCCCTATACGCCGCCTTGGGCTCAAGAGGAAAGACTAATAAATATATTGCAGGAAATGTTAGTACATTTTCATTTATTTTTGAGGGAGGATCATTAATTGTTAATTAGGTCACGGCACATCCTATCGAAAAATAAAAAAATACGTCAAGTTAGGCCTCGCCGCCCCGGATGCAATGATATATGGCAAAACGTTGTCCGTTTAAAAATAAACAAGCCACGGTAATAGAAGGCAAATAATAAACAATTGGTGGCCATTTTAAATTGTTAATTAGGTCACGGCACATCCTATCGAAAAATAAAAATACGCCAAGTTAGGCCTCGCCGCCCCGGACGCAATGATATATGGCACAACGTTGTCCGTTTAAAAATAAACAAGCCACGGTAATAGAAGGCAGAATTTCTCAGCTTCCAATTTTAGGGCCGCAAGAAAATCTTACTTATCTCTTAGGTTATCATTGCACTTCCTGGTATTAAATTACGTCACCAAAAAATTCATAACTCCACTTAGAATTAACGTAAGCTCTTCGTTGAGATACCGTTGGATTCATCTTGTCAAGCTCTATCTAACTAGTATGATTTCATAAGTAAAGACCCAATTTTTAAATATTGACCAAAATTGCTAATTTAACCCTTAGACCCTGGCCAGGCCGATTTACTGGCCCTTCAGCGGCCATCTTGCTCTTTTGAAAAAGACGGAGTGTCCAGAAATCGGCCCTGTTTGTAAGAACTGCTATGATTGGTGTGCTTTTAATAGTACAGACCAATCAAATGCTTCCTTGCAATCGTCAGCCATTTTAGCCGCCACATTTCCGTTTCTAGCGTGATTCAGACAAGTGGTCATTACTTTGTGCAGTTTTTTCCGAAGTAACCCATTTTTTCGTGGATTTGTGATTTCTAAAATGGCCAGCTTTGAACCCGAAGATGTACTAGCATTGACTAGCTCTGATAGTAGCGATTTTGTCAGTTCAGGACTGTCAGATAATGACTTTAGTGATACAGAAAGTGCCCATGAGGCTTTCAACCTCGTGTCCCCGTAGTTTTGTGTGATGGGAATAAGAAGATCGTTTTATCTATACCCTTTCATGGCAATGGCCGGACCAAAAAACATGTCACCAGTTGATAGCCAACCTATTACAAATGTCAATAGGGACTTCATAGGTGTTTTTTATTTAACCATAAGTGTTTAAAATTATTCTAAAGTGGTGTAGGTATTCAATGAGGAAATTTTAGATGAGTACCATTTTTTTTTAAATATTTAGTACCAATTCATACATAGTGTAGCGTGTTCCATCGTGCCATTACCCGAAGTAAAAACAAAATTCATGTACGGAGTCGTCCCGCCATTGAAAATGTAGTCCCGGAACACGCTGTCTAATTTACCATGCATTCTTTCGACGTCATTCATTCATTAAAATCTCACGTGACAGTAACACACGTCATCCGGGGTTTTCCAGGAAAGGTATGCCTAATATTCCGCGCACAGCGATTGGTTGAAATCATCGTGACCTTTTCTATAAATAACATTATATTTCATACTTACCGTATTTTATAGTTTTTTTGGTGTTCTAAGTCGAAGTAAATCAATTATAGACGTATTTTTTAATTCTGCATACAATTTAAAATATATATGGAAAGTTTCATCGCTGTTATAGCTTCATCTGTGGATGAAAAACAACATTTTACGCAAAGCGTGTCTTTGTGAATGGAGTAACGCAAATGGCATGCTCCATGGCGACTGCGCATGCGCACATCGATCGAAGTGGCATGTAATTTATACTTACTGTAATTAATTTTTCTTTGGTGTTCTAAGTCGAAGTAAATCAATTATAGATGTATTTTTAAATTCTGCATACAATTTAAAATATATCTGGAAAGTTTCATTGCTTTATAATCACCTTCGGGTGATGAAAACAACATTTCTGCGAAGATGTGTTTTTTGCTCTTTGCGCTTATATATCGGAATGGCATGTGCACTTTGTAACACTATTCTGGTGTTCCATATAGGAGTAATTCAATTATAGAAGTATTTTTGAATTCTGCATATAATTTTAAATATATCTGGAAAGTTTCATCGCTGGTGTAGCTTCAGCTGTGGATGATAAAGAACATTTTCAGCGAAGCGTGTTTTTGTGAATGGGTAAACGCATGGCCATGGGCCATGGCGACTGCGCATGCGCGTATCGATCGCTATGGCATGTTACACTTTCACACTCTCAAAATGTGCAATTTGAACTACTAAAGTTAAAGAGAACACAAGTTTAATGATTATTAATAACTTATTTGTATATTTGTGCTATCTTTTAATCATTTAACATGACGGAACATATTTTTGAAGTCAGTTTTCATAATCCGTCTATGACCCGTGTTGGTTGAGACCAACCTCGCGCGCAAGGAAAAATGAAAACGGCAAGCTGAACCATAAATAATGAACCGCTTTCAATAGAAAACCATCACTTGTAGATGGATCTTCGAATTCTGCATCAGATTTTTCAGACATTTGGAAAGTTTCATCGCTAACTTGCTTTAATTGTGGGTAAAAAAACAGGCGAAAATGTTACGATCATCAAACCCAAAACGGCGGCTTTACTATATAAATATCTTTGCAGAACAAGCATTGTGTGCTCGTTAGCGTAAGTCGTAAGCAGTCCGCCTGTCACGTGGGAGATCGGGGTTCTGTTCCCGGCTGGTCATGTATTTTTTGTTTTTTTAATTTTTCACAAAATTATTAGGTGATATAATAGAAACTTTTAAACATTACGAAGTAAAATATTATACAGAACTAAGAAACTGGAAGTTTGTGAATAAAGTGTGCTCTATGGATCTGTGCAAGCTACCGACTGCCGGGGAGCAAGCAGCGAAATTATCGCGTATCGGAATCGATGAATCCAATAGATGTCTTTGTTTAATGTGAATTTTAATTGCCATATAAAATGTCGCCCCGGAATCAGCAAAGTTTCATCGCTAAACTTGCTCGAATTGTGGTTGAAAAACAGATTTTCTGCGAAGATGTGACTTTGTGAATTGGAAACCCAGGGGTCATGACGGCCACCGCATATGATATCGATTGTGATTGCGCTAGACTTGTCAACACATAAAACGTGTGATTTGACCTACAAAAGTTAAATAGAACACAAGTTTAAAGATTATTAATAATTAATTTGTATACTTGTACTATTTTGTAATCATTTAACATGACTTTTGAAGTCAGTTTTCATATGACAGTTTGAGACAATCTCGCACGCATAGACGCGCAGACACCAGCGGGTGTCGCTGATTGGAGGAAAGGGACACATTAGAGAGCTCTCTTTACGGATGAATAGGATGAAAAAATCGCAACTCGTCTCACCTTCACAAAGATGTGAATATCTTCACTTAGAAGTGACAGACAGGCATCATTGAGGTACCATTAGATTTTGAATTTCAAGGCCTATCTACTGTGGCAGTCTCATTTGTAAATACTCAAAATTAAATTGATGATAGGGCTCGCTACATTAGTGGTATGAAATATTTTATTTTTCACAAAATACAAATGAGGTTATCATATTTGCGTAAACATGAACAAAACAACTTCAATCATACACAGAAATAAACTTTACTATATCCTCTTTAAGAATATATATACTTGTATATATCTATATAGGGTTCTAATATTTTTTTTTGAATTTATAAAATTGTCACTTCAGTCATTTCTGTACTCCAAAATAATGGCTCCGTCTTCTTCAGAGGGAAACCTAAATTTGGCCCAATGTTGTTCCGTCGGTAAAAGGGTTAATTACAATAGAATGATTGAAAACAAAATACAATTTTAAAACACACACACACACACACACACAAACAAATGTACTATTAATATCAATACTGCTGTAGTACAAACTGATATAATTGCTCACGCTGTTTGATTTTCTTCGCTTCGCTACAGGAGACGGGCTATTGCTTGAATCCCTTGAGTGTGTTATTTTCGTGGACGTCGCCATATTGTTTATGTACTTCTATATACATGTACTTTCAAAATATATCACAAAATAGACGAAACAAAACTTTATTACTATTAAATCTTTTTAAAATTTTGCATGTATGGAGTTATAAAACATTTTTTTTTTAATTGTAACAATTAAAAGTTAAAGCTTAGTGCCTTACTTCTTCTCTAGCCTCTTTTGTCAATTAATGAGTCGAGGCGTAGAAGAATGATTGTCCTTCAAGGATTATGGTTTTGGCTTCATTCCAAGATTTTCCCCTCTCTTTCAAGTTCCTTCAACCCATTATTTCTATGGTCGGTCTCTTGCTGTTATCAGTTATCAGTTATCAGTTGGGGTATCTTCATTGCACTCCGGACATGTCCATAGGTGCTCAGAACACCCCCTCCCCCAGCATATGCATCAGAGTCCGGTGGCTAATAGAACCAGTTCTGTGTTGGTTGACGAGGTACCTTGTTTTCCCTATGTTCCTCTCGCGTCTGGCCGTGCCGATTCTTACTCCCAAGTCTTTCATCCTGGACAGCGATGTGGATTCACTGACGTCAAAGTCCTCTGTTCTCGCCATATCTTTGAGGACGTTAATAACATCGGCACGATCCATGGGCTGGCCATCTACAGGGGGTGCAGAGCCAATCAGTTTATCAGCTCGTTCATTTCCCTCGACTCCCGCATGTCCCGGGATGAAGATGAAGGTGTTTTTACGGACAACAGACTTCCGCAGCGACTCAGTCCACTGTCTACGTACAGATCCAGCTTCGACCTTCTGAATCATGCTCATTGAATCACCTAGTACACACACGTTGGTATAATGCTGTGATTCCAGCCATATGAAAGCCTGTGTAACTGCCATCACCTCCATCGTCATGCTGCTTGTGGTCATAGAGTGGGCACCACTGGATTCTTGAACGGTTCGACCCGCTGAACGGGCTGTAAATGCCCACGTACTTCTCTGCTGCTTTACAACAGATCCATCTGTATAGATGAGCACTTCGGGGCTATCTGAGTGTTCATAGACGAGCGCGTTGACCTCTGCATTGACGGCGGCAGGGTTTTGCTCTCTGCACCGTCTGTCGAGTGTGATAATGCAGGTGAAAGTGCACTTAAAAGCTGGAGGCACCGGCACCCATTCCTTGCCGGGGTTGATACTGGTAAGACTGCAGGCCTGTCTGACGACATCTTCCGCCCGACCCATCCATGATTTGCCCCTCTTTAGCCTGTCACCCTTTTCTCTGAATATAGCGTCATGCAGAGATTGCTGCTCATCTGCACTTATTTTTAAGTATGCACGATTTCTCCAGATCTTGATCATGTGTTCCATTGTCCGGAAGTCAAGGAGGTATCTCATTGCTACTGTCGTGTGTAAAGAATGAATGTCGTAGTAGTTATTTGTTCTTCTTTACCACTTTGGTGTCGTCCCTGGAGTGAGGGGAATCAACACCCACATTTGTTTTAATTCAATATCTCTATCCTGGAGATATCCAGCAGACTCCGTCCACAACACTCCCTCAATCTGAAGACACCTTCTTCTCACTCTTACTCACTCCTGGATCATGTCCCCTCTCATTCTTCCCCAACATAACATACGCGACAACTCTAGCTTCAACAAATAAAACCAAGAAATTTATTAAAGCAAAGAGTATATGTAGGAGAAGTGTGTGCGTGTATAAAGTGTAGAATGTGTGACGTATATTCTAAAGTGTATATAGACTCAGATCAGTGTTCGGGAGTATAGTCATTCTCATCACTGTGCTGAAAACACACCAGCACCGTGTATTCCAGACAAGCAACCTCACCAAGGTGATGCTTTTCCGGTCACGTGAAGAGTTTCTCCGCTATCTCTCGAACCACTAGGATGCTTGGACATCCATGACAAACACTGTCTAATGAGAGTCTTCTATCTGATTCACCCTATGAATTTCCTCTGTTATTTAACTGATTGTTAATCAGAAAATTCTAACACTATTGTCACTGTCACTGGTTTTAAAGATTCCCCATATTAACACCACAATCTGAATGTTCTAGGTATTTCTATAAATTTGTATGAATGTTCCTGGTATCAGTAGTGTATATATACAATGTTCTGACTGTTCAGTGATACAACTATCACTTGCCAAACACAAATCTTATCAGCATGTCCTGCTCAGCAGAAGCCAGGTTCCCGCAACCAACTTGGGTATAAGCCCAATGTAGCGGCCTCTCAGCAACTTCTGTCTTCAAATTCTGAGCCATCATCTTCTAAGATGTGTTCTAGCTTCACTGTTGAATATCATAGCACACCTACGTGGACCTGTAAATGGAACCATATGCCTATTCTGGTTGGTAATTGAAACTAGGCAATCACAGACTGGATCTATGTCCGCCGATAAATATCAACAATTTGACACCCTAGTTTCTTTCATTGAACACAACTCGGAAAACTGCACCGATCTTTCCAAACTTCAGAAATCTTGATCGACTAACTCCACTTGTTTACCGCAACGCTTTTTATATTGGGCTGGAGTGACGTCACCAAAAAGTCTAGACGCTGATCCGTCCAGAATCTGGTTTCCTCCTCCTGTTCTAGATTAACTGGAGTCAATCCGCCGTCAAATTTGCTTTCATTTGGGGAAATTCTTTGTCCCGTACATCAATAGTTCAGTCTGTCTGTGAACCCTAGAATTCCCCACATCACAGAATCCATCCCGCGTCTGGCCAGACTTTCCGTCTAGCCCTTCAAATGCTACTACCGCCTTGGCAGACGTTTGGCGTTGTTATTCGTTACTCGAACACCCCACATCATAAAGATTCGCCGACCAGGTGTAGACATTTTGACGCGACGTATTTTGTTCCCCGTTAGAAATGCCGATCGCGTGTAGACAGTTTTAACGACGTATTTTTCTCAGTCTGTACAACATCAAAGGGTCGGTTGTTTTTGCAGACTAATGTCGGGTCTTGTTTGTCATCGATCGCAACTAACAAGTTTATTTTCCGTGACATCTACACAGCTGGTGTCTCTCGTGCAGCCCAAAATGATGCGCATGGCTTCTTTTTGTACCTTTTCAAGTCTTCCAATCTGTGTAGGCTGACAGTGAGGATGGCCAGGGCATACTCGATGCGTGAAAGCACCAGTCCTTGGAACAGAAATATTAGCAGTCTTTGCTAGATATTGGCAGTCGCCGTGACTCTCATTGCTGACAAACCTTTTCGAGCTTTCGTTATGACATAATCGACATGGTAATCTCTTGCCGTTGTATCATTGTAATGATGTTGCTGTCAAAGCTTTGCGATAAGCCTATGTTTCTAAAATAATACTAAAAACAATCAAGAGGAAAATGATGACAAGATAAACCCAGTGTTAAATGAAAATCAGTAGCGGTCCAGAAAGATGGAGGAACAAAAGATGCATTTGGATCATTACGGGTTCTTGCAAACCGGTCGGCCTTCAAGGGTTGGCAACGCAGTACGTAAGCATTACCCGCTATCTAAGGAAGCTTCCATTAATTCAGACCCGACACATGATGCTTTAGTTCTGGGTCACTCAAGGAATCCTCACATCCTACACATGCCAACCTCACCTTTCAGCGCACTAGGCCTCCCGTTCATCACGCTCCGGGCCTTTGCAGACCTGTAGCTTGCGGTCTGCGGACTCGCTAGGATGAATGATTGCTTCGCAGCCTCAATACCTTGGTATGGTTCCTACAACTTTTTCACACAATATAATGCTTCTTGCCTATGAGAAATTTAGTTAAATACTACTGCTTGGTTACAACATCATATTAATAATCTGAGTTCAACCTGCAGCAGATACAATATGAATATAAACACAGCCAAAACCGAAGTAATGCAAGTTAGCAGATCGCCGGGCCCATTAAGTATACAGATAAATAACACAACTCTGAAACAAGTTGAAGAATTCAAATATCTTGGATGTAAGATCACAGAAGATGGTAGATTGGACAGACAAATCGAAATCAGATGTCAAAAAGCTAGTGCACTTACATATCAACTATCACCCTTACAGAAACATCCAAATATACCCATGTCCGCAAAACGACAGATGATAAACAATATATTCACACCAACCCAATGCTACCAATCTCAAACTTGGACTTTATCCAAATCACACTTTCGCAAAATCAACACCTGCGAAATGAGATGCCTGAGTTGAGCTGCCAACCTAACAATCCGAGACCGAGTAAGAAATGCTGTTATGAGACAGGCCGTGGGATCAACACCGTGTGCAACATTTATTGAAAGGCAGCAGATCAAGTGGTTTGGCCATGTCGTTAGAATGCAAACCAACAACTACCATCACTGGCCTTACATCAAAGTTCATCTGCGACGAGACCAAGAGGACGTCCAAGAAGAAAATTTGATTTACGACAACAAAGACATTGTACAACCACACAGAATGACACTATCCAGTGCTGCCCACCGGGCGCTGGAACGCAAATTATTCTTCCCCACGACGCTTGACGGCAGAAGTGGATGATGATGATGATTGCCTTAAAGCTGCTGACTCCCTTATCAAGCCTTATCGCTATTCCGCAGCTTAATATATCTGAATCAACAGTAAGTCAATTTCACGGCTCAACTGATCAACAGCAAATAATCATAAATAAACTGGAGCCGAACAGGTAATGAATGATAAGTGAATTCTCTCACTGAAGATCAGAAATCACAGCTGCTTTATTTTCACAGTAGACAAGTTACAGTCACAATGTCGATGTCTTCTCTAAAGAGCCTGGAATGTCAGGCCGGCAATAGAAGTAACTAACATCTAACATGTTAACATACTAACCACATTTCTTTCAGTCCTGAGTCACTTTCATTCTTCTGTTGCTCTGTCCATCATTTTCTGACGCTGTTCGATCAATCTGTCGAGGTTTAGCGGGTTTTCAGTCGACGCCGACATTCGATAAGATCATCGTTGCTTTGTCCTTTCCCTATTCGGGTCATCCATCAACTGATCTTCTATCCAGCCACTGTTAGCCACCGCTTCATCCTTATAACAATCACCTTGCCCTTTCTAATCTTAAAACACAGCTGGTCCTTGTCAACTCCATCCAAAAGACCCCTCTGTTGTTTACTGACGTCAGAGTGACGATTCCCCGTTTATTACTCGTCTCCTAGATATCCGTAAGCTTTTGGGCTTCAGGATTCTCTACCTATTATTAATTACGTCAACCGCGGATACCTGCCTTATGGCATTGATGATGATGATGATGATGATGACTACTGCTTGGTGTTCATGAACAGCTGTGTTCCCGTATACAACACCAACCTTGGCAGAATATGCAGATCGGCCTTTTTTCCACTGTCTACCACGGGAAAAACAAAGCTCCGAAGCAGAAACCCTCTGTCATGTGCTGTGAGTATCATATGTTTTAGGTCTGCATGCACGGAGGGCTACGCAGACATCGAACCCTTGTCCGGCCCGTTCATGACATTATCAATGCAGCCTCCTTACGATCTTGCTAGGGTGCATATGGAGCATCTTTCCCTCAGAACGTGCTAGTGTGGTCGGAATCGAGCAGGTGGACAGATCGTTAGAAACTGCGCTCGCTTTGTACATATATCTTGGGAACCACAAGGGGGGTAGACTTTCTACTACAGAAAGTTGTAGCTAAGGTTTAGCTACTAAACAGACATTCTCTTCCCTCTAACTTAAAGAACTGTGCAGGGGGCAGCAACATTTTCCGTCATAGGACCGATTCGTGGTATGGTGGGACATACAACAGACAGACATTTGAACCTGTTTGTCATTTAGTGGGACATGATTTCGTTGACATTTGAACAGAGTCTTGGGTTCCAAATGTTGCTGTTATGTAGCCGAAGATGGGGTCGGGGTGAGCACCCAAACTTGCATAAATACCCCAATACCCCATCACCTATGCAGCAAAAGTCCAACTCCTGGCTTTCTCGTGGCGGACCTGTTTTAACTAACAGGAGAAGGGGCGGCGGCGAGTCACTGGCGCCGAGAAATAACCAGAACGCTCTAGATGTGTATGCATGTACATGCATGCGCAGGAACGTGTGTGCGTGCCTAAACACCTAAACTCGAGTAAGACCACAGTCTGCTCAAGCAAAGGAAAGGTGCTGAAGACGGAGGCATCCAGCCAGGAGGCGCACCACAGAAGTCAGGATGCCTCGCAATCACGCCATGAAATATGTTGACTACTGCTAAATGGCATGGTGCTCGCCCTGCTTTAGACCCCAGGTAGGTGCAGTGCCGGGTCCTATGCCTCGAAAGGGTCTAACCACAACAGCTAGTCCCCTTTTGGCAGGCCAGTATAGTCATCATAGCTAATAACAAGTGCCGCCACACCAGTCATTAATATTACTGAGACGTGTAGCATTGATTTTTCATTTTTCCCATGCCTTTATAATGCATATCTTTTATATTGTTGCCGTTTTCAGTTAGCCTTGAATGCGTGAATGATATAATTTATGAAAGAGAGTGATAGAAGGGCAGAATGTAAGACGGGCCTACGTGCCCAATTCTTAACCCTTAGAAAATAAAGTGTTGTTGTTGTTGCTGTAGGTCCTTCTCAAATGTCCTGTGGAGCCAGGGGATCTGAGAATAAAGCGTCTGGCTATACCAAACAAGGACCAAAACTAAAAATAATGCACTGGAATGTTGATGGAGTCAACAACAACAACAACAACAAATAGAACTAGAAAACATCTTGGACCAAGAAAAAGTAAACGTATGTTGCTTGCAAGAAACGCACCTCAACAAAAATATAGCCTTCAAAATCAGAGACTACAAGTGTTACCGATCTGACCGAAAGGGTGGGATACTGACCCTTGTTTTTAAAAATAAAAAAAATAAAAACATCACTGCTTCCCAAATTGAAGTTTACATTGAAGGGACTGAGTATCAGACACTTAAAATTAAGACAGGAAATGCAGATCTTCATCTGATCAATTACTACTGTCCAAGTGACCGTCCACATGCACTGGACACACTACCGTTAAAAGCAAAAAATGATTGCGTGTGGCGACTTCAACAGCCACTTGCAGAGCTGGGGCTATGATCACATGGACCAGAGAGGAGAGAGACTAGAAGACTGGCAGGATGAGAATAGATTCGTCTTGATTAACAAGCCGTCCGACCCACATACTTTTTACTCGAGATCATGGCACACTACAATCACACCTGACCTGGCTTTCATTCACCAGACCTGGAGTGGAACATTACACGAATTGTTGGGAAACAACTTAGTGGCAGTGACCACCGGCCAGTCTTTCTAACTGTAGAAAATGAGCTTGTAAGTGAAAGCAGCACCCTCTCGAGGTGGAACTACAAGAAAGCAGACTTGGCAATGTACAAGCATCGCACCAGCATACTAGTTAGAAACCTTAATACTGAGAAAGACATAAATAAAGTAGTTGAAGAGTTTGGGAAATGCATACTACAGGCAGCACGAGAAACAGTACCAAGAGGAGCCCGTAAACATTATAAACCCTACTGGAGTAGTGAATTGGAATAGTTGCATAATGTTGTGGAAATGAGTAGAAAGCAAGCAGAGGCCAAACCCAGTCAAGAGCACCACAATAACTACCAGCACGCAAAATCCAAATTTCAAAGGGCCAAGCTGCAGGCTAGACGGAAAAGCAAGCAGGAGAAAACAGTCTCGTAACTTTGAAAGAGACACGAGAAAATTGTGGAAGCTAATAAAACAACTTAACGATGAGGACACAGGGAGAAACTCAAAAATTGCACTACATAAAGACAGAAACATTTTAACAGGAAAGCAAGCAGCTGACCATTTTGCGGACTTATTCACACAAGATAACAATATCGACATTAGTCCAGAGAAACAACAAGAGATTCGAGAGAAATGGCAACATACAGGTCAGAATGAAACGGTACATGAGGTTCTGGAGGCACCTATGAGAATCAGCGAACTGAAGCTAGAAATATCAAAACTGAAAATGAGAAAGTCACCAGGAGCTGATGGTATCTCCGATGAAATGATCAGAAACCTAGAAACAAATCAAAGCTGTTGCAAATCTTCAATAACAGCCTTGAGAAAAGCAATCATGATACATCTATTAAAATCAGAGAAATATAATTCCATTGCCTCCAGCTACAGTCCAATTAGCCTCACCAGCTGTCTCTGCGAAACAGTGGAGCGCATCATCAAACACAGACTGCAGTGGTACATTGAAAGTGAAAACATCCTTATGCCACAGCAGGCTGGTTTTAGGCAGTGCTATTATACGGAAGATCAGATAACCTACCTCCTTCAAGAAATTGAGGATGCATTCCAAGAGAAGAAGCTGGTGCTTGCTGCAAGGATAGATCTGAAGAAAGCATGTGACGATTTCTGAAAAGAAAGTCTGATGAAGAAACTTAGAAACTCTAAAGTGAATGGAAGAATGTACAAATGGGTGAAAGTATACTTGCGCAACAGAAGAGACTGAGTACAGATAGACGGACTCAAGAGCAAGAAAGTACTAATGCGACACGGTGTTTCCCAGAACGGAGTCTTGTCCCCCACACTTTTTCTAATCTTCATCAATGACCCTGTTGCTAATCTACCGCATGGAATTAAAGCGGCAATGCACGCTGATGACCTGGTTCTATGGAGCACAAATGAACATGCATCAGTGGCCACCAGATCGCTACAAAGAGCTGTAGATACATTTGTTGCATGGGCAAATAGATGGTATGTCAGCATAAACACTGACAAGTGCAGCACCACGTTATTTATCCTCTCTCCAAAACAAAAGGTAGGGATCATCCAGAAAAATTGAATATCTCTTAGAGAAGATAAAGAACCAACATACCTTGGAGTAACATTTGATGGCAGGCTGACACGGAAAAAGTACATCAACAAAGCAGTAGCAAAAGCCAGAAGGAAAATAGCCATCCTGAGAAAACTAAGTGGAACCACATGGGGAGCCAGTGGAAACATACTAAGCACAGTTTATCAGTAGAGCATAAGACCACACATGGAATACGGGTCAACTACGTGGTGTTCAGCATCATAAACCACAATACAAGAGCTGCGCAAGGTGCAAAATGGGAAGGACACAAGCACTGAGAGAGAGCAGAGATACGAAAACACTAATACAAGCAGAAAAGTTCACCAGCTTGCCAGGCCACCCTATGAAGAACAGATCGATTTGAAAACTTAGCTATGGGACGGTTGAAAAGAAGCTGTTTTATCTACCAGGCCAAACGACTCTGCAGAGAAACCACCGATCTGCCCATAGTTGGTATCTTCTTGACAATTATTCCAGAGCGAACTCCATGGAAAGATGAGCATAGACTATCACTACAACTCCAGACAAAAGTGAGAGGGATATTTGACAAGGAAGAACAGAACAGTGTAAAGCGCAGAACAGCCACTCTCAGCTTCCTTGATAAAGGCTACCTACAGGACCTCTGGATCCGAGTCTACACAGATGGGTCGGCACAGAATGCTGTTTGAAATGGAGGCGCGGGAGTGTACATAGAATACCCAAATAATACTTGAGACACGGCCAGAATACCAACAGGAAAGTACTGCCATAACTATGATGCTGAAATCGAGGCAGTCAAGGTAGGAACAGAAAATTACTAAATACCAGCCATGAAACACAGCCTGTGGTGCTATTGACAGATACAAAATCAGTACTCGATGCGCTCCTGTCTGGGAAATTTCCAATACTAAGGGCACTACTTTCAGAACTTAGCAGTCAGCACAAGGTCCCATACAGTGGATATCATCCCACTGTGGAATACTCGGAAACGACAGAGCTGACCGTCTGGCTAAGGAAGGGGCAAAAGAAGAACAGCCTGAAGTGCCCGTTACATACCACCAAAAGAAAAGAATGATTAAATCAGTCAGAAAGCCAACAAAACCTGCTCAAGATGACTACCACATTATGGACAGACCAGAACAAGTAATTATTCTGCGCCTCAGAACAGGACACAACAGATTACGCAACCACATGTATACAAAATTCAAGACTGGTGAATCAGCCATGTGCACATGTGGAATGGCGTCGCAGACAGCAGAGCACATACTCCAAAACTGCCCAAAATACAACATATCTAGGCAAACCTTCTGGCCTAGAGAGACTACAGTAGAAGATAAACTCTATGGACCGCTGAGTGAACTAAAAGAAGACAGCTAAATTCATATAAAAGACAACATTGCAGTTATAGACATATTTCAAGCGAACGAAAGAAGAAGAAGAACCGAGTCTTCACTTAGCGGGACACATTCGGTGGACCCTGTTCATGTAGTCAGGTATATAGTGTATTGGGTATATGATGTTAGTCCCATATTTGTATAGACAGTCGACATTCGATGACAATATATTCCCGCAATCTTTACTTATTAAAACATTTCTTGATCCCCAATTAAGGCAGGGTAGAACTGGGATCTCACTTCATTAAAAAATTCGGGCCTGCTCCGTCCATGTCTTCCCCATATATATATATATATATATATATATATATATATATATATATATATATATATATATATATATATATATATATATATGTGTGTGTGTGTGTGTGTGGGGGGGGGGGGGTTATTTAACACTTATTCGATTTGTGAGCCCGGTGAGTGTGCTGCCATCTTCGGATGACGGAAGCACGTCAGCTAAGTAACTTTTGTATATATGTTTTTAAAAATAGCGTACCAGTATATGTTTATGGTTATGTGTGGACGAAGGCTTTGGCTGCAACGTCCACTCTGTCACTTGGGATTGCAATCTTGTGAAACTGATCTACTGATCAATTCCACTTCTCGTATTCCTTGGTTTACAGAATGCTTTGCGTTGATTTAGATTATATGAGGCGTCGGTCATTCAGAAAGCAATGGTCAACCTACTGAAATGAAACTGCCTAGTAAATCACCAACTGCCAATAAATTCTGGGTTAACTGCAGTGTTCTGTCAAGGATATGCAACTAACTTGTTTACTTGTTGCATCTTATAATTCGCATTGTTACAAATAGAATCAATGTGCCTGGTTGCATTTGTAGCTAGGAAATAAATTTAATATGCCATAATTTTTAATGTGTATAAATTATTCACATGTGGGTCTCTTAAATATTTATCAGGAAATAATTAATATTCCTTTTTTATCTTTCAAAATGCATTGAAAAACGGCATTTCTTGACGATCGATCTACTTGGTCTATCTTGTATTTGTAGCTACGTCTTTCTGGGTCTAGGGAAAAACCACGCTGGCAGTTGCCAGCTCTTCCATTAGCGTTTCCTTAAATGTCGCTGAAAAGGCGCCGACAGCGTGGTCGAATTGTATGCTGGCTATATGTTGTAACTGCTTTATGTATCATTGTAAACTGTTACAAACATATTTTAATTAAGCTAGGAAATTTAAATATATTAACTGAATGATCACTAGCAAATGTTTATACTTCAATATGTATATCTACCAAGAAAATTCAACTTGTGCGGCATTCTTAGGTTTAAATAAATTGTAGTCAGTTACACATTGCCAGAAACGCTTCATCTGATCAGTCTTGCAAGTTAAATTCTACTAAAAATCACAATGTGAAGACTTCGTAAGAAAATGGAAGAAGAAATTAACGTCGTTCATGCTGGATTTAGACAAGGAAGAGGAACAAGAGATCACATACTTAACATGCGTTTAATAATAGAGAAATGCAGAGAATTTAATGTAAACATATTTTTCATCTTTTGTGGATTATTCAACGGCATTTGACTGTGTTCAACATCAGAAACTATGGGAAATAAAAAGGAATATGGGCTTTCCATCATATGTAACAGTAATACAACTCAGAGAATGAAGGCCAAGACCAAAATTAGGAAGGTACTTATCAGAGAGTTGCTTTTTTGCAGATGATGCTGCAGTTACGACCCACTCTGAGGAAGAATTGCAATGTCTACTATCTGCATTCTCCAATGCTGGTTCTTAATTTGGTTTAACAATTAGCAAAAAGAAGACACAGATTATGTCACAAGGTGCACATGGGGTACCATCAATCTTTAATGATGACGCCTAACTAGAGATGGTAGATCATTTTACATATCTAGGATCAGTGGTAAATAGCAAATTATCCCTAGATTAGGAAATCAACATCAGGATTGGTAATGCAGCAACAACAATGAACAGGTTAAGAAAAAGAGTATGGGAGAACAGGAAGCTTACTGCCAAAACAAAAGTCCTTGTCTATCAAGCCTGTGTCCTTAGTACTCTTCTTTACGGCAGTGAAACCTGGACAACTTACTCACACCAAGAGAAACGTTTAAACAGCTTTCATATGCGGTGTCTGCGAAGAATTCTTGGTATTAAGTGGCAAGACAAAATCACAAATACTGAAGTATTGGAAAGATCAGGTTGTGTGACGGTTTATTCCATGCTCAGTCTTCGTAGACTTAGATGAATAGGATATCTTAGGAGGATGGATAATGGTAGAATACCAAAGGACATCTTTTTTTTAGTGAATTACAGATGGGTAAGAGATCTCAGGGCCGGCCTCTACTACGATAAAAAAATGTGTGTAAGCGGGGCATGATTGATACAGGCATTGATAATGCACAATGAGAGCAAGTCGCCGCTGAACGTGTTGCATGGAGGGCAACTATCAGAAATGGAATAAAGATAAAAGGAGAAAATTATTGCAGATAAGTCACACACTTAGCGTGTGAGACGTAAGATGGTGCATGATGCCCACTGTGAACGAACATTTACAGCGCGAATTGGCCTTATCAGTCACATTCGCTACCGCCATAGGTAAAAGTTATTATGCTTCTTTAAAGCACAAACTATCGTCTGTCAAGACGGCAAGGTGCCAATACAACTCATAAAAATGCTCTATCTAGACCAGTGGTTCTCAACCTTTTTTGGCCCAAGCCTCCCTTTACCATATGTTCAGAACGTCACCCCCCCCCCCTTTCAAATTTCCTCCCTATAAATCCCATTCCCCCCACCCTTACATAGTATACATAAAAATGGAAGCTAAATTTAATAACGCATACTAGAACAAGTCTAGACATCTACGTAAAACGTGATATGCGGGTCTACTTTTGGTATAAAACGAATTTCATTAGGATGAGAAGAACAGAACCGTAAACTTTAGAGGGAAAAACAATATCAAGTAATTGATTCTTGTATTAATGCGATCTTTAAATAATCTTAATTCCCTCCCCCCCCCGGAAACCCTAAAATACTCCCCTGGGGGGGGGGGGGGGGGATCCCCACCGGTTGAGAAACACTGATCTAGACCAACAATCAGTGGTTAGAATAGATGGCGAGACATCAGATTGGTTTGACATAAAGCAAGGGCTTGTGTGCTGTCCCCTTATTTGTTTAACATGTACGCCGAAAATAAAATGAGAAATGTCAGAGATGATGTAAACAGGGAGCAATATGATGCTCTAAATATCGGTGGTCATGACATTCCAGAGATTAGATGTGTTGATAATAAAGTTTTGCTATCCACAACACAGAATGATATAGCAAATCTAATAACCTCAGCTCAATTGAATAGTTAAAATCACAACATATATCTTAACATAGCAAAAACAAAGATAATTCATGCAGATAAAACTATTATGGAGCAAGAAATATATGTTAATGAGGACAAAATGGACTTGGTGGAAAATTTCGAATATCTTGGGTCATTGATTACCAACAATGGTGACACAATAAAAGAAATTAAAAGACGAATATCTATTGCTCTTCAAAGACTAAACAACTGAATAAATTGTGGAGACGGACAGATAGAACTACAAAAATAACATTTTTAAGAGCATGCATCTTTCCTATTGCAACATACGTCTATGAGACCTGGACACTTACTAAACAAGCTGAACAGCGCATAAATGCCTTTGAATATAAATGTTATAGACGGGTTCTAAGAGTATCTTGGATAAAGAAAAGAATAAACGCAACCATACTTCAAGAGCTGAATATTGAAGAAGGTTGGCTATTAAAGACGATAAAACAAAGAAAATTGAAATATTTTGGTCGACTGAAACGTCACGAAAGTTTGGAGAGAACAATAATAAAGGGGTATATGCCTGGGAAGGCCAAAGAGAAGATGGGTGCAGGACGTGGCGGATGATCTCTAGATGGGTGTATCGGACGCGGGACATCTTGCTTATTATCGAGAGGTTTTTCCCGGAAGGTTGTTATGGGAGCTAGGTTCTGCAAAGGACATGCTAATGAATGAATGAAAGGTATGGCAACACTTCTTCTTCTTCTTCTTCTTCTTCTTCTTCTTCTTCTTCTTCTTCTTCTTCTTCTTCTTCTTCAGCTTTCCGAGCCATTGAGGTTCTTTGCTTCTTGGTCTATCTCGGGGTCTACGGTCATTTATTTCCTGAGTGTAAACGAGTTTTGTTTCCCTATTATCTTCCATTCTTTCTATATGCCCTAGCCATTGTAGTCTATTAGCCTTCATGATACCAGTGATTAGCGGAGACTTAAACAGATCATAAATGTCTTTGTTACCTCTTCTTTTCCACTCTCCACTTTGTGTATCCCTAATGGGTCCAAAGAATCGCAACACTACAGTTACGAAAAACAGACCGTTGCTGTGAGATCCTTTTTGAAGGCTTGTCGCCGCAATGTCTTCTTTTTGTAAAGCCGCGCCCATAGTTGCCATTCTAGATATTTTATATCCAGATCTAGAGGTTTTTGCAGCATCTGGATACCGTTTTCTGACGTTTGGATGCTGGATGCAATTCTAGATACTTTTCATATGGAGTCGGATATTTTGAATACTTTCTAGATTTTACTTTTAATTAGGTGTCATTTACCCATTTTATGTTTGGTCTGGACGAGCGTAAATTATGGTAACTGCCATTATTTAAACTTTGAACTGACTTGGGTCAACGCTCAACAATCTGTCAACCCCCTGGTAATGAGTAAAACGGCGCATAAATTATAATAACATTATTTGAACTGTGAACATACTGAGCTGCGACTTACTGCTGTAATGCCGACTTTGTGATTCTTTTCACACGAATTTGGCTGCAACTGGTACAGATAATGCCTCGGTAATGGTTGATATCAACCATAGCCTTTATATAAAATTTAAGGAAGATATCCCATCTTTAATCCTCATAAAATATGCGTGTCATTCCTTGCGGCTAGCATTATCACATGCCTCATCAGAATGTTTACTAAGGAATTTGCAATTCCTTATTGCTGAAACACATAACTGGTTCTCCAAATCATCTGTCAGACAACAGCAATATAATAATTTATATAAAGCATTAAATAATAGTTCCCCACCACTAAAAATTCTGTCATATTGCAAAACTAGATGGTTATCAATTCAACCAGCTGTTGAAGTAATTGTGAACCAATGGCTGGAGTTGAAGACCCACTTCGAAATAACAAGACAAAGTGAAAAATGCTACACAGCTGAAATACTATATGGAATGTACAGTGATGAAAAAAATTTGGCATTCCTTCTCTTGTTACAACCCATTTTAAGTGAAGTGCAAAATGTTAATAAACTATTTGAATCTCAAAATGTTGATAAAGTTAAATTACTTGACGACCTTATTTTGCTATTTCACTCAATTGGTAAAAGACTTATATTGCCAACTTCTAAAGCTGACTTGTTCACTTGTACTATAGAGAGCTATTTGGAATAAAATATTGATGGTTTAAAAACGAAAGGTCTGTTAACAGAAAATGAAGAGAACAACTTAAGAAAGCGCTGTCAAGATTTTCTTGTCTCATTATTCAATCAACTGAAGCAGAGACTTCTTGAAAATTTAGATGTATTGAAAAATATTTCATTCTTTTCTATTAACAACATATCTCAGCCAGTAAAGGACATACCGAAATATTGTCAAGTTATTACATTTTTAAGGGCTACTGATAATAGTGTGGCGGAAGCAGAATATTAGTTTTTTTATTTTTATTTTGTGCATATCCTTTACAGAACGTTGCAGTCAACATCAGCATTTTTCAGCTGCTGTTGATGTGCTAGCTAAGATTACGCTCAGTAGTTTGCCATTGCTTTCTGAGCGACCGGTTCACATACCCCTTAAATTACCAGCGCGGCTCGAACCGCTGCCGGTTCGGGTACAGCTGCGTTACTCACGAGAATATACGGGATTACGGCGACAGCCATAAACTCTACGCCAAGGAGCGCGGCAGTCACATCAATACATGGGACGCAGAGGTGTTTCCAAGGCACCAGGGCCGAGTTATATACTGGCCAAGACCTATTGACGCGTCCTCGTCGAGCGTCCTGGGCAACAGGTCCCTTCGGGGTCCTGGCTAAGGTCAGTAGGATCGCCGATTCCTCCGAAGTCGGAGAGTATCTGCCTGTACGGCGAGGAACCACCAGTCTGCACACCAATAAGCCAGACATGGGACAACGGATACTCACGCAAACCTCAGGTTCTGTATGACATCACACTGATGTTGGACAACAGGATGTCTTCATCCGACATACAGGACTTCGCGTTGGAGCTCAAGCCAACGAACACAAGCAAGCAAGCACATCAATACATATGCAATTTCTTACTTTCTCAATCTGGATACTTTTCCTAGATACTTTCCTACGAAATCTAGATATTTATGGATGTTGTTTGGGCCATTTCTAGATACTTTTGGTCAAAAAAAAAGTGGCAACCCTGGCCGCGCCACATTTCGTAGAGACTCTACCGTGGAGCAAGACCAATATGGTGTTTCTGGTCGCCAGATATCTTTGCCTCTTCCGCAAATATTGGACCTCTGTTTCTTCGTGGCATTAGTGGGAAGGCAAGCTCAATTAGTTATGACTGCCCAACTTCTGTATTATTTTGTGTTCATTCTTTCTGTCCGAAGAAACATAGCGTGTGCGATTGGCTTCTTCGCGTGTACCAATCAATGTGTGATTGTACTTCTTACCTGTAGTCAGGGCATATTACTCTGGCTGATAATAAACACAGGTTAATCCTGGTTCGTGGAAGTGTTCCGGGTATTTCATTATCAACAGACTCTAACCCAATGCCCAGAGGAACTTAACTAACATACAATAACAATTATAATGAACGAGTTAATTTGTGCATTTCCTTCCAACAAAAGCCATGTCTATTAGATCAGATGTAGTTTGTCAGTTTCCACCACAATGTATTTGTTATGATATTTGATGACAGCCTCTTTGCTGCATTACAAGACACCAGTTATAAAATGAAGGCTGTAAATGTCCTGTTCACTGTAATATATTTGGAAATGATATAGCAGCTAGACATGTCAGGGTGGGAGGACCAGGTATTCAAACGGAATTTAGGTGTAGGCCTACATACGAAGAAATAACTTCACTTACAAAAAATAATTTCAAAGAAGCATTACTTAAAAGATAAGCCAGCTAGCGGCAAACATACCATAACCACACGTCTTATTATTACTAAGATTCTATCAAATGGTTAAATTCTCTGGAAGGTGAACCCGGTCAACAAATGCCAGCAGAAGTCGGATGTGTCGGCCTAACGGCGCAAAAATGCAGCTCTGCTGTAAACGGGCACAACGCAATCAATCACGTCAACAACAAAAAAAACTCCGGATGAACGCAGAAGAAGAAGAAGAAGAAGAAGAAGAAGAAGAAGAAGAAGAAGAAGAAGAAGAGGAAGAACAAGAAGAGGAAGAACAAGAAGAAGAAGAAATGGTTAAATGTAGACTGAGAACCATCAGAAACAAACGCATCCTTACAATACAATAAATGGACAATGAAATATCTTCGTGTGAAAAGGACATACACGAAGAAGAAGGTGATGATGATGCAGAAGAAGAAGAGAACGAAGCAGGTGATAACAGGCAAATTGCAGATAACCTTGCCTAAATGTACATCCTAAAATTAGCTTGCAACAGTATGATTATTCAGCTTGCATGATACGTACATTCACGATATTAATTGGCACTCATAGAAAACAAAAAAGGGGGGGGGGGAACAAACAGCAATCCGATAGACTCTAGCTGTCATACGTCCGCGGATGAGGAGTGAATAAACTGAAATGAGAAGTCGTCTCATCTGTGATGAAGATGACTACTGGTTCCATTTTGGGTAAATCTACGAAAACGAGAAGTGATTGTGTTCTAGTAAAGTTTAACAATTCTGCTTCTTTTTGACTTACTCGTTGCATTTTTACAGCTTTACTGCAGTCTCCACTCTAGCGAAACCACAGCCAAGGAAATGGGCTTGGTAGAATCAGCGGGGAAAGAAGACCCTGTTGAGCTTGACTCTAGTCTGACTTTGTGAAGACACATGAAGGGTGTAGCATAGGTGGGAGCGCAAGCGCAATTGAAATACCACTACTTTTATCGTTTCTTTACTTATTCAGTCAGTCGGTGGAGATTTGTCCGCAACAGACGAGCAATATCTCCGGTGGGCCTATTCTCGCTGGTCGCGAGATCCGCACAGTGGAAGGATGGGAGATTTGCTCGCAACAGACGAGCAATATCTCCGGCGGGCCTTTTCCCGGTGGTCGCGGGATCCGCACGAGTCAGGCGGGGAGTCTGACGGTAGTACACGCTTTCACAGGTCCAGACACTTGCGATCGACAGATGTACGCGTCCTATGGTCCAGGCGCGTACGAGGCCCTCACCTGTGGGACTTGGCTGAACGCCTCTAAGTCAGGTTCCATGGGTTCCAGGGTCTGGCCACCACTCGCCACCTGCTCGTGGAGGCGAGGTCTCGGAGGTTTGACGCTGAGCCGCCAGCGTCTGCAGCCTACCTTGTTCCAGACGTACTGGTTATCCATTCCTCTGGAATAAACAAGGCAAGGCCGAGAGAGGGAACATGTCGTTTGGGCACCACATGTTCTCTGAAGCTCTGCCCAGGCATTGTGATGGAATTTTGGCCAAATTCCAACTCACATACTTTGGTCTGTCAAGACTGTAATGTGCCACTCACTCTCATTGTATTTTTTTTTTCTGTTGCTCTCGCTTGTTTTGAACTAAAGCATAGTGTATACACACTACTTAAGTTGCTTTGGACTGAATTTTCCGCATGGATTAGCTTTCCCTATTATTACAAGTGTTCCTCGGTATCAGGCGAACACACTCTGACTTCAGACATACTTGTAATTTACGTCCCCAAGTCAAGGATGAGAAGTCAACATTTTAGTCCAGCTGTCCGGTGTATGGGTTGAACCCGTTACCTCGGCAACAGCACACCAAATGTTTTAAGAACGCGTGTTCTTATTCATTCGGCCATGCTGAACTCACATTTCCATTGTTTCATTTGTGACCGATTCGAATATTTCGAATCTATGTATACCTTTAGCTGTACATTTTTCTGTTGTCTTGTGTGCCCTTTTTGTGTGATTCTCCGGTGTACAATGAATGTCAACAGCTACTTGTGAATTTCTTTCTCCTCTATTCTTAAAAAGAGCAGACGCTCACAAAACTTTTATCATGATACATATTTACTATGTATAATATTTGGCTATTATTGGGCTTGTTCGCGTAGATTGGGCTTGAAAATCTTTGAATCGCCTGGCAAATAGTTTTACAGGAAGCTGCTGGGCCGTAGAGTGAGTATTACATATTAAAAGTAATTTTTAGAAATAAATATTGCGTCAAAGGATAATTCAGTATATTATTGTTGAATTTCGGTATATTGTTCGTTTTAAAATATATTTCAAGCATTGATGTCTGAAATTGTATCAAGAAACAGACCAATATTCGAGATTCAAAGTGTGCCACAAGAGACAGTCCACCATGATTGTCGGTGAAGCAGGCTAGTTTTAGCTTTAATTTGTTAAAACTGAAACCATCTCTTCGTTCTGCATCTGATGGGCATTTCAAATTCGGACATTGATGATATATCAGTTGGACAAAAAATGTTTAATTAGTATTGACAATTTTCTGAAGAGAATCAGATGGGAGGTATAGTTCAAGCATCGTTGCTTTGACGTCGTTATCGTTATTAAAATTAGCCCGCTTGTGAATAGAAGGTGGGAAGAATTTAAACTGAAACAACTTAGAATGGTCTGTGGTTCATTTAATGTTAATAATATGTTATTTACAATGTAAATTAAACGAACGTATCCTAGAAGATTGTTCAAGCAAAGCCTACCTAAGCATTCCTGGATTTTTGTGTGTGCATGTGCACATATGATATCCTATGTACAGGACATTGCTGTTGTCAACAATTCAACATGATGTCTTGGCAAGTTTACATTCAGTAGTTTGCCATTGCTTTCTGAATGACTGGCTCCCATACCAACACGTTAAAACCCAGCGCGACACAGTCTGCTGCCAAATCGGTCACAGCTGTGTTTCGAACGCAGGTAAACGGGCGCACGAACCGCAACCGTAAGACCATAGCCACGGCGACCGGCATTCCTGGATTTCTGATGAACAATATTTTTGTGAAGGCAAGCAGTACAAATCGTTCCAATTTGAATTTTGCAATTTTGTCAGCATCAGGCAAAAATAATAAGCTCTTGCAACATGACTATCAATAACAGTACATGTGCCGTTCACATTTTTGGGGAAGTTTTCTGTATTTGTTATATGATTACAAAAGACTCATTCACTAAGAACTAAGATAACCAGACTGGATTATAATTAATTGGCTGCGATAGAGAATTTAGCAAGATATTGGATTTTATTTTGCTAGCCCTAGTCAGTAGAATTTCCTAGGTTAACCTGGTCAACAAACGCCAGCTCATTGTAAACAGGCACGACGCAGTCACATCTGAAAAAGACTCCAGATGAACGCAGAAGAGGAAGAAGTCAGTAGAATTTGTGGAAAAAAAATATAGATAATTTCTTCCAATGTCTGAAACAGTACCTCTGCTATATATTTATTGATAAATAAATGTTGGATGTGAATACATCATGTGGGAAGCATCAGTAAAGTATTTTTGTAAAAATTCAGTTTAAAAATCTGGTTTGACGAAATATCTTAGATATTTCACTAGTAAAAAAATGTTACTAGAGTAATTTAAATTGTCATATATGAGTATGTGAATCCTAAACAGAGGTTTAAATATAACCAAAAACATAAGTAAAATGGAAAAAGACAAAAGAAAAGGCCAGTTTGGAAATCTTATTCCACAAAATATCATCCATATTATCATGAGGTGGTTGCAAAGATACATCTCCAATAACAAACATTACATGTCGTTAAAGTTATTAAATTGGTTACATAAGAATGTTAAAAACTGTTAGCATAGCTGAAAAAAATAAAAACTCATATAAAAACTTCAAGAGGTAATGGGACGATACATTCTGACTAAAATTAAAAAGACAATTATTAAATTACCAGAGAAAGTATATATTAGGTTAGTTTAAAAGGAGATTTTATTACCAAACGTTTGGTAATAATTTCGTACATTATTCCCAAACGGCTGGTCACGTGACGTTTACTACCGCCGTCTGCTAGTCTGTCTTTTGTTTTCAAACTTTTTGAACTTCAACTACATACATTAGTTTATTCATATCTCAGTTAATGCTTAGATACGTTACTTACTTCTTAACCTTGAATTTGCGTATGCATGAGATGAAAGTAAGCCTGTAGATGACACTGCAACATTTGTTTTTATGAACTCCGAAGTGAGGGTTCATGTTATGTTCCCTATACACTTCCCAATGTGGTGGTCCACAGACCGGTGCCGATCCGCGAGCCCTTCTTTGCCGGTCCACAACGTGAGTTGAAAAAAGTAAGATGTATCATTTTCCAAGATATATTTTATTTTTATTTTATATTGGTGTTCAATACTGTCGGTGTATACGAGTATATACACCTTTACAAGAAGATCTAAATGTAGTGTTGACATTTGAAACATTTTTTTTATTTGTAAATCTCAAAAAATATTTACTCATGAAAATGTGACCACCATTAAATAAATCACTGTCATCCAATAACATTATGGAGCAGTATTTAGCGCACCGGGACAACACCCACAATTACGTTAAATCTTATATTTATATTAAAATGTATATTGAGGTCGTATAAAATTCCAGAATACAAGGAGAAAATTTTTATTTTTAACGGCAAGGATTCCAGGTGCAAAAGGAAAATTGTATGTCGGTCCGCAAAAGTGAAAAGTTTGGGAAGAACTGCAATATACATTTCGTTTAGACTATTCATGTGGTCTTGTATTTCAGCTTCTGATTTTACTAGGAGTGCTTGGTCTTCCGCAAACAGGAGTTCTTTTGTGGTGTAATTTTCAGATAGTTCTTCTGTGTTCTCGCCATACGGTGTTCTTGCGGTAAATGTTTGGCTTGACATTGCTTTAACATACGTTGTCTATATACGTTATGAACAAGAGAAGAGACAGGAGAGGGATGTGATTTGTGTGGTTAAATTCCTGTACACTTTATGTGGCCGTAGGAGGCCAGTAAAAAAATGCTCTTCCCTCATATAGGGGGTAGATTAAAAATGGACAAAATTGTTTGCATTAAAAATATTCAAATAATATTTAAGATATAAATTTATAACCCAAAAGTTGGTTCTAAAATGTAAGTATCTAAAAATTAAAAATATTTTCTATAAGAAATCTAAATGTAATATATTTGTCATTAACAAGTTTTACTTATACATTGATTGTTTAATTTAAATGGCAAAAGGGTAGACATTTAAAGTTGAGTTTTATTATTATCGTTATATTTATTTTTTCTCTAATTCAAGTAGTCTCCCTTGGAACAATATTAGATGTTTATGTCCCCTACTAAAAAAGTAGGGATTGTTTAAAAGTTGACAGGCTCGACTTCATTGCACTGAGTTTTTATCGCATATGGCTCGGTCTCTTTCCGCAGCGCGGAAAACGTGGCACAAAGCACGATCTCCATAGCTCTAGCGACGACCCACAGGATTCTCTTGAAACACCGAAGGTTCGCGGCCTGGAATCGAACCCAAAATCTTCGGAGCCCGAGTCAAATGGCTTGACCACTTCGCCACATAGTCTCCCGAAATGTACCCTACTTTTTGCTTATCTAAGTGTTTTTCTTTTAGATATTTTGTAATTCCTCAGAATGCTTGAACATAATTATCAATTGATTTCTGAACGACCGGCTCACATACCTCCGTAAGTAAATCCGCTGCCAATCTCGCCCAGGTATTTACGTCTAGGCCTTCCCCTTGGTCTGTTCCCTTCAATCTTGCCAGTTGTCACCAAGTTCTCCAATTCATTTCTTCTCATAACATGCCCAAAAAATGTTGACTGTCTACGTCTAATGTCTATAATCAGTTTACGATCTACATTTGTTTCTTGAAGGACTTGTTCATTGGTTTTTCTGTCTGTCCATGGTATTCTTTGCATTTTCTTCAGAGACCACTTTTCTACAGCCATCAGATGTTTTTCAGCTTGACTGCACATTGTCCAAGTTTCACATCCATACAAAAGTACAGGTTCTATGTAGCACCTCAACATTCTTTTTCTCGTTTCAATTGACATCTTTTTATTGGTCAGTATGTTTTTCATCTTGCTAAAGGCTACTTTTGCCATGGCGATTCTTGATCAAGCGTAGAGTTTCTCAGTTCTATATTGTAGTTCATAATGTTTAACATTTTGTTTATTAAACATTTAAAAAAAAAAAATTTGCCGCCGGATAGTTGAACCCCAGTCTCCACCGTAGCAGACGGAAACGCCAGCCACTACACCACCGAGGACACAATAACATTTCCACAAACATTAATAATGTAGTCAAACCTACGTCACGTGACCAGCCGTTTGGGAATAATGCAAGTTTTATTACCAAACGTTTGGTAATAATCACTTCGTAGTTAAAATCAGGGGTAGAAAAATCCAGTCGCCATTTCCCCTATTATACATGTTCATCATCATCATAGCCTTCCCTCTGAGTGAAGTTAGTGAATCTAAGTACTGGACTGTGCAGTCAAATAATGCAAATGTCTTCAGGTCCAACCTCCATACAAGGGCAGTAGTCATCCGTAAGTCGCACTCACTCAGCTGCATAGACCAAGAGGTGGGCCCAGAAACCAAAGATGAACTGGCTTCCTAGTAGAGTGCTGCGCCGTGAACTGGGCACGAAGAGGGAACATGGCAAAGGAGACAAATGGAGGTAATATAGGCCATGGATGGGGAAGGAGCTGGCACCACAGGTGCTAAAGATCAAGCACAGACTGCACACTGTCTCCTCACTGAGGGAGGGGAGGCTTGAGAGTGGACATGTTAACAGCTAAGGGACAAGGACAACAAAATTGACCGAACGTCTCACACGGTAGGGGAAAGATGCCAGGAGGCATGACCTGGACAGACCCACCCCTACAGAATGTTAAGAGGATAAGGGGCCGAAACATTCGAGGAAGGAAGACCCTTCTGATGATCAGAAGACACCTGCCGTGTTTGCTCCGTGGCACCGTTTTTATCACTGTCACAAACAAAACTACATGCCAGCTGAGAATGACAATCAGTAATGAAGAAATTGAAAATGTGACAGACTTTGAGTATCTTGGCTCCGTGATCAACAAGAATGGGGACTGAATAAGTGTGACATAGACTGGCCATAGCCGTGCATGCAGAGGTTACACAGAACATTTGTCACAACTCCTGCAAAAACATTGAAATAACATCTTTGAGAACATGCATCTTTCCTATGGCAACAAACAGATGCAGTCATAAACCATTTCATAATCACTTATGACAAACATTGGTGCTGTTGAGCTTAAATGTTACTAAAAAGTTTGTAAATGCTATTAACCGAGAAGAATAAACATATTGACATTGTACAAGATCAGAAAATTGAAGTAAACTGGATCATCGACAGCACCATGAGAAACTGAATACCTTGGCTCTAATAAATGTCACAGTGGCTGGGGAAACACAGTGATGGTTGCTGGAAGGAGAGCTAGGGGTCAGCCAGCATGGCCAAGGACACAGGAGGTTGCAGACACCGTGTGGCAGGAGACATGGCCGTGGACACAGGAGGTTGCAGACACCATTGTGGCAGGAGACATGGCTGTGGACACAGGAGGTTGCAGACACCATGTGGCAGGAGACATGGCCGTGGACACAGGAGGTTGCAGACACCATTGTGGCAGGAGACATGGCTGTGGACACAGGAGGTTGCAGACACCATGTGGCAGGAGACATGGTCGTTGAATTAGGAGGTTGCAGACACCATGTGGCAGGAGACATGGCCGTTGACACAGGAGGTTGCAGACACCATGTGGCAGGAGACATGGCCATAGACACTGGAGGTTGCAGACACCATGTGGCAGGAGACATGGCCGTGGACACAGGAGGTTGCAGACACCATGTGGCAGGAGACATGGCCATAGACACTGGAGGTTGCAGACACCATGTGGCAGGAGACATGGCCGTGGACACAGGAGGTTGCAGACACCATGTGGCAGGAGACATGGCCGTGGACACAGGAGGTTACAGACACTGTGGCAGGAGACATGGCCGTGGACACAGGAGGTTGCAGACACCATGTGGCAGGAGACATGGCCATAGACACTGGAGGTTGCAGACACCATGTGGCAGGAGACATGGCCGTGGACACTGGAGGTTGCAGACACCATGTGGCAGGAGACATGGCCGTGGACACAGGAGGTTGCAGACACCATGTGGCAGGAGACATGGCCGTGGACACAGGAGGTTGCAGACACCATGTGGCAGGAGACATGGCCGTTGACACAGGAGGTTGCAGACACCATGTGGCAGGAGACATGGCCGTGGACACAGGAGGTTGCAGACACCATGTGGCAGGAGACATGGCCGTTGACACAGGAGGTTGCAGACACCATTTTGGCAGGAGACATGGCTGTGGACACAAGAGGTTGCAGACACCATGTGGCAGGAGACATGGCCGTTGACACAGGAGGTTGCAGACACCATGTGGCAGGAGACATGGCCATAGACACTGGAGGTTGCAAACACCATGTGGCAGGAGACATGGCCGTTGACACAGGAGGTTGCAGACACCATGTGGCAGGAGACATGGCCGTGGACACAGGAGGTTGCAGACACCATGTGGCAGGAGACATGGCCATAGACACTGGAGGTTGCAGACACTATGTGGCAGGAGACATGGCCGTGGACACAGGAGGTTGCAGACACCATGTGGCAGGAGACATGGCCGTGGACACAGGAGGTTGCAGACACCATGTGGCAGGAGACATGGCCATAGACACTGGAGGTTGCAGACACCATGTGGCAGGAGACATGGCCGTGGACACAGGAGGTTGCAGACACCATGTGGCAGGAGACATGGCCATAGACACTGGAGGTTGCAGACACCATGTGGCAGGAGACATGGCCGTGGACACAGGAGGTTGCAGACACCATGTGGCAGGAGACATGGCCATAGACACTGGAGGTTGCAGACACCATGTGGCAGGAGACATGGCCGTTGACACAGGAGGTTGCAGACACTATGTGGCAGGAGACATGGCCGTAGACACTGGAGGTTGCAGACACCATGTGGCAGGAGACATGGCCATAGACACAGGAGGTTGCAGACACCATGTGGCAGGAGACATGGCCATAGACACAGGAGGTTGCAGACACCATGTGGCAGGAGACATGGTCGTGGACACAGGAGGTTGCAGACACCATGTGGCAGGAGACATGGCCGTTGACACAGGAGGTTGCAGACACTATGTGGCAGGAGACATGGCCATAGACACTGGAGGTTGCAGACACCATGTGGCAGGAGACATGGCCATAGACACTGGAGGTTGCAGACACCATGTGGCAGGAGACATGGCCATAGACACTGGAGGTTGCAGACACCATGTGGCAGGAGACATGGCCATAGACACTGGAGGTTGCAGACACCATGTGGCAGGAGACATGGCCATAGACACTGGAGGTTGCAGACACCATGTGGCAGGAGACATGGCCATAGACACTGGAGGTTGCAGACACCATGTGGCAGGAGACATGGCCATAGACACTGGAGGTTGCAGACACCATGTGGCAGGAGACATGGCCATAGACACTGGAGGTTGCAGACACCATTGTGGCAGGAGACATGGATGTCGACCCAGGAGGTTGCAGACACCATGTGGCAGGAGACATGGCCAGAGGTCGAGACATTTGTTGGTCGGCCTTGATGAGAGCAACATTCTGCAAAGCATTTGCTGCATGATGATGATAATGTTGCTAATCAGGCTCTAGGCTATGTGATTATATAATGCCTAGCTGATGTTGTTTGGTTCTAAGTAGTAATTATGTTTTATAAATTACATTTGAAACTTCATGGTCATCTTAATTTCCATAAAAAATTTGAAAATGGATGCTGCAATAAAGCATGTTATAAAATAAGTAAAGGAAAATGCTTTCTTCCATAAAATAACACTTCTGCAGATGTTTATCTAATGATTCCCAAAATGCTTACTACCAATAACATCATAACTAGGTCGGCATTGCCGCATGGATACAAGCACATGTTCTTAAACATCCAGTGTGCTGATGATGAAGTAGCTGGTTCAACTCCATGTCACCGGTCAGTTGGGCTAAAATGTTGACTTCTCATCCTTTAACTTGGGGGCGTAAATTACAAGTACCTCAGAAGTCGGAACGACTGTCTGATGGCAAGGGGCACTGGTAATAGGGAAAGCTATTTCACACGCAAATATCATTCCAGCGCACTAGTAGCCCATGTAGGGACTGCGCTTGAGTTAAAAGCGAGCAGAAAAAAATATCACCATAATTTACGTGCTGGTATTTTCATTGTAAACTATTCTCCTTTTTTGTGTGTGGGTACAACATTGGCAGTGAAACATGTGAAAACTGGCGCCAGAAACGGCACTACAAATTGATGCTTGATTGCATATCTAAAATGTACAGAGCTGATTTCATGGACTGAGTACTTTCAAGAAAGATACTATGCTGTCTATAAAACAAAATGTGATACGGTAAAGGTAGAAACAACAATCTAGATGTAGTGGAACATGGGAAAACATGACATCCTGCCACACACTCACATGCATATTTAGCACGAATGAACACATTCTTTGACAATCCGTGAAAAACATGGTTAAAAAAGGGAAAGCAGGTATGAGGGCAAAATGAATAAAGACAGTTTGTTTTTCTCAGGATAAATAGGAAATTTACCTTTTTCCATTACAAAATACTGAACATTGTCAGATTGAAGTGAGCATGTTCTCTCTCTCTCTGTCTGTCTGTCTCTCTCTCTCTCTCTCTCTCTCTCTCTCTCTCTCTCTCTCTCTCTCTCTCTCTCTCTCTCTCTCTCTCTCTCTCTCTCTCTCTCTCTCTCTCTCTGTGTGAGAGCGAGAGAGAGAGAGAATTCTGTTTTTAAGTTAAGAGGTATCTTGAATTTTGTGTTTATTTTGGCATAATTACTCACTTTTTGCCCATGTGTGTTAACGGGACCTGTAAGGGCAGCAAAGAATAGTTACGCAGTAACCTACTAGGCATGTTACAAGAGTCACCGAAGGAGGGGTGGCATGAGTTGGTTGAGGAGCTATACTTCATTAGAAGATAGAAGGCTAAAGAAGAAGACACTCTTGAACTGCTCAATTAAGACCGATGAGATACTTCTCTCTCTGCTGTTGTTTTGTGTATTGAATTTATAATGACAGTTGTTGGTTGTAACTTGAACTCATTATATGCGAAGCAGTGCACAATCTACTATTCCTTATATAACTCACATGACTTTGATTTCTTATCTCTTGCAATCCCATCAAGTTATTACTTTATATTTACACCCTTGTTGTTACTTGGGTTAACCCTTTACAGGGCAGACGCTTGTCCGTTTTGTAGCCCTGAACGGGCAAGATTTTTTCAGCTTCTGTAAAAATTTCGGGTCGCGTTAGTAAAAACATCACAAATACGGTGTTAGTCAACCGATTTTAGTTAAATAAACAACACAATGAAGGGAAAAGCATGCAGAATATGTTACTCACGTGATTGTTGCCGGTAATATATGAACACAAATATTTATGAAATACGGCATGTTGTTTGTGATTTTCCGTCATCTATACGTCAATTTACAAACACATTTTCAGAATCATAATCACTTTCTTTAAAGTCCGACTCACGACTGCTAATGCAAAGTAACGCTTTGCACTGATATCTAGCTCCGATTAATAATCAACTTCGTGCCCTTTAATGTCATTTAAATTGAACAGTACGAAATCTCGGCTATCACTTGAAGAATCGCCGAAATCCATTTTGAAAAACAGCGTAAAACTCCCGAAAACTATCAAAACAAGTCCGTAAAAGTCTGTTCAAAGTCATTGTAGCGCGTTTACAAATGGCGACCACGTTGTCAAGCTATCGGCAAAAGTGAAAGTAGCGGTCGGAAGTGTCGGAAAGCCGAGAGATCGCGTTTTTACAATGCATAACAGTATCGGCCGGAATCGGGCGCTACGCTCGTATTTAGAGATCGGCCGGTAACGGACGCTACGCCTTGTAAAGGGTTAAAGTCAGTTATGATTTTAACTCCTCCTGACACAGTATTTTATATAAAGATATAAATCAGAGGCCTAGGTCAGAGTTAAAGTATCCAAGCTTTTATTTATTTCATTGGTGTTGTTTGCTAGGACATAACCTGAAATAGGGGAAGAACAATGTGGATTTGTAGAAGGAAAGGCTACTGTATATGCTGCGAACTGTTACTTGAACGTGCTATAGAAGTAAACAAGGATATACATCTTTGCTTTATTGACTACACAAAGGCTTTTGATAGAGTTAGACATGTCAACATGGTAGATATGCTTGCAGATCTACAAATTGATGGGAAAGACATTAGACTTATAATAAACATATATTGGAAACAACAAGCTGCCATAAGGATTGATAATGAAGTGGGACAATATCAACCTATTAAGAGAGGTGTTAGGCAGGGATGTGTAATGTCTCCAGATCTTTTTTCCCTATACAGTGAAAATATTTTCAGAAATGTAGAAGATATAAATGGAATCAGCATTGGAGGACGAAACATCAGTAACATTAGATATGCAGATGATACAGTATTGATTGCAGACAATACACGTGATCAGCAACAATTAGTAGACGCGGTTGTTGTACACAGTGAGCAGCTGGGGTTGGAATTAAATTGTAAGAAGACACAGGTTATGGTCGTCACTAGGAAGAAGGAAGTACCACAATGTAATATACAAGTAAATGGGAATATTCTTCAACAAGTGAATCAGTACAATTATCTCGGAACAGTTATAGCATCTGATGGGAGATGCCTTGAAGAGATAAGAACAAGAATCGCCATGGCGAAAGTAACCTTTAGCAAGATGAAAAACATTCTGACCAATAAAAAGATGTCAATTGAAACGAGAAAAAGAGTGTTGAGGGGATACATAGAGCCTGTTCTTTTGTATGGATGTTAAACTTGGACAATGTGCAGTCAAGCTGAAAAACATCTGATGGCTGCAGAAATGTGGTTTCTGAGGAAAATGCAAAGAATACCATGGACAGACAGAAAAACCAATGACCAAGTACTACAGGAGACAAATGAAAATCGTAAACTGATTAGAGAAATTAGACATAGACAGTCAGGATTGTTTGGACATGTTATGAGAAGAAATGGATTGGAGAACTTTGTGATGACTGGCAAGATCGAGGGGTACAGACCAAGAGGAAGACTGAAGGGAAAATACCTGGATGGCTTGGCCACATGGCATGGACGAGACAGGAACACTGAGCTGATCCACGACGCTGGTGATCGAGTGAAATGGCAAGTCATGACCGCCCACGCTTTCTGGCATGGCACATGATTGATTGAGAATAGCAATAAATTATGTTGATATTTTTTTTTACATTTAATATACACTTAAATATATTTTTAAATATATTCTTAAATGTATAAATAAATGTTTTGCGTATCCTTTTTTATAGGACACCACTGTCAACATCAGCATCTTTCAGCTGATTGTTGATTTATTAGCTAGATTACGCTCAGTAGTTTGCCATTGCTTTCTGAGCGACTGGCTCCATACTCTCATAAGTCATTGGCGTGACTCGAACCGCTTCCAGTTCTCATGCACTCACGTCAACTACGAGAGTATTCCGGGTTACGGAGAAAGCTGCTAACCCCTCGGCCAGGGAGACCTTAAATGTATGCTTAGTAGTAATTAAACAGAATATCACAATTGTTGGGGGGAAAAAAACAACAGATTATTACCATAGCAGGGGAAGAAACAAAATAAGATCATCATAGAAAACCAAGAACTAAAGCAAAGGAAACATTTAATATACATACAGGCATAATATCATTTGATGAATAAGGGCAGCCACAAGGATCATAGATGCAACAAATACTGTCAAATTATTGGACACATTGCCAGTATTGCAGAACAGACATAACAGTTGCCACAAAAGAGCACTCTCTGTTGAACACAACCTACCTACAAATATTATGCTGTCACAGTCTGACTAGGACATCAACAAAGATGTAAGACCACCACACTGGCTGGAAAGCATAGTACATGATGCAAATACTCACTTTTCTCACTGAAATTAATTATTCACACTCACTGATTATTAGATTTCTCCCCAATTTTTATATTCTGTTGAGAAGAGTGCCTCGTAAGGAAAAAGTTAAAACTGCATTCAGTAGCCATCTAATGTTTTACGAGAATTTGAAAATGGTAGTATATTTTAAGGGTTAATTTTATGGTTTTCTTTATCATTAAATTGAATTTGTCCTCTATTGACTTGCTTCTGTGTTGTATTAATTTGTCTTATATGTTCTTGTGCCCAGATATATAGTGCTAACACCATATATCTGATGCACCTCATAATTTGAAAAGGAGTCCTTTATTTATAGAGACCCTTGAAAATAGAGAAGAGCCCAGGAGTGGCAATTTAGTCTTTCTTTCATAATATCGTTATCCTTTTTGTGTGTGTGTGGCATATGCCACTTTATTTCAGGTTCACTTACCACTATCTGTGATAATCAGATTATGTGTGTGGATACCATCTCTCTCTTTCCCTCTTTCTCGCTCGCTTGCTCACTCACATATTATTTTTGCACTTCATCACCAGGATTTGCAGAATGTTTCCTATGCGAGGGATTCTCGGTCAAGCTCCTGGATATGGAGGTGGTGTCAGGTTACCGCAACAACAACATGGAGGTGGAGGCTATTTACCAGATTCTGGAAATAATTATGGGAGTGGTCAGATGACGGGGGCAGGTGGCTATGGGAATAACCAAATGTCTGATGATTACGGGGCTAACCAGATGGGAGGCAACTATGGGGGAAACCAGATGTCAGGAAATTATGGGAACGGCCATATGTCAGGCAACTATGGGGGTAACGATGTGTCAGGCAGCTATGGGGGTAACGATGTGTCAGGCGGCTATGGGGGTAACGATATGTCAGGCGGCTATGGGGGTAACGATATGTCAGGCGGCTATGGAGATAACCAGATGTCAGACAACTATGGGAGCAACCAGATGTCCGGCAACTATGAAAGTGACCAGATGTCCGGTGGTTATGGGGGGAATAACCAGATGTCAGGCAACTATGGAGTTAACCAAACGTCAAACAGTTATGAGACTAACAATGTGCGGCCAGGCAATTATGGAAATAACCAAGTGAGATCAGGAAACTTTGGGGCTAATCAGAGGTCAAGTAACTTTGGGAGCAATCAGGCATCAGGAAACTTTGGGGGTAATCAAAAGTCGGGTAACTTTGGGGGCAACCAGTCAGCAGGCAACTTTGGGGGTAACCAGTCGTCGGGCAACTTTGGGGGTAATCAGAGACCCAACAACTTTGGAAGTAACCAGGGATCAGGTAACTTTGGTGGTAACCAGGCATCGGGCAACTTTGGGGGTAATCAGAAGCCAGGTAATTTTGGGGGTAATCAAATGAAATCAGGCAACTTTGGAGGTAATCAGAAGTCAGGCAACTTTGGAGGTAGTCAGAAGTCAGGCAACTTTGGAGGCAATCAGAAGTCGGGCAGCTATGGGGGTAACCAGATGTCAGGGAACTATGGGAGTAACCAGATGTCAGGGAATTTTGGAGGTAACCAGAGGTCAAGCAACTATGGGGGTAACCAGAGGTCAGGCAGCTTTGGGGGTAATCAAATGTCAGGAAACTTTGGAGGTAATCAGATGAGGCCGAACAATTTTGGAGGTAGCCCAGCAAGAGCCGGAAACTTTGGAAAAAGCCAGATGGGAATGAACTTTGGAAGCAGGCAGTTTTCCCGCAGCATAAACTTTCCAGAGCCGCCAATGAAGTTAACAGACCTGCCATTTGTTACTGTTAAGATGCCAAGACCTTTAATGGAGACACCAAGCTTTCTTCTTGGTGGGAGAAACAAGTAAGTTCTTCGTTTCTATTTTGAGCGGAGTTAATCACACCTGGTTACGCACTTCAAAGGTCAGTGGTGGTCTACGTGTCTGCATTTTCCCTTTAAGGTAAAAGGCTGTGTCTACCCATGGGTTGATTTTCTTTCATAGCGATTTTGGCAGCTTAGTGAGCTAACAGCGTACTCTTTGCGAATCCCAGCTGCCAGGGGATTTTTAATGTGCACAATTTTCACCCGAGACCGCCTGTTTTTTGGTTCTTATCTGAGAAAGCAGTGTGTCCAATATCACCACTACAATGATTAGGGAGATGTGTGATATTAGATACTGATGGTTCTTGGATTAAACCCTGTACTTTCTGTGCTGAGGCAGATAATTTAGTTGTATCTCTATATGTAAGTTCAATTTTTTGTTAGCATATTTCCCCAGTGATTTCTTGTAGTGGAATCATACATACCCGTGTGTTATTGGGGACCATGAGGGAAGCAAAGAATTGTAACACTGTTACCACCCTTCGTGTTGAAAGTTGCCACTACAGAGGATTGGAGCGAGAAGAACTACTCAATCCGTAGCAAATTTTAGCTGCAAAATCCACCAGTCATGAATGTCTCTAAAGGCTTAACATGAGTTGTTTTGAGGGCCTATGCTCCATGGGTAGTCTGGGAGGCCATCGCACCAGCACATTTGTTTTGGGGGGGGGATGGTGTGTGTGACCTACCTACTGGTTAGATATAGCCTTGGATGACTGGGCCGTCTAGTGGTAGTAAGCCTTACACAAATGCAAGCTGAAATTGAACACTCTGACTTTAAAAGATGCATACCAAGGTATGGCATACTCTTCCCAAAAGTACAACTACTGAATAGTGGTTATCTTTTACTAGTTTTAATGATTTTAAGATGGGTTTAATAACTTAAAATTAATAATGCATGAATGTTGGCATACATCTGTGTTTTTGAGTACATTTGTATGCATAAGCCAGCACCTGTACCTATGATGTACATACAACGGCTGTGCCCTACGTATTTACAGACTTGGCTTACCTGATCTTGTGAGATTGTGTTTTTTTTTTTAAAACAAGCACATTTTAATTAAAGGTACCTTTATCATGCCTCAAGGATTATAGGATTTGTGGTGCCAGCCCCATATTTGTATAGACTGATCAGCACTTAATGAGTAAAGGGGTTAATATCACACTGGCTGTCTCCCCAAACATTTCCTGGTATCAGTTTTTAGATGGGTCTATCTGGAATGGCAGACTACTGAACGTAAACTTGCCAAGAGATCACAAACTGCCAAAAATGCTGGGGTTGACTGCGACATCATGTAAAGGATACGCAACTATCTACCTAGAAGCTGAGGTCCATTTTTTTAATGCCTGCGATAATGGGGATTTGAACGCATACCAATACAGCCATGCTGATGCCCATATTTAAAGCAGGCAACTGGTTTTACTCTCTAGAATAAAGTGACTGATCAGTCCATCCAGAAGAGCATTTTTTACATTCTTCTTGACAATTGGTGAACCAACTCTGAGGACAATTTAGTTTGCAAATGCAAGAAAATTAAGACAGACCTTTAACAATTTTGATCCTATTTCTGATTTGCCGTGCTTAGGATATAACTTATGAAGTGTAATATTAGACACATTTGTAATTGCTATATGATTATTATTCTCACAGGCGCTTCTTGGACGATGACATGCCCCCCTACCCAGCTAAGAGGCCAAGGCCGGCCCCAACTGGACCTGTTCTGCCCCCAAAGGTGAAAAACAACTTCTTGGTGCCTGTCAGTGAAGGGACAGAAAAGGTAGGGTTTTCAGTTGTAAATTGACATTCTTAGGTCTGTTGCAATGTGACTTATGCTGAATGATGTCTGCTTAACATTTCAGTTCAGGTTCTTAATTTGCTATTTGTGGGAGAGAAAAGATGCACTATATACCTCCCATCCTATTATGTGGATGAGAATCTAGGCTACTTGTGGGAGGGAAGACATGCACTATATACACCCCATCCTAGTATGTGGACGAGAATCTAGGCTACTTGTGGCAGGGAAGACATGGATTATATACACCCCATCCTAGTATGTGGACGAGAATCTAGGCTACATGTGGGAGGGAAGACATGGACTGTATACACCCCATCCTAGTATGTGGACGAGAATCTAGGCTACATGTGGGAGGGAAGACATGGACTATATACACCCCATCCTAGTATGTGGATGAGAATCTAGGCTACATGTGGGAGGGAAGACATGCACTATATACACCCCATCCTAGTATGTGGATGAGAATCTAGGCTACTTGTGGGAGGGAAGACATGGACTATATACACCCCATCCTAGTATGTGGATGAGAATCTAGGCTACTTGTGGGAGGGAAGACATGGACTATATACACCCCATCCTAGTATTTGGATGAGAATCTAGGCTACTTGTGGGAGGGAAGACATGGACTATATACACCCCATCCTAGTATGTGGATGAGAATCTAGGCTACATGTGGGAGGGAAGACATGGACTATATACACCCCATCCTAGTATGTGGATGAGAATCTAGGCTACATGTGGGAGGGAAGACATGGACTATATACACAGCATCCTAGTATGTGGATGAGAATCTAGGCTACATGTGGGAGGGAAGACATGGACTATATACACCCCATCCTAGTATGTGGATGAGAATCTAGGCTACTTGTGGGAGGGAAGACATGGACTATATACACCCCATCCTAGTATGTGGATGAGAATCTAGGCTACTTGTGGGAGGGAAGACATGCACTATATACACCCCATCCTAGTATGTGGATGAGAATCTAGGCTACTTGTGGGAGGGAAGACATGGACTATATACACCCCATCCTAGTATGTGGATGAGAATCTAGGCTACTTGTGGGAGGGAAGACATGGACTATATACACCCCATCCTAGTATGTGGATGAGAATCTAGGCTACATGTGGGAGGGAAGACATGCACTATATACACCCCATCCTAGTATGTGGATGAGAATCTAGGCTACATGTGGGAGGGAAGACATGCACTATATACACCCCATCCTAGTATGTGGATGAGAATCTAGGCTACATGTGGGAGGGAAGACATGGACTATATACACCCCATCCTAGTATGTGGATGAGAATCTAGGCTACATGTGGGAGGGAAGACATGCACTATATACACCCCATCCTAGTATGTGGATGAGAATCTAGGCTACATGTGGGAGGGAAGACATGGACTATATACACCCCATCCTAGTATGTGGATGAGAATCTAGGCTACATGTGGGAGGGAAGACATGCACTATATACACCCCATCCTAGTATGTGGATGAGAATCTAGGCTTCATGTGGGAGGGAAGACATGGACTATATACACCCCATCCTAGTATGTGGATGAGAATCTAGGCTACATGTGGGAGGGAAGACATGCACTATATACACCCCATCCTAGTATGTGGATGAGAATCTAGGCTACTTGTGGGAGGGAAGACATGGACTATATACACCCCATCCTAGTATGTGGATGAGAATCTAGGCTACTTGTGGGAGGGAAGACATGCACTATATACATCCCACCCTAGTATGTGGATGAGAATCTAGGCTACATGTGGGAGGGAAGACATGCACTATATACACCCCATCCTAGTATGTGGATGAGAATCTAGGCTACATGTGGGAGGGAAGACATGGACTATATACATCCCATCCTAGTATGTGGATGAGAATCTAGGCTACATGTGGGAGGGAAGACATGGACTATATACACCCCATCCTAGTATGTGGATGAGAATCTAGGCTACTTGTGGGAGGAAAGACATGCACTATATACACCCCATCCTAGTATGTGGATGAGAATCTAGGCTACTTGTGGGAGGGAAGACATGCACTATATACACCCCATCCTAGTATGTGGATGAGAATCTAGGCTACTTGTGGGAGGGAAGACATGGACTATATACACCCCATCCTAGTATGTGGATGAGAATCTAGGCTACTTGTGGGAGGGAAGACATGGACTATATACACCCCATCCTAGTATGTGGATGAGAATCTAGGCTACACGTGGGAGGGAAGACATGCACTATATACACCCCATCCTAGTATGTGGATGAGAATCTAGGCTACTTGTGGGAGGGAGGACATGGACTATATACACCCCATCCTAGTATGTGGATGAGAATCTAGGCTACATGTGGGAGGGAAGACATGGACTATACACCCCATCCTAGTATGTGGATGAGAATCTAGGCTACATGTGGGAGGGAAGACATGCACTATATACACCCCATCCTAGTATGTGGATGAGAATCTAGGCTACATGTGGGAGGGAAGACATGGACTATATACACCCCATCCTAGTATGTGGATGAGAATCTAGGCTACTTGTGGGAGGGAAGACATGCACTATATACACCCCATCCTAGTATGTGGATGAGAATCTAGGCTACTTGTGGGAGGGAAGACATGCACTATATACACCCCATCCTAGTATGTGGATGAGAATCTAGGCTACATGTGGGAGGGAAGACATGCACTATATACACCCCATCCTAGTATGTGGACGAGAATCTAGGCTACTTGTGGGAGGGAAGACATGCACTATATACACCCCATCCTAGTATGTGGATGAGAATCTAGGCTACATGTGGGAGGGAAGACATGCACTATATACACCCCATCCTAGTATGTGGATGAGAATCTAGGCTACATGTGGGAGGGAAGACATGCACTATATACACCCCATCCTAGTATGTGGATGAGAATCTAGGCTACTTGTGGGAGGGAAGACATGCACTATATACACCCCATCCTAGTATGTGGATGAGAATCTAGGCTACATGTGGGAGGGAAGACATGCACTATATACACCCCATCCTAGTATGTGGATGAGAATCTAGGCTACATGTGGGAGGGAAGACATGCACTATATACACCCCATCCTAGTATGTGGATGAGAATCTAGGCTACATGTGGGAGGGAAGACATGGACTATATACACCCCATCCTAGTATGTGGATGAGAATCTAGGCTACATGTGGGAGGGAAGACATGCACTATATACACCCCATCCTAGTATGTGGATGAGAATCTAGGCTACATGTGGGAGGGAAGACATGCACTATATACACCCCATCCTAGTATGTGGATGAGAATCTAGGCTACATGTGGGAGGGAAGACATGGACTATATACACCCCATCCTAGTATGTGGATGAGAATCTAGGCTACATGTGGGAGGGAAGACATGCACTATATACACCCCATCCTAGTATGTGGATGAGAATCTAGGCTACATGTGGGAGGGAAGACATGCACTATATACACCCCATCCTAGTATGTGGATGAGAATCTAGGCTACATGTGGGAGGGAAGACATGCACTATATACATCCCATCCTAGTATGTGGATGAGAATCTAGGCTACATGTGGGAGGGAAGACATGCACTATATACACCCCATCCTAGTATGTGGATGAGAATCTAGGCTACATGTGGGAGGGAAGACATGCACTATATACACCCCATCCTAGTATGTGGATGAGAATCTAGGCTACATGTGGGAGGGAAGACATGCACTATATACATCCCATCCTAGTATGTGGATGAGAATCTAGGCTACTTGTGGGAGGGAAGACATGCACTATATACACCCTATCCTAGTATGTGGATGAGAATCTAGGCTACTTGTGGGAGGGAAGACATGCACTATATATATCCCATCCTAGTATGTTGATGAGAATCTAAGCTACTTGGTAAATGCATAACAGACAGATAATTTTACTGAGGGTTTAAAGTTAGATAAACTAGTGAATCAATAGGTGAAGGAGGGACATTGACGATGGATAGAACACACACTGAGAAAACCTGAGAAATATACAAGCAGGTCTTTTTACTGGAACGTACAGGGCAAATGAAATAGAGTGATACCTAAAAACATACAGAGAAAAGAACTAGAAACAAAGATTAATAATATTAGGAGGGCATTGTGCCAGCTGCAGAAGATAGGATGGATGGCTTGGCTTGAGTTAGTTGAGGGGATAAAGGGTTTAAGAAGCTGACAATAATTGGGATGTTCCTGCTGTTTTACAGAGCACTTTTGCAACTAAAGATAACTGATTCTATTTGTTCAGATACTGAATTCCCTTGCTAGCGTGTACAATTGCAGTTTCATTGTTCATTTCTTTGTTTCCTTGCCTTCAATTCTGATCACTATTTTGAAATTTGCATTTCAGATCACAATGGATATCTGGAACTACTTTTTGTCTGCCAAAATGGAAGATGCTGATGTCAAGAGAAAACTGAGGCTGCGCAAATGTATTATGGCTATAGTTAAAGATGCATTCCCAAGTATGTCATCCATTATATTTGAGTACTCAAGGTTTTATTTAACAATTTTACAAACATGTCTCAAACTGCCACTTGGGGGTGAATATAAGTGAGATGGTAAATTCCTTCCCTGCTGCCTTCTTTCCAGAAAACTAGACAATTTGGAAGATTAACCAGTGCGTTTTTTTTTATAAGGCTGAGTCAGTGAGTACAGTAAAGGACTTTCACACACCTTGAGGTGTAAACTGTGCTAGCTCCATATTTGTATAGATCAATTGGCATTTGATGGGTGATTGATGTGCTTAATGTTACCCTGACTGCCTTCAATTCCCAGGTGGGTGATTGATGTGGTTAATGTTACCCTGACTGCCTTCAATTCCCAGGTGGGTGATTGATGTGGTTAATGTTACCCTGACTGCCTTCAATTCCCAGGTGGGTGATTGATGTGGTTAATGTTACCCTGACCGCCTTCAATTCCCAGGTGGGTGATTGATGTGGTTAATGTTACCCTGACTGCCTTCAATTCCTAGGTGGGTGATTGATGTGCTTAATGTTACCCTGACTGCCTTCAATTCCCAGGTGGGTGATTGATGTGGTTAATGTTACCCTGACTGCCTTCAATTCCCAGGATATTCCCTGGTGCCAATTTTAGAGTGTTGATCCGGGAGCTCGAGTCATCTAAAATACAAACCGTGGTGGGATTTGACCACTTGGCCAGCAGGTATGTGTGCTAGCCACTGTTTTACCTCAGCTCCCTGCAGCAGTACTGGTAGAGAAAATGAATCCTGCCATTCCTGGCAATTGAATCCGGACCACTGACTAGTGAAGCAAGCTGACTAACCTTTGCTGCCATTTACTGTGATGTTATATCAAATGTGTGAAAGTTGAGGGAATATCATGTTTGGGTGGATATAATGTAGGTTGCATTTTGTGAATTCCTTGAAGATTGTTTATAGAGTTCAGAATTTTGCTTGCAGGCCTGTTTACTTTTAATTGTGGTATGCTATTAAGCTTTCTTTTTGTCTAATTTTGTTTACCATCAATTTGTAATTGTTATTGATTTTAATTTGAGTGTGTATCTTTACACAAGGCTATAGTCACTGACAAGAAGGGAAGCAATGGCAGAATACCTTCTTTACAGATACTTAGAAAACATACAGATACTTAGTCTAAGAAATTCTTGAGAAAAAATATGGGAGCAAAGGACAAGCCATTTAACAGTGTCAAATGAAGTAACAAGACTTGATCTGGACTAAAACTTTATACTTTATTCTCAAGATGACAAGCCGTGTCTTCTCAGCTGGACTATCGGATGTTGACTAACCTTAACAACATAATACGTCACGATTGAGCATCTCCCACCCCTTTCAGTCTCAATGCTCAATCGTGCTGTATCTGTGTTTCCCACTAGATCCTAATAATACCCAATACTGTTACACCTCCCCATGTTAATTAAAGAATTTTCCTTTTAAAGGAAAAATCTTTACTCTAAATCCCCATACTCTATTCCCTCTTTGTCTTCTAATCTTCCTAAAATCAACTCTAACTTAAATGAATATTCAATTTCTTTACTTTTTCCCTTTTTATATAGTCAACCCACTTCTTCTTCGTTTCCGGCCCTTCAACCAACCATAACATATTTACATATCTTTAATAACATTTCAATTTCAACTATATACAATAACATCATAACACGTCTTCTTAAATACTCCTTCCTCATAAGCAATCTGCTTAAAATTTCAAACTCAACTCTAACCAACTCCTTATTTTATCACCAACGCTACAAATCCCCCACTTTCAACTAAGCTGAAATTACTTTCACACGATAGGAAGACAAAGAATCGGTGGCCACCGGAATTTAAAAGAAGAAATAGAACTCTTTCAAAAAAACAACATTCACCTAAACCACACACCCCTTTACACCCCTTTGTTCTTTGAGACTTTATGTAATAAAGTCTATTATATCTCCCACAGTACCACTCATTATGGTAACAGTTTACGCTGCTATCTACAGCATCAAATATCAACCATCATCCAAAAATATTCTTCACTTCTAAGTGTCTTTATAACATACACTACCTACCCTCAACCTCACATTGTAATGTAAACCATAAAACACATCCCGAAGACACAATTAAAAAGGTCTATTATCCCTTAAGACCTCCTCCAACACAACACCTCACATAACCTCATCACCTCGTATAAGTAATCTTCTTCAATACCTCAGGTTCTCTCTTAATGTCCATTTCTTATGGGCATATCTACTAAAATGCTCCACTTATGCCGTTATCAACAGCAACCTAGTAACCTTGAAATCTCCCCTTAAATATTAACCATCAAACACAACATTGTAATCTGACCCACTTATAAACATTTACATCCTGCCCAGGCTATGTAACCCAATGTCTCTCTAAAATCTTCCACCTCTCAATTCATAATTCATGCCGTAATCTACAGCAGCAAAAATAACCACTCATGTCTGTGACTGCTTGTAATCAACTTTAATCTCAGTCCCTTTATTACGGACCCACAAACACCCCATGTCCCTATGTCTCCCCTTATGTTCATTTCTCATTTACACACTTTACCCTTTTCTATTATACAGTTATCCACAGTGTCTAGTCAAACATGGATCCAATTCATGTTTACTCTTCATCTGGGGTAATTTTCTTATTCTTCTATAACCCAGCAATCTCGTGTATATCATGGCTCTTCTGACCCCCCCCGGAAACCATGTTCAAAACTTTCCCCTTTTTTTTTTTTTTCCTACTACTATATTCATTAATCTTTTCTCCTCCCATGTGGCTTCTAATCCCATATATTTCTAATGAATGCTTACTTTAGTGTATCTCTAAAGTTTCCCATAACTATTTTACTTGTGTAGTAACCCCGTCTACAGTTCATAGCCACTTTAACCTTTCCACGCTGATAATCAAAGCATCAAAATATCTATGAACTTCTTCTTCACAAAGGGAATGTGTCTCTCTATTAGTTCTCCGTAGTTTTATGAACTCTTTTCTGAACGAAGGGTCATAATTAAAGCCCCCTGTATTGTCTTTACGAAAACCTTGTAAATTAAACATAACTTAATTAACTACTATTTAACACACAAAACAGTGAAATAAAATCACAACAGGACATCAAATCCCCCCCAAATTTTTGTAACACTCATTTATGTTTCCCCGCAATTCAACTAAAAGTATGATGATGATAGTGATGATGATGGTGACGATGATTAAAATAATACAACATACATCCTAATCTATTTTTTTCTACTACTACTGGTCTCTTTTACGGACCAGTAGTTTACACATAAAGGTCTACGAAGACAATAACCTATTCTAAAATAATAACAATCATTTTACAGGACCAAATCAAGCAAAAAAAACTTTATACATGAGGCAATAAAACAAAGATAAGGTTTTCAAAAAAAATACAACTCCCTTCAAATTACTACGTAAAGTGACCCAGCAACATTGGCCTCCTTTTCTAACCAATGTAACACCTATCTATTTAGCCAAGTCATGTATAACAAAACAACTCCATACCAAGCATTAATGCCAAAATACGTATATACATATATACAAATATCCCTCTGTTATCTACAGATTATCTTAATGCGGAACCATACTTGTTCCCCTCAACCAAAACCACTACTCAACAAGTGACCGTTCCTTTTTCTGGAAGTCAAACATTGATTATCTCCCCTCACAATTTTCTATCTTTTTCCATCCTAACTCCTAATACATCATAACATCCAAAATATCCTCATAATCAAGCACAGTTATTCCAATATCATCTCAATGTACCAGCCACCACACAGTCATAGCATTGTTTGTTAGTACTTGTGTAGTTTTGCCCAGTGAGAAAATGTTGCTCTAAAATAACTATATATATATATATAAGAAGTAAATGGGAATATTCTTCAACAAGTGAATAGGTACAATTATCTCGGAACAGTAATAACATCTGATGGGAGATGCCTTGAAGAGATTAGAACAAGAATCGCCATGGCAAAAGTAGCCTTTAGCAAGATGAAAAACATACTGACCAATAAAAAGATGTCAATTGAAACGAGAAAAAGAGTGTTGAGATGCTACATAGAACCTGTACTTTTATATGGATGTGAAGCTTGGACAATGAGCAGCTAGGCTGAAAAACATCTGATGGCTGTAGAAATGTGGTTTCTGAGGAAAATGCAAAGAATACCATGGACAGCCAGAAAGACCAATGAAGAAGTCCTTCAAGAAACAAATGAAGATCGTAAACTGATCAGAGACATTAGACGTAGACAGTCACAATTTTTTGGGCATGTTATGAGAAGAAATGATTTGGAGAACTTGGTGACAACTGGTAAGATCGAGGGGAACAGACCAAGGGGAAGACCTAGAAACAAGTATCTGGATGGCTTGGCCTTGTGGCATGGTCGAGACAGAAACACGGAACTGATCCACAACTCTGTTGATCGAGTGAGATGGCAGAACATGACCGCCCACGCTTACCGGCATGGCACATGATGGATGGATAAGAAGTAAAACACAGTACTTTGGTCACTTAAAATGATATAATCCTACTAAAAATAAATAATAACGATTAAAATCGATGGGAAAAGAGCTGGAGAGTGTCAAAGATGCAGATTGACAGACATTAAGATGTAATCGGAGTACAGTCTGGTAAGAAGTGATAGATGTCTATTACTGCCAACTTTGACTGACAACTAGGTGGTGATGAATAGTAACAGAAAGTAGTTGCTGTATTCATAAAAAGATACATAATTATTTAGTGATGTTGAGTGCAGACACCATTTAGAGATGGTGTTTTATTAAAGATGTTGAGGCAAGACAAAGCTAGAGAAAGTATTTTCTTCCACGAACATAGAATTATTTAAACATGGATATTTCTAAACAGTTGACCATTTTAATTATATGAAGAACTTACCTTATTGCTTTAGTTTATGTTGTGTGATTTCTCCAGTATGTACCTGACGAGATGCAGCGAAATATGCCGTCAATAAATTGTGAAATCTGTTGTTTGTGTCTTCGTTGTTCAAATTAAATATGAGAAAAAATTGTTTTGAATTTTATATTGTAAATATTTCAGATTGCAGTCTCTTCATTGTTGGCTCATCAATGACTGGCTTTGCAACAAAAGGAAGTGATGTGGACATGTGTCTCATGATTTCCCAGGAGGAGGTAAGAAAATAAATCACAGCTAAATATTTCCTCTATAACCTGTATTTTGTTGACAGGTTTTGGACTTGCTGATCGTGTCATCTCAAAATGTAACACTTAGCATTATCATGTCATCTCAAAATGTAACACTTAGCATTATCATGTCATCTCAAAATGTAACACTTAGCATTATCATGTCTTATAATCCTAACCCGCTTATAAACTCAATGATCTCATGACCTCATTACAGTTGCATCTGCAGTCTCTCTTATAAGTTTTCTATTGAGGGCTAGCCATGAGCCATACAGATTAAACACAGTTGTTTGCTGAGCATTAGTTAGCCACACACCAGAAACTAATTCAGGATAATTCTCGCCCGGGTGATGTGATTACACGGATGGGTGGGTGTTGAGAGGTAGGAGAAGTGCCTGGGGGTTCTTGGCAAAAGCTAATGGTCGGCATTTGGTGCAGTTTTAGTTTCTCATCTAGTTTAAGAATGGAGGTGGAGGCGGTCAGTGCAGCTTTCCGATGGATAGAGAACACGATACATACACACATCGTGATTGTAACTGACTCAGAAAGCATGCTGAGGAGGGTGAGAACAGGCAAGCTTCGTGCAGAGTGGCTTGCTTCGCTTCGGAGGTCACGGGTAGCAAGCATCACCTGGATCTTTTCTCCTGGGCATGCTGGTGTGCTGGGGAATGAACAGGCGGACATATTGGCTGGCTTGGCAAAACTTAGTGGAGTATTGATGCATGACAAAACAGACGTGATTGCGGCCTTGTGGGAGCACGTGTACACCTCGGAGGAGCAAATGGATCACCATAGTCTGGTAAGAATGAGCCAGCGAGGTGTGACGAGGGGATCTGGCAGACAATCGACGAGGAAAGGCAAGACGGACATATAATCAGATTGCTACTAGGAACTATTAGTGTTGGAACTCTTCGCTGGCTGCTGAGGATGGTGACGGAGCGCTTATGGGAATGTCCCGAATGCTGTGATGTCAGTTCCTAAATCAATCAATCTGTCAAAACACCAGAAACCTGCTTTAGGTTGTTACGGGAAATCACATCTTATCCTAACAACAGAAGCCTTCAAGAGATGTGCTGTAGATGCTGGGAAATAGTGAAGACTTACTGATCAGCATGAGTCACTAGGAGAGCTCACACACAACTTTGTGAATACTTTGTTACAAAGTCAACATCACTGTGCTCGGGACATTCCTACACATGCTCTGCCTCCACTTCTCTAAATCCCCCACAGTATTCCCACGCTGATAGCTCCAGTATTTGGTTTTATTAAAAGTCTCCTTGGCTTTTCCTCTACTTATTGAGTGTCACCCAGTCCCTCTAATCAATCCCTTATGAATAAGTCTTTCCCGATCTTGATGCACTGTCTGTTCAGTTGCACTCTCCACCTGGTCTCTGAGAGCCTTCAGCTTGTCACCCTTGTCATAAAGTACCTTAACAACAGCAATAGCGAATCTATCTGTTTATTGTCCCACACATCTGCTTGCCCTAGCCAGAAAATCCATATCCTTGCCTCCTGCACCTTGTCATATAACAAGATGATGAATAGAGATGGTATCATGACATAAAATTTAAACTTCTCCTGTTGAAAGATCAAGTATTGGATATTTTGATGGTCAATGCGGCCGGGGTTGAAAGAATTACTGAAATACTGTCCCTTACAGGATGTTGCAGTCAACATCAGCATTTTTCAGCTGCTGTTAATGTACTAGGCAAGATTACGCTCAGAAGTTTGCCATTGCTTTCTGAGCGACCAGCTCACATACCCTATGAGTTACCAACGCGGTGAGAACCGCTACCGATTCTCGCACAGGTTACATTACTCACGAGAATATACAGGGTTACAGAGAATAGATGTTAACCCCTAGGACAGGGAGACCGGCAATCCTGTGTAGGGAAAGTCATGTTTAGAAACTGAATTTACTGCTTTAAGTAACAGTTTAAAACTGTTAGTATTGTTATGTTGTAGAAGGGTGAGGTTGAAACAGAAAAAACAAATTATCACAGAAACTCACGCTTGTGTGATCTTACAGCTGATTGATCCTACTGTTTCTGATGGCAGCCAGCTACTATGATTATTAAGTCTTAAGTAGAAATTAAGGATACAGTACATTTTGAAATTGATTTTTCTTTTCAGATTGATCAGAGAAGAGATGCTTCTATCATCTTGAACTCCATTTCAAAAGCACTCAGGCAGTGTTGTAAGTTGGATATGAAAACCTTTAGCTGTTCTATATAGAGAAATGCATTGTCCCAACTAATAATAGATTCTAAATACTCCAGTCGCAATTCAACGACGACACAGTTGTGTTGTTGTTGAACATTAAAGAGACTATAGAAGTCCTGGAGTTATTAACTTACCATGTTTTCATTAAATAATTTTGTTTGGGGAAGGATCAGTTTCATTGCACATGGATATCTTCATAAGTTTCCTGCCATAGACCACACAAGGAGATTCTCAACACAATGCATGAACTTTATAATCTGTGTGATGTCTATCTACTAGAACCACACATGCCATGAATATTATTTTGTGGGTAGGCTTTCTAATTTTAGACATCCTTACGTTGGTGAGTTACCTCCTTATGTGGCCAAAACATAGTTTTTTGCTTCATTTTTTATTTTCAGTTCGAGGTGGTTGTTACTTGGCCCACTTATTTCTTTACATATTTAAGTCCTTGATGTTACCTTAACTCCTTTGTTAAGATAGTTAATTCCTTAACTCTTTCTGAACCAGGGTGTGAATATTTTGAAGCCTTGTCTTGAACACACGGAGAAGACTAAAACACTGACTAATAAACTACAAACATTCATTGGTGCTTTCATTGAATAGAGGAGATAAATTGATATGACAGAATCACCAATGTGAGGTTAAACAAATACCTGTGAAATAAGAGCTGAGGAAAAGATGCTGGCACTGGAAAGGACATACTTTGAGAAAACTTGAGAATAGCAAAACTAGAAAGACCCTTGTATATAACCAGTGGGGCCAGCAATATAGAGGGAGCTCTAAAACTGGAGAAGAGAATGTTCATCCGGAGTGTTTTTCAGATGTGATTGCGTGTGATGCGAAACCCGTAGGCCAACACATCGACTTTAGCGTGCTTTTTTGACCAGGTAGTATTCCTGGAGACTCTCACTTTTTTGGTGCCATCTGCAATGCTGAGAACGGTCGAAGACAACGGTCATCCCTCCAAAGGAAGGCAGGGACAGCCATAGCTTTTGAAAAGGTTGCTTCCATAGTTGCAGGGCCGACACATAATGCCCTGGATCTGGCTCACCGGAGATCGTCACGTCCTGCTCATGGCTGCTTTAAATCCTCACTTCAATACTGGTCACTTCGTTTTCCCCGGGTCATTCCCGCACAAACAGACAGTTTGCAGATGGCATCACTCAGAGTTTTCGGACATGTGCTTGTCGTTGATCAGAGGCACAACAGACATTCGGAAAACTACCCAGTCAGAGCTGTTCCGAACAAGAGCGACATTCGGAAACTAGGTAGTCAGAGCTGTTCCTAGCACGAGAGACATTCGGACGAGACATTTCACTCGGACGTAATTGCGTAGTGTCAATTTTTAGTTTGCCACCCGTAGGACGACACTTCCGACTTCAGCGGGCATTTTTTAATGAGGTTAGCCTTCCTCTGGAGAAGAGAATTTGAGACTGATGAATAATATGGGGAAGACACAGGAGCTTAGGATAGCAAATGATAGGACAAATGTTGAGGGGCTGTGCTCTAGTTAAAGAGTAGTAGAAGAGGAATTGTCAGGGATGGAAGGTGTTAGCTTGTCTTCCCTTCCATGTCACATTTGCTTGTTTTAAATCACAACTGTAGCAAGTTTTCTGCTGTATAACTATGTCGTGTCATAGTGGTACTGTGATCTTGTTTAACACTGGTTGCAGCCGCCAAAGTGACTGCCTAACATGAGTCAATTATATCTATATCCTCTCTCATATATACACACGCACACACCCAGGCACACATTTTTTATTATATGGTGATCTATCATCTCAGCATGCCTGGACTACCGCCAAGTCATCAAAGCAAAGGTGCCGATCTTGAAGTTCTTTGACAAAGTCTCGTAAGTAATTTTCTACCAGTCATTGAGTGATAGATAGTTATAATGTTTAGTTATCTGGTTTGGCATGGGTTGCCTTCTTTACCACTCTATTTTAATGTTAATGGTGATTTCTGGCCCCTATATTGTTACATTTACTTGCTGAGAAATAACTGCAACAGATTAGAACACAGACACAAATGTACAAAAGAGCTCTTGTAAAATAAGCCTGTTTCTTCTCTTCCTGCATTCCTGGTTGCATATTTACATTAAGTTTCATTGATCTTGTACTGTCTGTCACAGGCACTTATAAGAAGTTCAGTCTGCAGCATTGGGCATGGGTGTTACACTCTACCGTGCTGCAAGTGTCAGCTAGTCACAAAGTTACGAGACCCTATGCCACACCTTGAGTTGTATTGGGTATATGGTGCCAGAACCATATTTTTATAGATCATTTGTCACCCAATGGGTGAGTGGTCAATATTATGCAGGCTACCTTTACTTCCCTGAACATTTCCACAAAGTTAAAGATAAGCTTTTACACATATTTTTCCTGGTTTTACAAAACCTCATGCATGACTTGTCACACACCATGTATAAATGGTCGAGGGAGCTAAACAGAACTGACAGAGAATCTCTGAGTCATTTGGCTCCCAGAGATAGCGTGACCAGATACCACTGAGTGTTGAAAGCTTAGGCACTCACCACTCCCTCATCTTGGACCAAATGGTATTCAGCTGATGACAGTTATTGCTAAGTTGAATCCTACAAATTGCTCCTGTTCATTGAAAGCTTATTCTTGTGACATATTGTTGCTTGAAGTATATATACATTTCTGACTGAATGATGGGTTTTTGCTGTGAAAGTTCTTACCTATAGTAGCAAGTTGCTACGCATGCACATTTCCCAGATTTGAAAATGAGACGATCATGCTGCTTCACATGGGTTTTGGTCTATGGCCCTGATTGGCCACCATCCATGCGGCATTGTAATACCTTGTGATGCGTCCATTGAAAGGGAAATTGCTGCTCTTGCATATTTTCTGTGGCTAGAAGTCTTCCCCCAGCTACTCCAGTCCATATGATTCGCAGTTTATTCTACCTAAGGCCACTCATTCAGGCACACAAAGGAAAAATGCTGCATATTTTCCAGGGTTGGTGCTCTACCAAGACCATGCACCTCTGCGTGATTCTCAAGGTAGAAGTCTCCGACCAAGATCCTGAACCTGGAAACAGACTATATGCTCTTTGGGCTGTCTCACCAACTCTCACGGATCAACTTGCACCTGTGATCCTGGCCTCCATGTGATCACGGTGAGAACCTAGCATTGCATCTCCAGCTTGGGGACGACATCAAGCCAAGGTAAATCTTCAGTTTGCGCCTGACTTGTCCCTGCAGAGGCAGACCTTGATGAGTGCGAAGGCCAAATTTATGGAAGTGAGGCAAGGTTCTATGTGCAGAACATGATGAATCCTTGGTTGAGCCCAGAGCCAGACCATCATGTATTAGCTGTGCATTGTTTGGAAGCCTCATTAGGTGGTGAGGCATGCCCATGTCCACCACTGCCGAACTGACACAATCTCTGAGTCACTTGACTTCTAGAGATAACTGGCCAGATACCACCAAGTGGTAACAGCTTAGACACTCATCAGCTCACTCCTAAATCATGGGTGAAATGGTAATCTGCTGCTAACAGTCCATTGCTAAATTTATTGATACAAATGTCGTTACCCCTGTCCTTAAATCCTTATTCTAGTGACCCATTGTTGCTTGAACAGTATAAATATAGTTCTTACTAATGGCAGTTTATTGTAGTGAAAGTTCTCCTATAGTGAGGGGTATTTTGCTACTCATGCATATTTCCCAAAGCTGAAAATGAGGCGGTCATGATGCTTCTCATGGCTGTTGATCTATGGCCCTCATTGGCAACCATCTATGCAGCGAGAAATATTTGATTTGATCATTAAAAGGGAAATTGCTCCTCTTGTATATTTTCTGTGGTTAGAAGTCCTTCCCTGATTATACCAGCCTGCATGATTTCTATATTCTACGGTCACTCAAGGGCAAACCTTGATGAGTGGGAGGTGTGAAATATGGAAGTGAGGCAAGAGTTATGTGCAGCCCAGAACTAGAGCATCATGTATCAGCTGTGCATTGTTTAGGAAGCCTCCTTAGATAGTCAAGCATGCCCATATACTCCCACTGCCTTTTCTTGAAGGTTGAATGTCATGCATGAGGTTTTTCTGAGGTCAGAATGGAACTTTAGACCTGAAGATGAGATTGGTCCTAATGACTTGATCTCATTCGAGGTTGCAGAATATCATAAAAGCCATAAATCTATGTTGTTTCAGGGTAAGAAATTAACTAACCGGGCAGCAGCTGGAAAACCAATATGGCTTGACAAACATGAGCTTCTCTGATTGTTTTTTTCTGATTTAATTCATTGGATCTCTATGTATTCCTATACACAGAAAATAGACGAGTTGCATTCCAGAAAGAAAACAAACTGAGAACATGATTTTAAGTACTGCACTTAAAGACCCGAAGATAGGAAAATATATGGGACGCAGAGGTGTTTCCAAGGCACCAGGGCCAGGTTTTATACTGGCCAAGACCTAATAACATGTCCTAGTCATATGTCCTGGGCAACAGGTTCCTTCGGGGTCCTGGCTAACATAGTAGGATCGCTGATTCTTCCGAAGTCGGAGAGTAGCTGTCTGCACGGTGAGAAACCACCAGTCTGTACACCAATAAGCCAGACATGGGACAACGGTATGACATCACACTGATGTTGGACAGCAGGATGTCTTCATCCAACATATAGGACTTCGTGTTGGAGTTCACAGCCAGCGAACGCAAGCAAGGAAAATATATGTACACAATCGGAATGCAATAAAAACAACCTGATACAGATTACAGTAAGCTGTAGAAAACGAGAGACAGGGAAAACAACAATTTCACATCTATTTTCACATTTATATTCCAAGTATTTGATTTGAGCTGACCTTGTCCATGTGTAACAATATTTAATGCTAATGCTTGCCAGCTCTGCGGTGAAGGGGTTACGGATGCGGTTCGTGATCCCGCATACCTTTATTCGAAACACAGCTGCGCACGATTTAGCAGCAGTCCGCGTTGTGTTGGTTTTTTACAAAATGTTATGGGTGCTGGTCGTTAAGCAATGGCAAACTACATTACGTAAACTTGCCAAGACATCACACAGCAAAATATGCTGGTGTTGACTGCAACGTCCTGTACATGATATGATACCAACTTAAATGTTTTCAATGATTAGACTCATGAGTTTAAATATATTCTGTCAGGGGAGTCGAGTGTGACCTGAATGTCAACAACCTTGTTGGTGTGAGGAACACCCACCTGATGCGCTTTTATGCCTACAGTACGTATGCATATGGTGGTTGTTTGCTTGTTTCTTGTGTTTATTAGTTCATCATTTAGATCTTTATTTGATTTGATAAGTGATGCTAATTTATCTATTGTATGTACACTTGTAGTTTTCTTGTGTCTATTTGTCCACGGTTGAAGCGATGAGTGATGCTAATTTATCTATTGTATGTACACTCGTAGTTGTTTCTTGTGTCTATTTGTCCATGGTTGAAGAGATGAATGGTCCTAATTTATCTATTGTATGTACACTTGTAGTTTCTTGTGTCTATTTGTCCACGGTTGAAGAAATGAGTGATGCTAATTTATCTATTGTATGTACACTTGTAGTTTTCTTGTGTCTATTTATCCACGGTTGAAGAGATGAGTGATGCTAATTTATCTATTGTATGTACACTCGTAGTTGTTTCATGTGTCTATTTGTCCACGGTTGAAGAAATGAGTGATGCTAATTTATCTATTGTATGTACACTTGTAGTTGTTTCTTTGTTTATTTGTCCATGGTTAAGAGTTGATTGCTGCTAATTTTCTGTCTTGTGTACACTTGTAGTTGCTGCTACCTCATTTCATGTGTTTATTTTTTAAATTAATGATTGTTACTAACTAATAAAAACAAAAATCACAACATCTGCAGTGTCATGCGTGAATCAGATTATTACCAAGTGTAACAGATATGTCTTTTTTTTAACTTGGAAATAATTAGCCTGTAAACTTTAACAAATGAAACCTCAAGTTTTGAAACAATCAGGAAAAGCTTTGTGTCATTTAAGAGTCCCATTAAAAAAACAACTCTGGTACTCTTGTATGTGCCATATTTACTGAGCTGAGCTTTTCAATTGACACATTTCAGTGGACTGGCGGGTTCGACCACTGATGCTGTTCATCAAGAAATGGGCCAGATACCACGACATCAATGATGCCAGCAAGCAGACCATTTCTAGCTACTCTCTTACCCTCATGCTGATCCATTACCTCCAAGGTAAGTACTGACTACTACAGAATGAGTTCATTGACTTCAGTAGATTCTGTTGTGGGCGTTAATATGCGTTGTATGTTATCAGCTGATGTACTGTACACTCAGTCATTGTTGGATCTTTTTTTCTCCAAGTAATTTAATTCATCATTTGTTGTATTTGAAACAAATTATGCAGCCAGTCATATGTTGGATCTGTTTTCTCCAAATCATTTGACTCGTGTATTTTGAAATAAATTATTTACTCTTATTATTGTGGCTCTGTTTTTTTCCAAATCATTTAATTCATCAGTGTATTGTGTATTTTCAAACACATTATATCTAGTCATATATTTTTGGGTTTCTTTCTCTCAGTCATTTTATTCATCGTGTTTTGAAATAAATGATATATATTCAGGTGTTGCTGGTTTTCTTCAACAGATGACACTCATTTCAGTTACTGGCTGAAATCTGTCATCTTTTGAAATTAGCGGTTCTAAAGCAGTACATAAAATAACTTCTGTTGTGACCTTCCCATTCACACTTTTTGCTCCATCTATTAACTGAAATGGAAATGATTTTTTTTCTTTAAAAAATCCAAGTTTGGGCAGTTTACATATTTTTGGTGCAAACATGTTAATGATTTCTGTTATAAAACCTTCAAAACATGTATATTTGTTTGAAACATCCTGTATGAGGGCTCGTTTTTTAAGTACGCCCCGGTATAAAAGTTAAAACAAAAACATTATATATAAAAATGATTTATTGCAGCCAAAAGTGAACCACACATTTACATTATTTCTCAACATAGTCACCATTGACTTCAACACATTTTTGATATCATGGCACAAGGTTCTTAATTCCAATGTCGTAGAAGTCTGCCACCAGTGTCTTGAACCATTCATTAACGCCTGTCTGCAGTTCATCATCAGTTTCAAACCGCTGGTATGCCAGCCACTTCTTTAGGTGCATGAAAAGGTTGTAATCACCTGGTGCCAGATCGGGGCTGTAGGGTGGGTGGTCAACGATTTTCCAGTGAAATTTTTGCAACAATTGAACAGTTCTATATGTGACGTGAGGTCGAGCATTATTGTGCAAAAGCACAATTCCAGAGGACAGCTGGCGGGAGTATTTGTTGCTGCTTCTTCTTCTTCTTCAGCATTCCGAGCCATTGAGGTTCTTTGTTGCGATACAAGCCGTCTCCATTCGTACCTCTGGTGGACCTTCTCTTGCCAGTTGTTGATTCCAAGTGCTTGTAGATCTGTATGTATTATTATCTCTCCACTGTCTTCTAGGTCTACCTCAGGGGTCTGCGGTCATAGGTGTAAGCGAGTTTTGTTTCCCTATTATCTTCCATTCTTTCTATATGCCCCAGCCATTGCAGCCTATTAGCCTTCATGATACCAGTGATTAGTGGGGACCTAAACAGATCATAAATGTCTTTGTTACTTCTTTTCCACTCTCCACTCTCCACTTTGTGTATCCCTAATGGGTCCAAAGATGTGTCTTAAAACTTTGTTCTCAAAGGTTTGTAACAAGGCTTTGTCTCCTTTCGTTGTACTCCAGGTTTCAGAGCCATACAGCATAACTGATAGCACATTTGATTTTAGCAGGTGTTGTAGTGCTTAGTATATCTTATATCCAGAGTTGATTCTAGCTTGTATTTCTTCCCTTATGATGTTGGAGCAGTTGAAGATTGTACCCAGGTATTTGTATGTTTCCGTTCTTTTAATGGTCATATTATCTATTTGTATGTGGCCAGAGTTTTTAGCCGTTCCTTCTCTTGAAATTACCATATATTCTGTCTTATCTTCGTTGATAACCAGCCCCATTTGTTGAGCTTTTTCCTTTGAGTCAATATTTCCACTGTCTTTTGTTCATTTTCCCCTATAATATCTATATCATCTGCTTAACCAAGCAGTCTGGATGTTCCTCCAATAGCACATTCCAATTTATTGTTGCACTCATTATAAATCACTCACACGCAGCATCAAACAAGATTTTGACAGTGAAAAAATAGCACACAGCTAGCTAATGAACCACATAAACATACTGCATATGCACATTTCCGTTTTCCATCGGTGTTTGTCGGTGTGGTCAAAACGGGACTTAATTAAACAAACGCGTCTCGTATTTACTCATGCATTTAGCTTAGAGTAGTA